>CM062820.1:1186497185-1187697185 GCA_031772625.1 Pinus tabuliformis | reverse complement strand
TTGTCACCTATGTAAAAATAATCAGATTTTGTTCTCTTATCAAAAATATTTTTGATTTTATCTTGGATCACTTGGGATTTTTCATAGACTTCTTCCCTGGTTTGCTGCAAATGTATTGTCTGATTTATCCTCCTTTCAATATCAATGGATTCTACCTGCAATTCTTGGATAATATTCATCACTGGTACTCCTAAAGAAGATGGAGACACAACATCCATTCCATATACTAGTTGGTAAGGAGATGTACCAATGGACTTTTTTGTAGTTAGTCTGTCTGCCCATAACACATTAACCAACTTTTTGTTCCAGGTCTTCTTGTTGTCTTCTAACAGTTTCTTGATGATATTAACAAGGCTTTTGTTTGAGGATTCTACAAGTCCATTACCTTGACAGTAATAGGCCATGGAATCACCAAGGGTAATGTGGTAATGGTTACAAAAGTCTACCATTTTCTTGGCTTTGAAGGCAACATCATTATGAGTGATGAGATTTTGTGGGCATCCAAATCTAGAAAGGATGTTGTTCTCAAGGAATGAAATAATGACAGAATCTGTGGCTTGTCTAGAAGGGATGGCTTCTATCCACTTGGTGAAATAATTAGTGGCTGGAAAAATCCATTTATGTTGGGCAGAGGTTGGTGGGTGAATTTCACCATTGAAGTCTAAACGCCATTGCTGAAATGGAATTTTTGTTGAGATAGGTTTGAGGGGTAATGGTAAGAGTTTCTTCTTGCCTTGAAATATTTGGAATTTGTGGCAGGAGGTCACACAATTTCTGACATCTGTAAAAAGGGTGGGACAGTAAAAACTTGCCCTTAAAATCTTATTAGCAGTTGTTTTCTGTAGTTTTTAACCCCGTACAAAAATTACCTGCATACGAATTGTAAAAGATAGAAAATAAACAATGTGAGAGAATAACACATAAAACACATATACACATATATGTTCCCTTGGATCCCAAAACCGGGACTACTAGCTTGATTTTTCATTATGTTCCTTTCAATGTTACAATACATATTTATACGTGCCTAAGCATCCAATACCATGGACTGAAAAACATCACGTCCAAAACCATGGACCGAAAACCATCACATCCAAAACCATGTGCGAAAATTATGCACAAAACCATAGGTAGGTCCGCCCAACCTAACATAGGGTCCAAAACCAAAACTTTTCGGGGCGCTGCCCTGGACCCCATAGAGTGGGGTTACCTGCACCCCTCAAACCCCCTTTGACTACCCCTGCTATGCAATCGGCGCAACAAAGGGGGGGCTCCGGCCCCCTTCTAACCCCACAGTTAACTACATGGGTTAGTCGTGGAAAGAATATAACACAACCCAACATTCTCCCACTTGTTGTTTTCTTTCCACAAGGGGCCACAAGAGAGCTTAGTCATTTATTTAGCCCTGCAATGCCCATTATTTCTCTACACCAAGAGAACTTCTTAGAGCTCACAGATTTTTTCAATGCATCTGTAGTATTCTTCAAAGTGTCCACCTTTACCGGCAACACCTTTTTGTCTTCTATCATATCCCTCACAAAGTGATATTGAACATCAATGTGCTTTGTCTTTGAATGATATGCAGGGTTCTTTGCGAAGAAAATTGCACTTTGGCTGTCACAGTCTATCCTTATAGCTCCCTATGCTAACCCCATATTTGAACACATTGTTTGCATCCAAACTGCTTCCTTGCTTGAATGAGTGGCTACCATGTATTTTGCCTCTATAGTTGATAGTTACACTACAGGTTGTTTCTTACTCATCCAACTGACTGCACCTCCAAATAGGTTAAACACATAGCCACTTGTAGATCTTCTTTGATCCAGATCTCTAGCCCAATCTGCATCAACAAAGCCACAAATATCCAACACTCTGTCCAATCCTGGTCTTCCTTGGTAGCACAAACCATAATCAGTAGTGCCACGCAAATACCTGAAAACCCGCTTCACTATTGTCGAATGCTCCTTCCCTAGTTTTGACATAAACCTGCTCAATACTCCCACTGCGTGTGCAATGTATGGTCTAGTACAGACCATCACATACATCAAGCTACCGACTACACTTGCATATGGAACACAGGACATGTCCTCTTCCTCTTCTTATGTCTTGGGACACTACTCAGTAGATAAATTTACACCTACGGGAATAGGAACCTTCACTGGTTTACTATCCTGCATATTAAACCTCTGCAATATTGTCTACACATACTTCCACTGGTTTAACCAGAGCTTCCTCTTTGTCCAATCTCTTTTAATTTCCATGCCCAAAATATAGTTTTGAGCACCAATATCTTTCATGTCGAATTTGGAGGACAAATGGGTCTTCAAATCCTGGATAATTTCTTTGTCATTTCCAACCAACAAAATATAATCCACATACAAGACTAGATAAGTAACATAATCACCAATTAATTTAATATACACACAGTGATCTGCTTTGCTTCTGGTGAAGCCAAGACCCCGTATAAATGTATCAAATTTCTGATACCACATCCTTGGTGACTATTTTAATCCATACAGAGACTTCTTTAACTTGCAAACCAATTATTTCTTACCCTTCACCGCAAAGTCTTCAAGTTGCTTCATGTAGATCTCCTCTTGTAGATCCCCATGAAGAAATGTTGTCTTCACATCCATATGTTCTACCTCGAAATCAAAAGCAACAACAACAGATAAAAGTAATCTAATAGAAGTTACCTTGGCAACAGGAGAAAAAATATCACCAAAATCAATTCCCGACTTCTGGGAATAACCTTTTGCTACCAACCGAGCTTTATATTTCTCCTTTGTTCCTTTCGCATTTGTCTTCTTTTTGAACACCCATTTGTTGCCAATGGGTTTCCTTCCAGCCGGTAACTCCACTAGATCCCATGCCTCATTTTTGTGCAAAGATGCCATTTCATCAACCATGGCCTCTTTCCAGATTTTTCCATCCTCTGAATCTACTGCTTCCTTCACAGTTTTAGGATCATCATCGGTAATAGATAAAGAAATTCTTTAACATAAAGCAGATGGACTATACCTTTCTAGCTTACTTCTTTCTCGAACTAATCTTCTCACACCCGGATTTTGTGGCTCTTCATCTTCTGATTCCTCATTTGTTGTAGAGTTTGATTCTTCCTCCTTTAGATCAAACTCTATCTTCTCAGGTTCCTTTGGTTGGACTTCATGTTTAATAACATCTTTCACCTCTCTGAACACCACATTTCGTCTATATACAACCTTCCTTGTAACTGGGTTCCAAAGCTTATAACCCTTTAAACCATCCTTATACCCAATAAAGATTCACTTTTCAGATTTACTATCCAACTTGGTTCGTTTCTCCTTTGGAACATGTACATGTGTATCACATCCAAATACCCTCATATGTGAAAGAGAGGGTTTCTTACGAGTCCATACGTCTTATGGAGTCTGATCCTTCAATGCTGATGAAGGTGATTTTTTGAGCAGGTAACATGTTGTCTCCACCACCTCTGCCCAGAATTCCTGTCCTAACCCGGCACCACTGAGCGTGCTTCTTGCCCTTTCCATCAATGTCTTGTTCATTCTTTTTGCAACTCCATTTTGTCGAGGTGTATATGGAGTAGTCTTCTGTTGTGCTATACCACACTTCTTACAAAATTCTTCAAATTACTTACTACAAAACTCTCCAACATTATCTGTCCTCAGCACCTTTATCTTCTTCTCTGTTTTGTTTTCCACCAGAGCCTTAAATTCTTTAAACCTATCAAAGACTTCAGATTTCTTCTTAAGGAAATATATCCATGTATTCCTTGAAAGTCATCTATAAATGATACGTAGTACATAGACTTACCCAGTGATGGAACCTTCACAGGTCCAAACACATCACTGTGCACAAACTCTAATATTTGTTTCGCCCTCTTAGCACCAGAGGGGAAGCTCACCCGATTCTACTTCTCATATACACAATTTTCACAGAAATCAAAATCCAAAGAGCTATTACTCATACCTTATACCATACCTTTACCATGAGGTATTTGAAGGCCCTTCTCTCCAATATGTCCAAGCCTTTGATGCCACAACATGGTCTTCTCTCTAGAGACCACTAGATTTTCTGCTCCACTTTTAGGAATGACAGAACTTTTGCACCCATCAACAATAGTGCTACCTTGTGGCTTGTACAGAGTTCCAATGTATACTCTCCACATCAATACCAGTGGTCCCCAAACCATCTTGCAGGTATCCTTCTCGAACACTATTTTTACACCTGCATCATCCAGCTTGCTTACAGAAATTAGATTTCTGGCTAATGCAGGAATATGAAAAACACCCGGAATTGTTCTAACCCTTCCACCTTGCAACTTCAACTTTACTTTTCTGCAACCAACGATTCTAGCCTTCTTGTCATCCCCCAAGAAGACATCATCACCATCATATTTCTCACACTCACAAAACCACTCTCTATGGGGAGTGAAGTGAAAGGATGCACTTGAGTCAATCAACCATGCCTCATGATCTACATGTGTACTTGAAGAATCCAAGTACACATCCCCACCTTCATCTGAGGTGGTTTTCGCCTTTGTACAAGGAGGACCTTTAGATCCCTTTCCTTTATCAGGAGCTTTAGATTTACAGTCCCTTTTGTAGTGCCCTTCCTTTCCACATTTCCAACACACCACCTTTACAGCTTTTCTTGGAGATTTATATCTCCCTCTAGGTTTAGATCTCCCACTTGATGACTTATTTTTGTTTCTATTTTGGGACCGTCCTCATATAGACAAGGCATCACCATTCTCGCTCTCCATATTTTTCCATCTCATCTCCTCTGTCAACAAGGATGACACTATTTCATCAAACTGTAAGGCAATTGTATTGCTACCTATTGCAATAACTAGACTATCCCATGAATTTGGTAGAGAACAGAACAAATTGATGCACTTATCTTCATCTAAAATTTTAATATCAATAGATAATAATTGACTTACCACATTATTAAACACGTTCAAATGCTCTATCACTAAGTCTCCATCTTTCATCCTCAGGTTATATAGCTTCTTCCACAAGAACAGTTTATTCACCAGAGACTTCAGTTGGTACAAAGTCCCTAACTTGTTCCACAAAGCCTTAGCCGTAGCTTGCCCTGATACATTCAACAGTATTGAATCTGACACACACACAATCGTATTATTCTCTTTGAATTTTGATATAACTTCTTCTATTCTTCTTTGGACACTCCCATTGGTTTAGTACCCGGATCTACCGCGATCCACTGATCTTTATCCACCAATAGATCCTCCATCTTGAGTTTCCACAACTCAAAACTCTGACCATTAAATTTCTCCATCTCTATCTTTCCACTGCTCCCCATCTTCTTTCACCAGCAGAATCAATCTCGCAAATCTCCCACTGAACAGGGTCTACCATAGGCCCGAGCGAAACCCCTCAGCAAGAAAGGCATCCCCTTGAAGCCAAAACAACTCTGATACCAAATGTAGTTTTTAACCCCGTATAAAAATTACCAACATACAAATTCTAAACACAGAAAATAAGCAATGTGAGAGAATAACACATAAAACACATATATACAAAGATTTTCCCTTGGATCCCAAAACCGGGACTACCAGCTTGATTTTTCATTAAGTTCCTTTCAATGTTACAATACATATTTATACATGCCTGAGCATCCAATACCATGGACTAAAAACCATTGCATCCAAAACCATGGATCGAAAACCATCGCGTCCAAAACCATGTGTGAAAATCATGCACAAAACCATAGATAGGTCTGCCCAACCTAACATAGGGTCAAAAACCACCCCATAGAGTGGGTTTACCTGCATGCCTCAAACCCCGTCTGACTCCCCCTGCTATGCAATTGGTGCAATGAATGGGGGGGCTCCACCCCCCTTCTAACCCCATGGTTAACTACTTGGGATAGTCGTGGAAAGAATATAACACAACCCAACATTTTCCAGTATAGGTGTCCCCCACAGTCCACTGCATGAAATTCCTACATGACTTTATTAGCTTCATATTTTAATAAACAATTTAACAAAATTCCACCATTATCTTTCCAAAATAAAACATTGTCTAAGATACAATATTTCATTGCTTTCATCTTTAGGAATCTACATTTAGTTCTAGATAAATGAGGAGGATCTTGTAGGTTGATTAAAATGAAAATAATGTCTACATACCAGGGTGAATCTATGAAAGCTTCACTAATTTGTGGAGTTGCCATCTCTTCCTGATCATCTATAGCAGCAATGAAATTTATGTCTAAGGCCCGACAGTTCGATTCAGCCATGAGCTTGGTTAAACCTTGGCCTTTAATCAATTTTGTAGGTTTGATTTCAATGTCATATTCTAGTATGGTGGCAATCCATTTGCCTCTTTTTCCATCAAGCCCATTCTGAGTTAGAATGTCATTTACAATTGAGTTTGGAACATATGCTATTATGTGAGAGTCCAAAATATATACTCTAAAATCCTTTATGGCTCTCACTAAAGCAAGACCTTGTTTTTCCATTATATTATACTTTAGTGTAGCATCTCCCAATATTTACTGAAGAAGGCGATGGGTTGTTCATAACCCTCATAATTCTTTTGCAACAAGACTATTGCAATAGTGTGTTCTGAAGTAAAAGAAAAAATTATGAAGTCTTTGTTGAAAATAGGACTTATGAGGACATGCGTTTTAGTAAGGACTTGTTTTATTGCTTCAAAATACTGTTTAGCCTCTACTGTCCACTTAAGTGTTGAATCCTTTTTCAACATGTTATTCAAATATCTAATTAGTTCTACTAAGATAAAATGAGTCTTCTAAGAAAATTTATTTTACCTAGGAATGATTGTCATTCTTTAATGTTCCTACGATGTCTGATGTCTAGGATTGCATCTATTCTAGCTAGATCAATTCTATTGCCCTCTTTTGAAATTATGTGTCCTAGGAGTTTTCCTTATTTTAATCCAAAAAGTGATTTTTTAGGATTTAAGGATATGCCAAATTTTCAACATTTTATGAATGCTCTTCTTAGATGATCTAGACGTTCATTATCTGATTTGGAAAACATTATGATATCATCTTGGTAAAGGACTAAAAAGTCATCGATTTATTTTGCAATAGCTATGTCCATTGCTCTTTGGAATGTTCCTCCAGCATTCATCAATCCAAAGGGCATTTTCAAATACATGAAAGTTTCCCAAGGAGTGGTGAATGTAGTCTTTGCTTGATCTTCGAGTTGGACTAGGATTCAATTGTATCCAGAGAATCCATCAAGTAATGAAATTCTGGATGACGCTACTACCCTCTAGATGATGTGGTCTATTTTAGGGATGGGATAGTTATCCTTCAGTGATACTTTGTTCAAGTTTCTGAAATCAACACAGAGTCTGATTTCTCCTATTTTCTTTCTAGTGGGGACTAAATTAGAGACCCAAACTAAATATCTAATTGGTGCTATTATTTGTGCCTCGTACATCCTTTTTACTTCTTTTTCAATCAATGACATAAGAATTGGATTAATCCTCCTAAGCTTTTGCTTAAAGGTTTTTTGATCTTGTTTGATGGGCATTTTATGTTGAATAATGCTGGTGTCATAAGATTTGAGGTCTTCATAACTCTAGGCAAAGACATCTTGAAATTATTTAAACAGAATTATGTATTTCAACTTTTCAATGGGAGGTAAAGCTTTGGATAATTTAATAAGCTTAGGTTTTTATTTTGTTCCTATATTACATTCTTCTATGTTTGATCTTAAAGGCTCCATTTTTGGTTTTCTAGCTACATCATTTGAATCAAACAAATCTTCTAATGGGGCTAATCCCTTAGGTAAAAAGTTAATTTTAAGGTTTAAAATCTCAGAATCATCATTGACTATTTCTTCTATTTCTACTTTTTCTAAGTTATCTATTTCTACTTTAGTGAATTTAGTGGGTTTATTTACATCTACAACATTTCTATATATCTCACTATTTATGATGTCATCTACTATACAATCAATATCTATGTTACAGTTTAGGAATTCTCCCTCAGCATTCATAAAATTATAGACTTGAGAATCTTGTGAAAACATCTACCAATATTTGAGATTATTAGGTATAATAGGCTAATGTCTTACCTCTGCAATGTACTGGTGATTGGGTTGAACAGGTAATATGCAAGTGCTAGAAAAAGTAGCCAAACTATGATCTTGCATGTTCTGTTTCCTAGGAATAGCAGAAAAATCAATTTCAAGAAGTTATTTAATCAGATCTAGATCAATTTCTCGGTATTGGATAAGTCTAGGATTATTCACATAATGTTCTCCTTTAATTTGCTTTATGATCAAT
Source organism: Pinus tabuliformis (assembly GCA_031772625.1). NCBI lineage: Eukaryota > Viridiplantae > Streptophyta > Pinopsida > Pinales > Pinaceae > Pinus > Pinus tabuliformis. The sequence goes on along the minus strand of CM062820.1, from coordinate 1,187,688,894 downwards.
TTCAAGTCTCCCATGATAGAAACTCTCTTGGCTTCAAGGTTTCTTACAATTTATAATCCTAAGATTAAAGCTTCATACTCTACCATGTTGTTAGTGCATTTGAAGTTTAATCTAAAGGCATGAACTTCAGAATGATTATTTTCCATGTTATGAATCCAAACTTCTACACCTACTCCTAATCTATTCACGGAACCATCAAAATATAGGTGCCACCTTGATTCATGAAATATATTATCACTGTCAGGTTCTTTATGTTTTTCTTATAAAGTTGTGATTTCGTCTTTGCCATTGTCTGAATTATACAAGATAAATGAGTCTAGATCAGAATGCATGGAATAAATAGGGTAATTATGTGGTCTTTCTAAAATACTTATCATGTATTTCATCAAGGTTTCTCTGTAAAGATTTCTTTTGTGTCCAAATATAGAAATGGTAGCATATGACATGTCTAATTGCGAAGATCCTTGTAACTATGCTCCCCATGAGCGAGATAACAACATACCATATTTAGGTGGAATATCAGCAACTACTATGTCCATAACAATACTTTTTTCTAGGCATTCGACTAGAGTTACACACAGATATTTTATCAAGCCTAGGGATTTGACTTGACTAGAATCAAAGGAAAATGGGTCCTTGTAGGGTCTAGTCATCTCTAAGTTTAATCTTTCCATGACTGTTTTAGGCATTAATTTATGTGATGCTCCTGAATCTAAAATAGCATTATGTAGGATTTTATCATGAACATTTAAGCTAATGTAGAATGGAGTAATACCCCCTTGTTGATGTTTTCCATTCACTTCTGGACCAGATAATAACTCAGGTTAATCATCATTAAGGTTTACAACATCTTTTCCTTCACCTATGTCAAGTGTTTTAGTAATTTGTGCTTTGTATGATTCACTTTTCACCCGCTCTGTTAAAGGAATTGGTATTTTCAATTTGGCTATTTCAATTTTGATATAGAATGGCATTTTAGTTTTGCCTAGTTGAATTATTTCATCTTTAGAAATTTGGGTTTGTGTGTTCTTGTCTTCTTTACCAGCACTTGGCAATTCAGTTTGTATATCAACAATTTTTCTTTCAATTTTCTTGTTTGGAATAGTTTGAGCAACAGTTGATGTTTGATTTTCAGTTGAAGTTATGTCTATAATTTTTGGGTTGGAAGCCTCCTGAGTTCCTCTAGGTAGAATTTGTAGAACTTTGGTCATAGGAGATTATGCTATTTTCTTAGTTTGGGTTTGGACTGATTTCTTAGTAGGAAATTCTATGTTCTTTTTGCTTCTAAGGCTATATTGTTTGTGAACTTCATAGATAGCAGATTCATAGCCTTGTTTGTAGTCAAAGGACTCTCCATATTCTAATTGTAATTGTTGTAACATGTACAATTCCTGCTCTTCCTGGGTAAGAAAAATGTCGTCTTCATTGTTTACTCCCATCAAATTTATTTGGGTGTCCTGGTATTCTTCAAGCTATTGTGAACCTTCCACATAATTTTCCTAGAAAGGTGGCCTAATTTGTTGATCGGGTGTACCTTCTATTTTATTTTCCAGTATTAGGATTTTTCCTAAAGTTAGGGTTTCTAATTTGAGGTCCTTTTTTATTTTCCCACTGAGGTTTTCTTTCCATATTCTCTAATCTATCCATTAGTTTTTCTAAAATTTTAGCTAAAGTATCTATCTTAAAATCTGAATTGGATGGTTCTTCCCTAATGGTAACTCTCCTCTCATTCTAAATTCTAGCTCTTTTAGCCAACAAGTTAGCTTCTACACTAACTGCATCACTATGCATCTGTTCTAAAGTTGGAGGGTTTCTTTCTCTCAATTGGTAAGACATATCAGTGTCAAAACCATTAGGAAATTTGATTAGTGCCAAGTCTGGTGGAGGTTTGATATTTGTAGGGATTGCATTATAAATATTGTTAAACCTAGTACAATAGTCCTGAACAGATTCATTAGGAGCTCTTCTAATGTTTTCATATTTAGACAATATTTGTAAAGGATTTTTCTTTCTTTCCCATCTATTGATAAAAAATCTATGGAAAATAGTTAAATCAACAATATGACCAACAGGTAAAGCTTTAAACCATTTCTTGACATCTCCTGCTAGTGTTTGTGCAAATAATCTCATATGTACATCTTCTTCATCAATTTCATGTAATTCAAAATAATCATTCATTTTATTTACATGTTGTTGTGCAGTATATTGACCAATACCATCAAATTGAAAGATTTTACTCTGGAGTCTTGGGGCATGGCATGTACTTGAGCTGGTGAGGTCAAAGGAGCATATTTAGCAGCTGTGGCTAATATTATAGCTTGGCTAGGAGGTAAAGTGGAAGTTCTTGCAGATGAGCTTGAAGTGCTAGAAAATGTAGCAGAAGTGCTAGAACATGAACTTGAAGTATTTGGAGATGGAAATAAAACTCTGGGCTGAAGAGGAAGCTTGGGGATGAATGATTCTGTGGAATGAAGTGTAGTGGAAATAATAGATGAGGTGGTACTAAATAATGGTGAATTTACAAACATTAAAGGAATGGTAGAAGGCTTAGGAGTAGCAACAATTAGGGCAGCTGATTCAACTGACTGTTGAAAATAGGCTTTATCTATGTGCCTTATCAAAGTTGAGGTTAAAGCATCAAGTTTATCAAAAGTGTCTAGAACATGTTGATCTAAATCATGATGTATAGTATTCTTCTTTGATTCAATAAATTGAATAAAAGTAGGATCTATTACAGTATCATGGACTGAATTTTTAGATTTGGTACGAAACAAAGAATTCTCAAATGATAAATCAAATTGAAAATCCTGTAAGTTTAATAGCTCTTTAGGAAGTGAATTTGCTTTGATTAGCTGACTAATGCTTTCTTGACTTTCTACTTTATTATTTTTTCTTAAGATTCTATCTAGATTATCAACAATTATAGCAGGGTTTGGATCTGGATGTGCCCTGGTATAGTATGTTCTTTTCGAAGCCAAAATTTTAAATCTCTTATTTTTTAATGAAACTTTTTGACAACCCTAAAATGGACTTAAGGTCGAATGATGAGATTTAGGGCTTCCTTTAAGGTTTATTAAACTAAGGTTTGATGTCCCCAGTATGGTCTCCACTATGTTATCACTCCAAAATTTTCTCTAGGGTTGTTGCGTTATGTTTAAAGAAATAATAGAGGTAACCACAAACCTACTTTTCAGATTAGGACCCAGCGTTCCTAATGCTCAGAGAGGTCTCTTTCTTATTAATTTAACTTTGTTGACATAATTGATTTTAGGCTAGTTATGTAAGCTTGATTTGGTTTTGATTTGATTTGGCAGTGGAATCACTGATTTAGATGGATAGAAGACTATCTATTTTCCATTTGGCTATGGAGTCAATGTGTCAAGAAAATAGGACCGAATAAAGTTCTAAAGCAAGTGTCCACAGGGCAAGGTAGCTGAGCACATTCAGATCTTTTAGGCTGAAGGGTGAAGTGGTTTTCAATCGGGATCAAGGATCAGTTAAGGATTCCTTAAAACAGGATAATGAGTGAAATGAAAGAGGTTAATCGAAATTAGGAAGCAATGAAGAATTCCCTACTCTAGATATTAGAAGAAAACATTAAAATGAATGACAATTCAAAACAGGTGTAATTAAACATATTCTCCTATTACAACATTTAAATTTGGAAAGCATACAAGTTTATGGAATACTTAAGAAAATAACAATTTGAACAATTGAAAGATACTTCACTGAAGTTTCCCAACACATGAATCATGTATTGCAATGCCTTTATTACTTGTCCAATCTGTTGACTTGAAAATGGTACAATACACCCTCAAGTTGTAGATGAGTTCCACTATAGAAATGTTAAGAAATCCACACCCTAATACTTCAAATTATGAAGTATTTATACAAAAAATGTGATGATGTGTTTCCATCACTTGTTGAGCAACAATGATGCCTAGTCTTATTTTGAGTTGCATCTTACACTCTGAGAGTGATGTTGTGCTTCTATCACATGTCAAAGGAACAATAGTGTTTGGCCTTATGATTGTAAATCATGTGTTGCAGTGATGATGTGTTTTATATCACTTGTTGAAGCAACAATGATATGTTGGCCTTGTTTTCATAGTTGGGGTATTGCGTCCATCTTGATGTAAACTTGAAAACTGAGTATGTGTTATAAACTCATGGAAAGCATGGGATGCTTGGGTCATTAGTTGGTCATGAAAGTCAAGCATGTAATTTGAAAAACAATGCACTACAGGTTGTAGAAGTAGCAGGTGTCAGCTCATCGCTTAAGGCTCCGAAGAACAAAGGTGAAGTAGATGAAAGCGAGACCTTTCAGGATGCTTGTGATGCAGACAAGGTACATAAAAGTTGCAGATTTTTTTTCATGCTTTTGGAGGATCAAAAGCTCCTTAGTGGGGAGGATTGATCCAGGTAACTCCAAAGACACACATAGGACAAAGAGGGCTTATGAAAGCTCAAAAATCAAATTGTTTGGATTATGCTTGAACTATGTTCATGTTAAATATCTCATCGTTGTGATCGTGGTGGTGTGAATGGTTCATCAATCTGAGTCCAGATGAGGAAGTTACAAGCAGTCAAAGTTCAGTTGAATTTTTGTTCACTAGGGAGGCTTAAGGAGGCCACAATTTGGACAGAACCCGGCCACCAGATTCTGGCTAACCAGGGCTAGATTCTAGGTGAATTTGTGGCCCGGTTAATTTTTCTCCTTCGGCCTAAAAATCTGAATATTTAAAGGTGGCTTTATATTAATAAAAATTATAAAAAAAGGGTGCCCACCCCCGCCACCCAACTTCACTATATATTAACTATAAACAAAAACACAATGTATTATTTTGGGCTGAAGGGAATTGAACCCACCCAGCCATGTTGCCAGCTCGCTCCACGGGCGACCCAACCAACCCCATTAAATGCATGCAACCACATGAATACACCACAACCAATAGAACTAAATGTGCCAAAAAAAACATGGAGTCCGCGAGGTTTTTGGGGGGGCGGGGTTTGACCACCCAACCCCTCCTCAACAAATCTCCCAACTAATCGATGGCGCTAAACTGCCTTCTTGTTAAATTCGCTCGAGATTTTATTAAAACATTGATTTCACCAGCGCACCCAGGTAGATGGAGGAACCAGGAGCGGGCATGGATTTCAAGACAGAGGAGGCAGAACCTTCACACGCATTTCAAGGCAAAATATTCTTTGATGCCCAAAGATTCTCTGGGGAGGTAAAAATTATTTTTATCAAAATGTAACCAAGTTTACAGTCAATTTTCTTAGATTTTCATAGGGAACGCCATGGCAAGGTAGAATTCGCCTTTTGAGCAGTAGATTTGCAGGTTCTCAATGGAGGAGAGTCTTCAAGAATCTTTGAGGTAATCTTCCAGATTCCTTGGACGCTGAAATTCGCTAGATCCAAAATGCAGCCAACTTCATACTCATTTTTCTTAGAATTCTGCAAGGAACCCTATGGCACAGTCAGTTTCCTGATCTGAGAAACATCTTTCTAGAGGACCCGGAGGAAGGAATCTTTGAGGAATCTAGGGGGAATCTAAAATATTCCCTAAGCCCCAGATTCTTACTTTCTCAGAATTCAAAAATTGGATAGTTGATTTTGCACTATTTGATGCTAAAAATCTGATGGTGCATTCAAATGTTTCATTTTCTCATTCTATCTTTTAGCCACTTTCCTAAGTGGAGTGCAGGGGTCAACATTCATGTGCAAGCAACCATTTTCATGAGATTCGATGTGCGACTAGCTTCAGCAGCTTGACATTGTTGTTCAGATGGCCCATTGATGTGAGGTATATGCAGTGTGTTAATGTACTTCTTTTGCTATGCATTGCGCTGCACAGATCCCTGTTTGATGTTTGATGTGGGATCTTGTTTCTTATTGTTTTTCATGATTCCTTCTTGATGTGATGTGGAATCATTTGTGAGATGTACTTGATGTCATGATTTATCATGTTTTGTTTTGAGATCCCCTTGTTGTATGTTGATGGGATACTCATCTTGTCTTCATGCATGTTTGCATTGAGATCCCTTTTATGCCATGTTGGCAGGATGATCATCATGCATGAGTTTTGTGTTATACTGATAGGAGTCTTTTGACTGAGAGATCCTATAGTGGAACATCTCTTGGAGCCACTCCTGCGTGAGGCCATTTTCCTTGTATCATAGCGACATCATCTCTTATGTACATCATCACTATAGACAACACTTAATGCAGTAGCCTACACCATCTTGACACCAGGGCCTGGAGACATAGTCCCTCCTAGATGAACTCCATTATCAACAACTTACGTTTTCATGTGTTGATGAATGTCATGTTCCTCTTCCTTACAGCATGCAGATGTAATCATTTATGTTCTTTTAGAAATTCAATTTAACACATCATGAAAGTAAAAGGTCTTGTAAGGGTCCTTTGTCACACCCAGACCTAGATCACTTCAAGCCAATGTTCCCTAGGTATTGTGGCTATACACAAGGCCCATCCACCAATTTTGGCTTGAACAACATCAATTGCTCTCATAGATAGCGGTGTAAAACCCACTAATACTTGAGGAGTGCTTCTAGGTTCTTTAGGGATATACACAATATTATGGACATCTTTCTTAACTCTATGGTATACACCTGCATGCTTCTCCTCCTAAAGGAGGGCTACTAGATCCATTAGTCCTTAAAATACCCAATAGGGTGAAGCTGTGACATAATGAGGGTTTTGAAGTCCTTCAACTTAGTCATTGGTGGCTCTTCCTCCAAACTTAGGGTATTCATGTGTCTTTCCCACCAAGTAAGGGCATCAAACTCTAATTTCAACAGTGCAAATGCAATCTTTTGTTCTTCCTCAATTTGATGGACACTAAAATACACTTCAAGTTGTTCTAACCAATTATTTTTCTTTAGAGAATCGATCTCATTATTGTATGAATTAATATTAACGTTTCATTCCATTATGAATAGGGACTATGACTGGCTCACATCACATAAACTGAGTTGATCTTTTTTTGGTTCTTTCTTCAAGTTATTCTCCACTTCTTCCTGATCCCTTGATCCCCCTACTGATTTCTCCTTTGCACTAGAACCCCTATCTTCTATGAATATCACAAGATTATTTCTCACGATTACCGTGAGGAGATTTACTTTACAATTTATATGTAGAAATTCCCATTGTAGATCGACAGATTATGAAATATACTAAAGAAAAATACAAGATCTACTTCTACAACAAACTTTGTGGAAGCTTAATCAATTTGTACAAGATCAATAAGAACACATATAATAGATGAAGAGAAAGCAATCACACATGAACACAGAAGAATAATCCTGGGGAAAGCCTCTGCCTAAAACCTAAATCTCTTTAATATCATACAAGTGGAAATATGTTCAGATTACAAAAAAAAGAATCAACTCACAAGCTATCCTGCTCTCTCTGCAATAGAACAATACAGCTCATAGACTGAGTAGACAACACATATGCCTTTCGTCATCCCTCCAAGTCTCCTATTTCGTTGCACAGTTTTTCTTGGGGTCCAATGATGTCACATGTGTGAATTGGCCTCATTCAAACTTGCTAAACTGATGAAGTAACTGCGCAATCCTCAAGGAATGAATTCCTTCTGCATGCAAGAGATATCCACCAATGAATATTCCTGCAACTGATAGTACACTGTCCCACCATTTGATCTCAACTGGGTCACTGACTCAACTGACATGCATGAGTTATTTATGAGAGAATATTTAGTTATCTGAAGTGCAGCAGTTACATGCAAGCATGAATTAACTAACTGAACTCGTAATTAGTTCAACAAACTATTTGAACTAATCTAACTGAACTTGACTCAGTTAACTGAGCCAACTAATTACAACTCATCCTTATCTTTTTAATTAATGGATAAATTCCTCATTCAATGGAGCAACTGTTGCATGTCTTCACATAGACTTCATGTTTGATTTTCTACAACTAATTAACTCCTGGTGAATTAATTAATTATTTTTAAAATAGCTAGTAAGATTAAATTCGAATTTTTACTTCTCTATTTTAGTTCAAGGACTAACTAAAATAGGAAGTTATCCTGAAATTCTATTTATAGCATTGCTATTTTTAGCACTTCTATTTTTAGCATTTCTTGTTGCTATTTTAACCACTCCCCCTCAACAAGAAAGGTATTATCGGTAACCCCAATCCTGTCTCTATGGAACTCGAACTTGCATTTTGATAATGCCTTCGTCAAAATATCTGCATCCTATTCCTCAGTCGAAACATACAACAAGAACATGATCCTCTTGACCACACAGCCTCAAAGATGGTGATACCGGATATCAATGTGCTTGGACCTGTCATGAAAATTTGGTTTCTTAGAGAGTTTGATGCAACTCTAATTATCATAGTAGATCACTGTAGGATCCATCCTCTAACAAAACAATCCCACTAGAATATTCTGCATCCAAATGGCCTCACATGTAGCCTGACTAGCAGCCATGTATTCAGCCTCTATTGAGCTAAGTGCAACTGATCTCTGTTTCCTACTGTACCAGGAAACTGCAGCTGAACCAAGGTTGAAGATTCCTCCAGAAGTGCTCTTCTGGTCTGATGGACTCCCTGCCCAATCTGCATCTATGAAGCCTTGAAGCTTGACTCCCTTTGTCCATCTGTACCATAATCCAAACTAAGATGTGCCTCTGAGGTATCTCAGCACATGCTTCACTGCCTTCCAAAACAGCTTGGTAGGTTGAACCATTGCTTGACTCAGCTGGTTCACCATAAAGCATAAGTCGGGTCGTGTGTTCACCGGATACATAAGTGAAGTAGCATCCTCCTTCCTCTAGTTCCCAGCTAAAGGAGTTTTCATGGGTTTCCACTTCTCCATATGGAACCGCCTGAGGATCTCATTGGCATACTTGCCTTGAGACACAAAAACTTCTCCATCTCTCTACCACACCTCCATGCCTAGAATGTAGTGCATAAGACCCATGTCTTTCATTTTCGACTCTCTTGCAAGCTCCTCCTTACAAGAATATATCAGCTGATCATCACCTGTTAAAATCAGATAATAGACATAAGGAACAATGATCAATGGCTTACCTCCTGCCATGATGTGGTAAAGGTTCGCATCTACTTCACTCTTGGTGAAGACCAACCTGGTGAAATAGTTGTCAATCCTGGTGTACCAAGCATAGGATGCTTGCTTCAGCCCATATAGAGCCCTCTTGAGTCTACACACATGCGACTCATGATAGAAGGTCTTGAAACATTCTGGCTGCTCAATGTACACCTCCTCCTCAATCTTCCCATTGAGGAATGTTGTCTTCATGTCCATTTGGTGGATCTTCCACCCCATCTGAGCTGATAGTGCCAATATCAATCTAATTGATGAGTACCGTGTTACAGGAGCAAAAGTATCATTGCAGTCGATCCCCTCGACCTGTGAGAAACCCCGGGCAACAAACCTTGCCTTATGTTTCTCAACACTGCCATCAGATACCTGATTTACCTTGTAAAGCCATCTGGAACTCACCACTGACTTGTCCTGAGGTCTTGGGACAACATCCCAAACATAGTTCCTCATGATGGAGTCCTACTCCTCCACCATTGCATCAACCTAGACTAGTTGCTGCACTGCCTCCTCGAATGAAGAAGGCTTGGAATCTACACACTCCCCAACCAGGGCCATGTAACTAGTGTACAACTCAGGTGACCTCCTCTGTCTTTGTTGAGAAGATGGTTGTCCCACATTCTCCCGTGCATCCAGCATCAACCCATCAGCTTCCCTTAAGCATTTCCGCCCATCTCTAGAAATCTCAGCATGAGTGGATGTCTCCACTCTCAGATCCTCTGCATGTGGCCGCTCCACATCAATTTGAGGCTCCTCCTCCTTAAGAACTAAAAGTTCCTCATCTACATGAAACTTGAGCTCCCTCTCAAATGATACTCGCATGGCTTTCTACTCGTTAAACTTCAGATCCTTGTGTACCACAGTCCTCTGACTGGTAGGCAGGTACACCCAATAGTTGCGAGGTGTATCCGTATACCCCACAAGTATTCCCAACTCAGCTGTGGGATTTAGCTTCTTTCGGGCATCTTTGGTCACATGATAGTAAACTGATGATCCAAAGATTCGAAAGTGACTCACATCTGGTTGCTTCCCGGAAAAGGCCTCCATTGGTGTCTTCATTCCCAGTATATGGTGCGGGTTTCTGTTCTGCAAGTATATTGTTGTATTGCATGCCTCAACCCACAGATGCAGTGGTAGGCTTTGGTCATGCAACATTGCTCGAGCTGCTCCCACAATCAATCTGTTCTTCCTTTCGGCCACCCCATTCTGCTATGGGTTATGGGGTGCTGTCAACTCCCGTTTAATTCCTTCTGCAGCACAAAAGTACTCAAACTGCTGGGAGACATACTCTCCACCATTGTCACTACGCAAGGCTTTTATTTTCTTTGCAGATTCTTTCTCTGCTAAGGCTTCAAACTCACAAAACCTCAAGAAGGTCCGATCCTTCTTTTGCATAAAGTAGATCCAACATCTGTGGGAAAATCATCAATAATAATAACATAGTACCTTTGTTTAGCAGTGGAGTCTGTAGAGAATGGTCTACAAACATCTGAATTTACTCACTCTAGGATTGCTCTAGCTCTACTATCTCGATCCGAAAAGGAATATTTCGCATACTTACCCAAGGTACAACCTTTTCATGCATCTGTCTGCTCCAGTTTTCCCTTGGGTAATTCGGTAGAAATCTGTTGCATGATCTTTAGGGCTCCATGGTGCAAGTGGCCTAGTCTTCTATGCCATAGCTCGCCAACATCTTCACTTTGCACCATCTCAGCTTTGGAACTCAATGCAGCGCAGTCATCTACCTCTAACTTGTAGAGATTCTTTACTCGAATCCCGATTCGCTTACTCTGTCCAGTGCTGATATGCCTCAAAAATAATTTTCCTTTACTAAAGACTACATCATAGCATTTATCTTCTAGCATAGAAATGGACACAACATTCTTCTCCAAACCTGGTACATACTTTACATTAGTCAAGGTGAGGGGAGATCTATGCTCCCTCTGAAACACAACCGCACCTTCACCTAAAACACGATACTTTCCATAATCGCCCATCTCAATCCGCATTTGGAGATCCTTCTCCTCCAAGGTATTGAAAAGATTCTTGTCACCTAACATGTGGAATGAAGTTCCACTGTCCAGGTACCAAACACATCCCACCATGGATGAAACCATGCATGCGATAAGAGAGAAATCTAGCTCAAACTGTGAGGCCAGTGCCTCACCATTAGATCCCCTAGAGGAACCCTTCTTGGATTTCTTGTGTTGACAGTTTGTAGCATAATGGCCCACTTCATTTTTCAAACTTCTTCCCACCATGGGAAGAACCAGATTTGGATTGGGATGCCTTCCCTTTCCCCTTCCTCACCTTACTCGCTAAGGCTAGATTTTCCTCATCATCTTGCTTTGATAAGGATCCATACCAAAGTCATTCCCAATATGGTAGTTTTACTCTTCCATTTACTGAGTCTTGGTAGCTATGCTAGCTCTTAGGAAGACCAAGGAGAGCTAGACTCACCATGTCATCATCAGCAGTCATGATCCCTACACTTCCAAGCTCATCCCTGTTGGTGGTGAGCTTGTTCAGGAACATAGAGATCGTGTCGCCCTTTCCACACTTGATTTTCAAAATCTTGTCTTTCAGTGCCATCTTCCTCTGATCGTTGCTATTCTGATATAGATCTTTCAATGTTTTCCACATTGAAAATGGTGTCTCCTTCCCATGGAGACTCGAGACTATATGGTCTCGAACTCCCTCCAGAAGGATTCTCCTAGCTCTAGCCACACATTTCTTCCATTCCACCAATTCAGTAGCATCAGTTAGCTTGGGGACTTCTTGATCAATGAAGTCCTTTAGACCGATATCCTCTAATACTGCTTCCACTCGATCCTTCCAGGCTATATAATTCGAACTGCCATCAAGAGCATATTCGAGTCTTAAACCATTGAACTCCATTAGTGAAATTGAGATGTTATAAGAACTCGATTTCTATATTTAGGAATCACAAACTTCAAACTTCTCCCTTCTTGTATATTGTTCTCTCCTTGATCACCTTTGCTCTGATACCATGTAAAAATTCCCACTGTAGATCAGCAGATTATGCAATATACTAAAGCAAAATACAAGATCTATTTCTACAACAAACTTTGCGGAAGCTTAATCAATTTGAGCAAGATCAATAGGAACACATATAGCAGATGAAGAGAAAGCAATCACACATGAACATAGAAGAATAATCCTAGGGAAAGCCTTAGCCTAAAACCCCAATCTCTATAATATCATACAGGTGGAAATATATTCAGATTACAAAAAAAGAATCAACTCATAAGCTATCCTGCTCTCTCTGCAATAGAACAATACAATGCACAGACTGAGTAGACAACACATATGCCTTTCCTCAGCCCTCCAAGCTTCCTGTTTCCATGCATAGTTTTTCTTGGGGTCCAATGATGTCACATGTCTGAATTGGCCTCATTCACACTCACTAAACTGAAGAAGTAACTGTGCAATCCTCAAGGAATGAATTCCTTTTGCATGAAAGAGATATCCACCAAAGAATATTCCTGCAACTGATAGTACACTTTCCCACCATCTAATCTTAACTGGGTCTCTGACTGAACTGACATGCATGAGTTATTTATGAGACAATATTCAGTTATCTGAAGTACAGCAGTTACATGCAAGCATGCATTAACTAACTAAACTCACAATTAGTTCAACAAACTATTTGAACTAATATAACTGGACATGAATCAGTTAATTGAGCCAACTAATTACAACTCAATATTACAAATCATCCTTATCTCTTTAACTGATGGATAAATTCCACAATCAATGGAGAAACAGTTGCATGTCTTGACATAGACTTCATGTTTGATTTTCCACAACTATTTAACTCATTGTGAATTAATTAATTATTTTTTAAACAACTGGTAAGATCAAATTCGAATTTTTACTTCTCTATTTTAGTTCAGGGACTAACTAAAATAGGAAGGTATCCCAAAATGTTATTTATAGCAGTTCTATTTTTAGCATTTCTTGTTGCTATTTTTAACATTATATTTGTGACTTGTTGTTCCACCGATAAAAACCTCTACTCTATAGGATTAAGATGGTTATTCACATATTCACTAACCATGATTATATTTTTACCACTTATGGCCAAGTCAATATAGATCACGTGCAAGTATCCACAATATACCCAAAGAAAACTACTATGATACCAATATGATCCATAAAATGCCATGCCTATTTCATTCTTAGTTTGTCACAATAGTTATGATAAAATTATATTTAAAGTTTGAAATTCTACACTATTACAATTTATTTCTTTTTAGTTTTTTAATATATCAGATATTGAGAGTTGTGCGTGCATACGAATTGAAAATACTGTCGAAAATAAAGAACAATAAAATAAAATCTCACACACACATTTGACATGTGATATGACCTAGGAAATCCTTTTAGGAGAAAACCCCAATAGGAAGGTGAGGTTTCTCTCCTCTCTTTCTCTTACTAGAAAATGTCTGCAAGTAGAAAGAATTATGGCATGCGGCCTATGGGCTACTATAGTACACAAATTATCACTATGAGCTCTATCTCCTGTCCGTATTAGTTAATTTTTTCTCAAATATGAAACACATGCATGCAAAAGAATGGGACCCCCTTTCTTCCTAGTGTCGCGGTTATAACATAACCGAATATCCTACTAGTGGTTATATTTGAATATCTCAACTCTTAACTAGAGTTACAATATATAATCTTCTAGAGTGTTATACATCATACTCATGTGGCTATCCCATTTTTTTATGAATAATGGGATTTGACATGACATACTCTCAAATTATGGTGGTGAAGACAAGAAGGTCAAGTTATAAGTGGCATAAATTTCACATATGAACTCCAATTGACATAGTTCTTGTGTCGTTGGTAAGGTATTTGTGTAGGTTAGGGAAAACATATGTTTTTCTAATGAGGAAAATTTTGACCCCAAAAAGACATTATTATATGTCTCAAAATTATCTCGAATGGTTTCAGACCCTAATTTGTCATGCTTGTCCCCGCCAACAAAAATTTGTCCTCAAAGCTCATTCCTCCATGTTTTCTACCGTAAAATCACCTAGTTGAATGAGAAACAATATACTGATCCTGAATGGCCTAAAATTGAAAGTATCCAGAGTTTGATGGAAATATCCTCATATTGAAGATTTCAAAAGGATGACCTCAACACAATAGTCATTATGTTGTAAAGTTTATGATGCCGAAACTCTTTTGAAGTAAGTTTAGGCCTACATTTATTTTTTAGGGATTTATCCTGTAGTAACAAAAATAGGTTTGGTGGAAATTGGAGGCCACTTCCTAGTAGCAGTAGATCACTTTGTAGCAAGCATTGAAAGGCATTTTGGTGATGTAATAAAGAATTTGAGGCTTACCATCATATTTCCCTTTTTTTTCTTGTCTTATTTCATTTTAAATTGAAACTTCATTAGATCATTTTGTGCTTGATTTAAGATAATGGATGGTTTAATTTTTATCATTAACACTTGAACATTTTTATAAGCCAAGTCACTTTAAAAGATCCTAGGTCAAGCCAAGTCAAGCGGTATTAGAAAACGTTTGATGGTGGCTTGTGAGTGTGCATGATAACTAGGACAATAATCAAGCAAGGCAATGAAACACTTATTGAAGGAAATCTAAGAATTGGATGGAGAAGCTTTACATGAAGAACAAAAATGTCATTGCACAAGAGATTGAGAAGCATCCTATTGGTCCTTAGAAAGAGTTTCATGGAGCTCTCAGGGCCATAAAGGCCATGGTTCAATAAATGTTTCAGGAATGGAAGAATTTTTGAAAAGGAAGCTCGCTGAAGAAAGTAAAATATAAGAACTTGGAAATAACTCCTCATTCTTATCACTTTCCTCCTCATTCTCTTTGTGGTTTTGAGAAACAAACTCAAAGTGTTGGATTGAGGTTGTTAACCAAGATGGGTTACGAGGAAATGACCTTGGAATTCGTGGCCAAGTTATAATTGAGCCTTTAAAGAGGGAAGAAATACTTTATGATGTAATATTGGGTATTGTGAAGGGCATGCTCCAAGGTAGTGGAATGACGGAATTCTCCAAAAGAAGAACCGTAACAAGAACGACCTAAGAGAAGAAAAGGTACAACACTTTTCGACAATGGAAAATAACACAAGATTTCCAAGAGAATAATGAAAATAGATTCTCCTCATCATGCACACATCAAAAGAAACCATTGAAGATATTGTTGGAAGCTAAACATGCATGTTTTTACTTATATTTTTATCCTATTTTCCTTCACATTTTCACTCCTAACAATGTTTCTTCATGTCCTAAATCATGTAGGTAGACCTCTGATGATTTCTTTATGAATTAATTAGTCATTGAAGCATGGTCTATGAGATTATTACCAAAGGTGCTTGCTAAATTGTATCTTATGTGTAAATTTCCAAGTCAAATGGATAAGTTTAAATCATCGAGGTCGCAAAACTATTGTTAAAGGGTAGTTTTAATGGAGGAACTGATCCAGACTTACTCTTTCTATATTTTACATTCAGTTTTGGCTTATTATAGCCATTGTGTAATCACACGTAACAGTTACCTTAGTCTTAGGGATTGTTTTGTATAAGAGAGAATAGAGAGTTTGAAATGCAGAGTTGGCATACGAGAGAGTTGAGGTTTATAACAGTGACTTTATATTAATTAAATTTATAGCTTTCTGATCTCTTTCTGAGTTCGTGAGTTCATCAGAGCCCTCATCAGGGAGTTGGGCTCACTCTCCTAATTAGGTGCTACTGAGATAGTGTGTGTTTAGTGTTTTTTTTTTTTATTAATGTATTTCATCTTTTCGCTATGATGTTTTGATAAATGCTATGAATCGAATTGGTGTTACAAGTTAATTATTGTTGTCATTTACATTTTCTCTTACATTGTTTTATCGCTTGTTAATGAATCCTTGGCCAATTCTGGGATGTATAATTGTCCTTGCATATATATTGTGCGTTAGCCTTGCAATATTCGGGATTTACATTTAATGTGGGAAAGGATTGAATAATATTATTCACACTTGGAAACCAATAGAAACAATAAAACTAATTATTCCAAAGTTCTTTTTGATTATAGGAAGATTGGAAATGTAAATTTGTGGTATAAGAAACCATGCACATTTTGTGGGTTGAATAACCATGGTGTTGCCAAGTGTTGGAAAAGGATGGATTTGTACACGAAAGTTATGTTGACGAGAAAGGGGACATGACATGAAGATCCATATCCATAATGGAAGAAAGAGAAGGGTAAGGAACTTTGGATGTTAAAGATCCTTTGAACTTACTATAGGAAAGATGGACATGAGGAAGCAAAATGTTGGAAACTCCATCTCGAGCTTCATCCAAAGAATGACAAGAAGATTTAAGGTGATTCCTCACTAATTAAAATAGGGAAATTGGAGAGGCTCATGTATATGAGAAGAGCCTCTTCACTCATGTATGAAAATATGGATAAAATAGGTGATCTTAAGCATGGAAATTAATTATTTACATGTAATTCTAACTATCACGTGTTTTAAAAAACATATACACAACACCATTGGAATTTTCCATGGGAACCTATTAATAGGATTAAACATGTTGGTAGTTCATTTTAATTAGCATCATTCTTCTATTTGTTATCACTCCTAATTTGTTTTTCTTGGGTAGTAGTTGGAGTAATAAACGCAAAAAGATTTGGTGAGTTATAGATGCCTAATAATATGTTTTTAGTTGTCATAATTGTTGTGCAAACCTTTTATGATCAAATAGGCACACAAAATAGGGTGGATAGAAATTGGACAAGTTGGGAGTTTTTTCCTTCACTGATTATGGAATTAAGAAACTTTTCGAGGTCCAAAAGACTCTGAGTGGGGAGGATTGATTCTTGAGGATCCTAAATGGCCTAAACTTCAAACTCTCCAAAGTTTTATGGAAATGGCATCATATCGAAGAGCTCAATGAGACGATTCAAACACAATAATCATTGTGTTGTAAGGTTTTTGATGTTGAAACTCTCTTGAGTTGAGTTCAAGCCTACATTTATTTTTGTAGAAAAAGAGTTTTTGAGAGCTTGTTTTTGTAGTAATAAAAAAACGTCTAGTGGAAATTGGAGGTAACCTCTTAGTAGTGGTAGCTCATTCTCTAGTAGAACTTAAGAGGAATTTGGTATTGTAAGAAAGCATTTGAGTCTTAACATCATGTTTTCCTTTTTTTCTTTTTCTCTCAATAGTTTACATTTCATTTTAAATTTCAACTTAGCTAAACTATTTCATGCTTGATTTACATTAATTAATTGTTTAAGTTTTATCATTCACACTTTAACATTTTTACAAGGTAAATATCTTTAAAAGATCCTTCATAAGCCTAGATCATCACATAAGAAACAAAATTCTATTATTGTGCCCTTATTGGCTAATCCCTCTAAAATTTTTCAATAAAAATACCGATAGTGGTGCACAGTCCTCATGTCATATTTCTTCAAGAAACAATGATGGAGGGTGAGAATGTATAGTCTCTATTATGAAATACTTTCCCCTACTATGACCTTCTTTCATTAGATGCATTTTGGCATTTAGAAGGGCTCATTATAGTTTGGAATAGTCACACTATGTATTTAAAGTCAATTTGGTATATTTTATTAGGGCTAGCTTGAGAATTATTCTCATATGATATTGATATATCCTTCATCTACTACAATATCTATAAACCTTATATCAATAAAAAATCCTATTGGGAATTTATTTTCGAGATGCACCTACTTACTCCTCAAAACACCATTATATGTGTTCACCTAAATTTTAATCTAGTGTAATCCAAGATCTAGGATCCCTTATTCACTCTTGATACCCTCTTTGACTTTCTCATTGAGAATTTCAATTATTTTGGACTCGTTGACATCATCTCCCCCAACACATGGGTCTCTCTAGATAAATAATTGGGCTAAGATTGCTAAAGTCTAAAAATTCCAAGTATGTTTCGAAATTTATGAATATCTAGTCAATATTTTCCCTAGAATGTGCCAATGGGTCACTTTAGATGGTTATTCTAGTGTCATTTTTATTCCTCTCCCCTAAATCCTCTAAGTCCCCATAAGTTAAACCCTCATTGGTTTGAAGACCCCTGCCTTCATGATGTTATCAAGTAGGCCTAATGGTCCTTCATCCATACTTCCTTAGAATCCCCATCAATATATTTCCAAAGGAACCTAATTTCTTTGAATTTTTTTATATAAAGGTGGAAAAAAAAACAATCGAGATACACAATCGATAGATGATATCAAGAAAAAAAAACAAAAAAATCTTATCTTGATTAGAACATTTCCAAAAATGGGTTGGTAGACCCTAGAGAGTATCTTAGACACCTTGAAGAAACAACATGGAAGATCCTTCTAGATAAATAAAATGATTGGCTAATGAAGAGTAGATATTTCTAACTTCAATCACTAGAAGACTATAAGAACTATTTGGGAGATTAAAAGACAAGGTGAAGCCATAACCTCCACTTTCAAGGAAATTTCCGAAGAAGGTTGAAAACATTTCAAATATATTCTTCATGAGAAAACCAAAGTAATGGTTGAAAAAATATTAAATATTGTTGGAATCTTCCCTAGGTTTATAAATAAAGAGGAAAATGAGAACCTTATGGCTAAGATTACAAAACCTACTCAAGTAGGTGCTTCATAGTTTTCAAAAAGGGAAGATCCTTGGGGAGAGTTATTTCCCTATAACATTCCATTGGGACTCTCTTTATTTATTTCCCTATAACATTCCATTGGATTGTCTTTATTTTTTCTGTGGTGATCTAATAGAGGTCATAAAGTTCTCCCACACATTTGGGTAAATCCAAGAGCCTTTCAATACTACTTTAATTGATATCATACCAAAAGTTTACCATCCTACCTCCTTTAACCTATTTTAACCCATATCCTTATGTGACCCAATTTAGAAAATCATATCCAAAATAATTTCCATCCATTTGAAAATCATCCTTTTGGAACTCATCTCCCTTGAGCAATTCAAGTTCCTAAGAAGAAGTCAAATTCTTGAAGCTATTTGTTTTTCCCAAGAATGCCTCCACTCAATCCACACAAAGCATTGGTAGAGATATCTCTCTAAAGACTTTGACAAGGTTATTTGGCTTTATATCAAAATTCTCTTTATTCATTTGGGGTTTTGTCACTCCTTCATGTCCTGGGTTCTAATTTGCATCAAGACTTCCTTTATTTCTCTTTTAATAAATGGAGCCACATCCCTGTTCTTTGATATCTAATATCTATTGAAAAATTCATTCCGGGTGTACTTTTTCACCCCCTCTCTTCCTTTTGTTCACTTAGGGCCTTAGTAGAAACATCATAGATGCAAACAAATAGGGCAAGTTTCAAAGGCATTTGCATTACTAGTAACCTCTAACTGATCCACATACTCTGTGTGCATGATATTCTTTTTTTCATAGATGGAAACTTGGTCATATTCAACCCTTGAAGATTCACCTAAATACTTTCACAAAGGCCATGGGAATGCTTATGAATTTCTCAAAATCCCCACTCTAGTGCTAGGGCATGATGACTCAAGAAAAACATCTAATTGAGAATCCCTTTTCCACTCAAGTTTTGGGGATAAATCAAGGTATACAATAGATAGGATTTATGCTAAAGGAAAATAACCAAACAAAATCAAATTAGAACTTGTTACTTGAAAAGATAGAAAAACTGATTAATGTCTAGTGCAAAATGTGGCTATCTGGAGTTGACTAATTAATTTTATATAAATCAATCATAGAATCTATCTCAGTCTACTAGGCTTCTTTGGTATGGATTCCTATTAGGATCCTTCATAAAATTAAACAACTATCTTCTTGATTTATATGGGATGGGAAGGAAGGAAAAATTAATGTTCTCTCATATCTTGGCACAAAATTGTTAGTCCAAAGACACTAACTCAAATTCTTGAAGCTATCCGTTTTTCCCAAGAATGCCTCCACTCAATCGAAACAAAGCATGGGAGAGATATCTTATACAAATCATACCTCTATAAAGACTTTGAAAAGGTTATTTGGCTTTATATCAAACTTCTCTTTATTCATTTGGGGTTTTGTCACTACTTCATCTCTTGGGTTCTAATTTGCATCAAGACTTCCTTTCTTTATCTTTTAATAAATAGAGCCACATCCTTGTTCTTTGATATCTATTTACTAATTCATTTGGGATGTGCTTTTTCACCCCTACTCTTCCTTTTGGTCACTTAGGGCCTTAGTATAATCATCATCTATGCCAAAAATAGGGCACGTTTCAAGGGACTTTTCATTACTAGTCACTCCTAACTCATCCACATACACTTTGTGCATGATATTCTTATTTTCATAGATGGAAACTTGGTAATCTTCAACCCTTGAAGATTCACCTAAATACTTTCCAAAGGCCATTGGAATGCTTATGAATTTCTCAAAATCCCCACTCTAGTGCTAGGGTATAATGACTAAAGCAAAACATCTAATTGAGAATCCCTTTTCCACTCAAGTTTTGGGGACCAATCAAGGTATAAAATAGATATGATTTATGCTAAAGGAAAACAACCAAACAAAATCAAATTAGAACTTGTTACCTCAAAAGATAGAAAAATTAATTAATGTCTAGTGTAACAAGTGGCTATCTAGAGTTGACAAATTAATGTTTTGTAAATCAATCATAGAAGCTATCTCGGTCTACTAGGCCTCTTTGGCATGGATTCCTATTAGGATCCTTCATAAAATTCAACAAATATCTTGATTTGTACAGGATGGGAAGGAAGGAAAAATTAATGTTCTCTCATATCTTGGCACAAAATTGGGAGTCCAAGAGCACTAGGGGTTTGGGGACTAAAACATCTCCATTGGTTTCCAAACAATATGGTATCTAAATGTGTCCACAAACTCATTGAGTGTAATGTCCTACTTGTTGGAATAACCTACCAAAAATATATAAGCCTTCTTACATTACTAGAATAGAAATTCATGTGTGTGACAAACTAGATATTGATTAGTGTTAATCATAATGACTATCAAAACAACATAAATCAAATTATAAAAAAGTCCCTTTAATATTGGCTTGGAGTATATGGTTGGAGAGGAACCAAGCCATATTTGAAGATAAAAGCATATCATGAGCTAAGATAGCCATGCATAGTGCCGCCATTGCAAACAACTCAATGAAAAGGGATTGTCCCTAGTCACATACTCTAGCATGAAACTAAAATTCAAATGGACTCTCCTTGGGCTTCTTTAGATGGGGTAGTTTGCAAGGACCCTCCTCCTTGGATGGCAGTGGCTGAATTCTTCTAATCTCAAATATTATGTCTTTATCATTTGTTCGGATTAGGATAACACATAACTTTGTTCAACTATTTTCTTTAAAACTAATCCTACAGCTAGTAATTTCATAGGGAATAACTTCCTTCACATATATGGGCACTCACAAACTATGGTAAATTGGATGAAAGTAGTAGCAAAAAATCAAAATTACACTCTTCTTCTCATTGTTCATCTGAAAATAAATTATTTAAAAGTAAAAAAAAAATATTGTTTTTATTATTAAATATGTATATTTATTTTTATATTTTTAAATTAAATTAATATTAAATTTAAATAAATTATACATTATTTTAATATTTATGTTAATTAACTTATTTGAATATCAACTATATATAATTAAATAAACTATCTCATTATCTAATTAAACAATTTATTTTAATAACAATCTCTTTTATATATATATATATATATATAAATATAAAATTATATTATATTATATCAAGTAAAATCAAATCACACATTTTCTAAATATCTTAAACTCCTAAAGACAACAATTAAGTTGATTATTTAAAGGAACAAAATTTGCAAAATATATATATATATATACACACACAATATGTTAAAATTTTATGAACATTTGAGTTCTGAAAAATTTAAATAATATAAAAAATATAAAACCTATGAATAATATTATATTCAAGTAAGATGAATCTTTATATTAATATAAGGAAATCCATTGGATTTATAATATTAAATAACATTTACTGGTAAATAATAATTAATAATAATAAAATTATTATTAATCTAAATTTCAACTTTTAGATTGATACTAATATTAACATTAATATTAATTAACACTATTAACTAAATCAGTTTTCTAAAGTATAATTAATTTTAAATTAAGATTAATTAGAATATAAAATTAAAAAAAAAAATTGTATTTTATTTTAATTCTTAATAAAAAATTTATGATGATGATGGTGGTGGTTAACATCCACTGAGAGCAAACTTTGGTCTATCCGACCTAACGAAACGAACTATTTAGTTTGATTTAGGATTTTATTACTATGCTTAAAAGCTTGGAGAGAAGCCTCCCAAGCTCACTGTAATTTTGACATCATAAAAGGCTAGGAAGGTTAGTATTGCAACAAAGATTTTAAAATTGAGATGTAATGTGGTTGTATGTGAGGCACTCTAGGAGGAAGTGATTTTCATCCTCAATGTTCATATTCTCACAGAGATGGCAGAACCTTTCCATCCATGGTGTTTTAGGAATTGCCCAATGAACCGTTTGACTATGGAGCTCATGAGAGTTCGTTCTAATCTTGGCTATATTAATTTTCTTCATTGAGCTAGTTAAAACAGAGAGATACTTTTGATCTTCTAGGGTGGGGTTGATGACCTCCTTAAAATATATTAATTTTCTTTTAGCTGCTAAATCTTTCTCACGCCACATTTTTTCTTTGAACTTAGGAGTAACAATATTTTTAATGTTATTACTTTTTTGAAATGTGATGCGGGAGCATTCAGCCCAAAGGGAAATTATTGTAAATAATAGACATAGGGGTCATGCAATTGTGGAATTAGTTTCCTAAATTCCAAGTCACTTTAATATTTAGGCTTTTAATTAGATATTCTCAAAATAAATAAATAAAACTAGGAGAGCTTTTAGGCATAAAAGGAATGGATGTGGACCATTAAGTGATAAGGAAAGCTTTTCTATTTTAGAATAGGGAAAAAGATGGAATAAAGCTGAGGAGATGCTTTTGCCATATGTATGCATTGCATGTAGAGTCTTAGAGCTTTTAGTTGAGGAATTTTAGGATTTTTAGATCATGCTAAGTTTAATAAATTATGAAGCCTCAAAGGCATTGAGGAAGAGGAGAGAAGGGGAGTAAGCTTAGACAGCAAGGCTGTAAGCCTTCAAAAAATTGTAAGGCCACGACTGTTGAATATTTGGCCACGAAGAAAGGTTGTAAGTATTTAATTGCATTTGTTAATGTAAAAACAATGTGTTTTCAGAATTGTGGGGCTCGATTCATTAAGTTGTGGAATATTTTTGTAACTAGATTTTAAGTTGAATACACGTTTCATAGAATTTGGTTGTGAAGACATCAGTGCGAATGACTGTTTGTTTATATGAAATTGTGTGAAATCATGGAGTTATCAAATTAGCCTGCGCCTTAATTGAAATCATGGAGTTAACAAATCAATCTCAATGGATCGATTCCAAGAGACAGAATTCGGTAAAAGTAAATCGCCAGTGAATGTTTGAAAGATCTGTGTATTAATACAGTTGGGTGAGAGTGCAGTATAAGTTCGAACCTCAGGCACAATTTCCAGTGAAAGAATTACCAAACCTTACACGCTGCATTTGAGAATTCTACCACTTCCACATGGTACAACTATTTGTATTTGATATATATAAACTTATGTATTAATACCACCCTGCAAGCCTGGATATATATAACCATGTGTATTAAATACTTTGGAAACGAACTCTCCATCGTTTGGCTCGAAGGCGGTATTATATGTATGGAAAGGGCAGCGCATTCCTAACATATTGACTATTAGTTATATAACTGTGCGCGTGGAGTGGGTTGCCGATGATATATATATAAACTGTATATTAATACCTGCAAGCGTGGGCGCAGTTGGGTTTATGTGACATTTTCTTGAATTGAATCACAATGTGCCTGAAGTACGTGTAATGGCATTTAAATTATAAGTGGAGCGAAGCTTCCTACCTGAGGCAGCGAGGAAGCTTTTGAATCCAAGCGGAGGGCCTTGAGACTGTTTATACGAGTTGTTCTAACAATGAAGGTTATTCTGTTATACGATTAGTCCAGTGATTTGATTATCTGCCTTATTTCAATATAATATTCTGACCTCTCCATGAAAGATGATTAGAAGGACATATTGATTGATGGTGTTGGCGCTAGAACCTTTATAACAGGTAAAAGGCGATCGGCAGGCGTTGGAAATGCAGCAAATTTTTACATGAATGATTTAGAATTAGCCATTGGGGTGTTTGATTAGCATCAACTGAGGTGTATGTTGAAATTGAAGAGAAGAAATCCTGGGTATTGTAGGCTAGGCTTGCATCAGGTGGTATCAGAGCTAGAATGCTCAGCTGAAGATGTTTGTTTTTTTTTAGGACTGAATCCAGAAGAATTGATCGACTGGATTAACAGCATGGAGAAATTCTTCGATTACAAAGAAACAGAAGATGAGAAGAAAGTAAAGTTTGCTGTCACCAAGTTAAAAGGCCATGCAGCACTCTAGTGGGATGGTGTACAGGCGGAAAGGAAGAGACTTGGTAAGAAGCCAATCAAGAATTGGAGCCGAATGGTAGCAAAGTTAAGAGGTAAGTTCTTGCCAAGTAATTATCAGCAAATGTTGTTTAGACAAATGCAAAATCTTAGACAGAGAGCTTTAACAGTAAAAGAGTATACATAAGAGTTTTATAAAGTGAACATAAGAGCTGGAGAAGCCCAAGATACAGATGAGAAGGTGGCTAGATATCTGAATGGCCTTAGGATGGACATTCAGGATGAGATAAGTTTGGTGTCTCCTAAAACAATAGAGGAAGCTTATCAGATAGCACTGAAAGCTAAGGAAAAACTCATGAGGAAGCAGTCTGCTAGAGGGAGAGAGACTTTCAGAGGAAAAGGAAGTCAAGGTGGTAGAGGAGGATCTACAGCACCTAAAGAAGGAGCTAGCAGTAGCTCAACCCAGCATGCACCCACAGGAGGTGATGCAAGAGGCAGAGGAAGGGTCAGAGAATTAAGATGTTACAGATGTAACAAGCTGGGACACAGAGCTTTTGAGTGCCCAGAGAATGTAGACATAAAGCAGAGGAATGCAATTGTTGCTCCAATTGAGGGAGAGATGCCAGTGGCAACGGTAGCAGAAGAAGAAAATTTGAGGAGAATCTCTGGTGGTTAATAAGTCTTACTTAAACCAGTAAAAGAGGTGGCTGAACCGCCACAAAGGAAAATTTTATTCAGGACAGTGTGCAAAGTCCAAGGGAAATGTTGCCAGATGATCATTGATAGTGGTAGCACTGATAATTTGGTCTCTACAGAGGTAGTAGAGAAATTGAAGCTGAAGACAATGAAGCATCCAACACCTTATAAGGTGTCATGGTTACAAAAGGGACATCAACTGTTGGTAAGTGAACAGTGTGAAGTGGAATTTCAAGTGGGCAAGTACAAAGATAAAATTGTTTGTGATGTGATGCCTATGGATGTGTGTCACATATTGCTTGGAAGACCTTGGCAATATGACAAAGGAGCCATGCATGATGGGAAAAGAAACACCTACAAGTTTGGAAAGGATAGTATCAATTATACATTGTTGCCTCTGCAAGAAGAAGATGAGCTGGGACAGAAGACTAATTCAGAAACCCTGTTACTTGGAAAAAAGGAATACCTTGAGCAGATGATAAGTATACCGTTGAGTCGTGAAGAGGAGATCATTGATGATTTCTTGAGTTATTGGATAAATCCAGACCAGCTGGATAATGTAGCTGATACTTTTGATGTGGCTACAGGGGCTAAGGATGATGTGCAATCTTGTGAAGCTGCTACAACACAAGAGGAAGTTCTTATGGATGCAGAAGAAGTAGATCAGTCTGTAGCATGGATAAATGAAGCAACAGTTGAGACTTTTGAACTCTGTGATTTTCAAACTGACAGTTTTTGTGTGAATGCAGGGACTATAAGTGATGACGAAATGCTGCAACAATGCCATAGAGAAATTGCATTGTTGGAATACTTGTTGGAGAATCCAAGGTATGACAGGGAGATTGCAAATGAAAGAGTTCAGTACAGTGTACAAGAGCAAGAAGGCATCATTAGAACAGATGGTGTGGAAGACAGACTAATGGACAGTCTTATGAATTTTACTAAGAATTTGAATCAGCATGCTGATATGATGACAGAGGAGAAGGAGAAAACAGAGCAACCATTTGAATTATTGCCAAAATGAGATAAGGCACAACAGCCTTATGTTTTTAATTTTAACAAGTATTTTGTGAGTGCAGGTGATGAAGAAGACAATCCATCACTTGGAATTGTCTTGAGGGCAGAAGAACTATTGCAAAAAGAAGATAAGACAGTCATGTCTCTGTTGGAATTATGATTTCTGGTTTGGCTCTATGGTTCATGTGTTGTACTTGATGGCAACTCATACAGGTGGAAAAACTCTGATCAGGCTCTCAAAATGATAAAAATTAAGAGGTCCGCATGTGCTCAATGAAAAGCGTGCGTACCCGCAGGTACGCCGTGCAGGAGCTGCGGCTATACACGCAGGTCACCCGTTCAGAAAGTGCGGACCCCCAGTTCACTTACTTCAAGGCAGAAAAACGCGCTCTCGAGGGGTTTCTTATGTTTTGGCCCGTGGTATTTACCCCGCCGTTCTTGATCCTATGGTTTTGGCCCGTGGTATAAGATCTATTTTAGCCCCGGTTTGGATCCCTTGTATTGGTTATTGATGGTTTTGTCCCATGGTGTGAATAAGGGCTTGACTATAAATAGGGAAGGAGATCACTTGGCTAAAGTATCTTTTGCAAATTGAATATCTTAAGATCTGAAATATTGGGTTATCAGTTTAAAAGCTTGATCTATATAAAAGTGAAGTTGAAAGTGAGTCTATGAAGTGTGATCTCTCGGGCGCATGATCAGATCTGGGCATTTGACTATCTGTGGCACACTGATGGACTGCTAATTTGGCCCTAATCAGAGGTTCGCAGGTGATTAACGGTGCAAGTGCGGGGGTACGCATCCCAGAAGAAGGAGCAGTGCGTGGGTACGCAGCACGACAGAAGTTCAGGTGTGGTGGTTCGCAGTGAAGATAAAGGAGAAGCGCGAAGGTACGTTGTGCGACATAAGCCGCAGGTGTGGAGACACAGTGAAAGTACGCGGCACGATAGAAGCAGTAGCTGCGGAGGCACAGTGAAAGTACGCGGCGCGATAGAAGCAGTGGGTGCGGGGCACAGTGTAGGTACGCGACACATTTAAAAGAACAGTGCGTCGATACGCAGTGCAGTTCAAAGTTCTCTGTGGGGATACGCAGAGGTGCAGAAGGTGAAGTGCATAGCAACACATGCCAGATAAAGAAAAACTGCGGATCTATATTAATGCATTTATTTGACTGACTTTTCTCTGTTGATAAGGTGTTCTAGGTTTAGTTTACTATTACTATTGATCTGGTTACTGCAGTTGACTGGGTGACTTACTTGTACTTGATGATTATTTGATGTTCATGGATCCAGTTTGAAAATTTATTAAAAGTGGCCCTTGAAAGAAAAGTAGGGGGTTGTAGCTCCCTTCCAGGAGAGACTGGAAAATGAGAGAGAGTTGTAGCTCTCTGCTGGTTGCAGCCTGCGTACTGGTAAAGGACTGCACCAGTACAAAATCATTGTAAAAGGAGTTTCTAATTGAAAGAAGATAGAGACATATTGCAGCAGGTGGTTTTCACCCACTTTGGGTTTCCACCTTATATTTGGTGTTCTTTGGTGTGACTATCTGTTTTTCTTGTTCATGCTCATTGTTTTATGGTACTGACATACAAGAATAATTCAAAGTATAAATAAGGAAGATTTATTAAAAAGAACTAGATAATACTGATTCACCCCCCCTCTCAGTATTATTTCCAACAGTCTCATATGCAGAAACTTGTTTCTATGGGTGACAATAAAGAGTTGGCTTGCCTAAATAGCCAAGAGAAGACTGGTATACAGAATTTTGGAGCTGCTACAATGTTAGAAGATGAGGCTACAATGTTTGAAGGACTTGATTTGATTGACAGAATCAATCAAGATGATGGTGGACAATTACTGAAGATTTTTGAAGAGGAAGAAGAAGGTGGTGAGCCAAAGAATGTTGCAGAGGGTCAGGAAGTTTGGGAGGAAGCAACATCTATGGTGATAAGGAAAGATTTTCTATTTTAGAACAGGGAAAAAGATGGAATAAAGCTGAGGAGATGCTTTTGCCATATGTATGCATTGCATGTAGAGTCTTAGAGCTTTTAGTTGAAGAATTTTAGGATTTTTAGATCATGCTAAGTTTAATAAATTATGAAGCCTCAAAGGCATTGAGGAAGAGGAGAGAAGGGGAGTAAGCTTAGACAGCAAGGCTGTAAGCCTTCAACAAATTGTAAGGCCACGACTGTTGAATATTTGGCCACGAAGAAAGGTTGTAAGTATTTAATTGCATTTGTTAATGTAAAAACAATGTGTTTTCAGAATTGTGGGGCTCGATTCATTAAGTTGTGGAATATTTTTGTAACTAGATTTTAAGTTGAATACACGTTTCATAGAATTTGGTTGTGAAGACATCAGTGCGAATGACTGTTTGTGTTTATGAAATTGTGTGAAATCATGGAGTTATCAAATTAGCCTGCGCCTTAATTGAAATCATGGAGTTAACAAATCAATCTCAATGGATCGATTCCAAGAGACAGAATTCGATATAAGTAAATCACCAGTGAATGTTTGAAAGATCTGTGTATTAATACAGTTGGGTGATAGTGCAGTATAAGTTCGAACCTCAGGCACAATTTCCAGTGAAAGAATTACCAAACCTTACACGCTGCATTTGAGAATTCTGCCACTTCCACATGGTACAGCTGTTTCTATTTGATATATATAAACTTATGTATTAATACCACCCTGCAAGCATGGATATATATAACCATGTGTATTAAATACTTTGGAAACAAACTCTCCAGCGTTTGGCTCGAAGGCAGTATTATATGTATGGAAAGGGCAGCGCGTTCCTAACATATTGACTGTTAGTTATATAACTGTGCGCGTGGAGTGGGTTACCGATGATATATATATAAACTGTATATTAATACTTGCAAGCGTGGGCGCAGTTGGGTTTATGTGACATTTTCTTGAATTGAATCTCAATGTGCCTGAAGTACGTGTAATGGCATTTAAATTATAAGTGGAGCGAAGCTTCCTACCTGAGGCAGCGAGGAAGCTTTCGAATCCAAGTGGAGGGCCTTGAGACCGTTTATACGAGTTGTTCTAACAATGAAGGTTATTCTGTTATACGATTAGTCCAGTGATTTGATTATCTGCCTTATTTCAATATAATATTCTGACCTCTCCATGAAAGATGATTAGAAGGACAGATAGATTGATGGTGTTGGCGCTAGAACCTTTATAACAGGTAAAAGGCGATCGGTAGGCGTTGGAAATGCAACAAATTTTTACTTGAATGATTTAGAATTAGCCATTGGGGTGTTTGATTGGCATCAACTGAGGTGTATGTTGAAATTGAAGAGAGGAAATCCTGGGTATTACAGGCCAGGCTTGCATCAAAATGCAACATTCTCGTCGATCTCCCAATGGTTTAACCAGGCCCTCATGTCTTTATACCAACCTCGTTTGAGCCTTAGGTGGTTTTGGTTGGAATTTAAAGCTAGCTTAGGAAGTCTATGGTCTCCTATGTTATTGAGTTTGTGCTTGTACAACAGAAGCCTAGTCATAGCTAGGCTCTTGATAGGGAAAAGACCCACTTCTATAAGGAGCATAGGATAGGATCTGTTGCTTTTAATTTTGAGGTTATATGTTATAAAACGCTTCCAGATTTGCTCAATCTTTCTCCAGGATTCTCTAGAGATGCTACAACCCCAAACCTCACATCCATATGAGATAACCAGAGTGACTAAAGTTTCAAATAGGAGCTTATTTCTATCCCACATTACGAGGTTTGTCGTTTTACGATTATTTTCAAGACCAAAATAAGCTTTCCATCCCCCATTAATCCTTTTCTCAATGCTATAGTTCCAGTTGAGCTTGTGATGAATATCAGTTCCTAGGTACTTGTAGGAAGACACTTCCTCCAAGTTACTATTGTCATACATAAAATTAGCGTAAGTGTCCTTCTTGGATTTGATAATCATAACTTTTGTTTTTTCAGTGTTAACAATCATACCCATGGTAGAGCAGAAATCGTTAAGAAATCCAAGTTTCTTATCAAGATGAGATGGGCACCTTGTGAGAAGAACAATATCATCAGCATAGAGAGGAAGGATGATGACTATCCTAGCTAAGATTGTGCTAACACATCCTGCTTCCTATAAACAACCTTCTAGATTATTGATATAAATGCCAAATAGGGTAGGGGAGAGGGGGCAACCTTGTTTAACTCCAAAATTACACTTAATATATTTCAACCACCCCTAATTTCTTTTTAACTTGGCAATTACATTGTCGTATAACCTTATAGGGGCAACTCTCAACTCAAAGGAACCTTTAGCTCTTCTAATCTCTTCCAAAGATTGTTTCTAGGAACCGTATTGAAAGCTTTTCTAAAGTCCACAAAGCAACAAAAGAGATTGGATTTATCATTGTAGCATTCCTCCATAATGATCCTAAGCATAATGAGGTGGTTTGTTGTTGAGTGCTGCTTTCTAAAACCCATTTGGCCTTTAGCCTGCTTACCTTCAATTTCAAGCCATATTCTCAACTTCCTTTCCAAAATAATACCATATAACTTGGCTAGGAGAGGGCTGATCATAATTTTCCGATAATTAGAGGGGTTATTTGTATCCCCACTTTTAAAAATAGGGATAATGAGGCTTTGAGTCCATGGTTTAGGTATCCCTTGCTTGACCGCTTGATTGAAAATCTTGTGAATGTGGCAGATGAGGGCACGACCTTCAATTTTTAATATTTCTGCCTGGTCACCTTCAATGTCCTTAGCTTTCCCATTAGCGAAGCAATTAAACCCGAAACCAATGTATTCTAATGAGGAAAATTCTTTCGTTGTGAGCAGGGTTTTAAAGTTATCCATGACATTTAGAGATTCATAAAGCCTTTCAAGATAGGAATTCTAGTCGTGTAAAGAAATTTTATTATTATCTTTAGTTTTCCTAGTTAGAATCTGCCTCTAGAATTTCTTAGGATCTACCTTAGAGAGGTGTAAGAGATTCTCTTGTCTTTTATGAATATACTACCTTTTTTCCCTTTAGTTAGGGCTTTGTATATTTTTATCTTGCTAATTTTAAGAGATTCATCAACAACTTCCTTAATTTCTCTCCTCGCACTTTTACAATCTTTGTCATACCATGGGTTGGTTTTGCTGTTTCTTTTATTACTTGAAACTTCAATTGAGAACTTGCTAACAGAATATGAGAGGGTTGTAGTAAAATTATGATATAGATCTTCCATGTTGTCTATACTAGATAAATGAAGAAAATTAGTTTTTAATTCATTTAGAAAGAGATATTTTTTATTTATATCAAATATTAACTTCTTTTGCTATAAGGATTATCTTCTATGGTATCTCTATGCATCACAAAATTTACAGTTATAAGCAAAGGCATATGATCAAAGTTAGTCTTGTGGTCGTTTAAGATGTCAAAATTTGTTATTTCATTGTATAGAGGGAGATTGGAGATAACATAGTCTACTATGCTGCTACCAAGCCCATGGATGCAGGTCATCTGGCTAGAATTGGGCCACTTCTTTAGACCGTTGCAAATTATGAGATCCTCAACACTACAGAGCTTGACTTGCTCCGACCCAAACAAATTCTCCCTAAGGTCTTCAAAGCTCCTTTTGTACTAGCTAGCGAGAGGAAGGTCTTCATCTAACCAAAGAGAATTAGGGTTGGAATGATTGCTTAGAAGAATAGTTTGGTTGTTTGAAGTTCGAGCATTAAAGTCACCCATAGAAGGATATTTCCTTCATTCCTTAGGCTAGAAATATCATTCTCTAAACCATTATAAGGAATATTTTTATCTAGATTCTTTTTCTTGTAGAAGTTAGAATTGATAGGGGGAAACAACAAATTGCTATGTAGGTCTTTTTACCATAAATTTCAGTAATTTCTATCCAACTATATTGGTTGTAAGGGTTGTTTTTATAAATCCTAGCATGGGGAGAGATTTTCTTCTTAATGTAACAAGCTATACCCCCAATGCCTCTATGGAAGGATTACTTATTCCAGGTAGACCATAATGAAAAGCCATCTATGTTAGGGGCCTTAGATTCTTCGTGCTCCCAAGTTTCAACAAGCAAAATAATATCAACATCATTCGAGATGCAACTTAGGTTGGGGCCTTTGTTCGATGGAAAGCCTCGACAATTCCAAGAAAGAATCCAAATCATGTCGAATTGCTATTTATTATTATATTTTTAGTTTCTATCTCGAATAACAGCTTTTATATTTCTGATTATTGCCCATTTTCCTTCCTAGCTTCCTTTACCTTTTGAACCTCCTTCCTCAATTCTGCTTGATCTTCTAGAATGAGATCTTCTTTTATAAATATTCCCGTTCCTTTTAGACTTGAGATTTTACTAAGTATGTCATATTTATGGTTAGTAGAGCTCATCTTTATTCGGATTAACTTTCCTTTATTCTCAGTTAGTTTCCCCAACCTTGTTGCTTCTATGAGACACGTTGTTTAAATTTGTAATATGTTATGTAATTTTGTCTAGGCTATGGCTAAAGTATCCTCGTCTACCTCCTCTTTCAAGCTGAATAGTATAAGGTTTAAGGCCCTTTTGTTACGTTCATGGTCTAATTCTATCAATTTTTTCATTTAATCTTTAATTGATTTGATATCTAATTTACCTGCCACACTATTTAGGGTGAGGCGACTATTAGCTTTTTATTCTAGCTCTTTAATCATGTCCTTCATTTTAAGACTCTCTAAAGTATCAATATCTACGTGCTAGGATGCTTGCTTCATGTCTTGGTTTTGTTTTTCTATAACCTACAACCTAGTCTCCATTGTGTCCATCTTATTCTCCAATAGTTCTATTTTATTTTCTATTTGCTTTTGGATCTTTTCTTCAAGAGATGTGAGTTTATTTTCCAGCATGGCTGCCAACTCTATTTGTAGCTTGACTTCTCTCTCTTCTCTACGTTTCTCTAAAGACTCTATATACTCATATAGGCTCTCTAGAGTAACTGTGTTAGGTCTACCTCTCGTAATATTTGGTAATTGTGGTGAATTATTCATACTTGAAAATATATAAGTAGATATGTACTAGAAAAATATAAGGAATGTGTGCACCTGATATCAGCAAGTCAGACCGCAAATGCACATACCCCAGATTATTTTTCTATTACCACAGAGATCATGAATTATTACTTAGAGATATCATAAATTATGACTATAGAGATCGTAAATAATTAAAAAAAAAGTAATTAAATTAAAATTAATTAAAATTATTTTAAACAAAATTTATAATTTAGATTAATACTAACATTATTGATATTAATTCTTAAATCATTAGAATTAAAATTAATTAAAATTCAGTCATTCTAAAATAAGATTAATTTTAAATTATAAGAATCTTTAAAACTTTATTTTAAGAAGATTGAAAGAATTTTAAATTCAAATTAATTTATAGATCATAATTAATTTCAACCTAAAATATAAGACTTCCATATATTTTTAAATAAAATAAAAATTAATTAAATTATTTTTAGTTAAAAAAATTGTTTTTTTCCTAAAAGCCTAAACTAGCACATAAAGTTGGTTTCCTATCTTTGAAAAAATGAAAATTTGTAAATATGATTTAATCTTCTCCTCAACAAACATGTTTAAAAAGAACTTAATGAAAAATACAATTTATTTATAAAAATTTACCACAAAGATTGAATTCACTCAATAACGTGTAATACCTAAAACTTAATAGAGTAAGTTAGTAAATTTTATGTACTCCAAATAAAATTATCCATATTTTTGCATTAAATTTAAATTGATTTTGTATTGAATAAAAATATTCTTCATGTCATAACCTAAGTGTACAATTAAATAAATTATGACCAAGCTTTCGTAAGCATACCATCTAACAATGTAGGTCATGGAACAAAGCCACCTTTAATAAGTTTGTAATTGAATAATACAATTGATAAAATGATATAATTCATAAACATAATCATATTGTTCCACCTTTAATAAGTTTGTAATTGAATAATACAATTGATAAAATGATATAATTCATAAACATAATCAAAATTAATATGATTAGCATTGAATAAACATCCTCCTCATCTTAGGATCGAAATACACAACCAAATTAAGAATATGTAGCCTTATTTTATAAAAGCATTTTTATTTGGACCATTATAATTTTGAAATATTTTTGAAATTTGATGAATAGTAATAATTTATTTAGTCAAAATAAATTTAATAATTACAAATCCATATTGTCTCCAACCAGGCCCATAGACTTTCATTAATTTATTAAAAATATCTTAACAAGATAAAGAACGATTGCCAATACCAACCCTCATACTAAAACATACTAGCAACTTCTAGGAAGAAAGAAGCACAAAATGACAAGAGAATCAACCCAATTAGAGTGGACATTTATTTATTTATTAAATCTCACTTATCAATACCGTTTATAAGTTTATGGGTTTTATTTTTTAATCATTATTTTTAAAGTTGAATAGAATAAGATTTGTGTATGAGAGGTTGTTATTAAAATGGAAAAAAGATTATTTTAAGATAATTTTTCTTTTTTTCTTCTGTAACTTTTTGGAGTGATGTCTCAATTTAAAATTTCATCACACTAAACATCACATAAATTAATTTTTTAATTTTTTTATAATATTTTATGAAATATGTAAAATTTAATTTAATAATAGTTCATTACTAGTTTGAAATATTAGACAATCTTAAAAAAAAAATACATTATTTTGCTTATATCCACGTATAAAAAAAAATACTATTATTTCACTTTCATACAAATATCATGAACATCAATAATTCATCATCATGAACATCAATAATTCATCAGAATGCTTCAAACTTATAAGATGCTTCAAATGCGTTTATGAACAATTCATTAGATGTTCCAAAACTAGATATGGATAATGATAAGCACTCTTTCTTCCTTTTATTTTTGGTTTCATATAATTATTTAATCATAGATATAAAACATGATTATCATTAGATGGTAATGCTAATTAAATGTTTCATATTAATATTCAATATCACTAGTTCTCATTTCAGTCACATTATTCAAAATTTTGTTAATAGCATGGCCTCTAACTTCAAGTTGACCTTCTTGATCAGTCTGTCACTACAACTCTCCACAATATTGTCTAGGCAAAATGATTATAAAAATGGAATATCTATGGACCTTCGCAAGACAAGGTCCTTACAAGGGATTATCTTGGAAGAGCCTCTGTAATCACTAAATGAAAAAGTTGTAGAAACCCCATCCACTTGTAATGTCTTTTTTGTTGTAGACTAATTTGGGCTTGTAGGTACTGTAGCATCTCATGATCTATGTGGATTACTACCTCTTATCCCATTAGATAGTGCTTCTACTTCCTCACATCTTACACCAAGGCATAGTTCTCCTTCTCATAGGTAGGATATTTAAGAACTATACTACGAAATAATTCATAATCGTATCATATAGGCCTTCCTCCCTGCATCAAGACAACTCCCATAACAAACCCACTTACAATTGTCTCCACTTCAAAGGGTTGTTGTAAGTTTGGTAATGCTAGAACTAGTGCTTGACTGATGTTTTTGTTTAGTTCCTCAAAATCCATGTACTAGCTCTTTCCTCATAGGAAACTCCTAGCACTTGTTATTATGGCATGGAGATTTGTTATACCACGAAAAATCAGGCTATGAATGTCTTTACGTACTAATTTTCCCCAATGAAAATCCTTACATCAAATAGATTAGTCGGGACTAGCCATTTCATGATAGCCTCCATCTTGGAAAGATCTATATTTAACTCTCCTCCACCTATCACACACCCTAGATACCTCAAAGAATGTTGTGAAAACTCACACTTTTTTAGATTTTATAGTAATTGGTGCTTCCTTAATGACTCTAGAAGATACATCAAATGTGATATTTTCTCATCCTATGTAGGAATGTGTACTAGTATATTATCCAAATAGTCAATAAAAAATTAATCTATAAATAGGCATAGTACATCATTCATAAATCTCATAAACAAAGTTGGGTTGTTTCATAGGAAATATGGCATAACAAATCACTAATATAATCCTTACCTACTTTTGAATATGTTCTTCAAGGTATCTTCCTCTTTGACTCAAACCTGGTGATATCTAGAACTTAAATCCATATTGGTGATGTATTTTCTTCCTGCAATTGATCCAACATATTATCTGTCCTAGGTAGGAGGTACATTTTCTTGAGTGTGATCTTGTTCAATGCCCTATAATCTATACACATCTACTAAGTCCCATCCTTCTTTGGCACAATGATGATGGGTGACCCATATGGTGATATACTTAGTTGAATGATACCTTATTCAAGTAGTTGTTGCAACTATTTCTTCCCCTCAATTTCTTTTATAGTAGACTAACTATACAACCCAATGGTTGGGAATGGGGAGTTTGGAAATAGCTAGATTTCATACTCCACTTCCCTATTAGTTGGTAACCCTTTAGGATCCTTGAACACTTCCTTGTATGGATATAGAAATTATTCTAATTAGTAGTTACATTTCTTAGTACACACATCCATGGATGCTTTACCTCTTACTGACTATTGTACAAATTGATTTTCCGTTAATAATAAAAAACATAGTTCCTACTAGAACTGGTCAATTTATTGACTTTTCTAGTAGTCACTAATTGAATTTTTGACTTGCCATTGCATGCGTTGATTATGAATGATTGTGCATCCTTGAAAATTCAATATATTTTGGCTCTCTGTGTGAATATTGCATCTTGAATGTACATGTAGGGACTCCCAAACATGGCTCCACATACATCAAGGGGAACCACATCTAGTTCTACTTCATCAATAAAATAAACACTAATCTAAAATATAATATTGCATTTTTATTACCTTCAACTTTGCATCCTTATTTACCCATCCCAATGGATGTGGGCTTGGTTGATCATGATCTCTCAACCAAAAATTCTTGATCAGATCTACTATAGTGATATTTTCGTGTGATAGTAATTCAAATAGAGCATCAATTTTGGTCTTCATGACCGATATCTTTATATGGAAGGGTTTTGTCATTTCTTTCTCTTCTTGTTAGTAAAGGAAACTCAAATTTTCCTCCTTTTACATACAATATTCTCATCCACATCCGAGTTTCTTTCAAATTAGTTTCTCAAATCAGTGGCGATGATATTCTTCTTCTTATTGTATTTCTTTTTATCTTCCAGTGAAGCTCTCGATGCAACTTCCAATATTTCTCCTTTGTGTTTCCATCAATGTTGTAGTGGTTTTAGTGGTTACTAGGATCACTACATTACTGTATTTTCACTATTGCCTTTTTATCTTTTACCCATTTCTGCTTCTTCTTCCATTCCTTATAAGCATCCTATTACTCCTACTTCAACCTTCTTGACTGTTATTTCTTCATGATCCAGGCAGCTCTAGAGACACACACATGAAAAGGAGGGCTTATGAAAGCTCAAAAATAAAAGTGTTTGGATTATGCTTGAACTAGGTTCATGCTAAATATATCATCGTCATGATCGCGGTGGTGTGAACGGTTTGTCAATCTGATTCTTGATGAGGAAGTTAGAAGCAGTCAAAGTTCGGTTGAATTTTTCGCTGATTGGGGGGGCTTAAGGAGGCCACAATTTGGACAGAACCCGATCACCAAATTCTAGCCAACCTGGGCCAGATTCCAAGAAAATTTGTAGCCTGTTTAATTTGTCTCCTTCTGCCTAATAATCCAAATATTTAAATGTGGCTTTATACTAATAAAAATTAAAAAAAACAAAAAGGTGGCAGGCGACCACCCCTGCCACCCCAATTCATCATATATTAACCATAAATGAAACACAACGTATTATTTTGGGCCAGTGGGAATCAAACCCGCCTGGCCACATGGCTGGCCCACTCCACGGGCGGCCTAACCAACCCCATTAAATGTGTACCACCACATGAATACGCTGCCACCAACAGAACTAAATCCACCAAAAGAAACGTGGAGTCAGTGGGGAGTATGGGGGCGGGCCACCTGATGTAGACCCATTCCCCCCAAAACCATATGTGGCTATTTAAAAAAAAAAGAAAAAAATGTTAAAATGATAGGGGCAAGGTTTGACCACTCAACCCCTCCTCCACAAATCTCCCAACTTAACCATGGCAGCAAACTGCCTCCTTGTTAAAACTGCCCGAGATTTTATATAAAACATTGATTTCACCAGTGCGCCCAGGCAGATGGAGGAACCAGGAGTAGGCATAGATTTCAAGACAGCGGAGGCAGAACCTTGACATGCATTTCGAGGCAAAATATTCTTTGATGCCCGAAGATTCTCTGGGGAGGTAAAAATTATTTTTATCACAATGTAACCAAGTTCACAATCGATTTTTTCAAATTTTTATAGGAATGCCATGGTGAGGTCGAATTCACCTTTTGAGTAGCAGATTTGCAGGTTCCCAGTGGAGGAGAATCTTCAAGAATCTTTGAGGGAATCTTTTGATTCCTTGGATGCTGAAATTCGCCAAAGTCAGAATGCAGCCAGCTTCATACTCTTTTTTCTCAGAATTCCACAAGGAACTTGATGGCATAGTCAGTTTCCTGATCTGAGCAGTAGATTTACAGAGGAACCATAGGAAGGAATCTTTGAGGAATCTAAGGGGAAACTAAAAGATTCCTTGAGCCCTAAATTCTCACTTTCTTAGAATTCAAAAATTGGATGGTCGATTTTGCAGTATTCGATGCCAAAAATATGATGGTGCATTCAGATTTTTCATTTTCTCATTCTATTTTTCGGCCATTTTCCTAAGTGTAGTGCAAGTGTCAGCATTCATATGCAAGCAGCCATTTGCATGAGATTCGATGCCACGAGATTCGATGTGCGACCAGCTTCAGCAACTTGACATCCATCTTCAGATGGCCCCTGGATGTGAGGTATATGTAGTGTGTTCATGTACCTCTTTTGCTATGCATTGTGCTATATAGATCCATGTTTGATGTTTGATGTGGGATCCTATTTATTACTTGTTTTCATGATTCCTGCTTGATGTGACATAGAATCATTTGTTAGATGTACTTGATGTCATGATTCATCATGTTGTGTTTTGAGATCACTTTGTTGTATGTTGATGGGATACTCATGTTTTTGTCATGCAATTTGCATTGAGATCACATTTATGCCATGTTGGTGGGACGATCATCATGCATGAATTTTGTGTCATATTGATAGGAGTCTTTTGATTGAGAGTTCCTATAGTGGGACATCTCTTGGAGCCACTCCTGGATGAGGGAATTTTCCTTGTATGATAGCGACATCATCTCTTATGTACATCATCACTATTGACAACACTTAATGCAACGGCCTACACCATCTTGACACCCAGGGCCCAGAGATGTAGTCCCTCCTGGATGAACTCCATTATAAACGGCTTATGTTTTCATGTGTTGATGAATGTCATGTTCCTCTTCTTTACAACATGTAGATGTAATCATTTATGTTCTTTTAAAAATGAAATTTAACACATCACGAAAGTAAAAGGTCATGGAAGGGTCCTCTGTCACACCCATACATGGATGAAGTGGTATGAGAGCGTTCTTTTTGTGGATGTGAATTGCAGTGTGAACAATGGAATGTGGAGCAACAAAGAATGAAAAATCGATGTATGAGACCATGCTCAGAACATCCAAAATGATGGAAATAATGTATGAAACTCTACAGAAAGAGACAGAGGAAAAGGAGCATTTGTAGCTTTAGTTGCATGCCACAAAAGAGGCCTTGGAAGAATTGAAGCACATAAAGCATAATCTTCAAATAGAGAATACTGAATTGAAGATGCGTCTACATGAAGAGAAGGAGGAGAAACATAGTTTTCTACAACAGCTGCAAGCAAAGGATGAGGCCTTGTAAAAGCTACATCGTGACGCATGCAAGATAAAAACTAGTTCTCTGAATTCATGTATGTGTCCTGATGATGAATTCACTATTTTTAAAAATCATACCACAGGAATTGGCTCCAAACTGTTGAAGAGAATGGGGTATGAAGGAAGAGGCTTGGGCTTTAGTGGCCAAGGCATTATCAACCCCATCAAAGTAGAAGAATTACCCTATGAGACAGGACTTGGGTGTGTCAAAAAGGAATTTGGAGAATGCGCTGAGATAGCTAGCAAACCACAAACAACAGATAACGAGAAGCCCTCATCAGTTCTTTCCAAATTGACAGAGGATGTAAAAGATGATTTCCTTTTGGTTTTGTCTTCACATAGTATGATTTCTATTGGATATTTGGAGATCCCAATTATATAGACAAACATGAGGCTCCTTACTAGGATGAGGCATGAGGAGGAAGAAGAACTTGGTGTTAATAACTAAGACATGACTCAACCATTGGAGGTTGTGCAAAGACCTCAATTTGAAGGCTTGGGATAGACTAAAGGAGAATGCTCGAAGGTGTCATATTCTTCTGAGACATCATCGAAATTGTCGAGGAAAGAGAATGATGGTAACACACCCCCATCATCCCATGGGAGTGGCCATCACATGGAAAGAGATGAGACAAGCTCTCATCACCATACTTACATCAGGGACAACAAGGTATAACCAATATCAACATTCGAATGTTCATTTCGATTATAATCATGTTGTTGATGATGAACATAAAACATGGTATCAAAAAACATGTACCTTTTGTGGATTACATAGCCATACGTTTTCTAAGTGTTGGAAAAGAATGGAAGCACACAAAAGGATGAGGTGTGAAAGACCCTGTCAACAACATGTAAGGAAACAGTTTAAGCAAATATGGAGGAAGAAGATGTATTGCAGTCATTGCAACAGAAATGGTCATCAAAGAGCCACTTGTTGGAGGC
Source organism: Pinus tabuliformis (assembly GCA_031772625.1). Lineage (NCBI taxonomy): Eukaryota > Viridiplantae > Streptophyta > Pinopsida > Pinales > Pinaceae > Pinus > Pinus tabuliformis. The sequence continues at coordinate 1,187,647,709 of CM062820.1, read as the reverse complement.
TCCATCTAGAGCAACGCCTTAAAGACAAAGTGTTGGTGCATGAACCAGGTGAAACGGTTGTTCAACAAGCAAAACCACCACAAGGAGGTGACCCATTCACCTTGATAAATGAAAAATGATTTCTAGACATGTTAGCATTTCATGCTCATGCTTTTTAAATCATTTTTTGCATTTCAAAATGTAAATGTGATGATGTGTTTCCATCACTTGTTCAACAACAATGATTCCTAGCCTTATTTTGAGTTGCATTTTACACTCTGAGAGTGATGTTGCGTTTTCATCACGTGTCAAAGAAACAATATTGTTTAGCTTTATGATTGTAAATCATGTGTTTTTGTGATGTGTTTTTCATCACTTGTTGAAGCAATAATGATACGTTGGCCTTGTTTTTGTAGCTGGGGTATTGCGTCCATCTTGATGTAAACTTGACCACTCAGTATGTGTTATAAACTCATCGCAAGTATGGGATGCTTGGGTCATTAATTGGTCATGAAAGTCAAGCATGTAATTTGCAAAACAATGTAATACAGGTTGCAGAAGTAGCAGGTGTCGGCTCATTACTTAAGGCTCCAAAGAACAAAGGGGAAGGAGATGAAAACGAGACCTTTTAGGACGCTTGTGATGTAGACAAGGTACAAAAAAGTTGCAGATTGTTTTTCATGCTATTGGAGGACCAAAAGCTCCTCAATGGGAGGATTGATCCAGGTGGTTCCAGAGACACACACACAGGACAAAGAGGGCTTATGAAAGCTCAAATATCAAAGCATTTAGATTATGCTTGAACTAGGTTCATGTTAAATATCTCATCATCGTGATTGCGGTGGTGTGAACGATTCGTCAATCCGAGTCCAGATAAGGAAGTTAGAAGCAGTCAAAGTTTGGTTGACATTTTGTTGACTAGGCAAGCTTAAGGAGGCCACAATTTGGACAGAACCTAGCCACCAGATTCGGGCCAACCTGGGCCAGATTCTAGGCAAATTTGTGACCTAGTTAATTTGTCTCCTTCGACCTAAAAATCTGAATATTTAAAGGTGGCTTTATATTAATAAAAAATAAAAAAAACGGGTGGCAGGCCACAACCCCCGCCACCCCACTTCACCATATATTAACTATAAACAAAAACACAACGTATTATTTTGGGCCAGCTAGAATTGAACCCGCCCAGCCACATTATCGGCTAGCTCCATAGGTGACCCAACCAACCCCATTAAATGCATACCACCACATGAATATGCCACCACTAGTAGAACTAAATGCGTGAAATAAAAGATGCGGAGTTGGCAGGGTAGTATGCGGGTGGGCCGCCCAATGCAGACCCAACCCCGCCAAAACCATATGCGACTATTTAAAAAAAATAAAAAATATAAGTTAAAATGAGAGGGGCTGGGTTTGACCACCCGACCCCTCCTCAACAAATCTCCCAACTTAACCATGGTGCCAAACTACCTCCTTATTAAATCCACCCAGGATTTTATATAAAACATTGATTTCACCAGTGTGCCTAGGCAGATGGAGGAACCATGAGTGAGCATGGATTTCGAGACAGAGGAGGAAGAACCTTGACACACATTTTGAGGCAGAATATTCTTTGATGCCCGAAGATTCTCTGGGGAGGTAAATATTATTTTTATCAGAATGTAAGCAAGTTTCCAGTCAATTTCCTTATATTTTCGTAGGAAAAGCCATGGCAAGGTCAGATTCACCTTTTGAGTAGAAGATTTGCAAGTTTCCAGTGGAGGAAAATCTTCAAGAATCTTTGAGGGAATCTTCCAGATTCCTTGGACATTGAAATTCACCAAAGTCAGAATGTAGCCAACTTCATACTCGTTTTTCTCAAAATTCCATGAGGAACCCAATAGCACAGTCAGTTTCCTCATCTGAGAAGTAGATTTGCAAAGGATATGGAGGAAGGAATCTTTGAGGGAATCTAAAAGATTCCTTAAGCCCCAGATTCTTACTTTCTCAGAATTCAAAATTTGGACAGTCGATTTTGCACTATTCGATGCCACAAAAATGATGGTGCGTTCATATTTTTCATTTTCTCATTCTATTTTTCAACCAATTTCCTAACTGGAGTGTAGGTGTCAACATTCATGTGCGAGCAGCCATTTGCATGAAATTCAACGCTACGAGATTCGACGTGTGACCAACTTCAGCAGCTTGAGATCCTCCTTCAGAGGGCCCCTAGATGTGAGGTATATGAAGTGTGTTCATGTACTCCTTTTGCTATGCATTGTGCTGCACAGATCCTTGTTTGATGTTTGATGTGGGATCCTATTTCTTACTTGTTTTCATGATTCCTGCTTGATGTGACGTGGAATCATTTGTGAGATGTATTTGATGTCATGATGCGTCATCTTGTGTTGTTGTATCTTGATGGGATACTCATGTTGTCATCATGCATGTTTGCATTGAGATCCATTTTATGCCATGTCGGTGGGACGATCATCATGCATGAGTTTTTTGTCATACTGATATGAGTCTTTTGACTGAGAGTTCCTATAGTGGAACATCTCTTGGAACCACCCTACATGAGGGAATTTTCCTTGTATGATAGCAACATCATCTCTTATGTACATCATTACTATTGAAAACACTTGATGCAATGGCCTACACCATCTTGACATGGGGGCCTGGAGACGTAGTCCCTCTCGGACGAACTCTGTTATCAATGGCTTATGTTTTCATGTTTTTATGAATGTCATGTTCCTCTTCTTTAGAGCATGCAGATGTAATCATTTATGTTCTTTTAAAAATGCAATTTAACACATCACGAAAGTAAAAGGTCTTGGAAGGGTCCTTTGTCACACCCAGACCTGGATCACTTCAAGACAATGTTCTCCAGGTATTGTGCCTATACACAAGCTCCATCCACCAATTTTGGCTTGAACAACATCAGTTGATCTTGTAGATGGCGGTGTAAAACCCACTAATACTTGAGGAGTACTTCTAGGATCTTTAGGAATATACACAATATTATGGACATCTTTCTAAACTCTGTGATATACACTTTCATGCTTCTCCTCAATTTTTTCCTAAAGGATTGCCACTAGATCCATTAGTCCTCAAAATACCTAATAGGGTGAAGTTATGACACAAAGAGGGTTTTGAAGTCCCTCAACTTAGTCATTGGTGGCTCTTTCTCCAACCTTAGGGTATTCATATGTCTTTCCCACCAAGTAAGGGCATAAAAATTTAATTTCAACAATGCAAATGCAATCTTTTGTTCTTCCACAATTTGATGGACACTAAAATATAATTCAAGTTGTTGTAACTAGTTAGTTTTCTTTAAAGAATCAGTCTCATTATTGTATGAATTGATATCAATGTTTCATTCCATTCTGAATAGGGCTTGTGACTGATTCACATCACATAAACTGGGTTCATCTTTTTTTGGTTCTTTCTTCGAGTTATTCTCCACTTCTTCATGATCTCTTGATCCCCCTTCTCATTTCTCCTTTGCATTAAAACCCCCATCTTTTATGAATATCAAAAAATTATTTCTCATAGTTACCTTGAGGAGATTTACTTTACGATTTATATTTTTGACTTGTTGTTCTACCCATAAAAACCTATTCTCTATAGGATCAAGATGGTTATTCACATATCCATTAACCATGATTAGATTTTTACCACTTACGACCGAGTCGATATAGATCCCCTGCAAGTATCCACAATAAACCCAAAGAAAACTACTGTGATACCAATATGATCCATAAAATTCCATGGCTATTTCATTCTTAGTTTGTCACAATAGTTCTGATAAAATTATATTTAAAGTTTGAACTTTTACACTATTACAATTTGTTTCTTTTTATATTTTTTAATCTATCGAATATTGAGAGTTGTGCATGCGTACAAATTGAAAATGTTGTCGAAAGTAAAGAACAATAAAATAAAATATCACACACACATTTGACATGCGATATGACCTAGGAAACCCTTTTAGGAGAAAAACCCAATAGGAAGGTGAGGTTTCTCTCCTCTCTTTCTCTTACTAGAAAATGTCTGCAAGTAGAAAGAATTATGGCATGTGGTCTATTGGCTAGTATAGTACACAAATTATCACTATGAGCCCTAGCTCATATCCATATTAGTTAATTTTGTCTTGATTATGGAACATATGCATGCAAAAGAATGGAACCCACTTTCTTCCTAGTGCTGCGGTTATAACATAACCGAATAGCCTACTAGTGGTTATGTTTAAATATCTCAACACTTAACTAAGGTTATAATATATAATCTTCTAGAGTGTTATACATCATACTCATGTGGCTACCCCATTTTTTATGAATAATGGGAGCTGACATGACATACTCTCAAATTATGGTGGTGAAGACAAGAAGGTCAAGTTATGAGTGGCATAAATTTCACATATGAACTGCAGTTGACATAGTTCTTGTGGCATTGGTAAGGTATCTGTGTAGGTTAGGGAAAACAGATGTTTTTTTAATGAGGAAAATGTTGACCCAAAAAAGACATTACTTGATGCCTCAAAATTATCTCGAATGGTTTCAGACCCTAATTTGTCATGCTCGGCCCCACCAATAAAAAATAGTCCTCAAATCTTATTCCTCTACTTTTTCTAACCTAAAATCATCTAGTTGGATGAGAAACAATATATTGATCCAATATGGATGATCTAGGAGGATTCTAAACGGCCTAAAATGGAAAGTATCTAGAGTTTAATCCAAATATCCTCATATTGAAGAGTTCAACAAGACGACCTCAACACAATAGTCATTATGTTGTAAAGTTTATGATGCCAAAACTATTTTGTGCTAAGTTTAGACCTACATTTATTTTTTTAGATAAAGTGTTTTTTAGAGATTTTTCTGTAGTAACCAAAATAGGTTTGGTGGCAATTGGAGGGCATTTGCTTGTAGCAGTAGATCACTTTGTAGGAATCATTGAAAGGCATTTTGGTGATGTAATAAAGAATTTGAGGCTTACCGTCATATTTTCCTTGTTTTCTTCTTGTCTTCATATTTTATATTTCATTTTAAATTGAAACTTCATTAGATCATTTCATGCTTGATTTAAGATAATGGATGGTTTAATTTTTATCATTAACACTTGAACATATTTATAAGCCAAGTCACTTTAAAATATCCTAGGTCAAGCCAGGTTAAGTGGTATCAGAAAATGTTTGATGGTGGTTTGTGAGTGTGCATGATAACTAGGACAAAATTCAAGCAAGGCAATGAAACACTTATTGAAGGAAATCTAAGAATTGGATGGAGAATCTTTACATGAAGAACAAAAATTTCATTTCACAAGACATTGAGAAGCATCCTTCTGGTCCTTAGAAAGAGTTTCATGGAGCTCTCATGGCGATAAAGGCCATGGTTCAATAATTGTTTCAGAAATGGGAGAATTTTTGAAAAGGAAGCTCAATGAGGAAAGTAAAATATAAGAACTTAGAAATCACTCCTCATTCTTATCACTTCGCTCCTCATTCTCTTTATGGTTTTGAGAAACAAACTTAAAGTGTTGGATTGAGGTTGTTAACCAAGATGGGTTATGAAGAAATTATCTTGGAATTTGTGGCCAAGTTATAATTGAGCCTTTAAAGAGGGAAGAAATACTTCATGATGCAATATTGGGTATTGTGAAGAGAATGCTCCAAGGTAGTGGAATGAAGGAATTCTGCAAAAGAGGAAACTTAACAAGAATGACCTAAGAGAAGAAAAGGTACAACACTTTTCGACAATGGAAATAACACAATATTTCCAAGATAATAATGAAAATAGATTCTCCTCGTCATGCACACATTAAAAGAAACCGTTGAAGATATTGTTGGGAGCTAAACATGCATGTTTTTACTTACCTTTCTATCCTATTTTCCTTCACATTTGCACTCCTAACTATGTTTTTTCATGTCCTAAATCATGTAGGTACACCTCTAATGATTTCTTTATGAATTAATTAGTCATTGAAGCATGGTCTAGGGGATTATTACTAAAAGTGCCTACTAAACTGTATCTTATGTGAAAATTTCCAAGTCAAATGGCTAAGGTTAAATCATCGAGGTCGTAACACTATTGTTAAAGGGTAGTTGTAATGGAGGAACTAATCCAGACTTACTCTTTCTATCTTTTGTATTCATTTTTGGCTTATTACAACCATTGTGTAATCACATGCAATAGTTACCTTAATATCAAGGATTGTTTTGTATAAGAGAGAATAGAGAGTTTGAGACACAAAGTTGGAATACGAAGAGTTGAGATTTGTAACAGTGACTTTATATTAATGAAATTTATAGCTTTCTGATCTCTTTCTAAGTTCGTGAGTTCATTAGAGCCCTCATCAGGGAGTTGGGCCCACTCTCCTAAATAGACGTTGCTGAGATAGTGTGTGTTTAGATTTTTTTTGATGAATGTATTTCATCTTTTCCCTGTGATGTTCTGATGTAAATTGGTGTTGCGAATCGAATTTGTGTTACAAGTTGATTATTGTTGTCATTTCCATTTGCTCTTACAGTTGTTTATCACTTGTTATTGAATCCTTGGCCAATTTTGGGATGTATAATTGTCCTTGCATATATATTGCGTGCTAGCCTTACGATATCGAGTAGATCTAGGATTGACATTTAATGTGGGAAAGGATTGAATAATATCATTCACATTGGAAACCAATAGACACAATAAAACTAATGATTCCAAAGTTCTCTTTGATTATAGGAAGATTGGAAATGTAAATTTGTGGTATAAGAAACCATGCACATTTTGTGGGTCGAATAACCATGGCACTGCCAAGTGTTGGAAAAGGATGGATTTGTACATGAAAGTTATGTTGACAAGGAAGGGGACATGACATGAAGACCCATATCCATAATGGTAGAAAGAGAAGGGTAAGAAAGTTTGGATGTTAAAGATCCTTTGAACTTACTGTAGGAAAGGTGGACATGAGGAAGAAAAATGTTGGAAACTCCATCTCGAGCTTCATCCAAAGAATGAAAAGAAGATTCATGTTGATTCCTCACTAGTAAAAATAGGGAAATTGGAGAGGCTCATGTATATGAGAAGAACCTCTTCGCTCATGTTTGAAAATATGGATAATGTAGGTGATATGAAGCATGGAAATTAATTAGTTACATGTACTTCTAACTATCACGTGTTTTAGAAAACATAAACACTACACCATTGCAATCTTTTGTGGGAACTTGTTAATTGGATTAAACATGTTGTTAGTTCATTTTAATTAGCGTTATTCTTCTATTTGTTATCACTTCTAATTTTTTTTTCTTAGGTAGTAGTTGGTGTAATAAATGAAAAGGATTTGGTGAGTTATAGATGGCTAATAATATGTTTTTTGTTGTCATAATTGTTGTGCAACTTTTTTATGATGAAATAGGTACACAAAATAGGGTGGATAGATATTGGACAAGTGGGGAGTTATTTCCTTCACTGACTATGGAATTAAGAAACTTTTCGAGGTCAAAAAGACTCTGAGTGGGGAGGATTGATTCTCGAGGATCATAAATGGCCTAAAATTCAAACTCTCCAAAGTTTGATGGAAATGGCGTCATATCGAAGAGCTCAATGAGACGATTCCAATACAATAATAATTGTGTTATAAGGTTTTTGATGTTGAAACTCTCTTGACTTTAGTTCAGGCCTACATTTAGTTTTTTAGAAAAAGAGTTTTTGAGAGCTTGTTTTTGTAGCAATCAAAAGATGTCTAGTGGAAATTGGAGGTAACCTCTTAGTAGTGGTAGCTCATTCTGTAGTAGGATTTAAGAGGAATTTGCTGTTGTAATAAAGAATTTGAGTCTTAACATCATATTTTCCTCTCTTTTTTTCTTCTCTCAATATTTTACATTTCATTTTAAATGTCAATTTCGCTAAACTATTTCATGCTTGATTTAAGTTAATTAATTGTTTAAGTCTTATCATTCACACTTTAACATTTTTATAAGGTAGGTATCTTTAAAAGAACCTTAATAAGTTGAGATCATCACATAAGAAACATAATCCTATTATTGTGTCCCTTAGAGAACCACCCCCATATGGTTCCCAAATTATTTTGATATCCTTGAATTATTGGGGATTGGCTAATCCCTCTAAAAGTTTTCAATAAAAATACCAATAGTGGTGCACAATCCTCATGTCATATTTCTTCAAGAAACAATAATGGAGGGTGAGAATGTAGAATCTCTATTATGAAATCCTTTCCCCTACTATGACCTTCTTTCATTAGATGCATTTTTTCATTTTGAAGGGCTCATTATAGTTTGGAAGAGTCACACTATGTATTTAAAGTCAATTTGGTATATTTTATTAGGGCTAGCTCCAGACCTATTCTCATATGATATTGATATGTCCTTCATCTACTACAATATCTACAAACCTTATATCAATAAAAAAAAAACTATTGGGATTTTATTTTCAAGATGCACCTACCTACTCCTCAAAACACCATTACATGTGTTCACCTAAATTTTAACCTAGTGTAATCCAAGATCTAGGGTCCCTTATTCACCCTTGATACCCTCCTTGACTTTCTCATTGAGCATTTGGATTATTTTGGACTCTTTGACATCATCTCCCCCAAAACATGGGTCTCTCTAGATAAATAATTGGGCTAAGAAGGCTAAAGTGTGAAAAGGCCAAGTATGTTTCCTAATTTATGAATCTCTACTCAATATTTTCCCTAGAATGTGCCAATGGGCCACTTTAGATGGTTATTCTGGTGTCATTTTGATTCCCATCCCCTAAATCCACCAAGTTGCCATAAGTTAAACCCTAATTGGTTTGAAGAGCCCTCTCTTCATGACGTTATCAAGTAGGCCTAATGGTCCTTCATTTGTACTTCCTTAGAATCCCCATCAATATATTTCCAAAGAAACTTAATTTCTTTGAATTTTTTAATATAAAAGTGGAAAAAAAAACAATCAAGATATAGTAGATGATATCAAAAAAAAAAATCTTATCTTGATTAGAGCATCTCCAAAAATGGGTTGGTAGACTATAGAGAATATCTTAGACTCCTTGAAGAAATAACATGGAAGATCCTTCTAGATAAATAAAAGGATTGGCTAATGAAGAGTAGATATTTCTGACTTCAATCTCACCACTAAAACACATAATACTTTCCTAAGATTACAAATCGCTAGAAGACTATAAGAACCATTTGGGAGATTAAAAGACAAGGTGAAGCCATAACCTCCACTTTCAAGAAAATTTATGAAGAAGGTTGAAAACATTTCAAATATATTCTTCATGAGAAAACCAAAGTAATGGTTGAAAAAATATTAAAGATGGTTGGACTCTTCCCTACATTTATAAATAAAGAGGAAAATGAGAACCTTATGGCTAAGATTAGAGCCTACTCAAGTATGTGCTTCATAGTTTTCGAAAAGGGAAGATCCTTGGGCAAGATTATTTCCCTATAACACTCCATTGGGACTCTCTTTATTTATTTCCCTATAACTTTCCATTGGGACTGTCTTTATTTTTTATGTGGTGATCAAAGAAAGGTCATAAAGTTCTCCCACACAATTGGGTAAATCCAAGCGCCTTTTGATTATTTCCCTATAACACTCCATTGGGACTCTCTTTATTTATTTCCCTATAACTTTCCATTGGGACTGTCTTTATTTTTTATGTGGTGATCAAATAAAGGTCATAAAGTTCTCCCACACAATTGGGTAAATCCAAGCGCCTTTTAATACTTCTTTAATTGATATCATACCAAAAGTTTACCATCCTACCTCCTTTAACCTATTTTAACCCATAGAATTATGTGACACAATTTATAAAATCATATCCATAATAATTTCCATCATTTGAAAATCATCCTTTTCAAATACATCTCCCTTGAGAAATTCAAGTTCCTAAGAAGAAGTCAAATTCTAGAAGCTATTTGTTTTTCCCAAGAATGCCTCCACTCAATCCACACACAAAGCATGGGAGAGATATCCTATACAAATTAGATCTCTCTAAAGACTTTGATAAGGTTATTTGGCTTTATATCAAACTTCTCTTTATTCATTTGGGGTTTTGTCACTCCTTCATGTCTTGGGTTCTAATTTCCATCAAGACTTCCTTTATTTCTCTTCTAATAAATGGAGTCACATCCTCGTTCTTGGATATCTATGGACAAATTCAATGCACTTTTTCACCCCTACTCTTCCTTTTGTTCACTTAGGGCCTTAGTAGAAACATCATAGATGCCAAAAATAGGGCAAGTTTCAAAGGCATTTGCATTACTAGTCACTTCTAACTGATCCACATACTCTTTGTGCATGATATTCTTTTTTTCATAGATGGAAACTTGGTCATATTCAACACTTGAAGATTCACCTAAATACTTTCACAAAGGCCATTGGAATGCTTATGAATTTCTCAAAATCCCCACCCTAGTGCTAGGGCATGACCACTCAAGAAAAACGTCTAATTGAGAATCCCTTTTCCACTCAAGTTTTGGGGATAAATCAAGGTATAAAATAGATAGGATTTATGCTAAAGGAAAATAACCAAACAAAATCAAATTATAACTTTTTACTTGAAAAGATAGAAAAATTAATTAATGTCTAGTGCAAAAGGTGGATATCTAGAGTTGACAAATTAATTTTTAGTAAATCAATCATAGAATCTATCTCAGTCTACTAGGCCTCTTTGGTATGGATTCCTATTAGGATCGTTCATAAAATTCAACCCCTATCTTCTTTATTTTTATGGGATGGAAAGGAAGGAAAAATTAATTTTCTCTCATATCTTGGCACAAAATTGTCAGTCCAAAAACACTAACTCAAATTCTTGAAGCTATCAGTTTTTCCCAAGAATGCCTCAACTCGATCCACACAAAGCATGGGAAAGAAATCCCATACAAAAAATACCTCTGTAAAGACTTTGAAAAGGTTATTTGGCTTTATGTCAAGCTTCTCTTTTTTCATTTGGGGTTTTGTCACTTCTTCATCTCTTGGGTTCTAATTTGCATCAAGACTTCCTTTCTTTATCTTCTGATAAATGGAGGCACATCCTTGTTCTTTGATATCTATTGACTAGTTCATTTAGGATGTCCTTTGTCACCCCTACTCTTCCTTTTTGGTCACTTAGGGCCTTAGTAGAATCATCATCTATGCCAAAAATAGGGCATGTTTCAAAGGCATTTTCATTACTAGTCACTGCCAACTCATCCACATACTCTTTGTGCATGACATTCTTATTTTCATAGATGGAAACTTGGTAATCTTCAACCCTTGAAAATTCACCTAAATACTTTCAAAAAGGCCATTGGAATGCTTATGAATTTCTCAAAATCCCCACTCTAGTGCTAGGGTATAATTACTAAAACAAACCATCTAATTGAGAATCCCTTTTCCACTCAAGTTTTGAGGACCAATCAAAGTATAAAATAGATATGATTTATCCTAAAAGAAAATAACCAAACAAAATCAAATTAGAACTTGTTACCTCACAAGAAAGAAAAATTAATTAATGTCTAGTGTAACAAGTGTATGTATAGAGTTGACAAATTAATGTTTTGTAAACCAATCATAGAAGCTATCTCAATCTACTAGGCCTCTTCCGCATAGATTCCTATTAGGATTCTTCATAAAATTTAACAAATGTCTTGCTTTGTATAGGATGGGAAGGAAAAATTAAATTCATATTTTCAATACCAAAATTTTCGATATTAACTTCATATTTTCAATTCCATCAAAATTTCCTAAATACTAAAATTATACGAAGACCAATTAAGTAAATTAGTTTACCCGTTTCAGTGAAGATGGTAAAAAGGCCAGAAATCCAGAAACAGGCCAGGTCTGCGTAAAGTCAGTAAATGTGACTTAGTTGACAGAGACCCACAGCCCTGGCACTCGGCTCCACAGAAGTTCCGACAGAGATTGCAGTCACTCGTGCCTCTAGCCGCCATCGTCATTCGGGCCCCTCCAGACGTTGTTTAACTCGCACTAGTATTAATATTGATATTTAACTCTTACTTGCCAGGACCAGCATATTGACATCACTTGGCACCCTGGGAAAGGAAAGGAACTAATAATAAAGCAGAGGCTATGGCTTGGGCAGGATTTTTGAGTTTTAGTGACTTTTTAAACATTTAGGGTCTGCATATTTATGGTGACTTCAAGGTGATAATTGATCATGTAAAATTTGTCTATTTCATCAAAAATATCCATCTTTCTAAGTGGGTGGATAGAATAGCTTTTATCTGGAATTCACCTAAAGACTATTCTATTCAACATATCAAAAGAATTTTTAATAGAGAGGCAGATGCTCTCTCAAAAAAAGGCCTTTCTTCACCAAATAAATTATAGAAAGTATCCATAACAGTGGGAAAATTTCAGCACAATATTCAAGACTTCTATCTACTGGGTACATAACATATTATTTTTTTTAGCATGAACCCTTTCATTTCCCTCTTTTTTATATATCAGTCATTCTCATCATAATTTCTTTATACAGAAGGCCTTTATATATTTATGTATAATCTCGAGATGGATTCTATTTTTTTGGTGATCTGAAGCGGATATTCTATCAATATGTTGGCTTGCATACCAAAATCTGGGTATATTTCCTGTGATATCTCTCAATATGGGCCTACAGGCGGCCTTTACTGGGTTCTTTATCTGATAAATATATCCCGCAGATGTAGTATTATAAAAATTATTATAAATATAATATAGCTTTTTTTTTACTAAAAAAACTAAAATATTCACAGTTACTGTCTAGCTTTAACAAAAATATTTAGAAATGTTGGAGATGTTCATCTGAAATAATATAATTTTATATCAGTTATCATAATAAGTTATTTAAGAGTAAAAAAATATTAATTTTATTATTAAATATGTATATTAATTTTTATATTTTTAAATTAATATTAATATTAAATTTAAATAAATTATACAGTATTTTAATATTTATTTTAACTAATTTATTTAAATGTCAACTATATATATAATTAAATAAACTATTTCGTTATCTAACTTAACCCATTTATTTTAACGACAATATTATTCATATATATATATATAAATAATATTATATTATATTATAACAAATAAAATCAAATCACACATTTCTTAAATATCTTAAAATTGTAAAGACAACAATTAAATTGATTATTTAAAGGAACAAAATTTGCAATATCATATATATATATATATATATATATATATATATATATATATATATATATATATATATCTATTCTATTATATTATATACACATTTCCTAAATATGTTAAAATTCTATAAACATTTGAGTTGTGAAAATTTAAATAATATAAAAAATATAAAAGCTATGAATAATATTATACCCAAGTAATATGAATTTTTATATTAATATAAGCAATAGATTGATATTATTATCCCCTGGATTTATAATATTAAATAATATAATAACAATAATAATTCCTAATCAAAATTTCAACTTTTGGATTGATACTAATATTAACATTAATATTATTACCTAAATCAGTTTTCTAAAGTATGATTAATTCTAAATTAAATGTTTTTATATAATTTAAATAATTAAAAAAAAAAATTAAAAATAATTAAATATATTTTAAACAAAATTTATAATTTATATTAATACTGATATTAATACTAACATTATTAATAACTAATACTAATATTGATATTAATTTTTAAATCATTGGAATTAAAATTTAGTTATTCTAAATTAAGATTAATTTTAGATTATAAGAATTTTTAAAACTTTATTTTAAGAAGATTGATAGAATTCTAAATTAAAATTGATTTTAGATCTAAGGCTTTTGTGATCCATAATTGATATTAGTCTTTCCCATTCATCACATTGTTATATTTAGAGCCAGCTAATGTAGTTCATCCTCAAGGTAATTTATAGATCATAATTAATTTCAACCTAAAATATAAGCCTTCTATATATTTTTAAATAAAATAAAAATTAATTAAGCTAATTGAGTTATTTTTTGTAAAAAAAATTAGGATCAATACTAATATTAAAAATTATTATTAATTAACATTAATATTGATATTAATTCTTAATTATTTATTTGAGATTAGTATTAAAATCAATTCAATTAATTTATTATAAAGTAAAAACAATTCCAAATCAAAATTAATTATAAATTAAAATCAATTAAAATTAAAATAAAAAATTTATAAATTTATTTTTATTCTAATAGATATCAGAAAAATTAAAATTATTTTTATTCTTAATCTGAAATTAAATTAATTCCAACTAAATATTAAAGTTATTAATTGTATAAATTACAAAACATCATGATCATTAACCATGATAGAGTAGGCTACTATCATTTCCATTATGTCTCTTAATTCTGTTTATTCATTGATATTACACAATTACTGAGATTTCCTAAATATATTAAAACTCTACGAACATTTCACCTGACCAAATTTGCACAAGAGGATAAGAATGTCCCAAATCCTCTTGGGCCCATAGTCATTAATATTAATATTCAATGTTGCCTATTTATATTCAATGCTATATCATCATTGATCACATTATTCATTCATAGCGTAGTGTTAGAATCGTTAGCATGGCGGCCTCCAACTTGAATCTGATCTCTTTGATCATCCTCTCACTGCAGCTCTGTGGTGCAATATTGTTGTGTAATGGAATATCTATGACCCTTCACACCAGAAGGTCTTTGAGAGCAGGGCCAAGGTCCATGACACAAGGGGGCAGAGAGGTTGTTCGGCCTCTCTACTATCCCAGCAATTTCCCTGAGTATTACATCAAATTATCTGTAGGCACTCCTCCCCAGGATTTATTGGTGATCATGGACACTGGCAGTAATGTGGTGTGGGCACCCTGCACCCCTAATTATACATGTACAACAGAGTGCCCTGGATACACCACAGTTTTTCTTCCCAAAAAGTCATCCTCTGCTCTGCATGTACAGTGTGAAGATCCAAAGTGCAAAAATGTGTGTGAAGAAGGGGCAAGCTCCCAGACGTGTCCAGACAAGTGCTCCGGAACGTGTCCAGACTTTTCACTTCGCTATGGCTCCGGAAGCACAATGGGGCATCTACTGACTGACACCTTGACTTTGACAAACGGAAGTGGACAAATAACTAACTTTGGATTCGGATGCTCAGTGACTTCGGTAGAGTTTGCTGGTATTGCAGGATTTGGAAAAGGAAATCTTTCTTTGCCTTCCCAGCTGAGTGTTCTCATTGGCGACAAATTCGGGTATTGTCTTAACGATCAAAACAATGGCAGCATGATAGTGCTGGGTGACAAGGCAGTTCCTACTGATATGAGTTTGAAATACACTCCCTTTCTCGATAAGTCCCATGCACCTTCATCTTTTGCGGGCTACAACGAATTATATTACATTGCTCTAGAAAGAGTGAGTGTGGGCAACGTATCCCTGACCATGCCCTCGAGTGTAACCAAATTTGACAGTAACGGGAACGGTGGAACCATCATAGATTCGGGCACTACGTACACTCAGTTTCCCCATGCAGTCTACTACGAGATTGCAAATGTATATGCTTTTCTTAATTGCAGTCCCAGAGCCCCTGAAGTTGAAGCCACGACTGGCCTTGATTTGTGTTTCAATGTGTCTGGTGTGGCCAAAGGACTCTGTTCCAATGCCCATATTCCATTCCCTCAGATTACATTCCATTTTAGTGGTGGTTCACACATGGTACTGCCTTACGACAATTTTTTCGTGCCGGTGACCTCAGACGCTCACTGCTTGGCATTTTTTTCTGTCCCTAGTTCCAGTGGGTCTGCTGGACCTGCTGTTATTCTAGGAAACTATCAGCAAAAGAATTTGTATATATTGTATGATAGGGAGATGAATCGTTTGGGCTTCACTCACAAGGCCTGCTAGAAATTTATCTGATTCATTGATGGCACGCTGGTCTAATAAGATCCACATATATATAGAGTCTAGGTATTTCCTCTTATCCATGTTTCTCTCCTGGTTTATCCTAATAATATGGCATAAATCCTCTATATCCGTGTTTCTCTCCTGATTTATCCTAATAATATTGGATAAATCTCTAATAGTTTCTACTACTTCTTCACGATGTATGTATAGTCTAGGTATTTCCTCTTTATCCATGTTTCACTCATGTTTTATCTTAATAAAATCCCATGAATTTTTAATATTTTCTTTTTACATATATAAAGAGGGGAGGGGAGTTTTTATATGAAGTTTTAGATATATAAGAAGTGAATCGAATTTTGAATATCTAGTCTTATTGTTTAATTTTATGGTTTATTTTATAAAATAAAAAAAAAAAATTAGGAAATTAATAGAAAATTTTTATAGATAAAGGCAGAACACTGCAAAAGTTTAATTTCTATATAAAAATAAAAAACTATGACAGTGCTTTTGGTACTACTACTCATGATTTTTGGGTATTATTATGGTAAATATTTTATGGAAATGATTACATATCTAAAATTTATTAAACAGTAATTAATTTTAATTAATTATGTATATAAATAATAAAATTTAATAGGAATTTCATTAAAGTTTGGGTTTTTATTTTCTTCAATGTCTTTCAAGACTTTGAGTAGTTCTTCTTTAGAAATGTCAATTAATATGATCATAGCTTTCTTGGTCAATGAAGCTAAGAAAGTCATTGGTACTATTTAGAATGACATTTATGGGAATTTGTGTTTCTAGCTTAGCTAAATTCTAAAAATGCAGGATTCCAATTTCTTTAGAGCAAGTGGGATTTGTCCTATCTACTCATGGCTCAAAGGGTGTTGATTGTCTTCCACTTTTTCCAAATTAGTGGAAAAAATTTGTAATTTCATCCCCTATTTGCAAACATAAAGCTTGAATTTTCAATATTCATTATTTTTCTTTGTTAAAGAGTATCTTCCTCATGGCTTTCTCAATTTTAAT
Organism: Pinus tabuliformis; assembly: GCA_031772625.1. Classification (NCBI taxonomy): domain Eukaryota; kingdom Viridiplantae; phylum Streptophyta; class Pinopsida; order Pinales; family Pinaceae; genus Pinus; species Pinus tabuliformis. Next base: position 1,187,630,863 of record CM062820.1, on the reverse strand, counting down.
GTCAATCATTAAAAAAATATTTCAATATCCAAATAAAATAAGCAATTGAAAGTAAAAAGATTCAACTACCTTTTTAATAAGAAGGACCTGTGTAACTCATTTCAGTTTTAATATAAAATTAATATGTAATATATTTTTTAATAATAATAATAAAATTCTATGTCATTGATAAACAAAATACTTGAATATGCAAGCTTAAACAATAATGGTTTGTAATTAAAAATATATTAATGATAGAAAAACAGTTTAATGTTAAAAATGTGATTGATTAATAAATTATTCTAATGTCTATGTTCAACAATATGTTCAACTATATATATATATATATATATATATATATAAGTTTTAATCATTTTTTTGTTAGGCTCATAAAGAGATTAAATCTCTTCAAATGTAAACATAATGTAAACATTTTTTAATGTTTTTCACTGTGAAATAACTTTGCATCTTAAGAGATTTGAACCCTCTAAATGCTTAAGATCTATGCATAGTTGTAAAAAAAAGGTAAAAAACATGATGTAGGATGTTTTAAACTTGAACATTTTGTGGTAATGAATTGAAAAAGAAATAATCAAAGTAATATTTAAGGCATAAATTAAAACTTAATATTCATAATTGTTATTTGATGTTAAACTTTGAAAGCTAATTGGAACTAAAATTTCATAGTTTAGTGTTTTAGATTATAGATTGTAAATTGTTTGTATTATGTCAAGTTAAATATAGATATTGAAAGCCATGAACATGTTTTGTGAGAGAATATAGTAATGTTATGTTTTCTAAAATTTAGATCACTGCTTAGAAGACATAAAAGAGTTTAACTTCTCATCACTTTTCAATAAATAAGCTTACTTATGGTTTTTTTTATTTGATTAATTTTTTTTAGGATATGTATATTTAAGAATATGTCAATACTAATTTGTTTTAGTTAGAGTTTTTATTTTTTCAAAGTTAGAAAACAAAATTATTATGTAAATCTCTAGTTTCCTAAAACTACTTTGCATGATAAAGTTATTAAAATCATGTAGATTATTTCTAATCAAAATTGTTAGCTTTGAATCAAAAAATTATAATTCCATTGATTATTTAGAATAGCATATAACAAGCTCACAGTACATGAGAAAAGAAAAATGACATATATAGTTTAGAATGATGCTTTTAGAGCTAACTCTATGAATCAACTAACCATTCCTTCTTTTGAATATAGCAAAGACCTTATATAAATAGAAATAAAATATTATATATATATATATAATTGCCACAACCTTTTATATAATCTAAAAAATTTAGTATGTATTATGTGTCTATTGTTTTGGGGCATAGATTTATTGTTTTAGGGCATAGATTTCCAATAATTAGGAATAATATTAGGTCTTTCCCGACGCCAAATTTTTAAGATATCCTAAAATGCTTGAATTGATACAATTAGACTTCTACGAAAATCATTTTATAGACATATATAGATAGTGCTCTAAACCAATTTTTTGCACGATGATGTATTAGATGGATTTATGATGATTATTTATTTTCTTTAATAATAGCTATTTCATTTTTTGTACACACCATTATGCATATAAATTCATAGAATTTTTTACTTCTTAGGCATGAAGGTTTTTACTTGTTAATTTAGTTCTATCTTTAGTTTCTATAGCTAGACTTTATGTTGATCAATATTATTTATTTTAGTTGTGGTGAGTATCTTTTTACTTTGATTTTTTTTTTCTATATGATTAAACTATAAAATTGTAAACTCATCTAATAAGAAGCCTTCAACATAATTTTTAAAATCAAACTCTACAGAAATCAAACCATTAAATAGTAAAATTATCTTCAACCTGAATTATCTAACAAAAAAAATGGAAGAGAGTTAGAAGGCTAATCATTCATGATTTTGTACATGATTAGCACAAGCATAAATCCAAATCCTCAAATTTAAGATGGATGTCTTCTATGCCTTGGTTTACTTTCATCTTAGAAAAGAGTAACAATTGCAATTAATTTATATTTTGGTTATGTAGGCCTTGCTTAGTGGAGTCATTTGTGTGTTATGCATCTTTTAGATTTTTAAAAGAATTATTGTCAAACAATGAATTCAACCCATTCACAAAAAAGTTTTGATGTATATTATACATTTCATATATACTTTTTAGAATTTTAGGGCTTCTTTTGAAGATTTCAAAGTCTGATACTATGTCTAGTAAGTCTTAAATTATAGCCAAGAAACCATTAGTAAAAATACTTACAATAATTTGTTATGGTTGCATGTTACAATGAGGAATTATTTGTTTAGCTTTCTCAACATTCAAATTATTTACTTCTTTCCTTTTAGAAAAAAGGTAGAGTTAAATTACATTCTATTATTAAAATATGAAATAGACATTAAATGGTTCAATAACTTGATAAGAAAGTTGAAGTGAATTGATATACCTTAAATTAGGTAGAATAATTAGTAAGGGGTTAGTTAATAAGGTAACAAATTCAATCTGTTATGGTAAGAAATTTTCCCTAATTTTCCATCTTATTGATAGCAATTTTAACTATAAAAATTTTGTTTTAAAAATTTTAATATATCTGAATAAGAAAAATGGGGAAGAAAAATGAAATTGATTTAGCTTAAAATATCACTCAAAAATTTAAAATTTTCCACCTATTAACTCACTTCATCTCTACATAATTTTGATGCCATGCATAAAATTATAAATGCCCAATTATTCGGCAATAATTTGTTAATTTTGGGAGCTTGATTCTTCACTCATGAATATGGATGAGCCAATGAACATTCACATCTACTTCAACTTAACTCTAAGTCTTATGATGTAACGAACCTATCATTCGATACAAATTCATGGTGGGGGAGGTTGGTTGGATAAATGATTCCAAATATAATGAAGAGCTTGACATGGTAAAGCATAATAATAAATGACTAGTTAGCTTCTTTAGTTAGAGAGATAAAGAAATTTATAATTCACTTTTGTTATCAAAGGTATCAAACAATGAAATAATGATTATTAATTTAAAATCCTAAATACTGATAATTTGCAATTGGTATTTTTAGACAGGGATAAAGATAATTTTATGAGTTCGACCTTTTGAATTTCCCTTAGTTTATTTTTAAAGATTAGAGCAAGATATTTCTAATATTAATCTATTTAGCATTTTCATTTTATTTTTATTAATCTATCTAGCATTTTCATTTTATTTTTATATTTTTTTGGTTTAGATTAGTAGAATTTGGCTATAATTTTTGCCGAAAATGTAATTTTGATTAATATAATTTATGTTTTTAATCTAAAAAAGATTTTAGCATCTTATGAACATTGTGTAATGTCAATATAAGTAAAAAAATATTATATTTCATTGTTGAGTGTGGGTATAATGTGTTCTTACATATTCTTAAATATTTCAATACATGACTTAAGTAAATTATTACAATGTCTTTATTAACTAATTTTTTTCAACGTCAACTATATATATTAATATATATTTCAATAAGTGACTTAAATAAACTATTAGAATGTCCATGTTAACTAGTTTTTTTCAATATCATATTCATATATATATGATGTTGATCATTATAAAATATTTCAATGCATAAATAAAATAGGAAATTGAAAGTAAAAAAGTTAGATTACTTTTTAATATTAGGAGGTGGATGTGCAATTCATTAATAATTTTTTTTTAATAGTAATGAATGTGAGTGATAAATAAAATATTTGAATATGAAGGACTAAGTAATATTGATGTGCACTTAAAAATAAAAATTATGTTGAAAATTTAGCCCATAAATAAATAATTTTATGTGAAATAAAATATTTGAACTTATTTATATATGATAATGATGATGGTGGTTAACTTCCCCAAACTTTGGTCTATCTTACCTAAGAAATCAATTATTTAGTTTGATTTAATATTTTGTTCCTATGCTAAAAAAGCTTGGAGAGAAAGCTCACTATAGCCTGAAAACCTTATTTTAAGTTTTTCAATGTAAAAGGGCCATGCACCGCAAGGGATTTGATTCTTGTCTAAGATTCTAACACTATGAGGCTATGGTTTGAATCCATTCTTTATAAAACCCTCTATATTTTCTTCTTTGAAAGATTTAGAGACAAAAAATATTTCAAGTTTCCATCCATATCTCCCTTATATGGGTATTTCTCAACCTTTTATATATATATATATATATATATATATAATAGAATATATATATATATATATATATATATATATATATATATATATATATATATATATATATATATATTTATATTCTATTCCAAATACTAAGATTTGATTCATATTGAAGTTAAATAGAATATTGTTTGAAACTTGTTTAAGAAACCCATGGTTATTATGAAGTTTCATTGGGCAAAGATGTACTATGGGGATTTTCTCTTATGTCTGATAGGAAAGTACAAGTATATATCATATACAAATATTTTTTATAATAAATTTTGTTATAAATTAATGAAATTAAAATATTAAAATATTATGATTAACTATAAACAATTACTCAACACAAATTAATTAAATTTTAAATAATTTAAATAATTTAAAATAGTATTTTAGAATATTTTCAGTGAAATTATTCAACCCATAATAATACTAGTTCAATGTTTCTTATTAATATGCAATATCATTGGTAGTCATTTCATTCACATTATTTAGTGTTAGCTTATTCTTAGAATTGCTAACATGGTGAGCTCTAAGTTCAATATGATCTTCTTGATCATCCTCTCACTACAACTCTCTATAGTATAGTATAATTAAATTTTAAAATATTTAAAATTTAAAATAAAATTTTAGAATATTTTCACTGAAATTCAACTCAAAATAATATTAGTTTAGTGTTTCTTATTAATATCCCATATCATTGGTCATCATTTCATTCGCATTATTTAGTGTTAGCTTATTAGTAGAATTGTTAACATGGTGGCCTCTAAGTTCAATATGATATTCTTGATCATCCTCTCACTACAACTCTCTATGGTATAGTATAATTAAATTTTAAAATATTTAAATAATTTAAAATAATATTCTAGAATATTTTCAGTGAAATTCAACACAAAATAATATTAGTTCATTGTTGCTTATTAATATCCAATATCATTGGTGGTCATTTCATTCACATTATTTAGTGTTAGATTATTCTTAGAATTGTTAACATGGTGGCCTCTAAGTTCAATATGATATTCTTGGTCATCATCTCACTACAACTCTGTACAGTATAGTATAGTGGAGGGGTCTTTCTACATATGTATTAAAATTCATGTTAATCATCAATCTATTAAGCATGAGAGAGACCAAATCTTGAGAAGTTAAAACCCTATTTCAAGTTTTTCAATCTGAAAGAGCTATGCCCTCAAGGGATTTGAACCGTCTCTAAGATTCTAGCTGAAATCTAAAAGAGCTATGCCCTCAAGGGATTTGAACTATCTCTAAGATTCTAACACTATGAGGCTATGGTTGGAATCCCTTCTTAATAAACCCACTATATTTTCTTGTTTGAAATATTTAGAGACAAAAAATATTTCAAGTGTATTCTCCATCTATATCTCCCTTATATGTTTATTTCTCAACCTTGTATATTTATATATATATATATATATATATATATATATATATATATATATATATATATATTTCTATTTCTATTTCATTTCTATTCCAAATACTAAGATTTGAATCATATTGAAATTGAAAACCATATTGTTTGAACCTTGCTTAAGAAACCCATGGTTAGTACGAAGTTTCATTTGATGAATATTCTTGTATCAGGTGGATTTTGTCTTATGTCCCATAGGAAAGTACAAGTATATTATCATATACAAATATTTTTTATAACATTTTTTTATTATAAAGTAATTAAATTAAAGTATTTAACTATTATGACTAACTATAAACAGTTATTCAACACATATTAATTAAATTTTAAAATATTTTTATAATTCAAAATAATATTTTGGAATATTTTGAGAGAAATTCAACTCATAATAATATTAGTTCAATGTTTCTTATTAATATCCAATATCATTGGTGGTCATTTCATTCACATTATTTAGTGTTATCTTATTCGTAGAATTGTTAGCATGGTGACCTCTAAGTTCAATATGATCTTCTTGATCATCCTCTCACTACAACTCTCCACAATATTGTCTAGTGGAATATGAATGACCCTTCAAACAAGAAGGAATGTGAAATAAGTTATGAGAGTGGAGGGGCCTATATATATATATATATATATATATATATATATATATATATATATATATATATATATATATATATATATATATATATATTAAAATTCATGTTAATCATTGATCTATTAAGCATGAGAGAGACCAAATTTCTAGATGTGAAAACCTTATTTTAAGTTTTTCAATCTAAAAGACATATGCACCTTAAGAGACTTGATTCCTCTCTAAGATTCTAGCACTATGAGGCTATGGTTTGCATCCCTTCTTAATAAAACCCAGTAGATTTTATTCTTTGAAAGATTTAGAGACAAAAAATATTTCAAGTATTTTTTCCATCCATATCTCCCTTATATGCCTATTTCTCAACCTTATATATCTATATATATATATATATATATATATATATATATATTCCTTTTCTTTTCCAAATACTAAGATATGAGTCATATTGAAATTAAAAATAATATAGTTTGAATCATGTTTAAGAAACTCATGGTTGTTATGAAGTTTCATTTGGTGAAGATTCTTGTAACATGGGGATTTTGTCTTATGTCCATAAGTACAAGTATATTATCATATACAGATATTTTTTATAATAAATTTTGTTATAAATTAATGAAATTAAAATATTAAAATATCATGAATAGCTATAAATAATTATTCAACACAAATTAATTAAATATTTAAATAATTCAAAATAATATTTTAGAATATTTTTAGGGAATTCAAGTCATAATAATATTAGTTTAGTGTTTCTTATTAATATCCAATATCTTTTGTGGTCATTTCATTCACATTATTTAGTGTTAGCTTATTCATAGAATTGCTAACATTGTGGCCTCTAACTTCAATATGATCTTCTTGATCATCCTCTCACTACAACTCTCTCTAGTATAGTCTAATGGAATATCAGTGACCCTTCACACAAGAAGTAATGTGACATTGAGCTACAAGAGTGGAGGGGCATTTCTACTATAGAAGTGACTTGAGGGAGTATTAAATCAAATTAGTAATGGAAACTCCTACACAAAGGATATGTGAAGTGATGTTGTATGGGTATCTTGCATCCCAAATCATGCATGTATCAACAACCTTGAATACAAAGGTATTTTTTTCTTGAAAATTCATACTCTACTACATGTGTATAGTGTGAAAATACGAAGTGAAAAGACATGTGTGAAGATCGGGTGTGGCTTCAAATCTTTTTCTCAATATCAAACCTATTAGTATCTCTCTCTCTCTCTCTCTCTCTCTCACACACACACACACACACACACACACATATATGATATGGCAATCGGAAGCCTTTGAGAGTTAGCTACTTAAGGTTATCCCTCTTGATCTTAACACATACATAATAGTTAACAGGGATGCCCTCGACTCTTAGCTTAATATCGGTTATCCTAATTAGGCTTGTGCAAAACATATATATATGTGTGTGTGTATATATATATATAAAGACAATTTAACAAATGAAATTGTTGGACTACCTCTCCTAAGCTTGTCAACAAACCTTCTCGACATAGAATTTGGCCTATCAATTATTTAGAGAGGGAGTCCCTTGATCACGACAACTAAGCATAAACCAATGAAAAATCCATAGTTTATTATCATAAGCATGATAGAGTTACAAGGAGAATCAAGCCTCCAACAAATAAATGAAATATCATTCAAGAATTCATCCAGTGAATAAGAACATTCCCATTAACGACACATGCCATAAGATAAGAATATAACTTCATAGTTAAATATGACTTTGACAACTAAGATTGGGAATTTAAATCTCCACCCAACCTTAGATTGACTACAATACTATATTTTCTATAGTTGATCACCTCCAAGCAAGATCCACATTCCAAGGGAGTTTTTAGGAAGTATAAATTGGAATTCATACTCATCTTCTTAGAGATTGGAGTCAGTTACTAGGTGCTTTATCAATTGTCACACTTTAAGGAAAGCATTGTAGGTCTTGTGTAGCTCATAATTTCTAGGTGTTTTGTGAGGTTACTTGAAAAACTCAAAGTGGAGTATCAACCTTCTTGGCTCACACTGATAGGTTTATTAGTTATTTGAGAAAAAACCCAATGAATGCTACCATGTCAGGTGGTTTCATAGCCTATTTAGAAATCACTAAGGCGTTTATCAGCTTCCTTAATAAGTCGTTAATGGTTTTTCAACCACAGTACATGCACCATCATCCATGGCTCTCCTACGAGCATTCCAATGAATTCTCCAAGGTAGGACACTCACACACAATGGCTTTGTTGGAAAAAATACTAAGAGAAAGGGTGGGTTGGGGGGGCAAATCAGTGTTTTAATTGACTTCAATTTTTTGATTTCTTATTCTACATTCTGTACGCTACTATCATTTATGAAACATGAATATGTATGTGACTCTTGTGAAGTAAAACTGCATATATTCAGTGAACTAACTTTTCATATGTTCTGTCAATTTTTCATATTTAATCATTGCATCATTATGTAATTATTCATTTATTAAGAGGAAGCCTTGGGCAGTAAAGAGCATATAACACAACACATAATAAAGACACATAGAATACCAATATTTTTAGGTGGAAACCCAATGTGGGAGAAAACCACCGCTATGATTATCTTTGTTTTCTTTATTATTATAAAGAAACCTTTTATAATATTGTAGTGGTGAAAACTCTTACCAGTACATAGGCACCCACTTACAGAAGGCTACAAGCTTCTCTTCTTCCACAGCACTCACTAAAAGGGAAATCCAACGGTCCTGTGATCTTCTTTACCAACTCCCACCAAAAGGCAGCACCTACTCCCTACACAAATTCTCTGGCTACTACTCGATGGAAGCTTCGAATCCCTCACTAAAGGCTCCAACCCTTAGCACCTTTGTGAACCATGTTTCATTCTATTTCATATTAGATCCAAGTGACTCAAAACATCAAACTTGTAGGTGACTTTTCATCAAATTTTTAGATAAGACCCACTTCCAACATTAAACCCAATATCAAATAACAATTCTGAAATCAAACACTGAACCAACACATCTAATCATATTACCAATTGAAACACTACAACCTCATAAAACCAATCGCTCAATCTTAATCAACCAAGGAAACTATATCAACATATCATATGAATGCACAACCACTTATCAATATACCAATCCATATACTTTTAATCGTCACAGAAACATAATGTTTTTCTTTCAAATACTTATCAAACATACAACATAATGTATATGCTACTTCCTTGAAATAGACCAACATATGTACATGATTTATCTGAAGAAGATGTGTGTAGAGATATCAATATACTCACTTTTGAATCGAGAACATTGCGTTATTGAAACAACCATTGAATCAATCATAGATCAGTGAGCCAATTAGAAATCACAACAAAATAAAATCTTCATTAATTAACATCCCAACTTGTATTGTCAAATACATATTATCATGATAGAGACATCATGGATAAATTGTAGGAAACATAATATAATTGATCAAATATCATCAACAAGCCATACTGTAAAACCCTAGCTTATGTAGCAACTTTCATATATGCGTGACTACCCGAAAGGAGATCCATGTATCTATGCAACTCACATGAGACAAACCTATGTATAGATTTGAAAATGTTTACTGCAAACATAATTTTACTCTCTATAACCCTTACTATCAAAAGTACATACTTTAAGATTAGTTCATTCAAGTTACAACATCATTACAACCACACATCTGTCATTGTTAGAAATTTTCAATAAGTACGTCAAAGAAGCACATATGTCATCATATATTATATTTTTCAGATCTGAGTTGTCTCCTTACTCCTTGGTGCGCACCTATTTCATATAAAATCATGCATAAATAATCATCACTTGCACACCTGACACTTTAATCTCCATCACCTTATATATCTTTAGCCTTAGCTAATACCTTAGGCCAATCCTTTAGTAATGTCGTTGGTATTCTTTGACAAGATCAAATAACCATGAACACACCCATTACTATGAGCCAATAGCATGGTAAATACCCATCGTATTCAAATTAACATTGTGCAGATTATGTATGAAACTTTGCTACTCAATACCTCTTTATGTACATAACCTTGCTTTAGAGGACCCATGTATACTTTCTCAAACATTGTATTTACCATCCATCTTCCATTGAACTATCCTTTCTCTATTCATAATAACTGTGGCATTTTTATCAGTGTGCATAAGCATCATGTTATCACAATTTTCACATCTTTATGAAACAGGTTTCCATCAAGGACAACACATTACCCATAATGCCAACAATTCCCCCCTTTGTACTTGATCACAACCACTTTGGTGTTTTGTCAACACTTGTAAACACCTTCAAATACATCTGTAAACAAGCAAAGTTGAACACCAAGCATTCTACTCCAAACACGAATATTTTCTCCCCCTTTGACATCAAGGAGAAAGGGCTAAGAAATGTTGAATGTAGGCTTCTCTCCTCCTTTGAAAAGAAGATCACTATAGGTCTGATCTGTTGAATATGAAATATTACCATTCTCCCCTAAGCATATGCCGAACCTTCCGAAAAGCACAATATTTTATGAATCAATGAAATATGACCTTTCATATCACGAATGACTCATGATTACATCAATCACAACATAGTGGGGATACATATTTGCCTCATGGGATTACATACATAAATGAATTAACCTCAATAAACCATACATCACTGAATTTTATGATGATTTACAACATGGGTCTTTATGTGACCTTTACATCAAGAGATAGATATGACATTTATAACCAAAACCAGAGACCTCAATGATAGTCATCATCAACCATCATTCTTCATATAATAATTCTAAACCTCTGATAGCAGCATCATGAAAAACAACATGAACATCCTCATCATCATCAAGGTTAAGTAAGATAAAGAAGTGTAGTATCAATATTCAACATCATGAACATGTGACTAAGTATGCAACATCAACAATCAATTGTAGAAAGAATATAAGATTGTTTCGTACAGATTTCTCATCAACTCATGCCTTTGAGCTCATCAAAGTCAACTTTCACTTTCCATTTGTAGGAAGAGTGACAATCATCAATCTCTTGTATCACACAGTCATAGGAAGCATATACATATTCTTTCGATGTACCAACAACATACACGAGAACCAAGAATTCCCCCAACATAACAAGCCATGAAACTGAGGAACGTCATCATATCTTCAGTATACATATCTTTGAGTGACTTTACTAAACATGAGCAATAGACATACGCATATAACATAAAGAGCACATCATATCAATGTCAAAAATAAGTGAGTGAATCATAAACTCATCATCATCATCCAACGAATGAATCCTCTTCATTAATTGTATATAGTAGGATTAACAACTTTACTAAGTGAAACTCAAGCATCATCCATGATTTAATGTCAAAATTACAACAACATTTGTAATAATAGAAGAAACAACTATACATCTCCAAAGATATGTACTCCTCATTAATCACATGAAACAAGTGATGCTCAAGAATCCAATATTCCAACAATGGATCATTAGAGGCATATCAGATGCTCACCCTGAACCTATGCCAACTATTCACTGTCAAATATGATCATATCCAACTCATCAATCAAAGAACCAAAGCAGCAAGGACACACTGCAACAATTGATGAACCATCATCATTTGTAAGTAACATTTGAGCATCATCAACATATTGTAACCATTGAATTTTAGAACTAGAAAGCCAATAATAACTTATTGAAGCATATCAAAAACTCCCCTTAAGTTTGTTCCATTGTTTCTTCATCTTACAGAAACATATGCGTCTTTATAAATAAAAAAAATAGCATATATATGTGATTGTAATTCATGTAACCTATGTATAGGAAGTAAAATGTAACATGTTCACTCTTACTTCATCAATGCAATGTTAGTAGTATGAGCATCACCAAATGGATATGAAAACAATATAAATAACTATCACAAAGATACTTACGCATAAATCCCCCTGATATCATACACTATTGATCTTGTGGATCTGATAATCATCACTCACTCTTCATGATGTCATGTACCTCACATTTACTTTTACATTCACTCTTAGAAGTATTCTTGAAGAAAAATGGACTACGTTAGGTACAATCTTCACTATGTCTTTCACTAATATTCCTTCTTTCTCCAAACCCACATGCAATTTATAATTATGTGCTAGAACTTATCCCATCTTTCGCTTCTACTTCAAATTCTTGACATGAAATTAGTGGCCTTATGCCCAAATGAGTTACAAGAAAAGAAATATCCATGAAAACCATCCTTAATGCCTAGGGTTTTATTTTTACTTTGATGAGGAATATTCCCATTCACATGTGTGACTTGACTCAATTTTATTTTGAACAACATCACATTGTGTATCTAAAGCCATATGATTGTATCCAATGCATGCCTTGATTAGAGGAGAGTGTTGTTCATTGATAATATCTTCTAGAGATTGAGATGCCTTTATCCATTTGTTGATTTTCTCGTAATCTTCCCTTAGAGTTACAACTTCATATTCTAGTTTTTCACAATGGTTTTCCTTTCCTTGAAGATGTTTTTATAAGACTTGTGTTCTTCTATTGATTTCTTCCAATTGCATTCTTAGCATGTTTATCTCCTGGACCATATTACTTTATTTTATTTACAGTTCTGTATTTGCATTCCTATGTCTATCAACTTTATTTAATGCTTTCAATAAACCATATTCTTTGCAACTATTTGATTCACTAATTTATTGATCTTCAAGAGCCATAAGTAACTCTTAATCATGTTCTGATTCATCATCCTTATTATTGAAAGAAATTTCACTATAACTTTCTTCTAGAGCATCCATAAAGACATTATCATATTATTTTTCAAATGCCATAAGTACTTGATAACAATTGTTAGAATATGAATGTGAATCTTCTTAATCATTAGATGTGCTTTGACTATCTTGATTAGAATAAAAACTTTTCTTTCCATAAAACTTATTTTTGACATTTTTGTTGTTAACTTCCTTTCCATTTTATTTTTTATCATTATCTTCTTTGCATGTAAATTTGGATTCCTAATTACCTACTCTTCCACTAGAAAAAAATTTAAAAGTTAGCTTATCTTTGAATTTTCCAATTCCAACATGCAACTTTCTTACAAAATTTGATTCTTCCTCATCTCAAATGTAGCTAGTATCTTTGGTCTTTTCTTTTTCTTTCCCTTTACATGTGGCTTTGAAGGTTGCTTCATTCATATCTGATGGACCACCTTTTCTCATCTCAAATGCTATCAAGATTCCATGGAGTTTCTAAAGAGTAATGTTCTTCAAATCCTACATTTCTTCAATGTCACAGACTTTGGAATTAAACTTCGGAGTAAGTGATGTCAAAATATTCTCAACAACAGTAACATACTTCATTCAGTGACTAAGATTTTTCGTACAATTAACAATCTCATTTACTCTAAGGAAAAGTCTTGTAATGCTTTCATCATCGTGCATTTTGAGAATCTCATATTGTACTATAAAAGTTTGAAGTTTAGCACTTTTTACCTTGGTGTCACCTTCATAACTTTGGATAAGCTTATCCCACATTTCCTTTGCATTGTTCAGCTACATGACTTTCACAATTTTAGACTTAGCCAGACTTTCCAAAATGGAATTTATGACATTTGCATTGGTTTAATATTGTTTCTTCCCTGTAGTATCTGTGTGAATAGGCGTTGGATATTGATATCCACCTTTAACAATTTCCCATACATTTGCTCCTAGTTCCTCCAAAAATGCTCTCATTCTAACTTTCCAAAATACAAAGTTAGCCCCATTAAATGAAGGTGGATTAATAGAAAAGGATCCTTATAGACTACCCATCTCGATGAATCTCCCTGTAAGAAATCAAGATTCTTATGAGTGACCTCCTCTAATACTAATTGTTGGGAAAGATATTTGGGGGGGGGGGGGTGAATTAGTATTTTAATTTACTTCAAATGTTTCATTTCTTATTCTGCTTGTATACTATTTGCTTTTATGAAAATTTCATATGTATGTGACTCTTGACTCGTGGGAAGTAAACCATGTACATTCAACTGACTAACTTTTCATATGTTCCATCAGTTATTCATCTTTAATGAGTGCATCATTGTGTCATTATTCATTTATTAAGCATAAATCATGAGTAGTAAAGTGCATATAACGCAACACATAAGAAACACACATATAACACTAATATTTTTAGGTGGAAATGCAATGTGGGAGAAAATTGTCGCTGCCATTGTCTCTACCTTATTTCCTATTATAAAGAAACCTTCTACAATATTGTATTGGTGCAAACTCTTACCACTATGAAGGCACCCACCTGCGGAAGGCTAGAATCTTCTCTCGTTCTCCAACACCCATTGGAAGAAAGCTCCAACCCCCTCATCTCGTTTACCCACTCCTGTTGGAAGGGAGCTCCTACCCCTTGAACAAATTCTCCTTATACTAATGGAAGGAAGATTCGACTCCCTCACTGAAGGCTCTAAACCTTAACACCTTTTTTGACCATAGTTCATTATATTTCATGTTGTATCCACCTAAATCAAAACATCAAACCTATAGCTGTTGTTTCATCAAATTTTCAGAGTGGATGCAATTACAACATCAGACCCAATATCAAAAAACAATTCTGAAATCAAACAATGAACCAGCTCATCCGATCATAGTACCAATTGAAACACTACAACATAAGAAAGCCAGTCACCGAATCTTACTAAACCAATGTAACTAGATCAACAAATCATATCGATCCACAATCACTCACCAATATACCAATACATATAGTGTTCATCATCACAAAAACATAATGGTGTTCATGTAAAACCTTATCAGACATACAACATAATGTATACGCTACTTCCCTTAAGTAGAACGACCTATGTATGTGATTTCCATGAAGAAGACCTGCGTACAGATCTCAATACTAGCAACTCAATCGAAATCATTGTACTATTGAAACAACCACTGAATCAATCACATATCACTCGTCCAATTATAGATCAAAGCATAGTAGCATATTCACTAATCAACATCCCAACTAATACCATCGAAAAAATATTATCATGATAGAGACATCATCAACAGGTAGTAGTAAACATAACAGAACTGATCAAATGTCATCAAAAATCCATACTACGAAACCCTAACTTATGTATATGACTTTCATAAAGTGTATCAATGTATGTACTTATTTACCATTCATAACACCCACATACAGATCTACCCATATTGAAAATAATTCGCAAAATATATATGTGACTACCAGAAAACATAATTGCATATGTACGCAACTCACATGAAACAAACCTATGTATAGATCTGAAAACTTTTGCCGCAAACATAAATTTACTATGTCCAACCCTTACTATTAAAATTACATACTTTAAGATTACTTCATTCAAGTTACAACATCATTACAACCACATATCCATCATTTTTAGTCATTTTCAATAAGTACATCAAACAAGCACATATATCACCATAGTTCAAATCTTTCAAATCTCATTCCTCTCCTTACTCCTAGGTGTACACCTCTTTGAGATAAAATCATTTATAAAAAATCATCACTTGCGCACCTACAACTTTGATCTTCATCTCCTTATATAACTTTAGCCTTAGCCAATACCTTAGGCCAATCCTTTAGTAATGTCATTGGTATTCTTTGACAGGATCAAATAACTATTGACACACCCATTACTATGGCCCAATACCAGGGTAAAGACCATTGGTATTCAAATTACCATGGTGTGGATTTTGTATGCGGCTTTTCTTCTCAATACCTGCATATGTATGTGGCCTTGCTTCAAAGGACCCATGCATACTTTCTCAAACTTTGTCATTTCCATCCATCTATCACTCAGCTAACCTTTCTTTGTTCATATCAATTGTGGCATCTGTATCACTCTATATACAAATCATTTTATCACAATGTTGACATCTTTATCAAATGATTTTCCATCAAGGACAATACATTAGCCATAATGCCAACAACATTCATAAATTGCACACTGGGAATCCCATTCACTCGGCCTCAACAATCTTTTCTAGTGCTCAAAATGAGCTTTGAAAGTTTGTTTCTCCAACATTTTCTTCTCTTTTTCTATGATCTATAGACTACTGTCCTTCGATAGAAAACCCCCCCTATCGCCATTCCATTCCCTTATTGGTTTTATTTTTCTCCCTTTCCTTCATGAGACTATTCATATCCCCCCCTGTTACTCTCATTTCCTTAGCATGGGAGATGTGGGGCCATCCCTTGGAAATACTTTTGACAGATTTTGAGTAACATGTGTGGGTGGTTGTTCAAGCCCAACACCACTTGAACCTCCCCGCAAATCATGACTCTATGTCCCTTTTCCATAATTTTGAGTAAAATTAAAGTTTATTTATAATTTTAATAACACATTATAAAAAATGGGGGTGAATCACTGGGACATTACAATTTATTTATTTGTTATGGAAATTTCTTTCAAGAATGAGTTAGCTATATGTAGGAATTATTGTTGCTGATATATTATTTTATTTATGATCAATGTTATATTTATGATAATAAGTCTAGATCAATGAGTTTTAATTCACTTGCATGTGGAATTTAGTTGAATTAGAATATATGGGAAATGGATGATAATTTTGGGTAATTGCATTCCTTCCCTATTAACATGATTTCCCTTTATTTTTGGCTTGTCCCATGGGGATTTGGACATTGAATTTAATGGTTTACATAATAATTCATAACATGGTGATTACTAATTTAGCTTCCCCTTTTGGCACACACTTTCCATGTTAACTAAATGTTGCATTTTCGTAACTTTCATTTACATGCTATAAGAGATTTCATGGAATTTAATGTGATTTGTGGGGTAAAAAGGTCATGATTTTTTTTTTATAACTTTTATTCTAGGTGGTTCCAGAGGCTAAAACTTGGATCACAGTAAGGGGAGATCCCATTGATCATTTGGCTCAATTTTTAGATATTGGTTCACTATATTGTTTGACATATGATCCGAGAAAATTAGGATTCCTCAATTCTTCCTCAAATAAGTCATTTTCGCAATTTTTATATAAATCTTTCTTTGGAGGATCCAAGGATGAAAAGTGGACCATAGTGAGGGAAAATCCTATTGATCATCTATTTCTACCTTTTTATCTTGATTCACTATATTTTCATTATTATTCTCTAAGAAAGTTGAGCTTCCTAGATGGTCTTGAAATAAGGTTAGTTTGCAACTTTCGCTATAACTTTTCTTCTAGGCGGTTTCAGAGGTTGGAACCTAAAATATAGTTAGGGGAATTCATGACAAAGATCTTGTAGCTATTCCATATATTAGATCTCTATATTTTTAGAGATATTCCTTGAGGAAGTCAGTTCCCCTTAATGATCCTAGAATAAGACCTAAAAATAGGCCAGCTTGGCATTGTTCCCATAAATTTCTTTTTGAGAGGTTCCACACTGTGAAAATTGGAGGTAATGGAGAAAATGTCTCAAGGAACCTATGATAGAAATTTCATATTTTGTTCCCCTATAATTTATGAGATATATTTTATGGAATATTAAGGTTTGAGTGAAATAAACAATGCAAAAGGCTATTTGATGAGATGTCCCAACAAAAAGTGGTTTTGTGGATTATGATTAAACATGTGTAGGAAATGTTTGATAAAATTCTTTAGAGAAATTTGAAGCCCCCTACCCTTCATGAATGATTATCGGGTTGGGTTTGTTACAAAGTTTAATATTGACAATTGTTATATGATGATAAACTTTCAAGGGTCTTTGGACCTAAAGTTTCATAGTTGAGTGTTTTAAATTAAAGATTGTCAATTTCTTGTATTATGTCAAATTAGGTATATAATGAAAGACATGAATTTGTTTTGTCAGAAAATATTATCATGATATGTTTTTTAAAATATAGATAAATTTGGCTTAGAAGCCATAAAGGAATTCAACTTGGCATCTCCTTTTAATAAATAGTCTTACTTTATGATTTTTTTGTTATTTACTTAAAACACTTACGATTTATCTTATATAATAATATATCAAGATTAATTGGTTATAGGTAAGGTTTTGATTTTTCAAATCTTCAAATTCATTTTTTTAATGTAAAAATCTAGTTTCCTCAAACAAAATAGCTTTATAAAGTCATTAAAATGATGTAGATAATTTATAATCGAAGTTGTTATCTTTGAATACAAAAATTTGTAGTTTCATTGATTTACTTAGAATATGCATATAGCAAGCTCACAACACATGAGAAAAATGACCTCTATAATTTTGTAGCGGTGTTTCTAGAGCAAGTGATATGCAAGCAACCACCCAATCCTTATTTTGAAGATAGTAAAGACCTTGTAAAAGTAGAAAGAAAACAATATTATTGTTGGCATTATGATACAGGTGTTGTCCTTGATGGCAACTCACTCAGATGACAGATCATAGTGCAGCAGGTCAATAGCAAAGACTTAATGATCAGAGAGAGGTATACGTAGGTTGACCTTGACAAAGAAGCGTATACATGCAGGTTAATAAACAAAAAGGAGTGTATAACGTACACACACACTTTCACAGAAGGAAAGGCGCGTATATCTTGGAAAACTAAGTTTTGGTCCAAAGTATTTAGTCCATGGTATTTTGATCCATGGTTTTGGTCCATGGTATTTGGTCCCAGGTATTGGTCCTAGGTATTTGATCCAAGGTATTGGTCATAAGTGGTTTTGGTCCATGGTATTGAGAAAGGCCTAAAAATATATAAGGAGGAGAATATCATTAGGCCAAGTTGTGCAAGTATTGAATATTTGATGAAGTGTGAGATCTAGTATTGTAAGTTATGAGTTGTGACGCTTTGATTGATCTGAACCAAGGATGCACCTATGTGGATGATGATGGATGATGGATTGGGATCTTAAGGCTTGGAATGTTTTATCATTATGTGGTTTGATCATGGATAGACTAGATCTGAATTACTGATGCATATTTTATTCTATAAATGTTATGATTTGGATATGAGTGACGTCTGGAATAACTGCAAAGTTATGAGTAAATATTTGCAGATATGTACGCGGGTTCGCTTCGGCAAAGCGCATATACACGTTGGTTCGGCTCATCAGAGTAGTGTATACATTATGAAATATGGTATCTGAATTTGCAGTTGGTTCTAGTGGTTGTTGTAGAGTTCTGGGTTCTGCTCTGTGTTCTGGTGACTGTGTTTTGATGACAGGTGATTCAGAGATTGATGATTGAGTATCCAATGATTGCTTAATGCAATGGTTGTATTATAGTGGTGATTGATTTTGAGCTTCAATTTTGTTGATTGGTCCAGCATGAAAATTGGATGAAACATGGCCTTCAGATTATGGTGTTGTGTTCCAGGAGTATCCAGTCTGAAAATTTATAAAATGTGGTCCCTGGAGGAAGTGAGAAGGTCGTAGCCTTTTGTAGGCTGGCGCCTATGTATTGGTAAACATATCGGCTAGTATAAGAGCCAAGGGGTTGTAGCACCCTTCGAGTAGCAGCCGGAAAATGAGTGAAGGTTGTAGCCTTCAGTAGGGCGATGCCTACATACTATTAATTATATCGGTTAGTACAAGAGCTGGGGGGTTGTTGTTGGGTTGTGTTATATTATTTCCATGACTAGCCCACGTAGTTAATTGGGGGATTAGATGGGGGGTAAAGCCCCCCCTTCGTTGCGCTGATTGCGTAACGGGGAGGGGGGGGGGGTCATAGGGGATTTGGGGGGTGCAGGTAACCCCACTCTATGGGGTTCAAGGTAGTGCCGCAGAAAATTTTGGTTTTGGACCCTATGTTAGGTTGGACGGACCCACCTATGGTTTTGTGCATGATTTTCGCACATGTTTTTGGACGCGATGGTTTTCGGTCCATGGTTTTGGACACGATGGTTTTTGGTCCATGGTATTGAATGCTTCAGCATGTATAAATATGTATTGTAAAGTTGAAAGGAAAATAACAAAAGATTAAGCTAGTAGTCCCGGTTTTGGGATCCAGGGGAAATATATGTGTATATGTGTTTTATGTGTTATGCTCTCACATTATTTATTTTATGTGTTTTATAATTCATATGAAAGTAATTTTTGTACAGGGTTAAAACCTACATTTGGTATCAGAGGTGTTTTGGCTTCAAGGGGACGCCTTTTTTGCTAAGGGGTTTTGCTCGGGCTTCTGGTAGACCCTGTTCAGTGGGAGATCTATGAGATCGATTTTGGTGGTGAAAAAAGATGGTGAGAAGTGGAAAGATAGAGATCAAGAAATTTAATGGTTAGAGTTTTGAGTTGTGGAAACTCAAGATGGAGGATCTGTTGGTGGATAAAGATCAGTGGATCGTAGTAGATCTGGGTACTAAACCAACGAGAGTGTCTGATGAAGAATGGAAAAAGTTGGATTGGAAGGCAAAGAGAACAATACGATTGTGTGTCTCAGATTCAGTATTGCTAAATGTATCAGGCAAAGCTACGTGGAAGGCTTTGTGGGACAAGTTAGGGACTTTGTACCAATCTAAGTCTCTGTTGAATAAACTGTTCCTGTGGAAAAAGCTATATAACCTGAGGATGAAAGATGGAGACTCACTGACAAAGCATCTGAATGAATTTAATATTGTGGTAAGTCAATTAGCATCTGTTGATATTAAAATTTCAAATGAAGATAAGTGCATCAGTTTTTTGTGTTCTCTACCAGATTCATGGGATATTCTGGTTATTGCAATAGGTACCAATGCAACTACCTTGAAATTTGATGAAATAGTCTCATCCTTGCTAACGGAGGAGATGAGACAGAAAAATATGGAGAGCTAAAATGGTGATGCCTTGTCTGTACGAGGACGGTCCAAGCATAGAAACAAAAATATGTCATCGAGTGGGAGATCTAAATCTAGAGGGAGATCTAAATCTCCAAGAAAACCTATAAAGGTGGTCTGCTGGAAATGCGGAAAGGAAGGGCACTACAAAAGGGATTGTAAATCTAAAGCTCCTGATAAAGGAAATGGATCTGATGATGCTCCTTCTGCAGAGGCGAAAACCACCTCAGATGAAGGTGGGGATGTGTACTTGGTTCTTTTAGTCCACATGTATATCATGAGGAATGGTTGATTGACTCAGGTGCATCCTTTCACCTCACTCCCCATAGAGAGTGGTTCTATGAGTATGATAAATACGATGGTGGTGATGTCTTCTTAGGGGATGATAGGAAGGCTAGAATCATTAGTTGTGGAAAAGTAAAGTTGAAGTTGCAAGGTGGAAGGGTTAGAGCACTTCCAAGTGTTCTGCATATTCCTGCATTGGCCAGAAATTTGATTTCTATAAGAAATTTGGATGATGCAGATTTAAAAACAGTGTTCGAGAAGGATACCTGCAAGATGGTTTGGGGAGAACTAGTATTGATGCAGGGAGTTCGGATTGGAACTCTATACAAGCTGCAAGGTAGCACAGTTGTTGATGGGTGCAACAATTTGTGGTTCTTGAAAGTGGAGCAGAAAATCTAGTGGTCTCTGGAGAGAAGATAATGTTGTGGCATCAAAGGCTTGGACATATTGGAGAGAAGGGCCTTCAAATACTTCATGGTAAAGGTATGGTAGAAGGTATGAGTAATAGTTCTCTGAATTTTGATTTCTGTTAAAATTGTGTATATGGGAAGCAGAATCGGGTGAGTTTTCCCTCTGGTGGTAAGCAGGCGAAACATATATTAGGGCTTGTGTAGAGTGATGTGTTTGGACCTATGAAGGTTCTATCATTGGGTAAGTTTGTGTACTATGTATCATTTATAGATGACTTCTCAAGGAATACATGGATATATTTCCTTAAGAAGAAATCTAAAGTCTTTGACAGGTTTAAAGAATTTAAGGCTCTTGTGGAAAACTAGACAAAGAAGAAGATAAGGGTGCTGAAGACAGATAACAGTGGAGAGTTTTGTTGTAAGGAATTTGAAGAATTCTGTAAGAAGTGTGGTATAGCATGGCAGAAGACTACTCCATATACACCTTAGCAAAATGGAGTTGCAGAAAGAATGAACAAGACGTTGATGGAAAGGGCAAGAATCATGCTTAGTGGTGTCAAGTTAGGATAGGAATTCTGGGCAGAGGCGGTGGAGACAACATGTTACCTGGTCAATAGATCACCTTCATCAGTGTTGGAGGACAAAAATCCACAAGAGGTATGGACTGGTAAGAAACCTTCTCTTTCACATCTGAGGGTATTTGGATGTGATGCATATGTACATGTTCCAAAGGAGAAATGAACCAAGTTGGATAGTAAATATGAAAATTGCATCTTTATTGGGTATAAGGATGGTTTAAAGGGTTATAAGCTTTGGAACCTAGTAACAAGGAAAGTTGTGTAAAGAAGAGATATGGTGTTCAGAGAGGTGAAAGATGTTATTAAACATGAAGTCCAACCAAAGGAACCTGAGAAGATAGAGTTTGAGCTAAAGGAGGAAGAATCAAACTCTGCAACAGAGGATGAATCAGATGATGAAGAGCCACAAACTCTAGGTGTGATAAGATCAGTTCAAGAAAGAAGGCAGACAGAAAGGTATAGTCCATCTGCTTTCTGTTCAAATTTTTCTTTATCTATTACTGATGATGATCCCAGAACTATGAAGGAAGCAGTAGATTCAGAGGATGGAAAACTTTGGAAAGAGGCAATGGTTTATGAAATGGCATCTTTGCACAAAAATGAGGCTTGGGATCTGGTGGAGTTACCAATTGGAAGGAAACCCATTGGCAGCAAATGGGTGTTAAAGAAGAAGAGAAATGTAGAAGGAAAGGTGGAGAAATACAAATCTTGGTTGGTAGCAAAAGGTTATTCCCAAGTGCCAAGAATTGATTTTGGTGATATTTTTTCTCCTATTGCCAAGGTAGCTTCTATTAGACTACTTTTATTTGTTGTTGCTGCTTTTGATTTTGAGGTAGAATAGATGGATGTGAAGACAACATTTCTTCAAGGGGATCTGGAAGAAGAGATCTACATGAAGCAACCTGAAGGTTTTGTGGTGAAGGGTAAGAAAGAACTGGTATGCAAGTTAGAGAAGTCTTTGTATGGGTTAAAACAATCACCAAGGATGTGGTATCAGAAATTTGATACATTTATATGGGGACTTGGCTTCAGTAGAAGAAAAGCAGATCACTATGTGTATTTTAAATTAGTTGGTGATGGTGTTATTTATTTGGTATTTTATGTGGATGATATGTTGTTGGTTGGAAATGACAAAGAAATTATCCAGGATTTGAAGACCCAATTGTCCTCCAAATTCGACATGAAATATCTTGGTGCTGCAAACTAGATTTTGGGCATGGAAATTAAAAGAGATCGGGCAAAGAGGAAGCTCTAGTTAAACCAGAGGAAGTATGTTGAGATAATATTGCAAAGATTTAACATGCAGGATAGTAAACCAGTGAAGGTTCGTATTCCTATAGGTGTAAAATTATCTGTTGCACAGTGTCCCAAGACACAAGAAGAGGAAGAGGACATGTCCTATGTTCCATATGAAAGTGCAGTAGGTAGCCTGATGTATGTGATGGTCTGTACTAGACCAGACATTGCACATGCAGTGGTAATATTGAGCAAGTTTATGTCAAAACTAGGGAAGGAGAATTGGACAACAGTGAAGTGGGTTTTCAGGTATTTGTGTGGCACTAGTGATTACGGTTTGTGCTACCAAGGAAGACCAAGTTTAGACAGAGTTTTGGATATCTATGGCTTTGTTGATGCGGACTAGGCTGGAGATCTGGATCAGAGAAGATCTACAAGTGGCTATGTCTTTAACCTATTTGGAGGTGCAGTTAGTTGGATGAGTAAGAAACAATTTGTAGTGGCACTATCAACTACAGAGGTAGAATACATGACAACCAC
Organism: Pinus tabuliformis; assembly: GCA_031772625.1. NCBI lineage: Eukaryota > Viridiplantae > Streptophyta > Pinopsida > Pinales > Pinaceae > Pinus > Pinus tabuliformis. The sequence continues at coordinate 1,187,606,795 of CM062820.1, read as the reverse complement.
TCATGCAAGCAAGGAAGTAGTTTGGTTGCAGAGATTATGTTCAATTAATGGGTTAGTATAGGGAGCTATAAGAATATACTGTGACAACAAAAGTGCAATTTTCTTGGCAAAGAACCCTGCATATCATTCAAAGACAAAGCACATTGATGTTTAGTATAACTTTGTGAGGGATATGATAGAAGACAAAAAGGTGTTGCTGGTAAAGGTGGACACTTTGAAGAATACTGCAGATGCATTGACAAAATCTGTGAGCACTGGGAAGTTCTCTTGGTGTAGAGAAACAATGGGCATTGCAGGGCTGGATAAATGACTCAGCTCTCTTATGACCCCTTGTTGAAAGAAAATAACAAGGGGGAGAATGTTGGGTTGTGTTATATTCTTTCCATGAGTAGCCCATGTAGTTAACTGGGGGTTAGAGGGGGCGAAGAGGAGCCCACCCTTCATTGCATTGATTGCATAGCGGGGGGGGGGTTACATGGGGTTTGAGGGGTGAAGGTAACCCCACTCTATGGGATCTGGAGCAGCGCCCCAAAAAATTTTGGTTTTGGACCCTATGTTAGGTTGGGTGGACCCACCTATGGTTTTGTGCATGATTTTTACACATGTTTTTGGACAGCAGTAGGTGGTTTTTGTATTGTAACGTTGAAAGGAGAATAATGAAATATTAAGCTGGTAGTCCCAGTTTTGGGATCCAGGGGAAAATATTTGTGTATATGTGTTCTATGTGTTATGCTCTCGCATTTTTTATTTTATGTGTTTTAGAATTCGTATACAGGTAATTTCTGTACGGGGCTAAAACCTACAGTTGTAGATCCCTTCTAGTAGTAGCTGAAGAACGAGAGAAGGTTGTAGTTTTCTGTAGGTGGGTGCTTGCATATTGGTATGAGCCTGCACCAATACAAGATTATAAACAGGTTTTTCTTATATTAAAGGAAGACAGCAGTAGGTGGTTTTTGTCCCACATTGGGTTTCCACCTTATATCTTGGTGTTCATGTGTGTGATGATCTGTTCTATTTTCACTGCACCTGGTTACTATTTATATGGCTAATGAAGTTCTGATTCACTAATTAAAGATCAACATATGATGAATTAATTGAATCATAAATTTGTTGGACATACACTAGTTGCATTAAACACAGTTGCGTGTTACAGTGAGTTCTGTTAACTGGAGTAGCGTATATGAATCTAATTATGGAAATGAAAAATTGTTGATTTTCTAATACTGATTCAACCCCCCTATCAGTATTATTTCCAACAATTGGTATCAGAGTAGGTCCTTTGGTAGAAGCTTGATCGCTTGAAGGAGATCTATAGAACAATGGGAAAGAAGCTAAAGAAGAAAGCACCTAAGAAGAAGAAGACATCTCAAAGGAACTATGATAGTGGGAGAATCGATTGGGGAATATGTGGAAGCAACTCTTCATATTCAAAATCACCTCAGAATGAAGATGAACAAGCAAAAGATCTATCAGGTATGAATTGGTTATCCTCTTGTGATACATTTCTCCATCCATTTGAATATGATGAAAGTGATAGCGAAACAACTGAATTTTCTCTTATGGGTGAGGAAGAAAGATATCAAATAGAGGCAAAATTTAAAAGGCTTATAGACAAAATTAGAGATCAACAAGATCTATTGGACAAAAGGGAATGTGCCTTCAAACAAGAAGCTACCAAACTAAAAGCTCAACTAGAGGAAGGAAACAAAGTAAGGAAGCAATTCAAGGAAAAGGAAGATCAATGTCAAAGCTACAGGATGAAGTGACATCATTAAGAAATGAAGTAAAACAAAGGAGCGCAACAATCAAGAAACTCAGAGATAGATCCAGTTACTATGAAAATCTTGAAGCTAGGATCCTCTCGCTAAAAGAAGATCTTGAAAAATGAAATAAGCATAATAAATAACTACTCCAAGCTCTTGAAAAACAAGAAAATGAAGTTCTCGAATTAAGGAAATAGATGGAAGAAGGAAGAAAAGCTGAAGGAACCATGAAGAAGTAGTGTCTTGAAAAGGAAGAGCAACATCAGTTTGAGGTAAATATTCTAAAAGATAAATTAGAAGAAAATGATAAGCTCTTACAATTTCAAGATAGTACTAAGATCTTGGATAATATTCTTAGTAGTCAAAGGTCTCCTACTAGCAAAACGGGTCTTGGCTTTCATGAATCTGTTGAAGGTGAATATAGTTGACAAAGTAGGACAAGGAACTCTGATGCAAAATCTGAAATGCTCAATAAGGACATGAAAGGTCAACCCCATCAACATCTAAGGAAAGAAATTCTTTAAAGAAAACCTTTTGCTCCTAACTATGGAAGTGGTAGTCGGTTAATTCCTCAAATGAATAACGTTGACTATTTTATATGTCATAACTTTGGACATGTTGCAGTGAGATGTAGAAGTAGAATGGTTCAAAATAGTCACACAAAAAGATCATCAGCTTCCAGGTACTTTAAGGGATATTGTTTTTCTTGCAATATGTTTGGTCACAAAGAAATTGACTGCTACAGAAGGAATATGAAACATGTAAGATGTTATGTATGTAACAAGCTTGGACATATAGAAAAGGAATGTAGGAGAAAATATTGGCCACCATAACAAAAGGAGAAAACATCATCACACTCAAATATATGGAAGAAGAAGGAAGTACGGACAGAAAAATGTGGCATGGCAATGTACAGACATAATAGACTTAGGGGCAGCTGGAAGTGTGAAACTTCAATGTTCTAAATCTCATACGCAATTTTCATGAAGAAAAGTTGCGTATATATGCCAGTTCAAAGATGCACAGTCCGTATATGTGGTTTGAAGAAAATGTTGTGGGACAGTCTTAGAAAAGCTGATGTGATATGATTCAAACAATTATCAGTTTTATTTTCCGTCATAGATGACTATAGTCTGTGAATGTTATTTAGAAGTGTTTTTATCCTCACAAGTTATAGATAACTTGATGAATATCTAATTGATGATGATGCCTTGATACTTCTTACTAATATATGCAGTGATCAGATTTGACAACGAACATATGGAACATGTTCAGGGGGAGCGTATGTTTCGAATAATGTATTGTTGGAATTATGGTTAAAAGTCTTTGGTGATGATGCTTATGTGGCTAAATAATACATCTTGCTATGATACTTGGGGTCACATTGTTGGTATTCAAATCAGATTCATGGATGATCACTTAAGTGGCATATTATTGTTGGTTGGCCAAGAGAATGGCATTGCAGGTTACATGTCTGGATGCTGTTGACAGATGCTTATGGTGCAAATCATATTGGTGTATGATAGTTGCTGATGACTATCATGGTCTTGTTTAGATTGTTGGTCATTGTTATAAAAGTCATGTATATCATTTGATGTAAAGGTCATGTAAAGACCTAATTTGTAACCCCACTTTGCATGGGAAGGAGATGTAATAATTTCTGTTCCAGTCATGTATAAACATTTGATATATCTCCACTTGGTTGATTTGTAGAGTCATGTTATTCTTTTGAAAAATATTTTTTTGCAGACTCTGCATGTGCTCAAGGGGAGCATGGACGGATTGGTAGATGATCTTAGCATGTACAAAGGGGGAGCTCAATCAGAGATTTCAGCATGTACTCTGGGGAAGTATGGATAGCATAATGTATATCAAAGGGAGAGAATATCTTGGTCCACCCTTTTTCCTTGATGTCAAAGGGGGAGAGTGACTTGGTGTGGTTGTTTCCATCAAGTCCAAAGGGAGATATTGTTGGCATTATGATACAGGTGTTGTCCTTGATGGAAACTCACTCAGATGACAGATCATAGTGCAGCAGGTCAATAGCAAAGACTTAATGATCAAAGAGAGGTATACGCAGGTTCACCTTGACAAAGAAGTGTATACATGCAGGTTAACAGACCAAAAGGAGTGTATAACGTACCCACGCACTTTCACATATCCATGTTATTTTGGTCCACGGTATTTGGTCCGAGGTATTGATCCTAGGTATTTGATCCAAAGTATTGGTATTAAGTGGTTTTGGTCCATGGTATTGAGAAAGGCCTAAAACTATATAAGGAGGAGAAGATCGTTAGGCCATGTTGTGCAAGTATTGAATATCTGATGAAGTGTGAGATCCAGTTTGCAGGTTATGGGTTCGTGACACTTTTCTTGATCTAAACCAAGGATGAATCTACATGGATGATGATGGATGATGGATCGGGATCTTAAGGCTTGGAATTTTTTATCATTATGTGGTTTGATCATGGATAGACTAGATCTGAATTACTGATGCACATTTTATTCTATAAATGTTATGATCTGGGTATGACTGATGTCTGGAATAGCTGCAAAGTTATGAGTAAATATTTGCAGATCTGTACATGGGTTCACTTTGGAAAAAGCACGTATACACGCTGGTTCAGTTCATCAGAGTAGCGTATACATTATGAAATATGATATCTGAATTTGCAGTTTGTTCTAGTGGTTGTTGGAGAGTTCTGGGTTCTGCTCTGAGTTCTGGTGACTATGTTTTGATGACAAGTGATTTAGTTATGGGTGATTCAGAGATTGATGATTTAGTATTCAATGACTGGTTAATGCAATGGTTGTATTGCAGTGGTGATTGATTTTGAACTTCAATGTTGTTGATGGGTCTAGTATGAAAATTGGATGAAACGTGGCCTTCATATTATGGTGTTGTGTTCCAGGAGTATCCAGTCTAAAAGTTTATGAAACATGGTCCCTAGAGGATGTGAGAAGGTCGTAGCCTTTTGTAGGCCGGCGCCTACGTAGTGGTAAACATATCGGTGAGTACAAGAGGCATGAGGTTGTAGCTCCCTTCCAGTATTAACTGGGAAATGAGTGAAGGTTGTAGCCTTCAGTGGGTCGACGCCTACGTACTAGTAAATATACCGGCTAGTACAAGAGCCAGGGGGTTGTAGCTCACTTCCCGTAGTAGCTAGAGAATGAGAGAAGGTTGTAGCCTTTTGCAGTTGGGTGCCAGCATACTGGTATGAGTCTGCACCAATACAAGATTGTAAACAAGTTTTTCTTATATTAAAGGAAGATAGCAGCAGGTGGTTTTTTCCTGCATTGGGTTTCCACCTTATATGTTGTTCATGTGTGTGATGATTTGTTCTGTTTTTACTACACCAGGTTACTGTTTATATGGTTAATCAAGTTCTAATGCACTAATTAAAGATCAACATATGATGAATTAACTAAACGATAAGTTTGCTAGATATACGCTAGTTGCATTAAACACAATTGCGTGTACACGCGAGTTCCCTTAACTGAAGTAGCGTATACGAATCTAATTATGGAAATGAAAAATTGTTGATTTTCTAATACTGATTCACCCCCTCCCCTCCCCCTCTCAGTATTATTTCCAATGATTATATCATTATCACACCACTTTATATAATATAATATTTTTCTTAGGTTCTATATTATTACTATTTTAGGGCATTGATTTCCAATGATTAGGACTAAAATTATGTCTTGCCAAATAATACATTTCTAAGATCTAACAAGATGTTTGGTGTGATACAACTAGACTTATAGGATCTTCTAGGAGCTTTGGGGATTATTGTTGTACACACATATATAAATAGTGCTATAAAGGGATATTTTTTATTATGATTTATTGGATGGATTTATGATGATTATTTCTTTTCTTTAATGATATCTATTCCTAGTTTTTGCACAGTTTTATGAAAATGAATCATGGATTTGTTTACTTATTATGCATGATGCTTCTTTAATTATTTATTTAGTTCTATGCTTACCTTTTTACGGACTGATTTGATGTGAATTTATATTGTATTGTTTAATTTTGTTGTGATGATTTTTAAATTTTTTTCTACATGATTAAACCATAAAATTGTAGAATTATCTAATAATTCTTCAACATCATTTTCCTACTAGGATCAAAGTATATAGAAATCAAATCATAAAATAGAAAAAAATTCTTCAACATCAATTATCTAGAAAAATTAAATGGGAAGAGATATCAAATTCTAAACATCCAAGATTTTCCATATGATTAAAAGAGGCAAAAATCTTATTCAAGTACTACATTATAATATGGATTGTTTCTAGCCCTTAGTTTACCTTGGTATTAAAAGACAACGTCCATTGTAAATGATTTATATTTTGGTTGTTTAATCCTTTCCTCTTAAATAATTTGAGTGTTATGAATCTTCCTATCTTTATCAATAATTATTGTCAAGCAATGAGTTCAACCCATTCACAAAACCAAGTTGTGATGTACAATAAAAGTTTTAACATACATATCATCTTTTTTCTTAGAGTCTTAAGCCTTATTTTGAAGGCTTCAATGTTAGATAGAATGTCTATTGAGACTAAAATTATAACCAACAAACACTAATAAAGAGATTCTTATAATTTTGTTATGGTTTCATGTTACAGTGAGGATCTCATTGTTTATCTTGTTCAAAACTCAAATCCTTTACTTCTTTCCTTCTAAAACATGTAGAGTCACTACTACATCAAGGGCACTTTTAAGACATTTTTTTTAAGACAAAATAAATCTTTTGTCTTAAAAAGTCACTTTTTATGTTAGTTATTTTACATTCAAATTTTAATATCAATTGAATTGTCTTAAATATAAAATTTAAGACAAAAAAAGTTTGCGACAAAAATGTTTTAAGACAAAAAATTATATTTAAGACAAAACTTTATATTTAAGACAAAAAATTATTTTTAAGACAATGGCCCCTTAAGACGAAACACATTTAAGACAATTAACAATTAAGATAAAAACATATCAAATTAAGACAATATTATCTAACAACTGCAAAATTGACTCTCACACTGTGCCATAAGTCTGCTATCTTGCATGTTACTACTATCATGCACCTATACCGAGGTTGCTATTTTACTTACCATTCATGCTATCTTATATAAAGACAATGATTTGTTGGGCTCTTCGTTTTGTGGAGGTAGCTGACTCTGAAGAATGCAACAACTTTTCTTGACAATATTTCCTAGACATCTATTCATCTTATGTCACTCGGATCTCTATTGATACGATTAGAGATAACTTGTATTTTGTTACTTTCAACACTACTACAGAAAAAGGGCTTTTAAGACAAATTTTTAAGACAAAAAAATGTAATTTGTCTCAAAATTTTCAATATGAGGCGCTAGTAAAAAAGGTAAAGGATTAGGAGTCTGTCTTTATGTTGTTGATGGGTTCTTCAAGAAGAGGGGTAATGGAGGCTGACACCAACTAATGGGATTTAGGGCAATGGAGGCCGACAATAGAGGTGTTCTTTGTGAGAGGAGCAATGGAGGCACTTTCACTGAACGTGGATAGGAAGTAACATAGTTGGAGTATTTTTCGGGATCACCATTGATTGTGTTTTAATAAGTGTTTTTTAATGTTTCATTTATTTTGAATTCTACTTATTCTTTTTCCAAAAAGAAAGAATAATTATATTTTTATTAAAGTATAAGGATAGTACATAATTCAGATTTTTTCCATTATGTTATCCTTTCATACTTCTCCTATCATTCCTATGCCCATACATTTCTATTTTCCTATTCTACAAAAAGTGCCTTTCTTAACATCAAACATTAGCTTATAACCATTACATTTTCATAGATGAACAATTTCATTATCTAATGGTACAGAACTTCCATCAAAATTAGGTCTCTATTAAAATTTCTCCTAAGAGTAGTTGATGCTTCTTGCGTTTACTATGATACCTTGCTTGAAGACTAAGAAAAAAAATTACATGTTTCCTTCAAAATACCTCTTTTAGATAGTAGGTATGCTATCCAGTTGTGTTCTCTATATATAGGTTGGAAATGTATATGATTAAAATTCCTTACCACATTTTGAATCCTCATCATCCAATTTACAAGTATGGGGGATTCAAATTAGTATGCTGGTTTACCTAGTCAATGATTCCTTTTGCATCTCCCTATACCTAAATTTTGTCTAACTTTAGCCATTTTGTTGTGATAAGGACTCCCTATAATATTTTAATCTCCAATTTTTTGTTTGACCACATGCCTCCCTCCCACCAAAAGTGGAAAAAATTACTAGGCTTAATAACTATGACTATGCCACATCTACATTTCCTTCTATTGTTGGGTCCATGGAAAATACCAACTAAATATTCTTTGCAAATATCAATGAATTTGCATTCCCTGTTTCTATTAGACTTGATCACCAACCCGATCTTGTTGAAAAAAGAAGTCGTCTTGATAATGGCTTCTCTAACAATTGCAATTTTTTGATGAAAAATTCTAGCGTTCCTACTTCGCGATATAATACATGTGATATATAATGGGAGAGACCTATACTTCTTGTGTGAAGTGTACCATGGAAGAAGACATTTAAACAGGGTTTGATTAGTTCCAAGGAAAGATAGCTTCATTTCCTCTATAACCGCATCCGAAATTAGGCTCGCATATCAATATTTTTTATCTCCCCTCCCCCCCGCTTCTCCCCCGCCTCATTCATAGAGGGCATATTGTAGGGCCAATGAACCCATGCTTTTGTAAGTTGTTCCATTTTAATATATGATCATGTGCTTCCAGCCAACAATTTTATTTTAATTTAGCTAGGAGATTCCATCTCCATATATCATGTAGACACTTATTATAGTCATTCATCCTCCGAGGCCTTAGAAACTTCAAGTAGATATCTTGGACCATCAGACTATTCTTTTTCATTTTACCTCCCCTTATCATATAGTCCTTATTATAACAGATCAAATGTAAACAGATCAAATTTGTGCTACGTATGACCCCCATTCCTCATGATATGTCTATAGTATGCTAATATATTTGACCCTTGTTCAACTCTATTGATCAATGTTTTGAGTCCCCGAGAGATATACCTGTTGGAAGTGAATAATATCATTTCTGTTAAGGATTTTCAACAACTAAAAGGATAATGAATGATTTCCAACCTTCACCATGATGGTGTCTAATCCAATTTTGATCTTGGATCCATCTCCAACCCCCTAATGGATAAACCCTAACATCCACTGTAGAGTGTGTTGAAAAGTGTAACTAGGTTTAGTCTTCATAATGACATGTGTAAATATAATTTTATGTAATTGATGTAAGCAAAAAAATAAATATGTTTTTGTAATGCTTGAATCATGGGTTTCATGATCAAGGAATTTTATTTTGGTTAAGGTTCCCATTGTGAGCCTTTAGGTTTGAAATCAATTCATAATAGTCTATTGAGTAAATGCTAGGTATGGAAGACCCTTCTTAGGAATGTTACAAATATATGTGAGCCATTGAAAGAGTCAAAGAGACCATCCAAGATCAAGCTCAAGCATCTCCTTTAGGTCAGCCTTAAATGAAATTATGAAGCTTCATGAAAGGACATGTCGGATCACTCACAACTCAAGTCGGCTAATTTACATGGGAAAACCACTATAAATAGGGCAACTCAACTTCATTTCAAGAACATAATTTCAGTCAAGGAGAACTCTACAATAAGGAGTGTGAGAATCACTAGGAAAGGAGGCTCATAACCAATGAAGAGAAGCAAAGGAAGAGTGATGTCCTTAGCTTCATTTTTTGGTTTGTTTTGGGCTGAATCACACCACAGGCGTGGAGTATACACAATATCTATTTCAGAAGTAGCCGAAGTACTGTAGTTCCTTGTAAAGGTCAAGCTAAGGAGAAAAATGAGTATCTCAAGTCATGTTTTCAAGGAGGTAACCTCCACCTAAAGCAAAGGAGATTAGGTACAAGAGAAAGTCATCTATATGTACTAGGGTTTTTGAATTAGGGCCGAGAAGTTGCAGGTCTGAAGTAGAGAAAAGGAAGCCAAGATATAAAAGGTAGCATAGGCAGAAAAAATAAATAGGTAGTTGACTATCATTGACTCTATTAAGAAATAGAGGTAAAAATAATAAACTTGGTGTCTTGGTCTTAGAGAGGTCAAAATAAGAAGCTTGGTTTCTTGTACTTGGAGAGGTCAAATAGGTCAAGGGTTTTCATCTTGGTATTCATTAATTGAAGTTGATATAAGAAGAAGAATTTGTTTGGGCTTTCCTCTCAAGTGGGAGATGTCTCAGCCCTAGCTGGCCACCTATGTTCTATTTTTATTGTCTCTCTATTGTTTATGCTTTAGTAGTTGTTTGATGAAGAACATTATAATAATCTAACTAAAGAGAATATAATAATATAAAGGAGTAGAAATCATTCATAAACAATTGTCATTACAAGATAAATCACCTAAGTGGTATGCCCTATATTTCTTAAGAGAGTGTGCATCATACTTATCCATATGTGTGATATAACAAACTCATTCTTCCCACCACTGCTAATCCATGAGGAGAAAGTTTGACCAAACATATATTTTTTGATAATGATATGAGACAAAGGAAGTCACGAGAGAGGTACACTAGATACATGGCACTTATGGGTGCATGTGTTGTGACAAAGCCATATTTCTTTCAGGAAGCAGTGTAGTAGCCGGTTTGGGTTGATGTGATCATGGAGGAGTGTGACTCCATAGTTTGAAATAGAGTTTGGGATGTGGTCCTGAGACTAGAGGACAATTTAGTTGTGAGCTCCCATTTTTTTACAAGGTAAAGCAAGCTACAGATGGTAGTGTGGAAAAGAATAAGGCCAGATGTGTGGCCCCTTGCTTCTCAGAGGTAGAGGGAATTGATTATGATGATACCTTTGCTCCCATTGCAAGGTACTCATCAATCATATCTATTTACGCATCATCAACACATATGGGTTAGAAGATCCATCAGTTGGATGTGAATTTGTCCTTACTCAATGGCATGATGCAGGAAGAGGTGTACATAGAGCAGCTCGAAGGTTTTGAAATCTTGGATCGTGAGTCACATGTGTGCTGACTCAAAATACTGTTGCATGGGCTGAAGCAAGCACCTCGTGCTTGGTACACCAAGATAGATAGCTACTTCCCTCAGCTAGGCTTCACGAAGTGTGAAGCAGATGAAAAATTGTATCAAATAGTGGTGGAAGGTAAGTTGTTGAATAGTGTACTTTATGTAGATGATATTATATTGACAGGTGATGAGAAGCTCATCCAACCTTGCAAGGAGGACTTTGCAAGAGAGTTTGAGATGAAGGACATGGGGCTCATGCATTACTTTCTTGGCATGGAGGTATGGCATGGAGATGGGGACTTTTTTATATCTCAAGGAAAGTATGTCAACGAGATACTCAAGAGATTTTGCATGGAGAGAAGAAAACCCATGGACACTCCTCTACCTCGTAACTAGAGGAAGGAGAGTGCTACTTTAGGGGAAGTAGTTGAAGCTATTGTTTACAAGCAGCTTGTGGGTTCACTCATATACTTGGTGAACACACAACCCGATATGTGCTATGCATTTAACCAACTTATTCAAGTGATGGTTAGGCCTATCAAACTATATTGGAAGGTGGCAAAGCATGTATTGAGATACTTTAGAGGTGCTACTCAGTTTGGGTTATGGTATAGATGGATAGAGGAAGTGAAGCTTCAAGGCTTCACCCATGGAGATTAGGCACGGATACCATTGGATAGGAAGAGCACATCAGAAGGGATATTTAGTATTGGGTCAGCGATAATTTCTTCATACAACATGAAACAAATATTGGTTGCACTTAGTTCGGCAGAGGCAGAGTACATGGCTCCCAAATCAGGCATCATTTGAGCCTATCTGGATGAGGAAGATCCTGGTTCATTTTTTTGATCAGTAGATGGATCCAATAGTGATTTATTGTGATAATTAGAGTTGTATTAAACTCTCTGAAAATCAAGTATTTCATGATCGGTCCAAGCATATTGATATCCGGTATCATCATCCCACATATTGTGTATTGAGGTGGATCATGTCGTTAGATTACATTCCCATGGAGGAGAAAGATGCTGACATCTTGACAAAGGCATTGTCAAGATGTAAATTTGAGTTTCACAGAGACAGGATCAAGGTAGTTGATAATCCCTTTCTTGTTGAGAGGGAGTGTTTAGAAATGGCAACAAGAAATCCCATTTTAATTTTTCCTTGAATTAAATTCAAATTCTATTCCTGTAGAAACTTAAAATAGTTAAATTAATTTTGTTTAACTTAGTTAACTTAGGAAATTCGAGTTGGAAGTATTTTCAAAGTCATGTACATGTTCTCCCTACTTTGTAGGTGTCTGGTATGAGTTAATTGTGAGTTGTAAAATAGAAGACATAGTTTCATGAGTTAGTTCAGTTAAATTAGTTCTCATACTGATTGAGAGAACTAATAGTGAGTTAACAACCAGTGGTGTCACTAATCAACTCCACTGACGCTACTACAATTAACTGAATATTTACTCATCACAAACTCATGCATGTCGATTTTGAGAAAGACCTAGTTGAGACTAGAGTGCAAGGACAATGTACTATTTATTTTAGATTGTTCTAAGTTGCAGTGATAATGCATGCAATCAACAACCGATCCTTGAGGGATTGCGCTATTTTTAGAGGATTTATAAATACAAGCTATTATCCATAAGAATTACACATTAGAATAGATACTTGGAGAGTTTGTGAAGAGCATAAGCTTTGGCCTTGAGCTTTCTTATGAGTTGGAGATTGAATTTGCTGAGTGCTGGGATTGTTCTAAAGAGAACAGGCGTTGTAATTTCATCTTGATTTCCATATTAATACAAAACAGATAGTGGAGTTTTTACTTGAGGCTTTCCCTAGATATTTATTGTGTTATGTGCCTTTCATTATGTTCCTCTATTTATTATTGTTTACTTGATGTTTATGGGCTTCCGTTGTAAAGAGTAGAAGTAGATTCTTGTCTCTTCCTTTAGCAAATTTCATTAGCTTGTGAATCTACATGATTTTCTACAACTATCATTGACTCTATTAAGAAATAGAGGTCAAAATAAGAAACTTGGTGTCTTGGCCTTGGAGAGGTAAAATAGGTGAAGGGTCTTGGTCTTCGGATTCATCAATTCACTAATACAAGCTCGCTAATTAGTTACTAAAACAATGATTAAAATTTGCATATAAATGACTATTTTTCAGTCGATGACCAGTAGTAGCTAATTTACAATATCTTATAATAGGACCAACTTTTAGTTGTTTTTAGCTTAGTCATTAATTGATTGTCTCAATTTTATCATCTCGCAGTATATTTAGTGATAAATTTGGCCATTAATTTAGTTATTGATTTAGTCATTAATTGCAACAATTAATGACCAAATATGCAACAAAATATATTACTATATGATCATCTAAGAAAACCAATTAATGACCAAAGAAATATGACCAAAATGTTGGTCGTGTTATAAGATATTATAATTAGCTACTAATAGTCATATTTATGAAAATTTTAGTCTTTGTTTGAAACCAATTAATGACCGAAGAAATATGACTAAATTTTTTTCGTGTTATTAGATACTGTAGATGAAAAATTAATCATTTGTAGTAGTCATTTATATTTTTTTAGTAGTTTCATATTCATTATATAAACGACTAATTTTGTCGTATATTAATTTTATTTGTGTTCATCATTAATCAATATAAACTACTAATTTAGTAGTTTTAGATTGATTTTATGTGTTCATTATTAATCAACGTAGATTAATTAGTATTATTTTGCGACTAAATTAAAAAAACATCATACAATGTGAATTGGTTCACTTAATATGAAAACTCAAAATTACATATGTTAGTTAAAATACTAAACAATATCAAGTGCAACTATAAATAATTTCAAACATAGAAATTATATTATATGAAATGTCGAGTATTACAGTATGAGTTTCCAACTTAACATTGGTTGGACTACAATTTACACATGAAATATCGTTTCATCACTATAAAGCATTATCATTGTGTTGTCAAGTCATTGCAGGTGAATTCACCAACTATGAAGACTTGAAAATCAATCTCTATGTGTGTGTCTTATGTGGGATATTGGCTTTTAGGGTACCACTAGACTGATTCTCTTCTCTCTCTTTTTTCATTTGTCATTCCAGTGTTATTGTTCTCCCCTTTCCTCAGATCCTGTTGCTTACCATCAATATTGAGTTCCTTTTCTGAAAATAAAAGAACCTAGAATGCAAAGTGTAAGACATGAAAGATGATGAAAAGTAGAATACCAATGAAAGTATACTATAAAGGATTTATATTACATATACCTCAACATCAACAATGTTAAAGCTATTCTTCCCCATAAGAGCAAGAAACTCGAACAATTTTTCTTCAGTTGAGTGATAGTGGCCACTATGTGGCCATATGACCTATATAAACAAATTAAAGTCACCATAGAAAAGAACACCTTAGTAACTTAGTATTCAACCTTCATGGAATGCTTAGGCACAATCATGCCAACTAAGTTACATGCTAAAAAGCTCAAGTTGTAAATAAATTGTTAAAATAAATAATCTGAGATGTGATATCTAATCCTTGTCATTTTATTCCCAACAACAATTTGTTGTCTAATGCATGAACTTGGTCAAGTATATAAACAACATGTTCTCAAACAACAACATGAATGTAGACTTTTCTAATAATCATGAAAATATTTCAATACAAAATAGTTAAAAGGATTTCAGTCAATATCATGTACTATTAATTTCATCTTCAAGCTTTGTTTGTTGTTTAAACAGACATAATACCAAGTACTTTCAATTTGATAGTTAAAATACAAAGAAAAATCGAAATAAACATTCAAAATACAATCAAACAATAAAGAAAGGATATCATGGAATGGACATTGCAAGTATAAAAAATTGTTTACCTGTCTATCAATATCTTATCACGCATTCCTAAAACATTTGCTTGCCCAAAATAACCATGAGGTGAAAGAATCACAACATTTAAAACCATAGGAATACTTACTAGAAACATTTTCAAAGTCGATGGTTGAAGTGCTTGAAGGATCTCCAACAACAAATGAATCATATCCAAGACATGATCTCTATATTGTCTCCCCATCCTTTTTCCAATCACATTTCATGTAACCCACCCACACTAGAGTCAAGTAACAATCAAATGAAGGAATTGACATTTTTTTTCAATCTTTTATATGTATAAACTTTGAATATAATTTGTTTTGGTAACGTATTAATTCGTATTTAAAGTGTTCCTGTCATGAGAATGTATCAATCAAGTAGAACATCAGAAAAAATGACCTCAATGAGGTCCTCTAACAATTTCTACAATATTAATATTTGTCTTTCTGTGATATCTTGGATAGAGAAAAGAACATATCTGCAAACGAAAAAGCCATATGTTACTTATGTTCAAAATATGTATATGGTGTATTCTTAGGTAAATTTTAAAGATGTCCCTCTACCTTTACCAAAGGGGATTGTAGCTTGGTTAAACTCTTTATCCTTTCATTCAACATCAATTTCTACAAGATAAATGTCACACATTATTCTTTCCCATTTCTCAACCTGCTAGATATGATAAATTGAAAGTCACATAAAAGCAAGAGAAAACCATTTTCTAACCAAAACAAATAAACAAACAATGCCTCTAATAAAACTTCAAACCTCAGAAATTACTCTTCCACATGCTCAAACTAAAGGGGATATTCTTTGAATCATCTTTAGGTCATATTTAATGGGATATTCATATTTTTACCATGATTTCAATTTGGTGCTAAAAGAAATATATAAATCCAGGTTATTATCAGTGAACTTCAAGTATAATTCAAAAAAATAATGTCATTATAAGGTATGGAGAGAGAAAGATCTTCATAACTAGAATTCTCTATTTTAGTTTGGTTTGAGTTGAGTTGGTATTTGAATATATAGTTTTCTCTAAACAAGTGAAATAGAAAGATGAGAATCAAAGTAACCCTGTGAATTTTTAATTAATTCATATTATATATATCTAAAATAGTCAAGTCATCCTTCTCTTCTATTTTACATAGATTTATTGGTATAGAATAATAATGAATTAACTATCAAACAAAATGATCCAATATATTAACCAAGGAAGGAAAAATGACATGGCTTTGTTATTTGTGTGCTCGAAGGAAATCCAACAATGGTTGTGTTTTTTCTTAATCATGAAATAGTATTGAAGTCAAATGTTGGTTCAGAAATTGAACTCTATTACCAATAGGAGACGATCATGTTGCACAAGGAAAGGATGAATTGAAGGGCTCAAGTTCTAGCTCCAATACATAGTTATCCTTGTCACTACAAAATACAAAGTTGTCATCATTTCCTTATCCAGCTTAAAATAAAAGTTAGTTTGTATTTGTGCACTTGTGATAGTATATGAAAAAGAGAGAACTAGTGGAAATCAAAGCATGTTGTCCCATCATTTAAACTAAAAGAAAACTTATATATTCAGTTGTCGATTACCTTGGAAATCAAATGTAGAACCCACTCAACTTGATCTTTACATGGCATAGTTGTAATGAACTAGTACAATAGAAGCACGATAACTCATAAACAAGAGATGATAAAAAAGAATAATGGAACATTATTTCCTGCCACATAATTGGCATGAATAAAATTTACATTGAATTCATTCAAAAAATGAGAAGAACTTATGGCGAAAGAACATATCATTAGTGTTTTGTACCCTCTTTAACACATGCAGGCTAGGGATGTAGAGGAGGTCAAATGTAGCAGGATTCCAATTGTGTGGGATATAAAAATAGAAATGTGGAAAAACACGCCTTCCAATTCATGAAATCTCACTCTAAATAATAGAACATGTTGAGGATAGTAATTATGAAAATAGATCATGTATTAAGATCAAGCCCCTTATTGGTCATGAATTAGCAAGGCAGCTCATAATTTTTACTCTTAAAAAAAATATCATAATTAATGTAATGACTGTGTGGATCTTTTTTTCATTTTTTTTTACATTTATATAATGGCATCCTTGTAGGAGAAAGTGATGAAAGTTATCCAGGTTTGGTCATAATGGTTTCTCCTTTCATACGCTTATGTGAATGGACAAAGATCTACCTTTCTTCGGTTTGGAAATTTAGGTGTCCCTCCATTTCATTAAATATGTGGAGATGCCCCACCATTGAAGGACCTTGATAATTCTGAATCCAATCTTACACATAAAAGATGGATCTAGTCCAAATCAAGATGTTTCTATGGTGATTGGGGAGGGAGCAACAACTCAAGAAATGTTTAGTATTCCTCTTGTCGAGATTTAAATATAGTGTAGGAAAAACATTTTATCTATTTGTGGTGGTAGGGAGGTAATTTTTTTCCGATTGCTTAGCTTAGAATAAGAAGAGAAGCATAAGAACAAAGATCAAGACAAGGATTTTAGGTATGGGTATAACTTTTCAATTGGAGGGAAGCATGCAAGAGAAACTTATGCTTATATACAATTGGGATGGGGAAGGTGGAGCATGGGTGAGGAAAGAAAATCCATACTTTATGATGATAAGGACTATATATCATTATCATCATCTAAGAAAAATGATCAGGAAGAATCATCTTTATGGTCATCTGTTGTGGAACGTGAATCAGTGGATGCCTCTTGCAGTGGAATTTTACCAAAAAATGTTGGTGTCATGATGGTAGTGTCATGTGATGTGCCCCTAAAAGTTCAAAATATTCTAGGCAATGTCAAGGAAAATTTCTTTCTCTACTCCTTAACTCATATTTTGCCCCATCCATGTTTTGATAGACCAATTATCAAGATCATAGAATGATATTTTCTTTAATGAAGGAGTCCAAGGGATAACAATTTAAGGATATTCTCCATTTTTTTTTTTAAATGGACAATCTTGTCTGACTTGCAAGGACTTTGGTGTCACACTTGTTGCCGAGCCAATGTTATTCACATGTGAAAATATTTAGTATGACTTGGGGTTGAGTTTGAATGAGAGGATTTTGCTTAATACTGTTGAGTCAAGGAAAAGAACCAAATTCAGAGTCCATTTGAATTATGATTCATGAAGCATAGTAACAGAGTTGATGAGCTTAATAGGTCTCATCCTCGTCGTGATGTGTTACATTTGAATGGAATGAATGAATGAATTTAAAAAGGCTGAGATATGAAATAAATCTTGGGGAATTTTGACCAAATAAATAACCCAAACCTCACACTTGAGATATGATATAAATCATGGGAAATTTTAACCAAATACATAGCCCAAACCTTAAACCTAGTAGTGTGAAATCCATTGTTTAAAGTGTGGCTATTGAAGACAAATTTCTTAAATACTTTTAAAAATTAACATACAAATAATTTATAAAAGCATCGAATTTCTTTGTCAATCAAATGTCAAACCAGATAAAAATTAAAGTGATAACCTCCAATGACAATCCAAAATCGACAAGACATATTGGAAAAATGTTCAAAACTCATTGGGAACATCCTAATCCTATAGGTTGCTCATCTCAAGAAACTTAAGATGTTACCTTGCCTGGGAAACATGGAATGTTAATAATATAAATGACAAAAGGATAAATAATTAAAATTCACTATTAGAACCAGCACAAACAACGAATGATAAACAAAAATGAAAATGGGGCAAAATGTCACATGCCCACTTCGTGAGACTGCCATCCACTTCTATACTCGATGTTGCCCAAGACTAAGCGGGTCATTCCACTGGTGTCCACATCCTCGTATCCATAGTAGAATTCATCCTCGTATCCACATATAACCTGCACTGGTCATACCCTTCTGTAAAGAAAAAAATAAAAGAAAATGAGGCCGAGAAGCCTTTTTACTAGTCAATGGTTTAAATATTTTGAAGTGTGTATTTAAAAAGTAGATTTTCATACCAATATCCTTTCTTACATTGAAACTCTATTCAAATAGATCACTTCCTCCAAAATCTTTACATATCATGGATTGTCATAATTCAAGTCATCAATTAAATGAAGTTATATCATCCATAGAGTAGGGGTGCCTTGAAGAAAGTAACCTAATACACTAATTTCCCTATCATGAAATTCAGTTATGTCTACATAAACCTGTATATATGGAGATGAGAGAGTGGGGATCTGAGACGTGAATGTATGGGATATTTTGAAAGTTCCTGCATTACATTTCAAAACCAGAATAAGCCAACTTTTCACTCATTTACAAGCTAAAATACATAAATATTTATTATGAACATCATGGAAAAAACCATGGAAGAATTTTATGGTCTTTTCACATCTTATAGCAGGTTAACTTTTTTAATTTAGGTAGTGTAGATTTTCATTAAGGAATAGATAAGAAACAAAGTCGTTAACTAGTTTTGTTTCATATCTATTGGATATACTGAATCTGCAAACTGGACATAATAATGAACGAAAGCATAACAGTCGACCTAAGCTACATCAATATATGATTTGTATATTTTTCTTTTTATGTTATACCTGACAACTATGTAGAAAATGAAAACATTCTTAAACATTGAAACACGTTGTTCGTTGCACATGTAAAAGAAAAGCATAAATTATTTTTTACCAAGATAAAGTTGTCACCAATTAACAAACATGGGAGATTAGGAAGCCTCTCGAACAACAAATTGAGAAGACGCATATTTCTTTAAGCAAAGGCACAACACATATGACGAGCTCTTTTAATGATTTAAATTTTCCCCAACATCTCAATCAATATGTCCACAAAGAAATTGTATGCATGATCATGTAATGAGTCCATTTCTAATACGGTCAAATTATTTCCATGTTTCATATTGAGTCTCAAGATAGAGAATGAAAACTCTTGAAACAGTATCTCATTTACTCTTGAATATTTTATCATTTATGCCCCTCAATACACATACAATACAACCTATGTTTACATGGTTTATATTTTATTCACATACAACCTGCATTTACACTGGTTTCATTGTAAAGCGTTGAACTAATAGTAAAATCCATACTTACATGGTTGTATTTTGAAGAAATGTGATTGAAGAGGTTTTGTCCATATCTAGTGGATTTTTGATGCAAATTCAATGACTCCTCTACAGAGGACCACAAACGTAGGGAGTGCACAGAAGGTCGAATACCGACGATCAAATATTCTTTATGGTTTGGCTAGTCGAGTGGGGCGTCTGATCAAAGTGGATGAGCATACAACTAGGATTCAAAATGGGTCCTATGCAAGTTCTTTTAAATGATATCCCTTGGAAGCTTCAACATAGTACTCAATGTCATCATACAAAGGACCACCCAAAAACAGACCATCTGATCCTGTCGAAGTTTGAAGAACCAAGTTACCCTTTTTTAGAAGACCATCGCTACTATCATTTTGAGCAATTATTTTAATGTCAACACCTAGGATTATTGGTGGAACTGACCCTGAATGTACTTTCCTAGGCACCCCATATAATAAGGAATATTAGGTTGGCACCCATCAGTTTTAACAGCAACGTGCCGACTTCTTGGATAAAACAAGACCTTTTCAAAACTATTTTTCTCACTAGCATACGTTTTATTTGTTAGAACAAAGACCATTTCATCTTTAAGATTGGCCCAATGAGTGTACTTATATACAACGATGTTGCTTGGTCCATTAACACTTGAGACAAGTTCTACATTATTGATAATATCTATAAATGCACCCTCCTTTTGCCATATATCTACAATATGCTTTGAGGCAACTCATTTGCTTTGGGATAAGAATTTGAATCAACATGTATTTCACCATTCAATAGATATTTTTCACCAGTCAAATATATAGGCTTATGGTTCAATACATTGAATTCTAATGAAGACATTCCAAAGAAAATGCACGGGTTCAAGAAATGAAGCATGTGCACACGAGAAGCTTCTTAACATATTTTCTACCATCCTTTCTCAATCAACAAATTCATTGGTTATTTGTTTGGTTGTACAATGTAAGAAGCCATAGGATGAGTAGACATAATACGCAACCAATAACCTTTTTGGATAAACACTATCTCTGAATGATCAAAAACACCGACATTGACATCAATAACATTTCTCTACCAACACTAGTCATCATCCCGATCTAACAAATCAGATGGAGGTCCATGTTTTACCTTAAGATGCAACGCATCAGGTAGGACTTTCTCAAATATGAAGTCACTACTCTCATTTGTTAAACTTAAAGATTTAAGCTTCTCTGAACCTAGAGTTCAACAACTAGAGAAGTAAGTGATATAGAAACCGAGGAGTCACATCCTTCTTTGCATATCCCCGATCCATGTATATCAACAAGGACCTTTATAAATTCAATGACAAAAATTGGTCTAGTTAATGTCACATCAATTTGGGATGGTGAAAGTTGAAGACGAGAATCACATTCTGCTGTTATGGTCAGCGGGGATATTCGATATTAACATTGTTGAACCTCTAAGCAAAACTTTCCCATATCATCAATCCTCTTTGATTGAGGCTTAACATTGTCTGACCCATGTGTCAAACCAACTTGACGTTTGCCATAATAGCCATTTTTCACTAATTTTAGGGAACAACAAATATTATAATGTGTTGCTTCTATCTTTGGGATTGAAGCCATGATTGGCACAACCATGAAATTCTCCAAATTGCTAAACTCGAAGTAATCCTTCTCAACCTTGATTGTGTAGTGTGTTGATGTTGCATGATCAAGTTTGTAATATCCTTGGACATCTATTGTAGCTCTTTCTCGTCCATCAACTAATATCTTAACACCTTCAAAACAGACTCCTTTACAAGTCACCACAAGGCCTCCAACTGAGAAACCTGTGGCCTAAAATGGCTGAGATATATTAAAATGACCGTGATCAACAAGAACCTCTATAGATGGAATTGAAACATCAAATATTGTATTCTCGCCTTTATATAATGGAAAAAAACCTTTAATTTCTACATGGAATAAAATTAAAAGAAAATTTTTGGTATGCATTAGATATTGCATGACAAAGCGCTTGATTTGGCCAAGGAGCTTCTTTGAGGGCACTTCACCTCATGGACATCATCTGAAGAAAGGTATACATGAACACCTAAAATAGGGTTACCCTAAGAAACAAATAAGAGATCCACATCATAACATGGGACATAAAAGATGTCATCTACTACCATATTTCTGAAGCCCAACTCCATCTCTCAAGGACCTCTTTGGATAATTGTTAAGAACATGAGAATCACGTATTTGAAAGAGAATATTATAGAAAATATACTCTATAAACCTCAATCATTGTACGTCATGTGTAGTGCCATCCTAGATAGGATTGACATTAGGTATGACCTTATATATTCTTCCTCGCTATAACAATTGGATCACATAAGCCGCTCTTTACACTTCTTCACATTTGATTTCATGGAGGGCTATTATGTCCTCTGGACACTCATCCTTAAGGAACCTCCAAATTTATTTTGTGTATCAAACAAAGGCAGAGAGAGAAAAATAACATGGCCTTTCCTTTTTGAAAAGAAATGTAGTGGGATCTGATATGACTTGATATTTGTATACTGGTCGAGGACTGATGAATTTTATGTATTCATGATGGGAATAAACCAGCCTATATTTCATTGGAGTAATATTTGTAAACGTGTAACTACCTCCCTGGGCCATAAACACATCATTAATGAGATCATTGCTGGTGGAAATGAGTTCAATGTTCACATTATGATGACCTCCATTTATATCTAGACAACATTCTTCTCCAACAACGCCCATCACTCTCACAAAAATAGTGAACCTACTGAAGTGAAAATTGATGTCTTCATCGCCATTGCAACCATTGTGATCCACTAATACATATTCATCCATTTAAGATATATTCACCAAGTCAAGGAATATAAATATTTCCGATGTAATTTTTCCACGCAATAATCTTAACATCAATTCCGAAAGTGTCTCGCTCATCTTCACATCAAATCCGAAATTGTTTTGTTCATCTTTAAAGAGCTCTTGAAACAATTTTTCATAATTGTGTCAAATATGCACAAATATATTAAAAAAATTATTAATGTATGCTAGTTGATTACCAATCAAAATGTTTAAAATAATACAACACCAATAAATTTTTATTTCATCTCCATTGCACATAATTCACCTTCCTTCATAGAATGCATATGGCTCGTAGATATTTTCCAGGTGCTTCAATTGCTGTAACATATATTTTGTACATGATCTTGATAACCCCACTATCTACAATATCAGTTTGCAATGATTCATTTCATTATTTTTTTATAATTATGGTAAATCAATAATTCTCTAGATTAAATAAGGAATCTACTCCTTGAACAAAGATTATATGTAAAATTTATATGCAAAGTAAAAGTAAAATTTACATGAGTAAATATTTAACTTTTCAAATTCCACTTATATTCATCAAAATTTTGAGTAATAAACACAGAATATCGTTACAACTTACGTTAGTATTAACACAGATCAATTGCTTCAACAATTTTATTGGGTTTCATTTGCGATCAATGTAGGGATTACATTTAAAATATTCAAATATTATTTTTAAAAAATCTTGAATTTTTATGGGATTTACCACTCAAGAAGCAACGTGATAAACCTTTAATCCATGCTTTCCTGCATGGTTGGCCATGGCTTCTAAAGTTGCATTCACAACCATGTCTGTCCATGTCTGCAATTTGAATTCAACAAAAAAAAATAACACATTTAAGAGAAAAAGGATAATGGTTTTTTGGGTCAAAGTTTTGAAGACATATATGGAAGATCTGATCTCCCAAGAGAAATAAATAATGTAGAGAAGCTCCAAAAATTCAAATACATATGATTTAAATAATTAAAATTTATCAAATCTATGTTTGGAACCATTCACTGTAATCTTCCAGATATAGATGAAAAATGTAATCCAATAAAAAAATGGAAATACTCAAGAAAATCTAAAATTAATTACAAAATGTTTTTGCACACTTTGTTAAGAGTTACTCACCAAATCTAGCAGAGTATCTAGATCAGCCAAGAAGCAATATATTTGACCTTTGCCATAGTGTGTAAAGATTGGACCTTTTCCATTGTGTGTAATGATTGGATCAATCATTTTGCAAGCTGAATATTTGATTTAGCTCAACAGCAATGTGAGAGTAATCAAGCGTCGGATCCGAAGGTTTCCTCAACTCATTTAAAGACCGACTTTCGAGGAAACCTCGACATCCATTGATCCATCGGCAACGGTTTGAACTTCTACACATGTAACCAACATCTAAAGCACCCACCATATCTTTATTACATGGAACTTCGAATGTAAAAACCTATTACTTTTTTTCCATCTTTTAGCAGTGCACTGCATATCTCTTTCTCTAGTTCCCAACTAGTTGACGCTAGTTCAATGCCCATAGAATTTGAAATCACTGTGATGGTTGAGATATAGGTTTTGAGGGGCACCAAACACATGGATCCACTGAAAATCCAGCCACAATCTGGATCAGTTTTATCTTCCCAGAGAATTGGATAGGTGTTACCCTAGTAGAAACAGATGTAAAACAAAGATGACCTATAACCCCTGCAGTTTAGGGGAAAATCACCCAAAACCCCAAATTTACAGCAGCTTAAATTATTAAATTATTTGTAATTCAAAGTTTAAATAAAATAATTACATATCTCTTTACTCTCTTTGAAAATAGAAAGCAACTTTTCATTCAAATAATATTATTTTAACTTTCAATTAATTGAAATTTATTTTGTTTTAATTAATATAAAATTATTTTTGGTTATTTATATATATTTTTCAAAGTTATTTGTAATTTCAAATTAAAAATAAAATAATCATTTCCCCCATGGGGTAGATCTATCATAAAAACGTAAACATGTAAATTCAAATTCCAGCTTCTATGATCAATAACTTATTAATTAATGAATATTTTCTGAAAAAAGCACATTGCCAATATTTGGTTGACACATATTGAACCAACGAGTGTTGTTCATCTTGACAAGATGAACCACACTAGCTGGTTCGAAACGTGTCGACCAAATATTGCCTATGTGATTTTTCAGAAAATATTCATTAATTAGTAAACATGTAAACTTAAATGTAAATGTAAATGTAATATTTAAAAGATACCAGCCTTTTATCTGTATCTGCTGCCTTTATGAGCTGGGAGATTATCTCTTAGCATGGTAGGACAGTTGGGTGAGTAGCTATCTGTGGGAGTCTTCTCCTTGCAATGTTCCTGTAGATCTGAGCTTCTTCCGCTGCTTCATGCTCGTCTGTAACAGGGTATAATGTTTAAAAATCAATCTGTTTATTATTATGTATAAACACAACATAAATTTAAAATATAAAGAGAATAGCAAAAAAAAATAGCTATGGCAAATATATATATATATTTTAATAAATTAGAGTTAGGGTAAACAAATAAAACATCTTTTTATCTTTACTCCATTAACCTCTTTATATTTATGAAAACTCAAAAAGTAGGTTTTATTTAGGTGGATCTTGTCGGACACATAATTATTAGTACCATGGTCCAATTACCATATTTATAAAAGATGTATGATAAATAAATAAATATAAAAGAGGTGTAAAGATGTATGGTAAATAAATTAAACATATCAAATAAGATTAGAAATCAACATCTAATTATATACCAAGCCTCTGGGCCACATACCATTGTAAATAAAAGAAATATGATAAATAACTAAAAATATAAATAAACAAGAGGTATGGTAAATAAATAAAACCTATTTTTATATTTGCTCCATAAACCTCTTTACACTTACTAACACTAAAAAAAAAAAATTATTTAGGTGAAGCCTATGGGAAAAATACCATGGGCCAAATTATTATTAATGCCGTGCAAAAAATACTATTAACCGTAATATTAATATTAAATTATTATTATTATTATTATTATTATTAAATCTAATATTCACATTAATATATCACAATATTGATATTATTAAATATAATATCTTTGTTTTAATCCAATATTAAATTTGTTATATTATAATATATATTAACTCTATATATATGGAAGGTAAGAACAAAGACATAAAGTTATAGAGGTGGAGAGATAGAGGGAGTGACAAGGGAGAGATGAAGATAAACTGGAGGAGAGGGGAGAGGAGGAATAAAAAGTGAGAGAGGTAGAGAAGGGTAAAAGAGGGAAAGGAAGACCCAAATGTGGAGGGGGAAGAGAGAGGAGAGTGGGAAGGAGATAGTGAGAGGATTGGAGGGCAGAGAGAGAGACGGGGGAAGAGAGATAAACATAGGAGAGAAAGGGCGAGAGAGAGGAGAAGAGAGGGAGGGAAAGAGATATGGAGTTGGAGGGGGAGAGAGGGAGGGAAGAAGAAATACATAAAGAGTGAGAAGTGGAGAGAGAGAGGGACTGACAAGGGAGAGATGGAGAGAAAGAGTGTATGCTTAGGGGTGAGATAAAGAGATAAATAATGAGAGATAGAGAGAAGGAGGGAGAGAAGGAGACAAAAGGTGAGAGGGAGGGATATAGTAGCAGAGCTAGAGAGAGAGAGAGAGAGAGAGAGAGAGAGATATGGGGGAAGAGATAGGATTGGAGGGAAAAGAGAGAAAGAGAGAGAGGGAGGGTAGAGAGAGATAGAGAGAGTGAGAGAGAGGAATAATGAGCGATAATACATGAGAGAGAGAAGGAGAGTTATGGGGTAAGAGAGAGGATTATAGGGAAAAGAGAGAGAGAGAGAAAGAGAGAGTGATGGGGGAAGAGAGAGGGATATAGAAGAGAAAGGGAGAAAGAGGAAGTACGATAGAGAAGATTTGAGAGAGAGGAGGAGATAAGGATGGATAGGGAGATGGAGTTGGAAGGGAGTAGAGGGAGGGAAGAAGAAATACACTGAGAGTGAGAAGTGCAGAGAGAGAGAGGGAGTAACAATGGAGAGATGGAGAGAGAGTGTGTATGTTTGGGGTTGAAATAAAGAAAAATAAGGAGAGATGGAGAGAGGGAGGGATATAGTAACAGAGTTGGAGGCTAAAGAGTAAGAGAGAGAGAGAGAAAGAGAGGAAGGAAGAGAGAGAGAGGATGTGAGAGAGTGGAGTGAGGGAGGGAAAGAGAAATGGAGTTGGAGGAGGATAGAGAAGGAGGTAAGAAGAAAGAAATATAGAGAGAAAAGTGGAGAGAGAGAGAGGGAGTGATAAAGAGGATGGAGAGAGAGGAAGAGAGGAAAGAAGTAGGGAAGAGGGATAGAAGCAAGGGAGAGAGAGAGAGAGAGAGAGAGAGAGAGAGAGAGAGAGAGAGGAGGAGGGATGGATAGGTAGATAGATTGAAGGAATGGACTGTATTTTTTGGTGGTGATATAGAGATGCAAATGGAGATAGAGGTATAGATGGAAAGTGAATAGATGAAAGAAGAGAGAGATGGAGAGAGGGAGGGAGTTACAAAAAGATTAATAGATATGAAGTGAAATAGCATGTGTGTTTGGGGGGTTGAGATAGAGTGGAAAATAAGGAGATATGGAGGGAGATATAGATATATATGGGGGGGGTGGTGGGAGGGAAGAATATTTCCTGCACTAGATACATTGATTTCAATGTAGACGTGATTTCTAATCCAATTTGATTTCTTGCACTAGATGCATTGATTTTAGTGTAGATGTTGATTTCTAAAGATATTTGATTGCTTTCACTAGATGCATTAATTTCAATATAGATGATTTCTAATATTATTTGATTTCTTACACTAAATACATTGATTTTAATATAGATGGTGATTTATATTCCTATTTGATTGCTTGAACTAGATGCATTGATTTCAATGCAGATGTTGATTTTGAATAATGTTTGTTTTCTTTCACTAGATGTATTTATTTAAATGTAGATGGTGATTTCTAATATTATTTGATTGCTTCCACTAAATGAATTGATTTCAATGTAGATGGTGATTTCTAATCCTATTTGATTGCTTGCACTAGATGCATTGATTTGAGTGTAGATGTTGCTTTATAATCCTATTTTCTTACTTGCACTAGGTGCATTAATTTCAGTGTATATGTTGGTTTGTAATCCATTTTCTTGTGCACACTAGATCAATTGATTTGCGTGTAAATATTGATTTCTAATCTTATTTTATTGTTTTCATTGGATGCAGTGATTTTAGTGTAAATGATGTTTTCTAATCATATTTAATTGCTTGCATTAGATTCATTAATTTCAGTGTAAATGTTGATTTATGTTTTGATGTAATTGGATGTATGATGGTACATTAATTTTAAAGTGATTGGATTAACATTGTGCATTGATTTCAGTGTAAGCACAAAAAATTATTGACAATGTACATTGATTTTTGTGTTACAGTAATTCAACCTATTATTATTGGAGAGAAGGAGAGACAAGGAATGATGTTTATTACAATATATTGAGCTAAATATTTAAATGTTTTATGGTTTAAACTTTCCTTTTCATATAATCGATATGAAAATATGACAATCAATATGAAAGGATGACAAAAGTAAGAAGGGCGACAATAAGAATAATATAAGAAAATAGTTTTAGATTAACCAAAATGAAGACTATTTGTAATTGACTATATTCTTATTATTCACAATTTCTATCATTCAACACTATTACATTGTCCCTTTACATTCAAAATTTATATTTCATCATTTTTCAACATTAACATTATTATCATCACAATAAACTGACGCAACTAAGCAAATTTAAAATTAAAATATACAGATTAATATGAGATATATTATCATATTTAAAATGATTATATTAATATTAGATGAATTTAGGTATTATTGATAAAATTAATCATATGTTTGCTAGATTTTCTTTGGCCGCACATGATTGAAACCAACATAGATCCATCTTAAATCTAGATCTATCAAGCACCGAGAGGGATCAAATATCTCAAGGTACGAGCCTTTCCTCAAGTTTTGCACTCAAAAAAGAGGTTTGCACCTCAAGAGATGTAATCCCTCTCGTCGCTTGATGGATCCAGAGTTAAGATGGAAGTAGGCTGACTTTATTTTAAAATTGAGGAAATTACAAATATTTATGAAAGTAACTTTTCATTAAAATAATAATTCTTTACTTTCAATTACATAAATTGATATAAAACTAGCTTGGACCTATCTTAATTTTAGATCTTAATTTTGGATTTACCAAGGGCAGAGGGGATCAAATCTCTTTTCACTTTAAAAAAGGTTTGTATATGTAGAGATTTTATGCCTCTGACACTTGGTAAATTGGGATTAATATGATTGCATTAGTAATTATAATTATAATTATTAATTTTATATTTCACTTTACTTATTTTTATTTTTATAATTTACCCCAACTTTATTTTGCTTAACATTTTTCACATTAAATTTTATTTTACGGAGTTTACTCAAATTTGATGTTAAAATTGATTTTCAAATAAAAATAAATTGGCTATATTTTTTAATATTAAAAGTTATTTTTAATTTGCCCAATGATGTAGATTAGTTGATGATAGAATGGGCTGTTAAGGCATTTGTTATAATGCTATCGGTTTAAACGTCAATTAGTTCAGTGTGCCACATGTGAGGCAATGTGGGTACACTTGGAGGTGATTGTGGTAGTGTATAGAATCGATACTTAAGTACAAACATGCTATAGTTGTCTATTCTCTCATATAGAAAAAAATAAAATAAAAATAAAAAACTTATTTTTTTAATTTTATTGAATTAATTATTTATCAAAATTAGATGTTATTAAAAGTACATGATTTTATTGGAAGTAGTTTGGGTGATGGAAATAAAGGAAACTAATTTTCTTGTAAGAATTTTCTAAATTGTATCTCCACTCAAATAATCTCATAGAAAAGAAAAGTCTTGACCACACCCATCAAGCAAGCCACCCAATGTCACCATGGTGGCCTTCTCTCACTCTTTATACTACTAGAAGGATATCCTTATCTAGGGGGGAATCCTTAGATATCGAGATAAGCTAGTTCATTGAGTAGTGAAAGGAAGTTCCTTAACAAAGACTAGTGATTTGACACTACTCACTCTCAAAGTAAAAGGTCAGGGATAAGTGTGTGAATAGTCCAAGAAACCATGAATTATAAACAAATTTTTAATGATTTTAATTACATAATTATGCTTATTGATGCAACCAAATTATACTTTAAAAATGAAAGATAAAGCTTGCTCAACTAACCATATATCATGAGATGCTAGTGAAGAATATATACAATGGCACAATAAAAATAGAAAATGAATCATAAATTATCTATACAAGTAAGGCAATATATCATTCATTCATCGTATTCATAAGCATTGGAGATTGAGAGTTCGTTATCATCATCAAGAGACCATTCCAAAATTAAGAGATCATACACCAACAATATTAACTATGTTTGGGACAACAAAGAGTTACGTGTTTGCGATGATAAATATAGGAAATATTCAAACTTGTTGTTGTTACTAAGGACAATGAAGACAACAAAGTTGAATGTGGACTACTTACACATTTCTAACATTCAAAGGTCATCCATTTATCATCATGCAAGTTGCATGAAGGAAATTTGGTAGTGGTACTAAGTGAACGTTCTTTAATCAAAGTTCATACCCTCTCCTTAGCACTACAACTTTGCAAGACAAGGAAGAAATGTGAAATATATGTGAAACCAACTAAATAAGTTGGAAAGGTTGTTGCAACATATATATGTGGTCATGTCATGTTGCAAAAGGAGGTGTTGGCCCACTCCCCTTTTCTATAATTAGTCAACCTTTGAATTTGATTCCCTGTGAATGTGATAAAATGATATGACCCTAAAGATTCTAATAAGCTCCATAATTTTAATCATCCTTTTATCTAATAAAGAAGTGTACAAGGAAGTATAACCTTTCACCCAATCTAAAACAACCTCTGAATCCCCTATGACTTGTAATTTTGGATTGTTGAAGTGACGCAATTAAAATGACTAACATAAACGACTAATTCATATTATTGTAGTTTTTGTTAGGTAGTCATATTTTTCTTCCTAGACTAAATTAGTCATTTATGTTAGTCATTTTTAGTAGTATTACTTATTAGCTAGTTGTATATTTTAAACAGTGACTAAAATAGTCATTTATGTTAGTCATTTTTAGTTGGGTCTCTTAATATTGCTAATTTTTGGTAGCATTTCATTTGGAAAAGTTGTGGTGACTGACATTTTTAGTCACTTAGTCACTAATTTCACCATTTTCTACTAGTGATTGAAGTTTCTATAAGAAAAAGAATTCATTTGGGTTTTCCTCTCAAGTGGGAAAGGTTTTGGCCGTGGATGATCGCCTATATTCTATGTTTCTTGTCTCTTTATTGTTTATTCTTTAGTAGTTGTTTGATGAAGAACATTATAATAATCTAACTAAAGAGAAGATCATAATTTAAAGGAGTAGAAAGCATTCACAAACAATTATCATTACAAGAGAAATCACCTAATTAGTATGCCGTATATTTCTTAACAGAGTGTGCATCATACTTATCCATATGTGTGATATAAAAAATTTCTTCTTGGCACCACTGCTAATACATAAGGAGAAAGTTTGACCAAACATATATTTTTCCTTAATGATATGAGACAACAAACCATTTCGAGACACTATCCTCTACACGTTTTTTATAATCAAAGCCTTGTTAAAAGTGGATGTATCTATGAAACCCCAACCTCCATCATCCGATGGCCTTGCAAGTGTTTACCATTGTAGCATATGAATTTTTTCTTGTCACTGTGTTCCAACCCATAAGAGGCATCTCATAGTAGATTTTATCCCATGGATGACCTCCCTTGGAATTAAATAAAGGTGCATCTAATATACTAAAATGTTTTGTAGCACCGATATCATCATTACGTTCCTTACTCCCATCTTCAACCATCTATACCTCCAACTATCAAATTTGTTGTGAAATTATTTGATAACCATGCCCAATCCTAGTTATATTATCCTTTCCATTTCATATTAAACCCAAGGTAGGTGAAACCATCATCTAGGATTGATGATGCTCCCCCAAACAGATCACATATGTCATTTCTTACATTCTCCTCACTATCATCATGTAACAAGATCGATTTTCCTTCATTCATACATAAACCATACACAACTCCAAATGATTTAATGAGGTCTCTAATTGTTCTCCACTCCCCCACCATGGACTCCCCACCGAGTAACATATCATCTATGCGCATTAAATAAGATATGGATATATTTTTGGTTACTCTGATCCCTTTAATAATTTTGTTATCCTTTCACACCCTCATTTTTCTACTGAAACAATCAATAACTAAGAGAATGAGCAATGGATACATCGAACATACCTATCTAATTCCTCTATATGCATTAAAAAAATGTGAAGGAAAGCCATTAATAATGACAACAAAATTTGTAGTTTTGCAACATGCCAAAATCCATTTAATGTTAAATAGAGACATAGTACACTTTAACAGGACCAAGAAGAGGAATTCAAAGTCAATGCAATCATATGCCTTGCTCAATTCTACCTTTAGAAGGAAATATTTTTGTTTCCATGATTTAATAGAGTGCATCATGTCCTAGGCAATACCAATTACATCTTGTATTTGTCTACATTCTAAGAAATGAAATTGTTCCTCTGTAACATGTTTCGACAATACCAAATTTAACCTACTCGCAATCAATTTTGATATCATTTTGTACACAGAGTTGCAGAGAGATATGGGACGATAAAATGAAATGGTTCTTGGTTCCACCCTTTTAGAGATTAATGCTATGAAAGTCACATTTATGGCCCCTAATATGTACACATGAATCCTAGATTTTGTAGCTACTCCCAATAAATCTGGGATTATCAAATCAATGAAGTGAATAAAAAGTTTAACCCCCACCCATCCAGGCCCAAACCTTTCTCCTTTCCACATTCCTTCAATATCTTTGTCAATTCCTCCCTTGTGATTGGTTGTCCCAATTTGTCATCATCCTCCAATGTGAACATGTTTGGAAAATCTTTGATGAAATTCATTTACTACGAGAAATATATCTTCTCTACCGAGTTTTAGTCTTTGAAATGTGTGACCGTCGCTTATTGAATAGATCTTTGTGAACTCAATATTTTTCTGACATCATATCTCATCCTCCTTATGGAACTGATATGTTTCTTGCCATTGAAATGTCTGTGGAAATATCTAGTATTTGTATGTACAACTTTTAGCTATGTTCCCTACTCTTCATGTGTATATCTTCTTCCCATGAACGAAGAATGTCCCTTCTCTTACACTCCAATTAAATGATCCTTTGCTGGTACTCCTCTGAGAAGAATAATGGGTCCCGAGGATCGCTGAAGTAACAAAGGAAAATGTCAACCTCCTAAAGAGCTTTAGTTTCACTTTCCTTCATCCCCCTAATCTACTCCTCAGTGGCCTTTTATAGCTCTATAAGCTTTCAACATATGGATGTCATGTGATTGTGTGGAGTAGGAAGAAATGACCGAGACCAAACATATTAGACTAGATCCCCAAATTTATCCATTTTAACCAATTTGGGGTTGAATTTGAAGGGTTATGATCTCTTATGTTCCCCTTCATCCCATATTAGCATAATGGTAAAGTGATCATAAATAAACATTGGAATAATATAAGATCTTATATTTGTCAGATGATTAACCATAGTCTGATTAACCAGAAACATATCCATTCATTTTGACAAACCCTCCTCACTAGTTCTCCCATTCCTCCAAGTGGTGCCAAGAGGATCTGGCATCACATCTAATAGGGAAAAGTACTCCATCAAACCTCTGAAATAAATAACCATACTATCAATTCTTGACTTATATCCCCAAATATCTTCCCTCCCAATCTAAAAATTAGGATCCCCCGCAATGGTCATGGAAATTAATTGAAGAATTCCAAATTACACAAGAATAGTATACACACCACATATAAAGCATATGAATTAACACTTCAAACCCTTTAAAAGTTTCCCATCATGTTTCTGGTCATGATAATCCCTACATATGACATAAATCCCTGCATCTCAATACTTTTTGGATCCCAAATAACCCCCAAACCACCATATAATCCAATAGCATCAGTTGCATCCCATGTCTTATCTCTGCAAACCATCATTTCCTGGAAAAGGATTAAAGAGTGTTTATGAACCCGAACAATACCTCTGAGGGAGATTAATTTTGGGTTCACTCACAAACCCCAAATGTTAATGGAAATAATAATCATGGAGGAACCACATGCACAGTTACATCCCCTCTAAGGACCTAGACTCCATCAAAATCAGAAATAAAGACATTCCCAATAGTAAAATCAAAATCAATATCAAACTAGTTATTGGAAGATCCAGCCTCATCAACATAACCCAATTTGTTCTTGTTACAAGCTAAAACATTTTTATATTTAGGGGGTTTCTTCTTCCTATGTGTGACATTTTTATATGATTGACCTCGAGAATCCATAGGATTATGGAAAAGGGATATTTTAATAGAAAGGGGAGCCAAATTCTCAAATGAGGAAAAAATATCCTCCAATTCCATGTCAAGGTAAGATTTACGAGGGGACAAGACCATATCAAAAAGTCGAAATGGAAACCCAACTACATAGGATTACTTATTGGCAATATGGGAGGACTCAACTACAGGCTAAGTTTAAGGGAAAAGATCCTCACGATCAATTTCATTCGTGTTGTTCAAAGAAGGATGGCGATAATGTGATGGATCATCAAACGATATGGGATTGAAAATTACCAAAGGTCGAAATGGCATCACCGCTTCAAGGGATGACTTTCCATAGGGGCTTCACTTTATTAATTATCATGTTCATTCATAAAGGGGGTTTTAAAATTGTGAAAAATAGAGCCAATATATTATAGATATTGGGGGTGGGGATTTTGGGTAGAGGGTTATAGGTTTTGGAGGTATTAAAATGAGTATTTGGTAAAACTAGGGGATATCTACTAAAATAGGCATGGAGTAGTATTGACTATTTAGTAATAAAAATAAAAGGGTAATCTAAATCATGAACAAACTGATGGTTGTTTATCTCACCACTTGAAATGATGTTATGAGTTCAAATAGCCACAAGAGGGAGAAGATTATATTCTACCATTACTTTTTTACAATGTTTCTAATCATATGTGAATGGAGAGGAGTTTGCAAATGTTTTCTACGAGGGTCAATGGTTTCTAGGATTTGATATTTTATCATAGTGGTGGCATGAGGAGGCGTTATCCAATGCAATGTGGTTAGAGGAGGTAGATTTAGCTGTAAATTTGGGCATGGTGAAGATGAAAACGATTGTGAGGTACGTTTTTCTGGCTGCAAGGATAATGACAGTTGTTCTTCACCGAGGAAGATTAGGTTAGAGTCCTCTTCTATGGTGGGAGCTATACACAACAAGGGGGCACTAGACAATGCATTTGTGCCTTTCGATGCCATCGTCGAAAAAATTTTCTCCTCAATGGGTTTTCATGTTGGTTAGTTGGTGCTAGGGCACAATATGATGGAGATAATTAGGGATGAGGTTTGTTTTTGTGAAGGATGTTGTGATGCCATGGGCCTTGTAGGTCATTTTTCTCTTCTTACTTGCTAGTGTGGGTTGTTGGCTTGCATTAGGGTGGCCATGGTTGGGGATTCATAATCATTTTGGTTCCTATCAAATATTCTCTGAGTTATTCTATTGCATCTCTATTGGTGGCCTTGTGCCATTTTATTCATATTTATTTTCAAGGTCCTAATCCTCCTCAATTGGAGCACTTCCTTTTGTCTTTTGAATGAATAAAATGAGTCCATGCTTCCACTTGCCACTTTCTATTTCACGAAATCCATTTAAAGAATGAATTTAAAAATAATTTGATGGTTTTATAATGTCAACAACCACATGGTATCTCCTCATGCAAAATTTGTATCAGATTTGAAGAAAAGGCCCTGAACAATATGTACATTGAGAAATGTAGGGCAAGCAAGAACTTGTACATGTTTCTGAAAAGCATAAATAAGACAAGATAGAGAGGTATTGTGTACATTGAATAACTGATAGAAAACAATACATAATAAGGATGATCTTACATGTTTTCAATAGGTTGAAATGAAATTGTACAAAGAATCAATACAATCATATGGATATGTATGGCCATATGGAGCAATACAATAGTTGTACAACTTCTACCTTTCTTTTTTGTGTAGATCATATACCTCATTTTGAGATGATTATTATGACCATGCAATTGTTATTTTAATAGCTTATAGAGGTTTCCTTGAGGTATGAAAAGTTGATTTTGACAAGAAATTACTTATGTGTCTACAAAACTCTTTTATTCTTCCACTACTTTAATTTTAAGCTATTGTGTGATTGATGCTATGATCTGACATTAATTTATAAATTATATTAAATTTATATATTTATCTATTTATTAGGATAATATGGATACCAGTAATCTATGGTTGAATTATTGTAATGTACTTAACCCCAAATACCTCAAAAAGTGAAATATGCCTCCAAATATGTGAAAATATGTCCTTACCGCCAAACATTTCTACTTGAGCGGGAAACACACCTTCAAATACATGGAAGCTCTTCCATTAGGGTTATTTATCACCCCTTCTTACCTCCAACATCCCCCAACCACCTCCTTGAAGAATATTTCCAACCTGAAGACTTGAGTGGGCCTTTGACCAAACCCATGTGTAAGTTAGTGCTACATGGCATGATCTCAAGTTGGGTGTCCATCTTGTAAATCTCACCTTTTGTTCAAATCTTTTATCCACATAGTCGTAGGTCCTATGTTTAACCTAAGAACAAGGCTATCCATCAATGACATGACAAAACAAAATTTCATACATGTAACCATTCCTCTAATTACATGTAAACCATGTCTGAATGGATCCTCATAGTGAAATGCATCTCTGGAAGTACCTTCATCAAGCCAACCATACACCTTCTATTCTTCCCTTGGATGATGAAGAGTTCTCATGCCTAATGGATTTCAAATGCAGATAACGTCCCAAACTGGTACAACCTCCCCAATAGTGCTTTTGTCCCTACACATTGTAGCATACCTCTAGAAAAAACATGTTTTTGTCCTCGGCCTTTAACCAAATAACATGGGTTTTTAGTAACCATGTCTACTCATGTAGTCTAAGGACGTATCATTTACGGGCTTTAAACCCTCATAAATCATCAATTTGTGCCCGTGAAAGAAGTCTGACATCGAATAAAGTAATTTATGTGAACCAACTTTGCTTCAATCTGCTCAAGCTCTTTCTGACGTGCAACCATTTTTTCTCACTCCCATCTCTTTACCACCTTCTTGACGATGTGAAGATTCAGGGAAACTTCCTCTATCCAAGATAATTCATCATCCACAAATAACTGGGACCATGATTCATGAACTG
Organism: Pinus tabuliformis; assembly: GCA_031772625.1. Lineage (NCBI taxonomy): Eukaryota > Viridiplantae > Streptophyta > Pinopsida > Pinales > Pinaceae > Pinus > Pinus tabuliformis. Next base: position 1,187,569,660 of record CM062820.1, on the reverse strand, counting down.
TCTTGCAAAAATCCTCAACGGCCAGCCAAGTTTTGTTGAACTTGAAGAGCAATCCTTTCCACATCTTATTTCCCTTCCACTGTAAAATGATCGAAGAGTGGTCAAATAGAGTTGTTGGAGAGACCGAGAATCACATGTACCCCATCATGTCCCGAAGATTTGGATGAACTAAAAAATGGTCCAACCTTTTTGCAATGTGTTCGATACCAACCCTGTAGTTCCTCTAAGTCAACACAATGGGCCTTGGACACATATTCACCATAGAGTTTGTATATATCTATTTTTTGCTATGAATATCACATTAAAAAATGAAACTAAAACAAATTATAAAATATATCAAAGGAAATATCATTTTTATTATATCTATATAACTATATGTATTATAAATGTTTTAATAAAATTAAAAAAAGATATATATATTTTTATATAGTGAGATGTTAAATTTATATGTAATATAAATAATATTACAAAGATTTATCATATATCTATCTTAACTCTAAATCCACAAAATGTTGAGGGGTCAAATTTATACGTGTAAATATTTCCCAAGTTATATACTCAAAAAGAGGGGATCAAAGTTCTACATGTGTAAGCATTTCTTAAGTTATGTACTCAAGAAAAGGTTTATATCTTTAGTGATTTGATTTCTTTTGATACTTGGTATATTTATAACTACAATGGATCTTTGCTAGTTTAATATAAATTAACTTAGATCCATCTTAATTCTATATATATGAAACCCGAAAAAGAATAGAATCTCTTGCCAAAATATTTTCTTAAATTTTACACTAAAAAAATAATTTATACCTTTACAAATATGATGACACTAAATGTTTAATAAATTTAACTTTAAAATAAAAAATAAATTGAATATATAACATTTCCATTTAAATCTTTAAATGAATACTCTTTCAATTTTTATTACAACCCTTTCTTTTTCCTCTTTAATAATAATAAATATCTTTCGAAAATATTAGAAACTTCATTATTTCTTAATCTATTTTTAATAATATATATATATATATATATATATATATATATATATATTCTTTACTATTAAAGATATTATAATAAACCTCTTTAAATTTATATACCCATTTGGAACGAAAAAAGATTTATTTATCTTTTGTTTTAATATGGGATGTATCTCTATGTTTTAAAACTTTCACATGTTTCCCTAGAGTGCCAAAGTCATCACACTCAACATATCTTCCCTCTAATCTCTCTTGAAACCCTTTGCTTCTACAATTAATTGTTTCCGTGTGCCCCTTAACTCTATGAAAAACTCCAAGTCATGCAATAGATTTCATCTAATCTCAACAACTCAAACACGCCACTCCCACTGAACTTTTTATATTGATACCATTCTCAACCGGTCCCATATGCAAATCACGACGAGGGGAGCAAAGTGGGTGCGCCTCTTCCTCTTTTTTATATCTAGTTAAGATGATGTAGATGTTAGGGTTTCGAACTTTGCGTGGTCAGGTAAGCCAACAATTCCTTCAACTCCCATGGTCGTGATTCCAACTGGCCCAGACACGCCCCTGAGGCTGGTCTACTGTGATGATAAATGCAAGTTTAGAATGGACTCTGACATTGTCGACACTCTGCAGCTTGTGAAAGGGCCTCTCAGTGTTGTTTCTGTCTGCATCCGAGTGTATCAAGGGAAGAGCTTCATTTTGAATCAGGTTGGTCATGAAAATAGTTTTTGGAATATCTTTGTTTCTTTGTTGGTGAAGACATAGTAATATCATTCATTAAATTTGAAAAATAATAGTGTGTTTACTGTGGAATACTCTGTAAACAAATAACAGGCCATGGTGTAGAAGCTAGGGAATTTGAGATCGAGTGTAGTTGATGCAAGCCAAAACCCCTTTTTGATTTAATGCCTGAATGTAGAGCCATCGTGGCTCTAAACCTGGTGTCTTCAAAGGGTTGTGAAACCTCTGGGGACTCTTTTATATCCCACTCCAACTTACTACCAGTGGAATTAACCCACTCCAACAACAACCCCGTAAACAAATTAAAGGAAATTGTATGCCATTCCAACCACGTTTGTTGTTCCGAAAAGATTCTGGGGATGTGTTGCTCTATCAATCTTTCTTCGAAGTAATAAAAGAAAGGAAATTTCGATCAAGTTCAGTCTGTCTCTCGCTCAAAATCATATACACCACCATTTAAGGAAATCTATCCCTGCCCAACTATAACTTGTAGGGTATAATTTAACAAAGAAAATAAAATGACCTCTACGCTACAATGAAACACATTCCAGCAACACAAATATGCATATAAAAACTGAATTGAACCTTCAATGGATGCATAAAATATACAGAGCAGACAAATGAGACAAGCTCCTTCAAAATATTCCACGACGGACCTCTCGATGTGCCGAGTGAGCTATGGAGGTAATTCTATTACCATTTTCGTGATAACAGGGAAATTACAACTGGTTTTAGGCGCAGATCATAAAAGCATGGATTTGTTCACCAACATCACTAACATAAGCTAATTTAAGCCTTGTTTTGTTCATTACATGGAATAATAAGAAAAAGGGCATTAATTAATACTAACAAATATCTAAATAGCCAATTAGGACTTATTACATGCCATATTCATTAAAATTCCTAATCTGATAAGAAAACTCATGAGGGTCCAACCCCTCTATTAAAGTTTGACCACATGGTCCTTTGAAATGAACAATGCTCCTGAGGCTGAAAACTGTTCATGGCTCCTGACATGAGTTCATTAATGGACTTGCCACTTTTCTATATAAGTGTGGCAGTCATCCAAGTGGCATCCTCCACTATATGGTCCATCCACTTCACTAAGTACTCATAGTACTTCTTTCCTCTGGTTTCCTTAATGATCCTCTTATCTAAGATTTTTTCAGGTTGCAAAAGCTTTGCTGAAAGCAACTGATTTTCCCAATTTATGGCTAACCGTTGTTGGTATTGACTACTTCTTGTTGTTGATGTTGATGGTTTCGAATATTTATAGAGGTTTGAAACATTAAAAATAGGGGAAATTCCCAATCCTGGAGGCAGTTCTAATTCATATGCATTATTAGAAAATTTCCTCAAAATCTTGTAGGGTCCAATATTTTTCCATTTTAGTTTGTTGTATTCACCTTTTGGAAATATTTCCTTCCTAAGGTGAGCTAGTACCATGTCTCCAACCTCTAAAATCTACTCCTTTTTCCTCAAATCTGCCTAGCCTTTATACTTCATGGTGTTTTCCTACAATTTATGCTTGACTTGCCTATGAATTTCCTACATTGTTGCTACAAAATTTTCCCTTGTTGTACTTCTTTGTTATGCTCTCCCTAGATGCGTGAGTTCAAAATTCCTTAGGATTCATTCCATTAAATTTGAGAGAAGATGCTCTTCATTTAGGCTTCACAGTTAGGACGACGCTCTGCATTTTCATTAGCTGAGTTAAGAGTTGCTCACACTTCTAGCATTTCCTTTAGAATGTTTCACTGTTGATAATAACCATTATTAAATTTAATCTCTGCTCCTTAAATATATAGTATGCTAATTGTTTTATAATATTCTTAACTATTTTTTTTTAAAGGTAGCCTCTCCCTCTAAAAAACAAAGTGCGATCATAACTATAGAGAAGAGTTTGTATATATCAAGTATGCAGATTTTCCAAGAGCAGTATCTCGATAAAAACCCTTGGAACTTTAATTGTAGTAAATCTTGTAATAAACCTGCAGATACCTCAAGAAATTATGTTGTAACTAGTCCCATTAAAGTAAGGAGATTAATTGTTGTGGTGGAGGGCAACTTTGGATGCAGGAGGAATTCTGGCACTGGGACATATTCCTCATTTTTAACCCTTGCACCAAGATAGATTCATCATTTCTGTTTACTAATTCTTATATTTTTTTCATAATTTGTTGTTCTTGCTAGGACTAGATGGATCAACAATATTACACTGTACACTGTGAAATTCTAGAAATATCTCACAGTATGATTAAATGTGGAAGTCTCCAATCACTCACTATCATAGTAGTTTAGAGGTTCCTGTAGAAAAATTATAATTACTTAAATTCTCACCCTGAAATATATATCTAGCTAATGTATGAAGAAGGAAAAACTTTGGTTCTTCATTTATCCCGTAGAGGAGTATATGGTCTGAAACTCTAATTGCAAATAACAAATCTAGAAAGTAATATAGTAGTTGAACTTTTAATTTTATGAATCTTTAGAAAGAAATAAAGGTGAGACCCTAAAAGGAAATGTACCGTGTTTTTGAGAATGCCTATAAGTCCATACGCCTATCCACAAATTAACAGTAGACATATTATAAATATACAATAGATGGATTTTAAAGAGATCTACATTTCATCTTTTTAACAGACTTGTATTACTCTTGTTTGGATATTAAGATTTAGTATGCATTGTGTTGCAATTTCACATTTTCATTGAACACATTTCTACTTGTTTGTATAAGTCCATTTCTCCTTGTTGAGAATGGAATTAATATCTCACAGTAAGTAGATGTTAGTATATTGAAAACCCATTTTCATTGCACCATGCTTCATAATATGTATGAAGAAATTATATAGTCTCTGCATACAATTATTACTTAAATGTCTTAAAAATAAGAGCATTTAAATGGTTGTTATTTTTTGTTCTTCTCTCCCTAGATGCCTGAGTTGATAAATTCCTTAGGATTCATTCCATTAAATTTGATAGAAAATGCTCTACATTTAGGCTTCACAGTTAGGACGATGCTCTACATTTTCATTAGCTGAATTAAGAGTTGCTCACAGTTCTAGCATTTCCTGTAGAATGTTACACTGTTGATAATAACCATTATGGAAGAAAATATATGCTCCTTAAACACAGAGTATGCTAATTTTTTTATAACATTATTAACTTTTGTTTTTTTTAATGGTAGCTTATGCCTTTCGAAAAAGAAAAGTGTGATTATAACTAGAGAGAAGAGTTTGTATATATCAAGTATGAAGATTTTCCAAGAGAGGTATCTCCATAACAATCCTCAGAACAATGATCTGTAGTAAATATTGTAATCAACCTAGAGATACCTCAAGCAACTATGTTGTAACTAGTCCCATTAAGGTAAGGACATTAATTGTTGTTGTGAAAGGAAACTTTGGATGCATGAGGAATTCTAACATTTGGACAGATTCCTCATTTTTAGCTCTTGCACCAGGGTAGATTCATAATTTTTGTTTAATAATTCTTATATTATTTTCATAATTTGTGGTTCTTGGTAGGATTGGACCGCTCAATAATATGACATAGTGTAATTTCATAAATATCTGACAATATGATTAACTGTGGAAGTCACCAATCACTCAATGTTGTAGTAGTTCAGAGGTTCCTATAGAAAAATTATAATTATTTGAATTCTCACCCTTGAAATATATATCCAACTAATGTATGAGGAAGGGAAAACTTTGGTCGTTCATGCATCTCGTAGAGGATAATATGGTCTAAAACCCTAATTGGAAATAACAAATCTAGAAAGTAATATAGTAGTTGAGGTTTTAATTTTATGAATATTTAGAAAGAAATAAAATTGAGAACCTAAAAGGAAATGTATCATGTTTTTATAATGCATCTAAGTCCATAAGCCTATCCATAGATGAACATAAGACATATTATAACTATACAAGAGATGGATTTCAAAGAGAGGTACATTTCAACTTTTTAGAAGACTTGTATTATTTTTGTTGGGATATTAAGATTTAATATGCATTGTGATGTAAATTCACATTTTCATTGAACACCTTTCTAGTCATTTGCTTAAGTCCATTTCTACTTGTTGAGAATGGCATAAATATCTCACAGTAATTAGATGTTCGTATAAATCCACTTTCATTGCACCATGCTTCATAATATGTATGAAGAAATTATATAGTCTCTGCATACATTTATTGCTTAAATGGATTAAAATTAAAAGAATTTAAATGGTTTTTATATGTCAAGCTTGTGTCATATTTAACATCTAAATATGTATTATTGATTGTCCATACTTCCACTTATCATGAAATAGAATTATACCACAATAATTGTTTGACTACATAAACAAAACCTCTCTAAATCAATTTCATGATAATTTAAGATATTCATATTCATATTTTTATTTATAAGGTGAAGGGGTGTGTTACATAAACCCTTGACTCCAATTTATGAATTGGAAAGGTAAGGGTGTTCCAGTTGAAGAATTTTCTTTGGTATTTCCAAAGGGACAAATTCGAAATATGATGCAATAGATTGCAAAGTGAATATTATATGATGTTGAGGACCAACATTACTATCTCCCCCTCTTCAGCTTGCCTATCTCTACTGAGGATACATGGTAGCTTAAGAAAGAGGGTAATTCCAGCTACCCATAATATGGCCAAGGAAAACTAGATAAACAAATGGAGTAAATGGTGAATCTAGATTGCAAACCAACACACCAACAAGTTGTCTCCTCAAAACCCTAGACATATTTTAATATCAAATGATGATGCTCTACATTTAGGATTCACGATCAAGAATATGCTCTACATTTTCATTAGCTGAGTTAAGAGTTTCTCATGATTCTTGCATTTCATGCAAAATGTTTCACTCTTGATCATAACCATTATGGAAGATAATCTCTACTGTGTAAATACTAAATACAGAGTATGTTAATTGGTTTATAACATGCTTCACTGTTGTTTTATAACAAGAATATATTTTTAAAAATGGTTTCTGAGAAGACATTGAACAACCTTCCCATAAGGGACTAAAGAAATACTGAATTTATGGCATCAGAAGTAGAGTTCAATGGGAATGTCCCTTAGTTGGGTGGCTAGGGAATGTTACAAATAGGCACTTTGGTCATATATAAATGTGCCTTGTCTAAATATAAAACCGAAAATTAACTAATGATGTTGCGTTCATGCATGCTTGTTCCCCCTAAAGAACTGTCTACATAACAATGTCACTCCTCCGAAAGAAAACTATTGTTGTGCCTAGCTTCATCTGCTATCAATTCTGCAAACACATCTTGAGGCATGGATCTGGTGTTATTTCTATGCTATGAGGGAGAACCAACTACCAAGAAAACAAGGTAAAAATCTAACACCCAGGCTGGGAGATTCTAACAGTAACCGACCCAGTTTTTGCTTGCCATCAACTTGGGACTGACATGGATGTAACTCACTGCAGGCAGCCAGAAATTTGAAATTTTGAACAACTTTAGTGATTGATTACATGCTTATGTCCACACCTTATTGAATCCTAATTGTCAAGTTTGCAACTATTTCTCTCATACCTTTAGGTTTTTTAGCATTTTTCCCTTTACTATAAATTAGTTCTATACAAAGCAAGTTTCAAATAAGTGTAATTTAAAAAATTGCAAAGCTTCAATTACCTTATGAATCCCTTAAGTTTCATTGTTGAATCTTGTCTTCCATTGTTTTGATTTTTATTTGGATACAAGCCTTAAGTTCAAGAGCTATTATAGTCCACAATATAAGACAAGCTTTTTCAAAACATTTATTGAAGGTTATGCAACTTTATTGACTAGTCAGATTTATATGGTACCTTAGAGCTAGTCGTTAGCCTCATTGAACATGTCCGTAAGTCAAAAGGAAAAAAAAAATCAATGACCAAGGAATTATGTGCCTTGATGCTCCCCATAATGTGATTCATGTGGTTGAACCTTCACTGATCTGATGTGAAGGTATTGATTTTTCTCGTTGGTTGAACCCCTGTTAATAATAATAATTAACATTTAAAAATTTGCTAATTTAAGGATACTAACATTTTTCTGGAAATGTCATGTTTGCTATGTTCTTTTGTTATCATATTTTGAATACTTTGAGATGTGTATCATGTGCTTTTTCATCTTTTCTTGACCATGTTAGTGCTTGGAATGCTGGAAAGAACTGGAAACATACTTTTGTGCATTAAGGAGAAGGTATTAGAAGATGGATATTTCTATGATCTAGTATTTCTTGTGTTCAAATGGGTAGCCAGTTAATAGTGAGGCATCTCTGTGTATCAGATACTTCAAAGGTCCTAAACTTCTTGTTGACCTTCAAGATTATGATTATTCTCTGGATATGTGGAGCCTTGGTTGTATGTTTGCTGGAATGGTAAGCAATATAACATTGTCAAGGGAACACATTTAATTATCCACACAAATGCTTTGCATGAGTAACTTGCCCTTTGTTATAATAGTTATTTTAAGTTTAATATGTTGTTTTTCTTATGAATTTTTATTGCTTTATTTATTGTTGCAGATATTTCGGAAGGAGCCATTTTTTTATGGGCATGATAACCATGATCAATTAGTTAAGATAGAAAAGGTGAGCCTTATATGACAAAGCAATTTTCGTATCTTTTTCAGAGTTTTCATTCTCCTTTCTTTCATTAGTTTTACATGTTCTCTAGACATTTTGTGGAGAATCTTAGGGATAATTTCTAGGTCAACAATGTAAATTGCATAGATCTGTGTTTCAAAGTTCCCATTGGTATGATTCCCTGGCTTTAAGTTAATCATGATTTACTTTTATATCATGTAATGCTTTTGAAATTACTTCGATGCAAAAATAACAACTAGCAAAAAGAGATATTGAGGAAGGTTACACTTGCAATTGATTGCTTGATATGATCAAAAGTCTTAGATTGTATCTTTGTTATCATTCAAAAACTTGATATTCAGAGCACAAAAGAGAGGGTTGCATAAAAAACAAATAATTTTCCATTGTTATACTTCATGCAATATTATATATACATGCAAAAAATATTGTGTGTTTCTTTGACAAATCCTTTTCCAAAGATTTTCAAAGAAATGAGTCTTATGAAAACTTTGCAGCCAAGTAATTTGAATGCATAATGCATTCTACTGGTTGCAAGTCAGGGTCCTCATGATGAGAACCAGAAGCTACAAAGCCTTCAAAATATTTAGGAACTCTTAGATAGATTGTAGTTGTACTACAGATGAACATTGAATACAACCTGAGAAATGCTCCATACTGTAACATGAAACCATAGATGGAGGGAATTGTATATTTCATACTCTCCCCATAAAGAGCCACTTGGGACTATGCTAGTGATAATTCACCAGAGCATTGGAGCAATATTGGTTGTATTATCAAGAGACAAGACAAGCAACAATCAGTAGAAACCATACTTTGACACTCCCAAACGTAAGAATAGTTTCCAAGCATGTGAAACCTTGCCTCTAGGTTATCTAATATAAGCCTAATTAAGAGAACGGTAGAGTGTTATTGTCCCCTTCCTTAGACAACTTCCTTGGGGAAACCCTCCAGTAGTTTCCTCACATTTTGTGAGTAGTTCCCAATGTAAATGTTGTTGGCAGATGTGTGCCAACCCTCAAGGGACCCAAGTGGATTATACCTTGTTATCTTTGAGGTCATTATGGCTTTGGCATTGCAAGTCAAACCACTTGAATTAACGACTAAGGCTATAAAACAATGTTTATATATATATATATATATATATATATATATATATATATATATATATATATATATATATATATATATATATATATATATATATATATATATATATATATATATATATATATATATATATATAAATTTTTTTCCAAAAAAAGCCTCATGAGTATTTTTTTCTCTAAGAAGAACAGTTTGTGGATAGCCCTTCAAGTACTTTTCCATGATCCATGGATGGTAAATTGGTTAGCAATTGCATTGGAAGGCAAAAACAATGTTTTTGTGGCAGCAAGTGTGCCTTGGTCTCAGTTCATGGTCCCAAGGAGGGAGAAATGAGATCAAGGACTGCTTGATAGCCTTTTTGTGGATCTTTTCTATTACCAAACTGTCAAATCAACCTGAAGCAAGAACAACTATCTTAATGATCAAAAACAACCTAAGTAACAGAGCAAGATTTTAACCTAAATAACAGAAATTATTCTATGAATGCAAGAAAAAAACATAAAAGTACACAAAGGAGGTACTCGGCATGTGGGTTAGGCCCAACCCTAAGAGCTACAACCTCCTAAGAAAGCTCAGAGCTGGTGCAAAGTGGGATTCATCTTCTTTGATCAAAAAATAATAGTTACATCACAAAAACTGTCTGCAAGAAGAACTCGAAAATGTGCTGATACAGGGCTGCACTAAAGTGCAAAAATAGGCTATCAATTGACTAACCTACTAGGGCTTGAAGCCTTCCTACTTATGCAAACTAGGACTCCTAACAGTACTCCTTAACTTTAGGAGTTTGGCTGCCCAAAACTACAGTTAATCAGCCACTTCACTAGACCTGCTTGGCTGCCCCTTGAAATCATCTTTGGTGGGATGCTGAACTCCGAGCTGATGGTAGAGAACTTGAGGAAGGGGTCATTTAGTGTAGGAGACACCCCTCCTATAAATGCTCAGCCTTGTTTCTTCGCATTTGGCTGCCAATCTGTTCATAAATTCCTGATCTTGGTCCAAAAATGTCCAAAAATCTGCAACAAGCAGGTATTAGACTTTGTGGTCAAGTGACTATTCCCATTCACTCAATTAACATAAATATATTCAAAAGCATGAATAAAACTATGGATAATGATGGATTAAATGAAAATAATAGGCAAAATAAGCCCATAAAGTTACCCATTTCTGGGGCTCATCATCACCCCCTTGCTGAATGGGTTGCTCATCCTCTGAGCAACTAACCCAGCTCTTCATCCTTGATGGCCTTAACTGCTTCCCTAACATCCCATGCTTCTGAGGTGATGTCCTCTTCTCTGTCATGAAACCCTACCTTTCTGTCTACTTCCTCCCATTTCCTATGTTCTTCTTCTTCCTTGACCCCTTCCAGTAGTCCTAAGAGTAGTGGAGGACTGAACTTTAGGCCAATCTAGTTGGCCTTTAGGTTTTACATTTACTATTTATAAACGGGCACTCTTGCCAAAGCCTCTCTCATTCTAGTTGGGGAGTGATACTCCCTTATCTTCAAGCTATAGGATAGTGTATTCCATCTCCTCATACAAGCATGAAGACAATCATCACCAAATAATCTTTCCATGTCTTCAAAATGGGCAATGGCTTGTGCTTGCCTTTCGACATAATCTGGGAGAACTTGAGGGTTGTTGGCAAGGTATTGATGAGAATATACTAGGGCTGAGGGGTCTTCTGGTTCTGCCCTAATTAGCAGGGGCTCATTCAGTTATTTGGCCATGATTTGTTGAACTTCCACTGCCCTTTTTTCCTCATGGCTCATCTAGGAAGCCATAGCCATGAGTTGTACATCTCCCAATGCAGCATTGGGGTCCCAAAATTTCATATCAGGGAGTGCCATATTATGTAAATAAAACTCTACTAATTTTTCATTATCCTCAGTCGGACTAGTGTCACACAGATGCATAAATTGACCATATTGTTGGAAAGGGATGGTGCCTCTTTGGGCCAATGTTTTGATTTGAAACTGAAGCCATTGGTATTTAAGATACAATGCATAAGATTTGGCCGGTTGTCTACATTGCAAGGCTTCCATTGCCCAGCTGGCCATGCAGGCCATCTAGGCTTCTCTTTCCTGCAGCTGCTGCTTCAGCATCAGTTTTTCAGCTGCTGCCTAAGACTCCCTCTCCTTCTGCTGCTTTACCAATATTTCCATATCAGGGTGTGCCTCTTCCCTTGTCTATTGTTCCTGTGCTATTTCCTATCCTGCTAGGGGACCTTCCTGTAGTTGTTGTTCTTCAAAAATTTGTGTCATGTCTGCCTTTTGAGCTTACTGTTGCTATAACTGCTTTTTTAGCAGTGCATTTTCCTCTTGCAGCTGGGCTCTTTTACTACTTTCAGTGTGTCTCACCATTGCCAACTCTCTTCTCAATTCTTTCAGCTGTTCTTCTAGGTGGCCTATGTCTGCAACTCCCTTGGATTTAGCAATTCTCATCCAAGTGTGAGTCCTAACCCTTTCCTGTTCCAATGCAAAGAAAAGTGGTACAACAAACTTCTGTGGGATGATCTTCCCACTTTCTAACAAGTTGTAATATGAGCCCAAACTAGGCTAAGGGCTTGGTTCAGGTATCTCCTCGGTCTTGTCTTCTTCTTGTGATTGTTTCACTGCCTCCTCTTCCAATTTTTCAGTCTCCTTTAACTTGGACAATGTTTCCTGTAGAGAAGTCTTAGCTTCCTGTAGAACTATTTTGGTGTCCATCAGTCTGATTTTCTCCTTCCAGGTGGAAGTCTTGGGACTTCCTCTTTCATAAGTGATAGATATTTTGGAGGGGGATTCCTCCTTCTATTCAGTAGGTGCATCTATGATTATGATAGGTTCCTTTGATGGAGGCTGGGGCTTGCCCACCTTTATCCGGGTGCTTTTTCTGGCTTTAAAGTACATGGAGGTTTGCCTTTTTCTTTTTCCTTTTTATTTTGTAGGTGTGCTTAATGCAGCAAGCATAACTGCTGCTTCCCTTGCCAACATTTCACAAGATTTCTCTTTCTATTGCTCTTTTCCTTCACTTCCTGTATAAATCTATATGCCCACTGTCTCTGCCTGTGTCACTGATATCTCAGGGTGTGTCTTTTCATTCTCTTGTTGGGTGCCTCCTTTGGCTATGGCAGTCGTCTTTTGGGATTCCTTGGCCTTTTTCTGTCTAATCTGTGTCCTTTTTCCCTTCTCTGTTCTTGCTATTGTCTGCTTCTCTGTCTTGGGCTCAGCAGTCTTGTCAAATTCCTCTTTTTCCTTCTATTCTTCCTCTATTTTGCCCTCTGCTTGAATGTCTTGTGCTCCCTCATCACTGTTCTTCTCAATTTCTTTAGTTTTCTCCCCCTCATCACTGCTGGATGGGCTGATGTTCTCAGCCAAAGTTCTGATGTCATCATCCCTAAACATATTTCTGAAGATTTCCCAAGCTATGGGGATATTATAGGTGTGTAAAGTATCTTCCACCAACAGTTTGATGAGCCTATGGTGGGCCAACTGATCTGGGACCCCTACATTTAGCTTTGTACCACATTCAATTAAAGACTAAAGGAGGAAATATGGGATGCTCAGTTTTCTAGCTGGAGGCAAGTCCATCTCATACCTCAATTCATGTAACAACCTGAAATGATATCCATAAATGATGTTGAACCTCCCTTCACACATGATATACTTCATTATTTGATAACTGACTTCACTCCAGAGAGGAGGCAAGTTTGTCCTTCTAACCCCGTTTTTATCTTCTACAGGATTCTCCTTAGGCAAAAAAATGTTTTCTTAGCAACTTGTCCCAATGATTTCTCCTCTTTGCTCCAAGGGAGCCCCAATGGTAGACCGGTAATTCTACTGATGAAATCAGGTGTGAGTTCTAGGGTCAAACCCTTAAAACTAAATGTGGTATGTGTCTTCGAATGTGGTCTTAGGGACATCAAAAACTCTTCAGTTACCTCCTCATCATAATCCTGAATTCTATCAAAGAAGGCTATCTAGTTTGCCCTGGTGAAAAGGTCCACCACCTCAGGGTGCTCGTGCAATTTGCTACAGTTTAAGGGTTCTTTCCTTATGAATCATCCTGGCATGGTGTTGAGTGCTCTTTTTGTGTTTTAACCAGAAAATAAAATGCTCATGTGGAAAAAAAACAATCAATCACTGAAACAAAGGATAGTTGAATTCGGTGTTTTCTGAACCCAAGAAGAAATTTCATGTGTGCTTCTTCACAACATCAAATGGAAATAATTCCCCTATTTAAAACTGTTGTCACCCTGAATTTGACTTTCTATTTTTGAAAAGAAAGAATTTTTCTACAGAATAGAGGATAAGGACACAGGTTCTTTTCTCAACATGTAGATAGATATGCACATTCATTTTTTTTTCTCACACACACATGCACATAGGCTGGCCTTTACTACTGCATGGATCTTTCTTACAAGAGAATTTGAAAAAGGATGAGGAGATTTCGGATGCAGAGAGAAAAAGAAACTGTGTAGACTCCAGGAAATATGCAGGTAGACTTTCACTTTTTTCAATCCACAGGCAGACTTTCACTCTCTTTGTCAATCTACTGTCATGTTCAATTCACCACCTTACTCAAACAAATCATGCACAGAGAATTTTTCCTGAGCCTACCTCATTTTGAGCTTGAATTTCGATGAAAATCCTGGGTTTCCTTTCTACAGAGCTGTTCTCTGTCTTTCCTGTAGAACCCTTCCTGTAGAAATCTCCTGGATCCTATAGAGTGAAACTGTGCTTCCTGTAGAGCCCGATAGGCAAGAGATTTAAAAAAAAAAACAGGCGGAGAACTGGCAGAGGATGACTAGTTAGCTGCTTTGGAAGTGGTAGATGTGTACTCCAGTCGATAATGTCGTGAGTGTATACTGAACAAAGGGTGGTGAATGTTTCAACTGAGCTATCTTTTAACTACGGCCGTGATTCGTGGTGACGAGATGAGGTGGCTGGACCGGACCGTTGATCCTATGTCATGGTCATAATGTTTCTGCATGTCGTCTGACTGCCATTGCCTCCCTTACTCCTGTTATCTGCCACTACCACTACCACTACCAGTCCCGAATATTTCTTCCTGAATGGACATTCCACACGTGCTGGCTGTGTATCTGATGGGCAGTTTTGAATTTGACGGGTCTCGTTTGGATTCCACGAGGATGTGTAACTGACCGAGGGTTGCTAGTTAACTGGCCACTGATTCTATTCAATCCAAACCATTCCCATAGTCACGCAGCCTTGAAATATGATTCATGTAATTGAGGAATAGGTTTAGGCACTTATCTGTGCAGTCGCGGTCGTGTTATGCATATTTCGGATTTTGGAACCCATTTCTTCATTGTTGTTGTTGCTTGTGCTTTGCATGCTCAGCCTCAAGCTGTTGCTGATGTTCACACGTTCGAATAGAGCTCCATGCATGTTTCATATCCCATACTTTGCTGTCCCTGTCTCTGGAGTATGTCTTTTACAGGGATCAACTGCTATAGGAATCCTGTAGGATTTCCTGTAGCTGCTTCTCCTCCGAAATTTCAAGTTAAAACGAGTAGGGCTACAACTGTTGATGAGGTTCTCAGCTAACAAGGAATCTAGATGGAAGGTATCAGGTATGGTGAGTGAAAAAAATTGCTGCTTTGATTTGTCATTAAATTTTTTTGTTTGCAGCATGAAGGAAACAGGATTTCTATGTGTGACTATGTAGGGACATAAAAACGAGTGCAATGGAGGTGTACAGGGATGGAAAAAGGGTGACATATGGTGATGGATGGAATAAATGAGGTTTATAGGTCTCATAGACAAATTTCCAACCTCGGGTCCTCTTCTAAGATCGATTTTGGCTTTTCTATAGATTCTACAGGATCCTCCTGTAGAAGATACAGATTTTCCTGTAGGAGGTGAAATTTCGGACCAAATGAGACCAAATCTTGGGAAAGGGTAATGGTCATGGAGGAATGAATTGTGAGAGATGCATGTAGCCTAGTCATGTCCTCTGTCTTTTTCTTGTGTGATCCTCCTAAACCCTGTAATGACCTTCCTGCAACCTGCAATTTATTCAATCGAAATTAGGTTCATTTTTCTTTTTTTCTTTTTTTTTTCTCTTTTTTCCTTTTTGCTTTTTTAGTCTAAGATAGTTGGGGTGCCTCCAAGAGGTTTTCACCCTCACTGTCTACCTTGGGCACCTCCAAGAGGTTTTCACCCAAAGATCTTTTATTCCTTTTTTCTTTTTTCTGTGTTTTTCTGTTTTTTTTTGCTTTTGCTCAAGGTGTGGTTGGAGTGGAGATAGGGACCTACTCCACTACCAACACTGATTTACCCAGAGTTTCAATGAACTCTTGGTTAGAAAGGGGCTTCCTGTAGATTTTTAATCGATGCCCATTGACGAGCATGGAGATGGCTTCTTCATCAATGGTCCTGATAAGGACTGAACCATTGTCATTGCATTTATCCACTATATATGGTCCCAGCCATCTTTTCCTCAGCTTTCCCTTGAAATCCTTGTATCTTGAATCATATAATAGGGCCCAATATCCTGGCTCAAATTGCTTTTCTTTGAGGTGCCAGTCATGCCATATCTTTCTTTGAAGTTGGACTACCTCTGAGTGGAGAAGGGCCCACATTCTCTATTCATCTAATCCATTCAGTTGAAGTAATATTTCTTGTTGTGCATGGCTGAGATCTAGGTCTAGCTGTGCTGTGAACCTCAACGTGTTATATTCAAATTCTATGGACAGAAAAGCCTTCTTCCTATAGACTAGCTCATAGGGTGTGAAACCTGTTGTAGTTTTCCAAGTAGTGTTATAGGCCCAGGAGGCCTCAACCAAGCAATCTGCCCAATCTTTCATGTTGCTGCTCATTGCCTTAGTCAAAATCCCTTCCAAAGCCTTGTTAGTATCTTCCATCTGTCCATTTCCTTGTGGATGATAAGGGGTGGAAGTTCTATACTTAATCTTGTGATGAGTGAGCAGGTCTACAATCAGGTTAGAGGTAAACTGACTTCCTTGATCTGTGACTAATTCTCTTGGGTAACCAAACTTGTAGAAGATATTTCCCCTCAAAAACTCAACAACTTTTTCTTCTGTTGCTACTTTGATTGCCTTTGTTTCTGCCTACTTTGTTAGGTAGTCCGTGCACACAATGTTGTAGGACTTCTGTTTTGAAGGAGGGTTGATAGGACCCACAAAGTCCATGCCCCACTTCTCAAATGGCTCGAAATTCACCCGAGGCTGCAAGGGCATCTCATCCTTTAGAGTAGGTTTCCCCATCCTTTGACATCTGTCACATTGGCTGATGTATCTTCTGACATCTTGATGAAGAGTGGGCGAATAGTACCCTGCCTGTAGAATTTTGAAGGCGGTTATTTTTGCTGCAAAGTAGCCTCCATAGGGCCCATCATGACAGGTTAGGAGGATGTCAAAAACTTCCTTCTCCCTAACACACCGCCTCAAAATCTGATCTAGGCCAAGTTTAAGATTGCCCCCAATCCAAGTGAATGGGGCACTTTTCCTCATGATCTTGCTCTTCTCTTTTGAGGACAGGTATGCCGGGAACTGAGCTGAAACCAAATAATTTGCTATATCAGCAAACCATGGAGAGAGTACTGAAATAGTAAACATGTGTTCATCTAGAATTTTATCATCCACCATCCCTTCTTTACCTGCAGGCAAATCTAGTCTAATTGCAACATGATCAGTATGCACGAATGTTTGATAGCCAGTGATATAGTGTCTGAACTTGTTTAGGGAATGGACTACAGCCAGGAGCTCTTTCTCAGTTATAGTATAGTTTAACTCTGCCTTGGATAGGTTTTTACTGACAAAATATATGGCATACGATAGTTTGTCTTCAACTTGTCCTAAGACTGTTCCTATGGCTTTGTTTGAGGTATCTGTGTGAATGTGGAAAGGTAGGGCCTAGTTTGGACCTCTCAAGATTGGGGTAGTTATCAACTTACCTTTCAAAGCATCCAGAGCCTCTTGACAGTTGTCAGTCCATATGAACTCAGCATCTTTTCCCAAAAGACCAAACAATGGAGAGGCTAACTTACTGAAATCTTTAATGAATCTTCTATAATATCCTGCTAAGCCTAGAAAACTCCGAACATCTCTTACTCTTTGAGGAGGCGGGACCCTTTGGATGATAGCAATCTTGTTGGGATCCACCTATAAACCTTGCTGAGAAATTGTATGACCTAGCACGGTCCCTTCAGTCATTAGGAATTCACATTTATCAGGACTGAGGGACAGGTTCATTTCAATACACTTGGCTAAAACTTTCCTCAAGTTAGTCAGAGCTTCTTGGAAGTTATAACCATAAGGGGTAAAGTCATCCATATAGATTTCCACTAAATCATGAACCAACTCAGCGAATATACTCAGTACTACTCTCTGGAAAGTGGCAGGAGCATTGCATAACCCAAAGGGAAGGACCCAGTAGGCAAAGGTATCCCATGGACAAGTGAAAGTGATCTTATCTTGGACTTCTAGGCTAATTTAGATCTAATTATACCCGCTAAACCCCTATAGGAAGGAAAAGAACTTCTTCCCTGCCAGGCCATCTAACACTTGATCTATGAAAGTCAAAGGGAAATGGTACTTCTTGGTAGCTTTGTTAAGTTCTCGATAGTCTACATAGATTCTCTACTTCCAGTTTTTCTTGGGCACAAGCACCAAAGGAGAAACCCACCCGCTGTCAGAGATGGGGTAGACGAATCCTGCATCCAACAACTTTTGCAGTTCTTCTTTGACAATATCCTTAAGGGTTGGATTCATCCTCCTTTGAGGCTGCTTGACTGGTTTACAATCCTCTTTAATGTAAATGTGATGGGTACAGACTGAAGGCTGGACTCCTTTCATCTCCTTGTAGCTCAAAGCAAAAGCATCCAAATGGCTGTTCAATAAGCTACACACAGCTCTTTCTCCTTAGAGGGGGATAGGGATGAGTTGATCTTTAAGGTTCTGTCAGGGCCAAATTCCACATTCTTAACTCGGAGAGAGGTCGGATCAGCCACACAGAGATCCACTAAAGCACTGGCTTGGGTTTCTTCTACCAAATCTTCTAATGGCAACACACTGGGAGGTGGATTTTGAATCAAATTCTCAATAAGATCATCCTTGGTTTGAGGACCTCCCCTGGTGGCTTCCACTGTGCACAATGGTGCAGAGTAGACTTCATCCTCATCTTCCTCCTCCAACCAGAGAGGTAAGTCATGTTCTAGTAGAGGTTGGGCAGGAGGATATAGGACTAGCTGTTTGGACATATGCCCATTCTTAATGGTCATGCTCCTAGCTCGACAACTGATGTAAGCATCTGCAGTAGCTAACCAAGGCCTTCCCAAGATGAGGGGGTACCCAGTGAGTTTTTCCTTTGGTTGAAGGACCAAGAAGTCAGCAGGGTACTCCCAAGAATCAATGGAGACCATGAAATCTTCCACAATCCCCTCAGGAGTCACCGTGGAGCGGTCTATCAACTGCAGTACTGTTGAGATCTTTCTTAGGGAACTCTGAAGGTTGTGTTTGAGCATAATGTCCCTAGTCATTACGTTAATGGTAGCCCCTATATCAATTAAGGTGTGGGGGATTATGGTGCCATTGATGTGGACATCGACTACAGAACTCCCAAGGTCCAGAAATTTTGGACAGATTACTTGTTCCAACATCAGGTCAGACAGTTGTCCTATGACATTGATAGTTGGGGCATCTCTCTTGCACCTACCTGGGCACCTGAAACACTTCTCTTTGATCAATTTGTTGTATATTGGTACATCTTTTATGGCCTGGAGAAGTGGTATTTTTACACATAATTGTTTAAGTCTCCCAGAAGTTCAATATCTTCCAGGTTTGGTTGTGTGGTTCCAGTTAGTCTCTCAGGAAAGGGTGGAATGGCTTTGGGTTTACTTTCCTTTTTCTATTCCTCATCCTCCTTAGGAGGAGGTTGGCTACCTGTGAGGACCTTCCCAGATCGTAGGTTGATCTTCTGAATCTCCACAACATAGGTAGGGCATGTTGTCTCTCCAGTATATACCTGTTGGGCCTGTCTGTTATTGGGGTCCGGGTTCGGTTGAGCAGGTATCTGGGGTTGTCTTGGAAGAGCAGGAGGTAATGGTTGTGGTTGAGCAGGTGGTGGAGGCAAAAGAGAGGGAGGAGAGTTGTATTGGGGCTTCCACCCCTGATGAGGTGCATTCCACTAAGGTTGTGGCTGAACATGAGAATGAAACGAATGAGCAACAGGTTGAGTATGGTATTGAGATGGATATGACCAAGGAGGGGGTGTGGACCAGGAAGGATGAGTAGGGGGACCCCAAGAAGGTATGTGAGTGGATTGATTGGGGTTGTAATAAGTCTGGGATGTCCCTTGCATTCCCTGCTGGTAAGGTCTGGGTCCATGTGGCCTCCTTTGGTTCATGAAGTAGAGTGGTTTAGTGGCTCCTTCAGCCCCTTGGTACATAGCTTTAAATCTAGGTAAGGATGGGCACTGATTTGTAGGGTGGTCTGCCTCACAAACAAAACACACCTCTATGGAGTGCAATGGACACTCGTTCCTAGGATGCTTTCTAGTGCATCTGGGACAAAAGATGGCCAAAACCCTCTCAGCTTCCTCTTGCTTCTGTTGGATTCAGAAGGTATCCATTTGCATGGCAATGGTCTGTCTCATCTCACTTTTGAGGTCTTCCATCTGATTTGAAAACTTGTTTTTGGATAAGGGGGCACTGGCTAAAAGTTGACTTCCCCTACCTCTTTTTTGGGCTATCCTAGAATGGTTTCTAAGCACAGTCTTTATGTCATCATAAGTTAGCTGGTAGATGTATCCCCCAGCTAGAAAATGGAGGCTATCTAAAAGGTCTTCAGGGACTCCTCGAAGCAGAACCAGCTTCAGATATTTGGGGTCAAGTGTGCACCTGGACCTTTTTATAACTGATTTGGAACCTTTCTTCATAGTCTTCTAAAGATTCATCACTTCCCATGGTCATTCGAATGATTTCTCCCTTTGTTTCCTTTGACCTACAGTAATCCTAGTATTTGTTGTTAAAGGCTTGCTGCATCTGAGCCCAAGTTGTGATAATGTTTCCAGGTAGCCCCATGAACCAGCATAGTGCTGCATCCTTGAGGGTAGAAGGAAAGATTTTCAACTTTTTCTCATTTCTGCATAGTCATAAGTTCGACAAAGGATAGCAAACTCAAACAAGAAGGTATCAGGGTCTTCAATAGTCAATCCATGGAAGTGAGGTAAGGCTGAGGGACTTATGTTTTTCATTTTTGTGTCCCCATTGGTCTCTTAGATGGGAAAGGTGCCTTCTATTCTCTCCTCATTTCCTATACTATTTCTGTGTTCAACCATGGTCTCAGGAGGAATGTTTTCTTGCTCTTCTTCTATTATAGGATCTTCGTATATCTCTGGAGGTTCACCTATAGGTTCTTCTAGATCACTGCCACCGAAGAAGAGAGAAGGGTGACTTAGTGATGTGTTGGGGGTGTTGGGTAGGAATTTTCATGAATTGTCTCTATTCGTACGAGGCATGAAAGGAAATATTTTTGGTTGATTTTTCTTTTTTTCTCTTCTTGTCCCTGCAAAACTGAAATTGATTGAACAACAAATTGCAACTAACTAAAATAAACCTTATTGAAATGAAAATTTCATAATTGAAATGAAAGTGAGAAATGACTAATCTATGTTGCTGAAATGAAATTGCAGAATTGAAATGCTAATCTACGCTTGTAGGATTGAAATTGCAAAATTGAACGAAAGCAGGAAATTTCTAATCTACGCTTGCTGAAATGAAAATGGAAATGAAACAACAACTCTACTCTTGTTGAAATAAACTACTTCGCAGAATGTTGCAGTAGAAAATAGAAGAAAAGCAGTAATCACAAATACTTTGACGCTTCCCCAGCAATGGTGCCAAAAAGATGGTGAGCTCCAGTATTGTAGCAATGATGCTGCAACTCCTGGGACTCCCTACTTTACTTTTATCAACCCGGTAATTCGTAACAAACTTGGAAGAGACGGTGCTATATGCACAAGTACTAGCTCTTACTGTAGGCTGTCACTTGATCAACTGGCATAAGTTCGCTAGGAACTTAAGCCAACTTCTATGAGTTCTTAGAAGAAGCTTTTAACTATGACAGATGAAAGCTAACTCAAAAGAGGCTAGTCTACTTGCAGAAAGAAGATGAAAGCTGAAAGGAAATGCAAACCCTGGAAAACCCTAGTTCTACCGACTAACCCTACTTGTGCAAGAAAAGAGATGAAAGCTACTGAAATGGATGCCATTGACTCTTGAAAAGGTAAAATGCATGTGTTTAAGCTACATTTGAAGGAAAATATGTAAAAATAATCTTTTTGTATGTTTGAGTAATTTTATGCAGAATTATTATGCATATGTTCTAATTATTTTTTACTGTGCAGAGGTTTATTGGTGAAAGGAAATGCAGTGGGCGTTTGCAGGAGGTTGGGAAGGTTAGAAGAGGACCTACGGGGTCCCTATCATCCTTCTAGAGATTTCCACCATGCTCAGATCTCGAAAAATCGCTCGCATGAACTTCTATAGGAGGCTGCAGGGGATCTACAAGAAGTTCTACAAGAACAGGCCGAAAGTGGTTTTTAGGGGTTTGATAGTGGAAAAACAGTGGGAAAGTTGGAATGAAGGATGGGTAAGGATGTTAAGGGGTCTAGGATCTGGTAGATGAAGCTCAAGAGTGAAGAAGATGGTTGGAGTTGTTCAAAGGTGAAGGAAGCGATTTTGCACAAAAATGTAGAAATTAGGGTTGTTTGGGAAAGTGTGGCAAATGAGTGAAGAAAACCTTGAGAAAGAGACTGGAATAGGTTTTATGATGGAGGAAGGATAGGCTGGAGTGTCTTATAGGTGCTCTGCACACTTCTATTCAAAACTGATCCAAGCAAAGACTAAAAAAAACAAAGATTTATCTATTTTGACCTAATCTAACCTAAAAACCAGAAACATGATGAACAGAAGTTTATAGACAGGAAACAATGCAAGAAAGCTATGGAAACTGAGCAAGAATATATATAAATATGAAAACACAACTTATATCAACTTTTCCAACTTAAAATCTAACACTAGCAATTGCATTGGAAGGCAAAAACAATGTTTTGTGGCAGCAAGTGTGCCTTGGTCTCAGTTCATGGTCCCAAGGAGGGAAAAATGAGATCAAGGACTGCTTGATAGCATTTTTGTGGATATTTTCTATTACCAAACTATCAAATCAACCTGAAGAAAGAACAACTATCTTAATGATCAAAAACAACCTAAATAACAGAGAAAGATTTTAACCTAAATAACAGAAATTACTCTATGAATGCAAGACAAACACATAAAAGTACACAAAGGAGGTATTGGGCACTTGGTTTGGGCCCAAATCCAAGAGCTACAGCCTCCTAAGAAAGCTCAGAGCTGGTGCAAAGTGGGATTCATCTTCATTGATCAAAAAATAATAGTGACATCACAAAAACTTTCTGCAAGAAGAACTCGAAAATGTGCTGGTATAGGGCTGCACTAAAGTGCAAAAATAGACTATCAATTGGATAACCTACTAAGGCTTGAAGCCTTCCTACTTATGCAAACGAGGACTCCCAACAGTCCTCCTTAACTTTAGGAGCTTGGCGGTCCAAAACTGCAGTTAATCAGCTACTTCACTAGACCTACTCGGCTACCCCTTCAAATCATCTTTGGTGGGCTATTGAACTTCAAACTAATGGTGGAGAATTCGAGGAAGGGGTCATTTAGTGCAAGAGGACACCCCTCCTATAAATCCTCAGCCTTGTTTCTTCGTATTTGGCTGCCAATCTGCTCATAAATGCCTGATTTTGGTCCAAAAATGTCCAAAAATTTGCAACAAGCACGTATTAGACTTTGTGGTCAAGTGACTATTCCCATTCACTCAATTAACATAAATATATTCAAAAGCATGCATAAAATTATGGAGAATGGTGGATTAAATGAGAATAATATGAAAAATGAGCCCATAAAGCTACCCATTTCTTGGGCTCATCATCTCCCTACACTCCTTCATCAAATAGCAAGAAACTAAATTCGATTCTACTTCAGTCTTGCAATTTGCTACAAGATTGTCTTGAACTTCTACAAGATTGTCCTGAACTGCTACAAGATCAACCAAATGTGCTACAATATTGAGATATGCTTAGGAGAGGGGGTCAAAACTCATGTTTTCCTTTGGGAAATGTCATGAGAGGTTCATCAAGCCTCCTTCACCTCTCACCCACTCCATTTAACAAATTTCCTTCTCAAAATTCCACCTCTATTCATATAAAAAGAAAACAAGGTCTTTGGAGAAAAATATTGTGCCTTTCACAGAAAGGAAATTGTAAATTTGTATGATGATAATTTTGAAATTTTGTTCATGCTCAAGAATATTTCCAAAGACTGAGGAAGAACTGATATCACATATGGGCAGAAATGGAGGACTCTCATGGACTTATATAAGTGGGTCATTCAAAGTTGGTTTGCACCAATGTTGCAAGGGGCATCGACAAATGATCTAGGCCACTACAACCAAATCCAAAGGGACCCACTCTACAACTGGAATTTTTGTAAAGATTCTTGGTGGTTTTTCAAATAAAACTAATGGATTAGGGTAGGGTAATGGGCCTTGAGTACCTATATATAGGCCTCATTTTGTATTTTCAAAGGTGGGAAAATATTCTAGTGTAGGGGACACTCCGTCAAATTTTCTCCAAATTTGTTGGGAGTTTTGAATTTGTTAAGGAAAGAATTTCAAAGTGAGTTTTGGGCTGCTAGTTCTTTTCATGCATGTAATTATATGAACTGACCTTTTATTTTGAATCTTTACACAATATTAATACAATTTCTAGGATTTTCATGGAAAATTATGTTGTGAACTCGGTTTTTATGATATTGATATGGTGTTGTACAATTAAAGTGAATTCTACATCAGTATGATGGTTTGATTTAATTTTTGTAAAATTTATCAAACTCTTTGAAGAGTATATTGGCTTCTTTGATTGGTTTTAAAAATATTTTTAATGAAATGGAAAGAATGAAAATATTGTGTTTTCTTGTGGCTGAATTCTGAATTACTTAGCTACCCATCAAATTTAACAGGTTTGAAAGAATTCCCGCTCTTTGAATTTGTTAGGGTTTGTTCTCCATTTTTCACCTTCTCCAAAACAAATTTTCATTTCTTTATTGGAAAACTCAAAGCTCATGAATGATCCAACTAAAGGCTAGTGGAAATTTCACCTAATAGAATTGTTTTAATGGTTGATTCCCCCCCCCCCCCCCCTACCTATATTATTAGAAAAGAAATTAATTCTAAACATAAATTAGTGATGAAATTGATTGAGTTTTATCCATTGTAATTTGTACTTTCTTAATGAAACCCATGATGAATGTTGAATGCATTTGATGTTAATATTTTCAAATTCCTAATAAATATTAGTTAGATTATGAGTAATTTCACTACATTTAACATAGGAACAAACATACACAAAAAAAGTTTTAGAGATTGATTCAAATGGTTGAAAATAGCTCCTCATGTTCCTTTAGAACTTTATGTATAAAATAAAGTGCATGATACTTGAACTTGAATTAAACACATAAAACATCAACATTATTTAAGGCATAACTATACAATCATTCCACAAAGAACATTCACTCACACCAACATTAATATACAATATAATTTGTTGTCACCTTTATTTTTCTTGATGAAAATTGAAAACAAGAATGAACAAGTTAGAAGATTAGGCCTGAAGAATGCAAAAGTAGATTTAGCATGTTTTGAAATAACAATAGATGATTTCACATATATAATTTAAACAAAAAGCTATAATCACAACAAGAAACTAATATCACACTTATATGTTCCCAAGCTCTACACCATAGCACAAAATAGTGTGACTTTGGGCTACCCACATAGTAAGAGAGTGAGAGGTTGATGCTAGGGTGTTGGCGTTAGTTTGATGTACTGGGATGAGTTGTAATGTTGGATTAATGTCATGTGAGTGTGTATTGATGAGTTTCTTATATAATAAGATGTTATTGTATGAGTAGGGTGTTCAATGCAGAGTTGCATTACAAAGAGATTGTTGTATTCAGTGATTGAGAAAAGAAGTCATATTTGGAAATAGTATAAAAATGGGATGAAATGGTTTGTGTTTTTTTAATGCTTACAGCCAAATTCCCTGATGTGATACTAGCTGAATAACACAAACTTTCTTAAAAATTAATAGAAAACTTTAAACTAAAACATTTACTTGTTCCTTAACATGAAAAAATTAACACAAGTGGGAGGATATACATTATTAATTTTTACTTAGGGTAAGGGAAACCTCGTAGAAACATTCAAGATGCAAAATTATTTTTCTAGCAAAGGTAATCCATAGATATAGAATTATATGGAGTAAATATTAGCAAAAAGTTCATGGAGGAGAAGAGATAAGAGGTTTTTCCCTGTGGTCGTGTGTTATATAATATTTCTGTGGAAAAATGGATTTTGGATTGTGAGAATATGACTTACCCTCTTTGCAAATATGCCTTCTTTTTCCTGTAGAGGATGAGTTCAGGAGATCAAGGGAACTACGAATGCCACTTTAATCCTAGCACCAAGAAGCATGGTGCTTAATGTAGTTGTAAATATTACTCTTAGCCTTAAAATTTTATTGTTGTTTGGCATTCATGTGCAGTACAGTGGGGAAAATGAGTTTTCAATGTATGTGAGTAAGCCCAATTTAGTATGTAGATGGATGGTAACCCAAACCAAACCTTTATTTGGGTTTTCTATGGGATGGAAATTTTCCCAGCATCTATGTACATTACTGTAAATCAAGATGTGGTAATGCCAATACAAGAGTCAAACAATTTTTGGACTTTGAGCATATGCACCCACTGTCATGTCTCATGTTTATATTTTTAAAGTTTCTTTGGTTTCTTGTGGTTTTTGTTCTTCATGAGGTGCTTATGTCATTTGAATTTACCTTTCATGGCATTTATAACCTTAAAACTAATCTTACCTAAACCACATTTTTGGGTCATAATATAACATAAACCTTTCTAAATGCATAATTGTTTCATTTTAAATTAGTTGAAGAAATAAATGAAGAAAGGTATTCTAATCTTTAACATTAAACTTGGAAGAGAAGGTGTTGTAATATGTTACCTCTTTTTAAATGGATAGTTGTTTTTATTTTAAACTAGGCTAAAGAAAAGAAATGAAAATATATTGGTTTCAATCTTCAACTCTATAATATTTTACCTCTTTTCAATTGAACATTTGCCTCTTATTTTAAGTAAATAATTGAGAAAGTTGATTCCAATATTGGACTTCGAACTCGGGTAGCCAAGGCATATTCTATAACCATTTTCTCCTTAAATTTGAATTACTCAGGATACTTTTGCAGTCCTTTAACTCCTTTTGGATGCATAATTTTTTTATTTTATTTTAAATAGCTTAAACAAAATATATGAGGTTGATTCCAATATTTAACTATAAACTCTCAAGAAGCTAAGACATACTCTAATACTCTACCTCTTTCTAAATGCACAAATGTCTTTTAAAATAAAAAGAATGAAATAGTGGATTCCAATCTTTGATTTTAAATTTAAACCTCAATAGCTAAGGCATGACTGGTAATATTTGTATCACTTCACATAGCCTTTGCAACACATCAAGTGGGCATGTTAAAGAACATGTTGAGAACCCCATATCCAACTTGAAGGGATATCACCATCTAGAAGGAATTTTTCAACATGAAATGATTTGCAACAAATCTTGTACCTCTCGTTCACTAATAGTGATGAAAAACTTGCATCCAATTTCTCATTAATAACCATGGATTATGATTCCCATAAACATTATACCTAGACAACAATACAAAGGTTGTATTATATGGTCATATTTATTATGTCTTCATATTATAGGAGTGATGAATAGCCTAGTAGTGCTAGGCTTCTGCTAGATGATCATTTTTTTGTGTGTACATATTATAAGAGTCATAAATAGTACAGTAGCTCTAGGCCCTAATAGATGATCATATTTGTTGTGAGTACAATTTATAAGAGTCATGTTTATAGGTGCCTAATAAGCATGGAGTTACATTTCATATGTGAGCTTGACCAATCAGAAATGAAAATTCAGTTTTCTTAGTTGTGCTACAGTACATTGAAACTGAATAAGCAGAGACGATAATTGAAATATAATTGAACGTCAATTACAAAAATTTTCATCAAGGAAACAAGATGCCATATTGCTGACTCATTGTACATGTTTTAATTGTTCAATTTAGCTATTACATCAGAGATATATCAGACCAAACCTTAGTTCTAGTCACAATTATTTTCTTGCTCTATTGACTGCTAAACAAATGAATGGGCGTTAGGATGAATTGTCAAGAAGTGAGTCTTTGTTTGCAAGAAAAAAAAGCCATGTTTAGTAGAGAAATTTATCACCTCCATTGTTTAAATTTTAATTATACTCAATTGATATAGAATCAAAACTCAAACAATAATGGTAAGAATCTTACTTCACCCTTTTCATCAATAACCTCTCCGATCACATCCATGATGCAACTACACTAAATACTAGCACAACCACATTAGTAAATGTGGTTGATATGCGTCGAAGGCGTATAATTATGATTATTATTATTAATTAATATTACTACTATTATCAATTAATAATATTATTAATTAATTTATAAACATTATTAATTAATAAAGATTAATAATAATTAATTCATTAATATTGTTTATAATAAATGTTACTAATTAATTTAAACCAATGGACTCACAATGGACCATGGTGGACCATGATTGATATTATAAACGAAAGGGATTGGTATTATAAACCCAAGGAATAATAAAACCAAGGGATCAATACTAAAACCCCAAGGGATTATGAACCCAAGGGAATAATATTAAACCCAACAAACTAATGTTATAAACCCAAGGTATATAAACCCTATGAAAAATATTATAAACACTAAAATAAACATGGTTGGCGATGGTTGCCCATGGTTGATTTCCATATTGAGACAATCCTTGTCACAATGCAATGTTGGATTATGGTTGATTTTCATATCAACACAAACTTTGTGACAATGCAGCGTTTGACCATGGTGGACCATGACTAACCATGGATGACAATGTTTGACTTTATAAAACATGGTTGACCATGGTTGATTTTAATACTCTGACAATCCTTGTTGCAATGTGACGTAGGACCATGGTTGACCATGCTTGATTTTCAAATCAACAGAATCTTTGTCACAATGCAACATTTGACCATGGTTAACCATGATTGATTCTCATATTGAGACAATAATATTAGAACCTAGGAATATGAACCTTTAGATTAGTAAATCCAAGGGTTAAAAATTATAAACCCAAGGTATATAAACCCTAAGGTAAATACTATAAACCATAAAATAAACATGGTTGACCATGGTTGATTTCCTTATTGAGACAATTCTTGTCACAATGCGACATTGAACAATGGTTGACCATGATTGTCCATGAATGATTTTCATATCGAGACAATCTTTGTCATAATGAGACATTGGACAATTATTGACCATATTTGATTTTCATATTGAGACAATCATTGTCACAATGCAATATTTGACCATGGTTGACCATGGCTTGCCATGATTGACCATGGCTTGCCATGATTGACCATGGTTGACCATGATTGATATTATAAACCCAAGGGATTATTACTAAAACCCTAAGGGATTATGAACCCAAGGGAATAATATTAAACTCAAGGGACTAATATTATAAACCCAAGGTATATAAAAACCCTAAGATGAATTTTATAAACACTAAAATAATCATGTTTAACCATGGTTGATTTTCATATTGAGACAATCATTGTCATAGTGTGATGTTGGACCATGGTTGAACATGCTTAATTATGGTTGATTTTCATATCAACACAATCTTTGGGACAATGTGGCATTCGACCATGGTTGACCATGATTGACCATGGATGACCATGTTTGATTCTATAAAACATGGTTGACCATAGGTTACCAAAGTTGAGAATGATTTAGCATGGTTGATGATGATTATCATATTAAGTCAATCTTTGTCATAATGCAACATTGGACCATGGTTGAGACAGTGATTGATTTTCATATTGAGAATCTTTGTCACAATGCAACGTTGGACATTGTTGGCCATGTTTGATTTTATAAAACATGGTTAACCATGGTGGACCATAGTTGAATAATATTAAACCCAAGGGGCTAATATTATCAACGCAAGGTAGATAAACCCTAAGATAAATATTATAAACACTAAAATAAACATCATTGACCATGGTTGATTTTCATATTCAGACAATCCTTGTCACAATGTCACATTTGTCACGTTAGACCATGTTTGACCATGGTTGACCATGATTGATTTTCAAATCGACAGAATCTTTTTCACAATGTGACATTGGACCATGGTTGACCATGGTTGATTCTCATATTGAGACAATAATATTAAACCCTTAGATTGATAAACCCAAGGCAATCATATTATAAAGTGAAGGGATAATGAACCTTTAGATTAATAAACCAAAGGGATAATGAACCCTTATATTAATAAACCATGGTATTGATATTATAAACTAAAGAGAATACTAAACCAAAGGCATACAAATTATAAACCCAAGGTATATAAACCCTAAGGTAAATATTATAAACCCTAAAATAGACATGGGTGACCATGGTTAATTTCCATATTGAGACAATCCTTGTCACAATGTGACATTAAACCATGGTTAACCATGCTTGACCATGATTTATTTTCATATTGAGATAATCTTTATCACAACGCGACGTTGGACCATGGCTGATTTTCATATTTAGAGAATCATTTTCACAATGCGACATTAGACCATGGTTGAGCATGGCTAGATATGATTAACCATGGTTGACCATGATTCATATTATAAACCCAAAGGAATAATAAACCCAAGGGATTGATATTATAAACCCAATGGATTAATACTAAATTCCCAAGGGATTATGAACTTGAGGGACTAATAATATAAACCTAAGATATATAAACCATAAGATAAATAATATAAACACTGAAATAAACATGTTTAATTGTGGTTGACAATGGTTGATTTTCATATTGAGACAATCCTTGTCACAATGTGACATTTGACCCTAATTGACCATGCTTAACCATGGTTTCTTTTCATATCAACATAATATTTGCAATAATGTGACGTTTTACCACGGTTGGCCATGATTGACAATGTTTGATCTTATAAAACATCATTGACCATGGTTGACTAAGGTTTACCATGATTGACCATGGTTAAGCATGGTTGACGAAGATTATCATATTGAGACAATCTTTTTCATAATGTGATGTTGGACCATGGTTGATACAATGATTGATTTTCATATAGATATAATCTTTGTCACAATGTGACATTAGACCAATAGTTGGCCATAATTGATTTTATAAAACATGGTTAACCATGGATGTTCATGCTTGAATAATATTAGACATAAGGGACAAATATTATAAACCTAAGGTATATAAACCCCGAGATAAATATTACAAACACTTGAAATAGACATCATTGACCATGGTTGATTTTCATATTGAGACAATCCTTTTCATAGTGTGACATTGGATCATGGTTGACTATGGTTGATAATGATTGATTTTCAAATCGACAAAATCTTTGTCACAATGCCACATTGGACCATGGTTGACCATGGTTGATTCTCATATTGAGACAATATTTGTCACAATGTGATGTTGGACCTTGGTTGACCATGATTGAATTTACAAAACATGGTTGACCATGATCGATATTATAAACCCAAGGAATAAAAATTATAAACCTAAGGTATATAAACCATAAGATAAATATTATAAACCCTAAAATAAACATGGTTGGCCATGGTTAGTTTTCATATTGACACAATCCTCGTCACAATGCAATGTTGGGCCATGGTTGACCATGATTAATTTTCATATCGAGACAATCTTGTCACAATGAAATGTTGGACCATGGTTTACCGGGGTCGATTTTCATGTTGAAAAAATCATTGTCATAATGTGAAAATCGACCATGGTTGACTATGGCTGGCTATGATTGACCATGGTTGACCATGATTGATATTATAAACCCAAGGAAATAATAAATCCAATGGATTGATATTATAAACCCAAGGGATTAATACTAAAACCATAAGGGATTATGAACACAAGGGAATAATATTAAACCCAATGGACTAATATTATAAACCCAAGGTACATAAACCTTAAGATAAATATTATAAACACTAAAACAAACATGATTAATCATGGTTGATTTTCATATTGAGACAATCCTTGTCACAATGTGACATTGGACCATGATTGACCATGCTTTACCATAGTTGATTTTCATATCAAGACAATCTTTATCATAATCCAACATTCAACCATGGTTGAGCATGATTGATTATGGATGACCATGTTTGATTTTATAAAACATGGTTTAATGTGGTTGACCACGATTGACCATGGTTGATTAGGTGCTCAAAATTATGCTCAAAAATCAAAGTGTCAGAATTTTGTTAAACTTAGATCAAGTCAAAGAGCTCATCATTCTGATTCCAACAGTGTGAATGACACTCAAATCTGAGCTCGTATGCAAAAGTTATATCAAGTCAAAGTTCAGGTTTGACTTACTTACATGGTAGGATTGGATGATGTGGCAAGGTCCTTCAGTGAATGAGTAGGTGCCAAGTGGAAAGGCACCTATGGCCCCCGCATGTCACAAATCACATATCTTAGGCAGGTCATGTTAAAGAATCGGTCGCAAGCAAGGTCACAGTTGTGATGCAATAAATTGCAATCGCACTTCGCAAAAGACAAGTGGAAAGGTGTTAAAGGATCGACCCTAGAGGTGCGATGCGATGGATTGCAATCACAGATCAGCGAAGAGAAGATAGTTATAGTAATCAACCCCCAACATACCCAAGTTGTGATTACCACCGATACTCTGCCGAATTGCGATTAAGCGATAAGTTTCGGATGCGATGCAACTTTAGATACCAGTTTATAATTCCGTCGGGTCGACCACATTGCTCTCTCAATATTGCCCGCTGCTTACACAAAACTTAAGTCCATCGGTCCTCACCGATTGCGATTTGTGATAAGACTCGACTGATAGATTACTGTTTGCTGTGCGGTGAAATTTTCGCCTAGTTAGCAGATTTTGGGGCTAATTTGTAGGATCATGGTAGAAATGGGGAAATTTGTGGAGGGAATAGTGGGAAAACTAGGAGAAGTCATAAAGTCTTCAGTTTTCCACCAAATTGGTTGAAAGAAGAGGATGGATAGACATTTTTTAGTATTCTGAATTGAGGGGAGTAGGTTATAGAGGCATTTGAGCATCATAAACACATATTTTTACACTTTTTAGCATAATAGAGAGGCCCAAGCCATTAGAAGTTGGACCAAGGAGACGTAGCCCAGGAGGGGTGAAATCCTTTATCATGTGCTTGTTGTAATGTGTTTTTAATGATGTTCTATACATGTTTATGCTATTGTTCAGTTTCTGATTTATGTTAAATTTCTCATAAAATTAACATAAAACTCTTCATTTCACTTGCAAAAATTGATGAATCCTTAAGCACAATGAAAGAATTTTGTTTATAATCTGAGGAAGATCTTAGCACTGCAAATTAATATTCTAAATCAGATCAATTTGGTATCAGAGCTAAGGTTTTTTCTTTGTGAAAGAAGGATTTAATTGTTTGCAAGTTTATGTCATGCTTACAAGGTTAAAACTCAAAAGAGGTGAAGGAAAGGTGGTTGGAAGCCCTAAAGTTGGGTCAAGGGGAAGAAGAGCAAGGTTGCCATAATCTCCAACACCATTTCAGCCTCAAGTGGTAGTTGTGACTCCAGAGATCATGTCTTATGAAGGAGAACCTACAAACATGATAGAAGATGAGAAGACCTTCAGAAAGGCTTTCTTTGATATGACAGAGATGGGGAAGGTCCTCTATGAAGAGAGGAATAGCAGATTTCAAGGAGAAGTTTCCAAACCTCCCAAAGGAGAAGGCTCTTCAAGAAGAGGTAATAGGAATGGAGACAAACCTCCAACCTTTCCATATCTTCTTCTTCACAAGCATCTTCACACTCTTCCACTAATACAACCCTTACTCATACTCATCATCACTCTTCAAAAGGAACTGGTAAATCACCTTTTTTAAAACTTGATGTTAAATTCGAGCTACCTGTGTATAATGGTGAAGTGAATGTAGAGAAACTTGATAATTGGATTCTTCAGTTGGAGGTCTATTGCAGGATTCAAAACCCTCAATAGGATGACATAAATATTCAATTAGCTTCCTTGAGAATGGAGAGTGCAACTCTAGTATGGTTGGAATCAAAGACCCAAGAGGAGATAAAAAAACACGGTAAGATCTCTATTTCTTGGAATGATTTCATTGCTGCAATCAAAATACAATTCTACCCTCTAGCTTATATGTAGAGAGACATCATGAATTGGAAGAACTTTAGACAACTAAAAGGTCAAAATGTGCAAGATTACACCCAAGAATTCAGAAAAAGGTCTCTGATGTTAGGTGTAGATTTACAGCCATGGGACACTTTGCTAAAGTACATAGGGGGTTTACACAGTTACCTTAGGCATACTATATTAATTTTTAATCCAAATAATCTAGATGATGTGTATGTGCAAGCCACTCATCTTGAAGCAAGAGGGAAAAACACCCCGGAAGAAGGTAGTAAAAAGGGTAAATAGAAAGAAAAGGGTTTCAAGGGAAAGAAAAATGCATCCATTAAAAAGGAAGGAGAGAAAAAAAATCTTTAACCATTGTTCCATAGAGGGTCATGATGAAGCTCATTTTTGGAAGCTTTGTCCTCAAATGAAACCAAAGAAATTCAACAACAAAGGAAAAGAAAAGATAGCTACAATAACTCAAGAAGAGGATTTTGGATTCGAATCGGGTGATGAAACAAAAATCACAACCATGGGGTTTCAAGGAAAGGAATCCATTTCCAGCACTAGTTCTTCAAACTCACATAATGAAAATCCAAATCAAAAGAGGAGAATAGAACTGTTTCACATAAGGGTGATATCGAAACGTAACAATATTGATATGTTGTTTGATAGTGGCTCTGAAGCCAATATTATATCTGAAAACATTGTCAAGACTTTAAATATGGAAACTATTCCACATCATAAAACGTATCCACCTGGATGGGTATGTGACAATGCACAATTGAAGGTTATGAGAAAGTGTAAAATGAAAATCGCAATCATTGCAAAATTCATAGATGAAGTGGAGCTTGATGTTGTGCCGTTAGACATCTGTGGCATCATTTTGGGTGGCCCATACCTTTTATGATAGGAAAGATATCTTCCATCAACATGAAAATAAATATCATTTATTCAAAAATGGAGTAGAATATATTTGAGATCTCACAGTAAGAAAACAAATCTTTCGCTTGTAAATGCAAGGCATATGAAAAGACTGGTGAATTTGAGCAAGAATTTCGTGCTTCTTATGATCAAATCTAAAAATGGTATTGATAATGAAGCCTTCAAAGGTTGTGATTTGGATTTGAAATCTAAATTGGTTGATGTAGTTAACCAATATGATGAAATGTTTCAGGAACCAAAGGGATTACCCCCCAAGGGAGGAATCCAACACAAGATATAGTTGCACCAGGATTGTACTCTTCATAACATTGGCATGTATAGGATGTCAGTGATGGAAAGCACATAATTTAAGACGTGAATCCAAGATTTGTTGAATAAAGGGATCATCAGACCATGTTTCTCGCCTTGTTGTTCCAAAGAAGGATGGAACATGGCGCATGTGTGTGGATTTTCATGCATTAAACAAAATTATGGTAAAGAACCATTACCCACTACCCCGAATAGATGATTTCCTGGATCAATTGAAAGATGCAAAGTATTTTACTAAGATGGACTTAAGAAGTAGCTACCATCAAATTAGAATAGCTGAAGAAGACATTTAGAAGACAACATTCAAAACAAAACAGGGTTTGCTTGAATGGCTAGCTATGTTTTTTGATTTATGTAATGCTCTTACTACATTCATGCGTGTGATGAATGATGTGTTGAGGCCATTTCCTGATGATTTTTTCATAGTATATTTAGATGACATATTAATTTTTATTAAATCTCGTGTTGAACATGTCATGCATATAAGAAAAGTACTTGATGTCTTGAAAAAAGAACAATTGTATCTTAAGATGTCAAAGTGCGAGTTTGGAAAGATTTATTTAGTTTACTTGAGTCATATTGTTGGAGGACCTGAGTTAAAGATAGATCCCTCCAAGGTTGATGTCATTGTTAATTAGCCAAGGACCAAGATAGTTATAGAGGTAAAAAAAATTCTGGGAGCAGCCCAATATTGGAAGAAATTTATTGCTAATTTTTCTCTTATAGAAGTTCCTTTGCATGCGTTGACCAGCATGAAAAAGGTTTTTCAATGGGGAGGCAAACAACAAAATGCCTTTGATGCGTTGAAGGAAAATATCAGTACAGCTCCCGTACTCACACTTCCAGACTTGAGATGGTCATTTGTGATCCAAAGAGATGATAGTGACTACGCTATGGGTGCAGTCCTCATGTAGCATGGTAAGCCTATATGTTTTCATTCGAATACTTTTAATGGTGCATTGATTAACTATCCTACACATGACAAGGAATAGTATGCACTAGTGCAAAGTGTGAAAAAAATGGAAACACTATTAGATGGGTAAGGAAACAATCATTCACATTGATCATCAACCATTGTAATACTTGCAATCTCAATCAAAGTTTCACCAATCAAGGAACTTCTGATGGATGGGCTTTCTTCAAAAATTACACTTGGTAATTCGGTATAAGAAAGGTATCTACAATAAAGTTGTTGATATGCTTTCTAGACTGATTGTTAGTGAAACTACTTTACTCAATCATAATTATGTTTTACATGAAAGTTATATTGAGAAATATGCATTAGATAATGAATTTCAAGATGTTTATGCAAGCTTGAGTCAAGGTAACCAAGTAGAGGAATTGGATTATCATTTGCATGATAACATGCTGTACCATCTTGGCAAGCTTTGTATTCCACGGGGAGAAAGAGTTAACATCATAAGAGAGGCACATACTTCTCTTATTGTTGGTCATTTTGGTGTAAGTAAGATGGTGGCACATATACAAAGGTATTGTTATTTGCCACGTATGCTTGAAAGTGTGTCTTGTTTTATTAAATCATGTTCATTATGTGCAATTAGTAAGCCTAGTAATAGGAAGTTAGGATTGTACACACCACTTCTGGTTCCTTCACGGCCATGGGAGAGTGTTTCTATTGATTTTGTAGGAGGCCTTCCATTGTCGAAAACAGGTCATGATTATTTTTATGTAGTTATGGATAGGTTCAGTAAAATGTGTATTTTGATGCCATGTAAAAAGAAATTTACAGCTGAGAAAACTGCTTAGTTATTCCTTCAGAATGTTTGGGTACATTTTGGATTTCCCACATCCATTGTTAGTGATTGAGATTCTCGCTTTATGGGGAACTTTTGGTCAAACTTGTTGGGATTCGTGGACACCAAACTAACAAAGAGTACAACCTTTCATCCACAAACATATGGTCAAGCAGAGGTAATGAACATAACAATGATACATCTTCTATGTTGGTATTGTAACAAGCATCCTAAGTTGTGGGATGAGCAGTTGCACTATATTCAACATGCTTACAATCGAGCCAATCACTCTTCCACTCAAACTTCGTCATTTGAGGCATGCATGGGATACTTGCCTAAATATCCTTTGGATTCTATTTTTGGCAAAGATGTTGCTATTTAAGGTCATAGAGACATAGATAAATAAGGAAAGTTCATTGAAAAATATAATTAGTGCACCAAAAGGTTCAAGAACAGCTTGAGAAAAGCCAAGGAAAGTACAAAGCAAGGCATGACAAGCATCGTTAAGATCACATGTTCTAAGTTGGTGATGAAGTTTGGCTTCACATTAACAAAGAGAGGCTCCAAGGAGAAGGTAAAAAGCTAAAACAATTAGATATGGTCCATTCAGAATTTTGGAAAAGATTGGTAACAATGTCTTTAGGTTGGATTTGCATTCATATATGAAAATTTATGTTGTTGTTAATATGGATAATTTAAGGTTGTATGAGACTAATTTGATAAAATATCAAGGAGAGAATGTTCAAATTCCATCTATTGAAGACTTTTCTCCAAAACTCATTGATGTGCTTGAGCTAGAGACTATACTTTACATAAAGACAAGGACATTAAAAAGGGGAAGTATTGATTATCTTTGAGTGGGGCTCAAAGGCACAGTTCCTTCAAAAGCCAAATGGAGTGAAGTTGGAAATGTGAGGGAACTATACCCTCCCTTGCTTAATAATTGAGAGTGATCCTTTTGGGGTCCAAATGACTTCCAGTGGGGAGGAGTGATCAGGTGCTCAAAATTATGCTCAAAAATCAAAGTGTCGTAATTTTGTTAAACTTATCTTTAGATTGAAGAGCTCATCGTTCTATTTCCAACAGTGTGAATGACACTCAAATTTGAGCTCATATGTAGAAGTTATATCAAGTCAAAGTTCAGGTTTGACTTGCTTGCATGGAAGGATTGGGTGATGTGGCAAGGTCCTTTAGTGAATGAGGAGGCACCAAGTGGCAAGCCACCATGGCCCCTGCATGTCACAAATTGCATATCATAGGTGGGTCATGTTAAAGAATCGGCCCCATGAAAGGTCAGGGTTTTGATGTGATAAATCGTAATCGCACTTTGCAACAGGCAGAAAGGTGTTAAAGGATCAACCCCAGAGGTGCGGATGACAATCACAAATCAGTGAAGGGAAGACAGTTATAGTAATAACCACTAGCATACCCGTGTTGCGATGTGATGGATCATAGATCACAATCGCACACAAGTCCCACATTATGATTGCCGTCAATACTCTGCCAAATTGCGATAAGTTCCGGACGCTATGCGACTTTAGATACCAGTTTATAATTTCGTCGTCTCGCCACATCGTCTACCGTGTACACAAAACTTAAGCCCATCGTTCCTCACTAATTATGATTTGTGATAAGACTCAACCGACAAATTATGTCCTGCCACGTAGTGAAATTTTCACCTAGTTGGCATATTTTGGGCTAATTTGTAGGATCATGTCGGAAATGGGGCAATTTGTGGAGAAAATAGTGGGAAAACTAGGAGAAGTCATAACCTATTTAGTTTTCCACCAAATTGATTGAAAAAAGAGGCTAGAAAGCCATTTTTGAGTATTCTGAATTGAGGGGAGCAGGTTTCATACACATTTGAGCATTGTAAACACAGATTTTTACACTTTTCAGCATAATAAATAGGCCCAAGCCATTGCAAGCTGAACCAAGGAGATGTAGCCTGGGAGAGGTGAACTCCTTTATCATGTGCTTATTGTAATGTGTTTTTGATGATGTTCTATACATGTTTATGCTATTTTCCAGATTCTGATTTATGTTAAATTGCTCATAAAATTAACGTAGAAC
Source organism: Pinus tabuliformis (assembly GCA_031772625.1). NCBI lineage: Eukaryota > Viridiplantae > Streptophyta > Pinopsida > Pinales > Pinaceae > Pinus > Pinus tabuliformis. Next base: position 1,187,530,705 of record CM062820.1, on the reverse strand, counting down.
TCTTCATTTCACTTGTAAAAATTGATGAATCCTTAAGCACAATGAAAGAATTTTGTTTATAATATGAGGAAGATCTTAGTGCTATTAACTAATATTCTAAATCAGGTCACTGGTTGACCATGATTATCATATTGAGACAATGTTTGTCATAATGCGACAATGGATCATGGTTGAGACAATGATTGATTTTCATATTGAGAAAATTATTATCACAATGTGATGTTGACCACGATTTATTTTATAAAATATGGTTGACCATGATTGATCTGGAGATAAAAAATAGGTTGAAAAATGAAAGTGCTCAGAATCTCCCATAATAGGCATCAAGTCATAGTCTTCATCATCCTAATTCCAAAGATGCTTGAATAGCCTCAATCTAATGTCATATGAAGTTATGGCATTTTGAAGTTTTTGACCAATAACTAAAAAGTCAGCAACAGGGTTGACTGGGCTACTAACTGTGTAGTCTGTATAGCTGACATGATCAGTTCACTGTGCAGGGTACAGTTGCTAGTGGACAAATCAGGTTTTGACACGTGGCATCATCGTATAGGTGTAGGTGGTTTATTTTCATTGGTTCATTGGTTGTGAGGTGGACCAATTATGAGGCAACACATGGCCCAATGAGAGGGAACCACTTAGCACCTCGTGGTTGGCCAAATTTTTTATATCGAGCCCAAGGGCATTAGTGGGGTTCAGTCCCTAGACCTTTGGCAGACGAAGCTCCGACCTTACCATCATGCCACTACGTTGGTTCTTAACCATATAGATCACTGGTTCTATTTCAAGTCGAATGATTTGGCATATGGGAGGAGGCATTGGGGCACATGGCCCCATCCCTGGTCACATTACACACCATATGACCATGACAGAATCAAAGTGGGGTCAGGGTAGTTAGGACCTATCCTTAGGTCTTGTGCGTCACCTACGTGACCACCATTGGAGCAAAGCAACTGAGAGATTTGGCGGGAGGGGCAGGGAAAGTTACCTTGGCCCAAGTTACATCAGTTCCCATACAACCTATGACATGACGAAGGGATCAAATCGAGTGGCACCTAGCCCATGATGGCCCATGGTCCCATCATTATTATGTAACCACGAACCTAGGCGAGTGGAGACAAACTCGGCGAGGGCGGGCAGTTGTCCCCGACCCCCAACCACATGGGCACCATGTGACCTATTTTTGCGCTTAAGTGGGTAATGTCACAATTTAGTGAAGTGATAAATTGCACCTTTTTTGTGGGAATCTCACTGATCTTGAGTGAAATTGTTTCTCAACAGACTATGTAAAGGGAAATATTGTCATGCACTTAGCAAGTTTTACCAATTTGGAGGATAGATAACAAAGCTTGGCTTGGAGAAGCATAACTTGCTAAATTGCTATCATTTTTGAGCTCAAGAAGAGCCTAGATAAGGGTTTTTTAGTGTCTTGAACTCAATTGCAACCTCATATTTCTGATTTGAGCATCTTATGATGGAATTTTTGCAGAATCAAATCTTTTAGTGCTATAGGTAGAGACAATTTTGAAGCAGTATAGAGGCATATTTGAGAATGGAGAGAGCCTATTTAGAGGTTTTCCAACCTTCCAATTTCATCTGCAACAACTGTTACTTTTGTAGAGGATCTCTTTTCAGTCTTCTCTCAATGTGTTTAGGAGAAAACCAATTTTCAACTCTTAATTGTGAAGGATTTGCATGTTTATGCTTTTGATTTTAGGTGGAGTACATGGATCTATTGTAGAAGCATCCTTTTTATATTGACATTTTTGTGACTTGCTATAGGGAGTCATTTTTCTGAGTGATAATTACTTGTAGGAGAAACAAGCCACTCTTGTGTCAAAAAGTTGTAATGTACTCATTTTCTTCTGAAAGCAATATAGTGGCCTAGCTATTTGAGAAGGCCCAAAGACGTATCCTAAGAGGGGTGAATTTCATGATCCAATGTTGGTTTTTTCTCTTCATGTTTATCATCTTGAGTTGCATGTGAATTTGTTTCTCTTTTAAGTTCATCTAAAAACTTACTTGATCATCCTTGAAGTTATTGTGAAAATAATTTCATGTTTAAATACCCATTTTGTTTAACTTCAAAGTGTCAGAGGACGATCTATTTTTTATAGGAGGAGCTTTCCTCTAGTTTCATATCAAGTGGTATCAGAGCAGGTTCTAACCATGTTACAAGTATGGGAAAGAAACTGAAGCTTAAAAGACATCAAGAGTTGGAGGAGATCAATCTATCTCTTCGAATGGAGAATGTTGCGCTAAGGATATTGCTTGAAGCTGTAGAGGAGGAGAAAAGGAAAATGCACCTATATTTATGTAGTGGAGGAACAAACAGGTGAGAGTTCCATTCCAAAAGAAGAAAAGAATCCCTCGAGGATGAAACCAATTTGTGCGCATGGTTTGTACACATGATATGGAGCCTATGTTGAGAATGATGCTTGCAATTTTTCCAACATTTGAAAGATCACCCATATGTGCCTGTTGGTAAAAGTAGCTGGATAGAGTTATCATCCACTTCATCATTAACATATGAAATATAAAATATGGGTGATAGCCCAAAGGATGTAATTAGTGTTTCTAGTTCTACTCCTTCAGCTAATGTTGATAACACATATTTTGTAGCTTTTGAACAAACATACCAAAGGTATTGGTATGAAGCTTTTAACTCGAATGGGTTATTATGGAAGAGGACTCATAGCCAATGACCAAGATATTACTAATCCTATCAAGGTGAAGGAATGCCCATGATTTGAAGGATTGGGTTATGGTCATGAAGAAATAGGAGGGTTCTCTAAAATTGTTGAGGCAAAGAAATCATAAAGTGATGATATGTCACACCATGATAGTAGTGATAATGAAAATTTGTATCCAAAGAGAGATGAAAATTCTAAGGGACATGCCAAGTCCAGTTTTTCTTGTCAAAGTCACAACCCAGAGGACAGGTATAAGTGTCATAGGAATTCTAGAAATGTTGGTGATTTTGATTATTTATGGGAAATGTTTCCTTACACATTTTTCGATGCATTTGACCATTCTGTGGTTGAGTGTGAGCAAAATAAGGAGATTGTCAAGAAAATGGATCAAATCCTTCGGACAAGGCATGAGAAACCTCTCTCAACTATGAAGACTTCCTTGTCAATGGGAAAGAATAAGAAGTTTTGTACCCATTGTAGCATGAACGGGAACCATATTGAAAAGTGTTGGAAACTCCATCCAAAACTTCAACCCAAAAAGGACAAAGAGGTCATGTGATCCCTTGCAAGCAAAGTGATAGGTGGAAAAGTGGAAACTGACGTAGTTCCTAAAATAGCCTTTGAAGTAGAGTGGGTGCAGAAAGAGAATCCATAAGCCTCGATAGGTAAAGAATGGGTAAACTAATTTGTATAGTTTTCTTGCTTTGTAAAATTGTAATTACTTGTTTTATATTGTCGTTTGGGTACTTTGTAAAGAGAAGTCATGTACAATCACTTATCTGCAACAAGTGTGTTTTCTTTGGAATGTTATGTTACCTTGGATTGATGATGAGTCAACTTGAATGGGACTTTTGGGATGAGCATTTGTATTTCATCCAATATGTCTACAGTTGTGTCAAGCACTCACCTATACAAGTATTTTGATATGTGAAGCTTGTTTGTGAATTTGGTCTTTGGTAAATTTTGTGAAACATATGACCATAGCAATGTGGAAAATATCAAGCATGTCATTGTACAAGTGCAGCTTGAGGACAATAAAGCAAAGTGTAAATCAATGCATGGCGAGCATTGAGTTGCTTCTGATTTCTAGGTGGAAGATCAAGTTTGTATTAAATAAAGAGAGAATTCAAAGATAAGTTTGTTTGAGCCTAAGAAATATGGTTTTGGAGAGAATGTTCAGATTCCATCCATGGCATATTTTATTCCTACATTTTTAAGAAATTGCAGCAAGCCAAAATTCTTGACAAGAAGATAAGGACTTCACATAGAGGTAATGTGGAGTACCTTGATTGGAGCTCAAAGGCACCAATTCAAACAAAACAGGAAGGATTGAGATCAGGAAAGTTACTTATATTTTTCCTCACTTATTTAATGAGTGAATATAAACTTTTGGAGGTCCAAAAGTTCCTACTCGGGAGTTATGATCTAGAGATCAAAAATGGTCTAGAAAATGAAAGTGCTTGTAATATCCCGAAACCAACATCCATTCGTAGTTGTCATATTCTTTATGACAATGATGCTTGAATCAAATCAATCCAACATTGTATGAAGTTATTGCATTTTGAAGCTTTTGACCAACAACTAAAAACTCAACAACAAGGTTGACTGGGTTACTTACTGGGCAGTCTGTACAACTGATGTCATCAACTAACTATGCAGGGTATGATTGGCAGTGGACCAATCTGGTATTGACATGTTGCATCATCGTACAGGTGCAGGTTGTGTATTTTCATTGGTTCGTTGGTTGTGAGGTGGACAAATTATGAGGTGCCACATGGTCCAATGAGAGGACACCACATGGTGCCCTATGGTTGGCCAAAATTTTTATATTGGGCCCAAGGGTTTCACCGGGGTTTGACCCCTAGACCTCTAGCAGACCAACCTCCTACCTTACTGTCACGCCACCACGTTGGTTCTTGATGTAGGGCTAATACCCCACTATACCCACAATATGCATATAGTATGCATATTCTCTTTCTATCGGGAATTCCTATGACCACCTTGGTCAAACCTTCATAAGCTAAGGTTAAGGTCCCTCATTTAATCTTCAAGCGGAAACATTTCATTATACTTCCCATAGTCTAACCTTTCATTAGTCTCCCTCTCGAAAATTTATAACTTAACTCTTCATTAAACTCAACCTAATCCTTAATCCCACACATATATAGCCCTGGTTAATCCTTTCATAACCCTTATAACTCAATAGAGAATACCTTCGGAGCTTTCGACTTGCGATATGCAACAGCCTTCCCCACCGTTGATTTCTTCCACCCAGATCAACAATTATCGCACTGTCGCATCAAATCATTATGTGCCTTCGTCACCTCTCGCATGCGATATGCGATCACAGCCAAACTTCAAATAAATTAAATTCGTGCCTGTAACTTTTTGGGTCCACCTTCTCCACAAATATTTAACGCGATCTTTCTCCATCATTGATCTCCACCTTGATCCAACAGTTGTACTTCTTCCTGATCAATAAATCAAACCGACGGTTTATAACCATTGATCAAGATCCGCTTGATATGATGCTCCACAGCGATGTCAGGTGGACTACTTAAGCGAGGTTTAATTCCATTTTGAACCCAATGGGACTTATAAACTCTTAACCTATAAAAGTTTTGGTTCGCCCTTATGGTTAATGCTTGATCAACTTACGGCTTGATATCCGTTGGATGATGAGGCCTTTAAATCCTATGGTCTAGATCGATTCTCGTCTTTCTCCTTCCGCCAGTACTTAGATTGAATCTCCACCATCCATTTCTTAGCTCTATCTTATGACTTAATCCTAGCCGCTCATCACGAACAAACCTCATCCATTGATCTTCTAGATCCAACGACTATTGTGCATCAACACTTTCATTCTTCACTCTTCTCCTCACTTGGGTTTTTATGCCAATTCTTTAATGTTTTTGATGCTTTCTCTTCTTCGAGATTCTGTACCTTCACTTTTCTGTCACAACTTCTCCCCTTAATTATACCTTTATGCTCCTCCCCCTTCACTGTAGCACTATAATCTTTCTCTCCTTGAACCATTCGCCGACTAAAAATTCTACCCAGCACTCCTTTTGCTGGAAATGTTATCTCTAAGACAACTCTACCCACAATTGCAATTGTGGAGCTGCCTCAACAACTTCTACCCAACCACAGTTGGAAGTTGTTCTATTACGCTTCTTTGTATTTCACCTCTACTCTGCACCTGCAACTTAAGTTTACGTAGAAACACTCTAGCCACACACAGATTATAATTGAATTACACAGTACACATTGTACAAACTTTGAATCAATTTGTTTTTATTAATAAACTAGTATTTACACAAGTGTCTCTCTCTAGCCTGATTTTCTTGTCAGATGCCTCTTTTCTCCTGCCCGTAGGCTTACAATCCGACTCTTTGACTCACTAGCTACTCTCTAGCTACTTCTCTAACTACTGACTAACTAACTCATTCTCTCCTTTTAGGCCTACCATTATACAAAAAGGTTCTGTTGAACTAATTCTAGTTCATATCCTTAATCTACTAAACTAACTCCTCAATATTCTCTAAGTCCACTTTTAACTCCTACTTATCCCTAAGAGTCCTCTCTAGCTCCTCGAATCATGAAACCACTTTCTAATCCATGACTTTCAATTGATTTCTAACTCTCTCAACATCATTAATCACTCATGTTATCCTTCATTCAAGAGAATTTACAAATATCCTCACACTTATCTAATTAACCACTCAAAACATTAATAATTACATACATAGGAATCCAACTTCCTCGAAAACACAAGACCCCCTATGTCTACTGTAATATAATGGTAGTTTCGAGCTAATTCTCCTACATCAGACTCTCAAAGTAGAAAATATTCATGATCTCCTAATCATGTGTCTTCATGTGTTGATAGAAAACCTCCAAGGTCCCAAACTTTGGTTCGTAGTTGTCTGAATGCTTTGCACTTTTTTTGTTGTTGTATGTCACCTGTCTTCTATTTCATCTTCCTCTCCTTGTCAATCAGTTTCAAGTTCTGATTGATCATTCTTCCTACCGCTATCAACCTCCTCCATATGGAATGCTTCATCATTAACTGCCATAACTCTTCAATCTCCATATCTAGCATATATTTGCATTGGTCCATATTCTGCCATTCACTGTTACCTCTTTCTCTCTGCCTCAGGTTGTTGTTGTTGCCCACTAACTCTTCAAATTGCTATTTATTATCTTCTCTTCGAAGTTTTCAAATTCTTACTGCCACCCTTGCATACCTACCCTCTTTCATTGATTATCTCTTTCTACATTGAATCCCGACTTTTCAGCATTCTCTCCGGTAATCTAACATCTCTGTTCCATGGATTAAATACTTCCACAAAATATTCTTCTTTCATTTTTATTTTGATGCTCATCTGTGCCAAATTTTCTCCAGCATCTGCAACTAAACCTGCACTCACAAAACAATTATTAAAATAGAAAACATAAGGCCGCAGTGCCTCTTCTTCCTTTGGCAACACATTAGTATGCTACTATGTTTTCTCCTCCTCTATCAACATATCAGTCTGCTGATTTTAATTCTCAAAAGAATTCATGAGACTATCAGCTAGACTCTCCTCCATATCATCTTCTTCAATGATATCTTTCTGCTCTGGTTCACAGTAATGAACTCCTTTTGTAATGTCAATTTGCTGAACTTTGATTACCATCTCTTTCTCCTTATGATTGTCATTCATGACAATTTCTTTGTCTTTTTCCAACAATCTATCCTGAGTATATATCCTCTTCTTTTCCAATTGCCTTCTTTGTTGGACTCTTTCCTCCTCTCTTGCATCTCCCTTGTAATCTTGATCAGGTTCTTTCTTCCTCACTGGTGCTTTCAACAATTTCTCCAGTAGTTCCAATTCTATCTCCCATTCACTGATCCTTTGATGAGAGTTTAGTCCTTCTTCAATATATATTTTTCCTTGATGTCCCTTTGTAACTCTTCTTCCAGAGCTATCCTTGTCTCATGATATGCAGTAATATTCTCCTACATTTGTTCTTCATCAAAAACATTAATCAAATTCATTCGACTACCTCTCTGAGTCAATATTCCTTCATTCTTCATTAGAATAAGTTCCCGATCCTCCATCTCTATGACAGATTCAGTAGACTCATCCATAGACTCTTTCTTCTATATCTAGTCAAATTATTCTTCTTCTAAGAAGTTTTCTTTGTCACCTTTTACTTCTATATCTTCATCTATTATGAATATATATTCAAAAGGTTGTTCTTCTTCTACAGTACTTGCAATCATGCACAAACTATCAATTTTAAAAACATAAGACCTTGTGGTTTCAATTGATGCTTCAGTCATCATGTCTCCTTGTTGTTTTGAATCCTTCATATGATTCATAAGATCTTCCACAAATCTCCAGTCTTCATCTTCACCCAGAATTTCACCATGTTCTGGTTTACAAATGGGTTCTTCCATTTCCAACTCAGCTTCTCTGAGTTCTTCCACCAAGCTCTTCACTTGCCTTAGCTGTAGTCTTCTCTGTAACTTAGACCACTTCATTGTCTTTTTCCTCAAGGTCCAACCTTATCTTTGGCTTTCCTCGAGTATCCTTCTTAATGCATCGAGTTGTTCTTTTAACTCTGCAATCTCCTTGTCACGTCTCTCTTGACTCATCCTCTTGCCATTTTCCTTGTTCACTTTTCTTTTGTTGTGGTCTTCTTTAGGACCTCTGTTATGACTATCAATTGTCATCTTCTTCTCCATCTTCATCAGTTCCTCACTCATTTACTATGAGCTGCATTAAAGCCTCTGCAACAGCAAGTCCTCCCTGCTGCCACTCACTTCACCAAGCTTTCCTCTGTTCTTAGTCTTTTGGTAAGCACTTGGTTCTCTATTCTCTGGAACCTCTTTCAGCACTTCTCTCTGATCCTCCTAAGCTTCAACTCATCTACTTCTTATAAGAACACAAGTGTCCTCTTTACTTCAATCATAAATGAAGTACTAGGTTCTTACCACCTCTTCTTTCACTTAGAAAATCTTACCAACTTTCTTCATCCTTCAACAATTCTACACACATCCTTTGTGGAATTTCCTTTGTGAGTTGAAACACTACCTCTGTAGTAAAAAGTCTCCTTCTTGCTACAGATGCCTTACTACGCTTCTCTCTTCTGAACTCAGTATTTTAGCATTTCTCTGGTTCCTTCCTCTGGAACCAATTGAGCACTCCTTGCTTTAGGTTGTTGCAATCTTCTCACCTTCCTCTGTTGTCACCTGCATATCAATGTTATTTAAACCAAAGATCATTCCCAAGCTTTCAAAAGCTTGCTTGTCAGTTTCCTTCTGAGAATATTGTTATCGTCTCTGTCCAACCTTCAATTGGATTCTTCAGGTTCACTGCCACTGCATGGATTCATAAGCAATCTCCATCCATTCTTCACATTTGAGTGAATCTCCACTTTCCTCAAGGAACAAACATCATTGTGTTTTCCTTATGCTTTTGCAATCTCTTCTTAAGAGTATCACTTACTCTCATCTTATCTCATGTATTCTACTTATCCGATTCAAATAACTTGATCTCCTCTTTCTTTTGTAATCACACTTGTATTCTACACAATTCTGCTTTAATAAAAAAGGCTTTAACTGGCTCTGATACCACAAATGACGCAGGGCTAATACCCCGCTATACCCATAGTATGCATATAGTATGCATATTCTCTTTCTACCGGGAATTCCTATGACCACCTTGGTCAAACCTTCATAAGCTAAGGTTAAGGTCCTTCATTTAATCTTCAAGTGAAAACATTTCATTAGACTTCCCATAGTCTAACCCTTCATTAGTCTCCCTATCGGAACTTTATACCTTAACTCTTCATTAAACTCAACCCAATCCTTAATCCCTCACATATATGACCCTTGTTAATCCTTTCTTAAGCCTTATAACTCAATAGAGTATACCTTCAGAGCTTTCGACTTGCGATATGTGACAACCTTCCCCACTGTTGATTTCTTTCACCTAGATCAATGGCTATCACACTATCACATCAAATCATTATGTGCCTTCATCGCCTTTCGCATGCAATATGCGATCACAACCAGACTTCAAATAAATTAAAGCCATGCCTATAACTTTTTGGGTCTACCTTCTCCACAAATCTTTAATGCGATCTTTCTCCACCATCGATCTCCATATCAATCCGGTGGTTGTACTTCTTCCCGATCAACAAATCAAACTGATGCTTTATAATTGTTGATCACAATCCACTTGATCTGATGGTCCACGGTGATGTTGGGTGGACTACTTACATGAGTTTTAACACCTTTTCGAACCCGATTGGAATTATAAACTCTCAACCTATAAAAGTTCGGGTCCACCTTTACAGTTAATGCCCGATCAACTTACGGCCTGATATCCGTTGGATGACGAGGCCCAATGTTACTTGGGAGCGGGAGTGGGAGCGGGGAGCGGGAGCGGAAGCGGGAGCGGGAGCGACCATTTTCAGAAGCTCCCGGTTTGGGAGCGAATCGGGGAGCGATTTTTTAAAAATATATATATATTTTATATTTTTTAATTTTTGATACATATATGTCAACAAAAACATGTAGAATGATGAAATAGACATAAAAAACATAAAAAAACATAAATTGATCATTGAACCATATCACATCAATCATCTAGAAATTATAATCGTCATCAACCATGTCCACAAGTTAGTAAAATACATATTACAACTGCAACATATTGAGTCTTATAAATCATGATTCATCAAATTCAATATTAAAGTTTCAACTTCAAGCTTTCAGAATTGAAAATTCAATAACATTTATCATCATTGATCACCAAAGTAACAAGTTGTACTTGTAAGCCAAGTTTAACCATTACAAGAAGTAATATCGAAGATATTTCTAAGTCCTAACTTCTAACTGTTAACATGATATGAAATGTTAAAAATTTATAAAATGAAACATGAATAATGAGATGAAATGAAACAACTTTAGTCTTTCACAAAGCATCATATTCATAATTCACAATCATTACCACTGAGTTATAATTGCCAAGGCCCAACTTCAAACTTCAAATTTTCATTGTCACAGTGATATAATGTTTACAAAAAATATCATAATGTCATAATGATATGAAAGAGTCAAGAGTCAAGAGTCAAGGACTCAAAACTCAACAGTTATGAAAACTAAAGTCTAATAGAAACTAAAAAAGACAAGTAAACTGTAAATCTACAAGTGGCCCTTGCCACGAGAGTCTCCAGGAGTATAAGTAGGTCGTGGTGGTCTTCTAGGAGTCTCCCGCACAGACCGACGACCAGAACTAGAGCCTCCACGCGAGGGTGTCGATGGAGGTGGCGACAGCAATGGAACAAGACTCGGGCCCCGAGAACTGCTACTGGATGGTGGAGGTGGAGGTGGCATGGCTGCTGCAGCTGCTTCATTTTCATCCTGTACAAGCTCCTCTTCTAGTTCTTCCATATGTACAATGCCATCCTCCAAATTGTCGTCCTCAAGGTGATTGTCCCAAATTTTATATGTGGGATCTTCATTAGCCCGATCACAGTAATGGCTCAACAACCTCAAGTTGTAGTGCACATAAACCAAGCTTTCTGCTCGGTTTTCGTTGAGCCTATTTCTTTTCACATTATGTATATAACTGTAGGTGCTCCAACACCTCTCTGCAGAAGAAGAATTTACAACCTGTGAAAGAACTTTTTTTGCCAATTTTGGCAAAAGTCTGTGGCCGCCATATGTTTCCCACCATGTGAGAGAATCAAATTTATCTTTGTCGTCCATTGCATGGAAGTTACCATACAAACCACTGCCACTGAAGTATCTGCCTATTTCAAGGTGCACAGCTGCACATTCCTCCCTGTCAGGCACCAACTTTTCTAATGCTTCCAGATATCCTCTAGTTACCTCTTGATCTAAATGGGGTTTGGTCCTAACACCACCCCCTGCTGCAGGTTTGCCCAACCAAGATTCTGAGTAGTATTTTGGCGTAAGGATATACGCCAAGCAATGTAGTGGAAGGTTAAGCCTATTCCACCGTTGACACACACAATCATGAATCAGTTTGTACAAGTTGGGATCTTTATTATGAACAATGTATTTTATTTCCCCCAACATGGTATCCATTTGCTCATACACCTCGCCAATCACTGGTTTGTTTGTATCTGCAAACCGAATCATGTTATAAATTGGCTTGGTGAAATCCAATACCTGTCTCACAGTTGTCCAAAACTGCCCATCAAGAGCGGCCTCCTCCACCGTTTCAAAACCTGCCATGTCAGCTACATTTGTAGCCCTTTCCTTTAACACCTGCCAATGTGGACTTGATACCATGCTAGCTAATGCCTCTCTTAACTTCAAAAGGCGCCTGAAGGTGAGGTAATAGCTACCAAATCTAGTCCTCACAATCTTCAGCAACTCCAATCTCGAGTGACTGCGGAAAAGGCCATGGGTATTGCTATGATTTGTAATAAATTTTATCATTTTTTTTCCTTTCTTGTACAAATCACCAATCCATTGGTATTGTTCATTTTTGTTTTTGACAATATCATGCAACAGAAGGTTCAATGTGTGAACCAAACATCCAGACCAAAATATGTTCGGGTATTTATCCTCAATAATTGCTCCCGCTGCCTTACAATTAGGAGCATTATCAGTGATGACTTGGATGACATTGTATGGGCCAATACGCTCAATTGTTTCAAGCAATGCTTCTGCAATGTTGATAGCGGTCTTGAACTTGTCTGAGTAATCATGTGCAACTAGAAAGATGGGACCACTTCGGGACACAGCAAGAACACTTATCAATGGCTTGCCTTTTACATTTGTCCATCCATCAGATACAATGGACACCCCATTGTCAGTCCAAGAACTTGTCATTTTATTCAAAGAATGTGATATTTTTGCTTTTTCATGATCAAGGCCAACAGTTCTTGCCTTGTCATACCCAGGGCTCTTGTATCCTTTAGGGGCATCATTTATGGCAGAAACCATTTCGTGCCAATAAGGTGAGCGTAGAACATTGAATGGTATCCCACATGCATAGAGGAACCTGTAAACTTTTGAATCCACATCATTCCTACACCCCTAATCAAGGAAATCTGATATGGTTCTACGCCTTAAAGATGATGACCCTGTGCCTCCATGTCCATATCCACTGCCTTGGGAGGATGCTGAAGGAGTTCTTTGTGATGGTGAGATTGGTTCAAAGAAACCCCTTGATCTTTTTGCTCTGTATTGGGCGTCCTCCTCTTCCTTTATGTATTTGGCTCTATCTGTTGTTGACACCGCTGCACAAGTTTTGATTCCTATTTGTTTGTCTCCATCCCATGGCCTTTTCCCGCAGAGGTGTCTTCTAGCATGGGTGTATGAGCCTGTGTAATCAGTGTTGCAATGGGGGCAATGAAATTTAGTGGTTCCACCCCCTCTCCCTGTTTCAGCCCTGTGAACATATTTCCACAATGGAGTTTGGTCTTGTTTAGTTTTTTGAGGGTCATGTTCACCCTCCTCCACCTCCTCCTCACTGGGGTTTTCACCCATTTGACTTCCTCCGGCTTCTTCATCCACCTCTTCAGTTTCAGGCCCCCTCCGTTTCCTACTCTCCACCACCATAATAACCATAAAAGGGACCAGGAAGAGGAAAATGCCAATAAATATCCCCAGGTCCATGGTGTTTGATGTTTGTAGGGTTTGAGTCTTGAATCTGCAAATTAATTTAGTTTATTGGGATTAATTCATTTAATTTATTAATTTAATTTAAATACATGATCTTTAAACTCAAACAGGTAAATTAAACTAACCAAATTAACTACCTAACCAGCTAAACTAACTAAATGATTAAGTTACTTACCTCTGCAGGCTTGCTCCTCTCTCCTTGGCACTTGCTCCTCGCTCCTCAACTCTGGCTCCTTGCTCCTCAGCACTTGCTCCTTTCTCCTTTGCTCTTGCTCCAGCTCTCAATCTCTTGCTCAATGCAGTTGAAATGAAATTTTTTTGGCCCATTAGGCTTATAAAATAAAAAAAAAAATCTAAAATTTTTAGAAATTTCGGGTCCGGCGGATTTTTTTTTTCCGCCGAACCGCTCCCGGCCCGTCTAAAATCGCTCCCGGAGCGTTTTTTAATGCCCGGGAGCGATCAGGGAGCGATCGCTCCCCGATCGCTCCCGGGCATTAAAAAACGCTCCGGGAGCGCGGAAGCGATCGCTCCCTCACAGACCAGGGAGCGCAAATCTTTTTACGGGAGCGCGCTCCCGACCCGCTCTCGAGCCGCTCCCGCCCAGAGCGCGCTTCGGGAGCGGGTTCGAAGGGGGGGGGGCGCTCCCCCGCAACACTGACGAGGCCTTTAAATCCTATGGTCCAGATCAATTCTCGTCTTTCTCCTTCCGCCGCCAGTAATTAGATTGAATCTCCACTATCCTTTTCTTAGCTCTATCTTATGACTTAATCCTGGCCGCTCATCACGAACAAACATCGTTCGTTGATCTTCTAGATCTAATGGCTGCTGTGCATCAACGCTTCAATTTTTCGCTCTTCTCTTCACTTGGGCTTCTACGCCAATTCTTTAATGTTTTCGATGCTTTCACTTCTTCAAGATTCTGGCCCTCCATTGTTCCGTCACAACTTCTCTCCTTAATTTAACTCCTTTCGGACCTTTATGCTCCTCCCCCTTCACTGTAGCACATAAAGCTTTCTTCTGTACTGTCAATGTGTGTACATAGCTGAAACATAAACTCTAGGGTTCTCTCCTTGAACCATTCGCTGATTAACAATTATACCCAACACTCCTTTTGCTAGAATTGTTATCTCTAAGACAACTCTACCCGCAATCGCAACTATGGAGATGCCTCAACAACTTCTACCCAACCACATCTAGAAGATGTTTTATTACACTTCTCTGTATTTCGCCTTTGTTCTGTACCTGCAACATAAGTTACGCAGAAACACTCTAGCCACACACAGATTACAATTCAATTACACAGTACACATTATACAAAATCTGAATCAATTTGTTTGTATTAATAAACGAGTATTTACACAGGAGTCTCTCTCTGGCCTGATTTTCTGGTGAGTGGCCTTTCTTCTCCTGCCTGTAGGCTTACAATCTGACTCTTTGACTCACTAGCAACTCTCTAGCTACTTCTCTAACTATTGACTAACTAACTCGTTCTCACATTTTAGGCTTACCTTTATACAAAAAGGTTTTTTTGAACTAATTCTAGTTTATATCCTTAATCTGCTAAAATAACTCCTCATTATTCTCTAAGTTCACTTTTAACTCCTACTTATCCCTAAGAGTCTTCTCTAGCTCCTCGAATCATGAAGCAACTTTCCAGTCCAAGACTTTCAATTGATTTCTAACTCTCTCAACATCATTAATCACTCATGTTCTCCTTCATTCGAGAGCATTTACAAATATCCTCACACTTATCTAATTAACCACTCAAAACATTAATAATTACATACATAGGAATCCAACTTCCTTGAAAACACAAGACCCCCTATGTTTACTACAATACAATGATAATTTTGAGTTAATGCTCCTACACGAGTTCTTAACCTTATAGGTCATTAATTCTATTTTAAGTCGAATGATTTGACGTTTAGGAGGAAGGACGAGGGCACATAGCCCTAGCCCTATTCACATTACACACCATACGACCACAACATAATCAGAGTGGGGTCGAGGTAGTTAGGCCCTAGCACCTTGTCTTCTGCATCAACCATGTGATCACCATTAGAGCAGAGTAGTAGAGAGGTTTCATGGAAGGGGCAGGGCACTTAGCCCTAGCCCTAGTTCCATCAGCGCCACTGTAACCTATGGTGTGGTGAAGGGAGTAGACTCGGTGGCACCTGGCCTACGACGACCCCCAGTTCCATGATCGTTATGTGACCACGAGCCCAGACGAGCAGATCCAAATCTGACGGGGGTGGGATGTTGGCCCCGATCCTCAACCATATGCCACGATATGACCTTATCCCGATGGAACGGTAGCTAAGCCAGCGGGGGCGGTGAGTTGGCCCTCATCCCAAGCCACATGGGCAACATGTGACCTATTTGGTGCCATAAGGGGGCAATGGCACAATTTAATGAAGTGATAAATTGCATCTTTTACGATGGGAATCTCACTAGTTCCTGCTGAAATTTTCACTTAGCGGACTGTGTAAAGGGAGAAGTCATCGTGCAGTTAGCAGGTTTTTTCAATTTGCAAAAAAGATAGTAAAGTGTGGCTCGAATAAGCCTAACCTAGTTTTTAACCTTTTTGAGCTCAAGAAGAGCCTAGATAGCGGTTTTTGAGTGTCCTTAACTCAATGATAGCCTCAAATTTATGATTTGAGCACATTATGATGGACTTTTATAGAATCCCATTTGTTATTGCTAGAGGGGGAGACAATTTTGAATCAGTATGGAGGCATATTTGAGCATGGAGAGAGCCTAGTTATATGTTTTCCAACTTCCGATTTCACTTGCAACAACTGTTACTTCTATAGAGAAGCTCTTTTCAATATTTTCTCAATGTGTTTAGGAGAAAATTCCTTTCCAACTCTTCATTGTGAAGGAGTTTCATGTTTATGCTTTTGATTCCAGATGGAGTACAAGGACCTATTGTGGAAGAGTCCTTTTTATGTTGACATTTTCATGACTTGTTGTAGGGAGTCATTTTCTGAGTGAGAATTCTTTCTAGGAGAAATAAGCCACTCTTGTGTCAACAAGTTATAATGTACTCATATACTACTGAAATCAATATATCGGTCAAGCTATTGGAGTAGGCTTAGAGACATAGCCTAGGAGGGCTAAACTATGTGATCAAATGATGGTTTCCTCTCTTCGTGTTTATCATCTTGATTTGCATGTGAATTTGTTTGTCTTTTAAGTTCATGTAAAAACTTAACTCATCATCCTTAAAGAGGTTTTGAAACTAATTTCACCTTTAAAGACCCATTTTGTTTAACTTGCAAAGTGTCAAAGGACGATCGGTTTTTATAAGAGGAGCTTTCCTCCAATTTCAGATCAATGATTAAATTTACAAAACATGGTTGATCATGTTTGGTCATGATTTATATTATAAACCCTAGGGATTAATACTAAAAACCCAGGGACTATAAACCTAAGCGAATAATATTAAACCCTAGGAATATGAACCCTTAGATTAATAAACCCAATGGATTGATATTATAAACCCAAGGGATAAAAATTATAAACCCAAGGTATATAAATCCTAAAATAAATATTATAAACCCTAAAATAAACATGATTGACCATTATTGATTTCCATATTGAGACAATCCTTGTCACAATGCGACGTTGGACCATAGTTTACCATGATTGATTTTCATATCGAGACAATCTTTGCCACAATGTGATGTTGGACCATGGTTTAGCATGGTTGATTTTTATATCGAGACAATCTTTGTCAAAATACGATGTTTGACTATGGTTGACCATGTTTGACTTTATAAAACATGGTTGCTCATGATTGACCATAGCTGATCATGGTTGACCATGATTGTCCTTGGTTGACCATCATAGTTGAACATGATGAAAGAGATTTTAATCAAGGTCAATCATGGTTAATGAAATTCAACCATGGTTAATCATGGTTTACCATTGTTGATCATGGCTCATCATGGTTAACCGTGGTTGATTTTCATATCGAGACAATCTTTGTCACAATGTGACGTTCGACCATGGTTGACCATGATTGACCATGACTGATTTCCCATGGTTGACGATCATAATTGATCATGATAAAATAGATTTTAGTTACGGTTCATCATGTTTGATGAAATGCAACCATGGTAAATCATGGTTGAACATGGTTGACTGTGGTTGACTGTGGTTGACTGTGGTTGACCAAAAAGACATTGACCATGGTCGACCATATTTAAGCATGATTAACCATCATTGATCGTGGGACATGAATTGACCATGGCTGACCATGTTTGATTTTATAAAACATGGTTGACCATGATTGACCATGGCTGACCATGGTTGACCATGGTTGACCATGATTGTCCTTGGTTGACCATCATAGTTGAACATGATGAAAGATATTTTAAATAAGGTTGATCATGGTTGATGAAATTCAACCATGGTTAATCATTGTTGACCACCATTGACCATGGCTGATCATGGTTAGCCATGGTTGATTTTCATATCGAGACAATCTTTGTCACAATGCAAATGTTCGACCATGGTTGACCATCATAGCTGATCATGATGAAAGATATTTTAATTATGCTTCATCATGGTTGATGAAATTCAACCATGGTAAATCATGACTGCCCATGATTGACAATGGTTGACTGTGGTTTACAAAAAAGACATTGACCATGGTCGACCATATTGAAGTATGACTAACCATCGCTTATCATGGTTCACCGTAGAGACATTAATTAACCATCATTGATCATGGTTCACTGTAGAGACATTGATTAACCATTATGACCATGGTTGATGATGGTGGAGCATGCTTGACCATGGAAGATCATCATTGAACATGGTTGATCATGGTACATGATGGTTGACATTGACTAACCATAGTTGAACATGGTTGAGCATGTTTGATTGATTAGATGTCATTTATTTATAATAATTAATATTAATACTAATAACAATGTTAATATTTTAATTAATATTAATATAATAATCTAAACATAGTTAAATTAATGTTCAATGTTATTTTATATTTTCAATTTTAAAATATTAATAAAAATTATTATTATTATTAATATTCTTTAAAATTGTTAGATCTTAGGCTTTTGTGATTCATATTGTAATAAGCATGTCTTTTGGATTAATCACATAAATATTATTTGGTCGACGTTTCGAACCAGCTAATGCACTTCATCCTCAGGACAAAGGTGAAAAAATCTATAGATCCTAATGAATAAATCACAAGGATGTATCAGAGTCTATAATTAGTCGTAAAAAACTAGTTGTTAACATGAGCGAACAATAGAATCACTGGTGCATCCTAAGATCTAACATTATAACCCTATACGGAAGGGAAATGGCTGATAAAACTCATCAATTTGAAAAAGCTAGACTTCAAGTTGCAAAGAAAAAAAATATGATCTTACGTTTCTTAAACATTGCAAGGATGCATCCGTGGTTCCAGTGTTCACTCGTGTTAACGGCTAATTCTGGAGTCTGGTGCATCCTTGCTATTTATTCATTAGGATCTATAGATTTTTTCACCTTTGTCCTAAGGATGAACCACATTAGCTGGTTCGAAACGTCAACCAAATAACACTGATGTGATTAATCCAAAAGACATGCTTACTATATTATGGATCACAAAAGCCTAAGATCTAACATTATAACTCTATACAGAAGGGAAATGTCTAGTAAATCTCTTCAATTTGAACGAGCTAGACTTCAAGTTGCAAAGAAAAAATTTGATCTTACGTTTCTTAAATGTTGCAAGGATGCATCACTGATTCTAGTGTTCGCTCATGTTAACGACTAGTTTTTAATGGTTAATTCTAGACTTTGATGCATCCTTGATATTTATTTATTAGGATCTATAGATTTTTTCACCTTTGTCCTAAGGATAAACCACATTAACTAGTTCGAAACATCGACCAAATAATACTGATATGATTAATCCGAAAGAAATGCTTACAATTCTTTAAAATTATTAATATTCTAATTAATAAAATAATATTAATTTTTTTAATAATATTATTGTTTATTAATATTTAATAATGTTATTATTTAATAATACTTATTAATAATATTTTAAATAAATATTTATCAATTATATTTTATTAATATAAATATTGTTAATTAATATCGTTAATTATTATTAATATAAATATTTAATTAATGAATATTTATTTAAAACATTATTAATAAATATTAATAAGGAATTGCTTTATCCCAACCCAACACATCCATAATCCAAATTAAATATATATAAAAGAAAAGTAGTGCATAAGCTAAGATATATAGCAGTGGTAGGTATAAGTCAACACATATATGAATGGGGGAAATACGTAATCCACAATATACACGTAAACAATTTTAGTATATAAACTAATATAATTAAGCCCAAACGTGTATCTAAACCCCACAAATTATACAAATAAACGACGATATTATAAAATCACAATGTTTATGGAACGACGCATACTTGCGAGGCAACATGTACATATGATATGCGTCCCATACGGGGCTGGCTATGCATGCTGCGCCAGCCCCATGCCAGACTCATTAAATGTTACTTAGCTGACAGAGATCGTACTCCCTCGTGCCTCTTGCTTACAGGACGTTTGCATGAAACACCTTACAGGAAGTTGCTTGCCGGCCATCCAACGATCATTAAAAATGTTAATGGTTGACTTTGGCAAATATTAATCGATACTTTTGGATTAACATGTTTGACTTTGCTCTATTTTGAATAATATCTAATTCGATTTTTTCATTTTTTATTTTTTAAATTCACGATTATAAACTTATAAATAAGATTAACAAATCCGCTGGAGTATGCGTAAAACTGTTTCTGCTTGGCTAAGAGCTCGTCTTCCTCGGACGTAAGGAAACAGGTTAACGGCCCAAGACCCAGAGGCATCTGGAGTGAAACCCTGCTCCCTTACGGACCACCAGCGGGTTATTACAGGTGGTGTGGTTTTCCTTGATAACAGTGATGAGTCAAACCGACATTCGCGGATAGCAGCCAGAGATGGCTGTCCTCACTGTTGGTTTGACACCTGAGTTTGATAGGTTTTGCCACCTTCGAGAAAAAAAATAAAAATAAGATTAACAAATCTTTTTAACCTGAATCTAATTTTAAAATATTTCCAAAATTTTCAACTCATAGGGTTACCTATTAATATTCAATATCACCAAAAAGTATTGCAACGCCAGCCCGGAATGACAACAGCAGCAATCAGCAATGGCGTATTATTTATTAAATATCACTTATTTGACAAAACACTGATCCCACAGAACTCCCTGATTCCTCTTCATGCCATCGTCATTGCGGGGCTTCCAGGAGGTTGCCATAATATTAACTCATACTAATATTAAAATTCAATATCACCTATTTATATCCAATATCATCACATTCAATTTCATTCATATTATTCACTGTTAGCTTGTTGGCAGAGTTGTTAACATGGTGGCCTCCAAGTTCAATCTGATTTTCTTGATCATCCTCTCACTGCAACTCTGTGGTGCAATATTGTTGTGTAATGGAATGTCTATGACCCTTCACCCCAGAAGGTCTTTGAGAGGAGGGATTAGAGTGAAGGAACCTCTAGTGCCCTATGATAGCATATTTAACACCAGCTACCTCTTCATGGAGTATTACATCAAATTATCGGTGGGCACTCCTGGTCAGGATTTATTGCTGATCATGGACACGGGCAGTAGTGTGGTGTGGGCACCCTGCACCCCAAACTATACATGTACATTCCCTTGCCCTGGATACACCACCGTTTTTCTTCCCCGCAAGTCATCGTCTGCTCTGCCCGTAGAGTGTGCAGATCCAAAGTGCATAGACGTGTGTTATGAACAGGGAACCACGTGTCCAGACAAGTGCTCGGGGACATGTCCAGACTATCTCCTTCTATATGGCTCCGGAAGTGCGAACGGGCATCTACTCACTGACACCTTGACTTTGCCATCGGGAAGTGGACAAATAACTAAATTTGGGTTCGGATGCTCAGTGGCTTCGGCGGGGTTTACCGGTATTGCAGGATTTGGTAGAGGAAATCTGTCTCTGCCTTCCCAGCTGAGTGTTCATAAATTCGCATATTGCCTTAACGATCAAAACAATGGCAGCGTGATAGTGCTTGGCGACAGAGCAGTTCCCACGAATATGAGTTTAAATTACACTCCCTTTCTAAATAACTCTGTGGGATACAACGAATTCTATTACATTGGTCTACAAGGGGTGAGTATTGGTGGAAAATACCTGAGGCTGCCCTCCACTATATCCACAATTGACAATTACGGCAACGGCGGAACCATCATAGATTCTGGCACTTCTATCACATTCTTTCCCGTAGCAGTCGTTGACCAGATTAAAGCGGAATTTTCTTCTCAGATTGGATATCCTGAAGTTCAACCGACAGGTTTCTTTGTATTGTGTTACAATGTTTCTGGTGTGGCCCATATTTAATTCCCTAAGTTTTCATTCCGTTTCAGCAGTGGCTCAGACATGGTACTGCCTGAGGGCAATTGTTTCATACCTCAGGGCAATGGTACTTACTGCTTGGCATTTTATCCTTCCGACATGTCTCCAGGACCTGCTGCTATTTTAGGAAACTATCAGTCGAGGAATTTGTATATATTGTATGACACACAGATGAATCGTTTGGGCTTCACTCAGCGGGCGTGCTAGAAATTCGGCTGATACGTTGATGATCCATATATAGTCTGTATTTCCTCTTTATCCCTATATAGTTGCGCTGATCCATTGATGGTCCACATATACTCTATGTGTTTCCTCTTTATCCCTATATAGTTTATAGTTTAGGAATTTTCTCTTTATCCATATATAGTTTATAGTGTAGGTATTTCCTCTTTATAGTTTAGGTGGTATTTCTTCTTGATCTATATATAGGGTCTATGTATTTCTCTTTTATTCATAAGTATTTCCACTTAATCCATGTTTTTCTCCGGGTTTATTTAATATTTTGAATAAGAATTTTAATAAAATTTTTGGGCTTTTTCACGTATATAAAAATTGAAGTACATTTTGAATAAGAAACTCAACAAATTTTTAATATTTTTTTCAAAATTTTGTTCTACATATAAGAGTTAAGTGATTTATAAATATCTGATGGTATTGTTTAATTTAACTTACAAAATTTCTTGCATGGATTTCATGTTTTTAATGCTTTTGCTTCTTCAAGATTTTGGCCCTTCGTTGTTCTGTCACAACTTCTCTTTTTAATTTAACTCCATTCATACCTTTATGCTCCTCCCCCTTCACTATAGCACTAAAATCTTTTTTCTGTATTGTCAATGTGTGTACAGAGCCGAAACACAAACTCTACGGTTCTCTCCTTGAACCATTCGCTGACTAACAATTCTACCCAACACTCCTTTTGCTGGAACTGTTATCTATAAGACAACTCTACCCACAATCGCAACTGTGGAGCTGCCTCATCAACTTCTACCCAACCACAGTTGGAATTTGTTCTATTATGCTTCTCTGTATTTTGCCTCTATTATGCACTTGCAACATAAGTTACGCAGAAACACTCTAGCCACACACAGATTATAATTCAATCACACAGTACACATTTTACAAACTCTGAATCAAATTGTTTGTATTAATAAACGAGTATTTACAGAAGAGTTTCTCTCTGACCTGATTTTCTCATCATTGGCCTTTCTTCACTTGCCCATAGGTTTACAATCCGACTCTTTGACTCACTAGCTACTCTCTAGCTACTTCTCTAACTACTAACTGACTAACTCCTTCTCACATTTTAGGCTTACCGTTATACAAAAAGGTTCTGTTGAACTAATTATAGTTCATATCATTAATCTAGTAAACTAACTCCTCAATATTCTCTAAGTCCACTTTTAACTCCTACTTATCCCTAAGAGTCCTCTCTAGCTCCTCGAATCATGAAAACACTTTCTAGTCCACAACTTTCAATTGATTTCTAACTCTCAACATCATTAATCACTCATGTTATCCATCATTCGAGAGAATTTACAAATATCCTCACACTTATCTAATTAACCACTCAAAACATTAATAATTACATACATAGGAATCCAACTTCCTTGAAAGCACAAGACCCCCTATGTCTACTACAATACAATGATAGTTTCAAGCTAATTCTCCTGCACCAGACTCGCAAAGTAGAAAATATTCATGATCACCTGATCATGTGTCTTCATGTGTTGATAGAAAATCTCCAAGGTCCCAAACTTTAGTTTGTAGTTGTTTGAATGCTTTGCACCTTTGTTGTTGTTGTATGTCACCTGTCTTGTGTTTCATCTTCCTCTCCTTGTCAATCAGTTTCAAGTTCTGATTGATCATTCTTGTTGTCGCTATCAACCTCCTCCATATGGAATGCTCCATCATTGACTGCCATAACTCTTCAATTTCCATATCTAACATATCTTTGGGCTGGTCCATATTTTGCCATTCACTGTTACTTCTTTCTCTCTGCTTCAGGTTGTTGCTGTTGTCCACTAACTCTTCACATTTTTTTTTATTATTTTCTCTTCAAAGTTTTCAGATTCTTATGGCCACCCTTGTATACCTACCATTTTTCATGATTATCTCTTTCTACATTGAATCCTGACTTTTCAACATTCTCTCTGGTAATCTAACATCTCTGTTCCATGGATTAAATACTTCCACAAAATCTTCTTCTTTCATTTTTATTTCGATGCTCATCTGTGCCAAATTTTGTTCAACATCTGCAACTAAACCTGCACTCACAAAACAATTATTAAAATAGAAAACATAAGGCCTCAGTGCCTCTTCCTCCTTGGCAACACATCAGTATGCTGCTATGTTTTCTCCTCCTCTATCAACATATTAGTCTGTTGATTTGAATTCTCAAAAGAATTCATCAGACTATCAGCTAGTCTCTCCTCCATATCATCTTCTTCAATGATATCTCTCTGCTCTAGTTCACAGTAATGAACTCCTTCTGTAATGTCAATTTGCTGAACTTCAATTACCATCTCTTTCTCCTTATGATTGTCATTCATGAAAACTTCTTTGTCTTTTTCCAGCAATCTATCATGAGTATATATCCTCTGCTTTTCCAACTCCTTCATTGCTGGACTCTTTCCTCCTCGCTTGCATCTCCCTTGTAATCTTGATAAGGTTCTCTCTTCCTCACTGGTGCTTTCAGCCATTTCTCTAGTAGTTCCAATTCTGTCTCCCATTCACTAATCCTTTGATGAGAGTTTAGTCCTTCTTCTTCAATATATTTTGCCTTGTTGTCCCTTTGTAACTCTTCTTCCAGAGTTATCCTTGTCTCATGATCTGTAGTAATATTCTCCTGCATTTTTTCTTCATCAAAAACATTAATCAAATTCATTAGACTACCTCTCTGAGACAATATTCCTTCATTCTTCATCAGAATAAATCCTCGATCCTCCATCTCTATGACAGCTTCAATAGACTCATCCATAGAGTCTTTCTTCTGTATCTAGTCAAATTATTCTTCTTCCGAGAAGTTTTCTTTGTCACCTTTTACTTCTAGATCTTCATCTATTATGAAGATATATTCAAAAGGTTGCTCTTCTTCTGCACTACTTGCAATCATGTACAAACTATCAATTTTAAAAACATAAGACCTTGTGGTCTCACTTGATGCTTCAATGATCATGTCTCCTTACTGTTTTGAATCCTTCATATGATTCATAAGATCTTCCACAGATCTCTAGTCTTCATCTTCACCCAGAATTTCACCCTGTTCTCGTTTACAAATGGATTATTCCATTTCCAACTCAGCTTCTCTGAGTTCTTCCACCAGGCTCTTCACTTGCCTCAGCCATAGTCTTCTCTGTAACTTAGACCACTTTATTGTCTTTTTCTTTCAAGGCCCAACCTTATCTTTGGCTTTCCTCCAGTATCCTTCTTAATGCATCGAGTTCTTTTAACTCTGTAATCTCCTTGTCACATTTCTCATCCTCTTGCCATTTATCTTGCCATCTTCCTTCTTCACTTTTCTTCTGTTGTGGTCTTCTTTAGAACCTCTGTTACCTCTATTATGACTATCAATATTCATATTCTTCTCCCTCTTCATCAGTTCTTCACTCATTTACTATGCGCTGCATTAAAGCCTCTGCAATAGCAGGTCGTCCCTGCTGCCACTCACCTCACCAAGCTTTCCTTTGTTCTTGGTCTTTTGGCAAGCACTTGGTTATCTATTCTCTGGAATCTCTTTGAGCACTTCTCTCTGATCCTTCTAGGCTTAAACACATCTGCCTCTTATAAGAACACAAATGTCCTCTTTTACTTCAATCACAAATGAAGTCCTAGGTTCTAACCACCTCTTCTTTCACTTAGAAAATCTTACCAGCTTTCTTCATCCTTTGGCAATTCTACACACATCCTTTGTCGAATTGCCTTTGTGAGTTGAAACACTACCTCTGTAGTAACAAGTCTCCTTATTGCTACATATGCCTTACTATGCTTCTCTCTTCTGAACTCAGTCTTTTAGCATTTCTCTGATTCCTTGCTCTAGGTTGTTGCAATCTTCTTACCTTCCTTTGTTGTCACCTGCATATCAATGTTATTTAAACCAAAGATCATTCCCAAGCGTTCAAAATCTTGCTTTCTCAGTTTTCTTTTGAGAATACTCTTATCCTCTCTGTCCAACCTTCAATTGGATTCTTTAGGTTCACTGCCACTGCATGGATTCACAAGCAATTTCCATCCATTCTTTACATTTGAGTGAATCTCCACTTTCCTCAAGGGACAAAAATCATTGTGTTTTCCTTATGCTTCTGCAATCTCTTCTTAAGAGTATCTCTTCCTCTCATCTTATCTCATGTATTCTACTTATCAGATTCAAATAACCTAATATCCTCTTTCTTTTGTAATCACACTTGTATTCTACATAATTCTTCTTTAATAAACAAGGCTTTAACTAGCTCTGATACCACAAATGACGTAGGGCTAATACCCTACTATACCCACATTATGCATATTCTCTTTCTACCGGGAATTCCTATGACCACCTTGGTCAAACCTTCATAAGCTAAGGTTAAGGTCCTTCATTTAATCTTCAAGCAAAAACATTTCATTAGACTTCCCATAGTCTAACCCTTCATTTGTCTCCCTATCAAAACTTTATAACTTAACTCTTCATTGAACTTAACCCAATCCTTAATCCCTCACATATATAACCCTGGTTAATCCTTTCTTAACCCTTATAACTCAATAGAGTATACCTTCGGATCTTTCGACTTGCGATATGCAACAACCTTCCCCACCGTTGATTTCTTTCACCTAGATCAACTGCTATTGCGCTATTGCATCAAATCATTACGTGCCTTCGTTGCCTCTCTCATGCAATATGCAATCACAACTGGACTTCAAATAAATTAAAGCCACGCCTATAACTTTTTGGGTCTACCTTCTCCATAAATATTTAATGCAATCTTTCTCCACCATCGATCTCCATATCAATCTGGTGGTTGTACATCTTCCCGATCAACAAATGAAACCAACACTTTATAATTGTTGATCACGATCCACTTGATCTAACGGTCCACAGTGATGTCAGGGGGACTACTTACGTGAGTTTTAATGCCTTTTCGAACCCGATGGGAATTATAAACTCTCAACCTCTAAAAGTTCGGGTCCACCCTTACAGTTAACGCCCGATCAACTGATGGCCCAATATCCGTTGGATGACGAGGCCTTTAAAGCCTATGGTCCAGATCAATTCTCGTCTTTCTCCTTCCGCCATTACTTAGATTGAATCTCCACAATCCATTTCTTAGCTCTATCTTATGACTTAATCCTGGCCGCTCATCACGAACAAACAACATTTGTTGATCTTCTAGATCCAATGGATATTGTGCATCAACACTTCCATTCTTCGCTCTTCTCTTCACTTGGGTTTCTACTCCAATTCTTTAATGTTTTCGATGCTTTCGCTTCTTCAAGATTCTAGCCCTTCGTTGATCTGTTACAACTTCTCTCCTTAATTTAACTCCATTCGGACCTTTATGCTCGTCTCCCTTCACTGCAGCACTAAAAGATTTCTTCTGTACTGTCAATGTGTGTACATACCCGAAACACAAACTCTATCGTTCTCTCCTTGAACCATTTGCTGACTAACAATTCTACCCAACACTCCTTTTGCTAGAATTGTTATCTCTAAGACAACTCTACCCACAATCGCAACTATGGAGCTGCCTCAACAACTTCTACCCAACCACATTTGGAAGTTGTTTTGTTACACTTCTCTATATTTCGCCTTTGTTCTGCACCTACAACATAAGTTACGCAGAAACACTCTAGCCACACACAAATTATAATTCAATTACACAGTACACATTGTACAAAATCTGAATCAATTTGTTTGTATTAATAAATGAGTATTTACACAAGAGTCTCTCTCTGGCCTGATTTTCTGGTTAGTGGCCTTTCTTCTCCTGCTTGTAGGATTATAATCCGACTCTTTGACTCACTAGCAACTCTCTAGCTACTTCTCTAACTACTGACTGACTAATTCGTTCTCACATATTAGGCTTACCTTTATACAAAAAAGTTCTATTGAACTAATTCTAGTTCAGGTCCTTAATCTGTTAAACTAACTCCTCAATATTCTCTAAGTCCACTTTTGACTCCTACTTATCCCTAAGAGTCCTCTCTAGCTCCTTGAATCATGAAGCAACTTTCTAGTCCAAGACTTTTAATTGATTTCTAACTCTATCAACATCATTAATCACTCATGTTCTCCTTCATTTGAGAGCATTTAGAAATATCCTCAAACTTACTTAACTAACCACTCAAAACATTAATAATTACATACATAGGAATCCAACTTCCTTGAAAACACAAGACCCCCTATGTTTACTACAATACAATGATAATTTTGAACTAATGCTCCTGCATGAGTTCTTAACATTATGGGTCATTAATTCTATTTTAAGTCGAATGATTTGGCATTTAGGAGGAAGGACGGGGGCACATAGCCATAGCCCTATTCACATTACACACCATACGACCACAATATAATCAGAGTGGGGTCGGGGTAGTTAGGCCCTAGCACCGCGTCTTCTGCATCAACCACGTATCACCATTAGAGCAAAGTAGTAGAGAGATTTCATGGAAGGGGAGTGGCACTTAGACCCAGTCCTAGTTCCATCAGCGCCACTATAACCTATGATGTGGCGAAGGGAGCAGACCCGGTGGCACCTGGCCTACGATGACCCCGAGTTCCATGATCGTTATGTGACCACGAGCCCAAGCGAGCAGATCCAAATCCGTCAGGGGTGGGCAGTTGGCCCCGATCCTCGACCATATGCCACGATATCACCTTATCCCGACGGAACAATAGCTAAGTCGTCGGGGGTGGCAAGTTGGCCCTGATCCCAAGCGACATGGGCACCATGTGACCTATTTTGGTGCCATAAGGGGCCAATGGTGCAATTTAATGAAGTGATAAATTGCATCTTTTAGATAGGAATCTCACTAGTTCTTGGTGAAAATTTCACTTCGCGCACTGTACTGTGTAAAGGGAGAAGTCATTGCGCAGTTAGCAAGTTTTGTCAATTTGCAGGAAAGATAGTAGAGTGTGGCTCGAATAAGCCTAACTTCGTTTTTAACCTTTTTGAGCTCAAGAAGAGCCTAGATAGGGGTTTTTGAGTGTCCTTAATTGATAGCCTCAAATTTATGATTTGAGCACATTATGATGGATTTTTATAGAATCCCATCTTTTATTCCCAAGGGGGAGACAATTTTGAATTAGTATGGAGGCATATTTGACCATGGACGGAGCCTAGTTATATGTTTTCCAACCTTTCGATTTCATCTCCAACAACTGTTACTTCTATATAGCAAGCTCTTTTCAATATTTTCTCAATGTGTTTAGGAGAAAAATTCCTTTTCAACTGTTCATTGTGAAGGAGTTTCATGTTTATGCTTTTGATTTCAGATGGAGTACAAGGACCTATTGTGGAAGAGTCCTTTTTCTGTTGACATTTTCATGACTTTTTGTAGGGAGTCATTTTTCTGAGTGAGAATTCTTTCTAGGAGAAACAAGCCACTCTTGTGTCAACAAGTTATAATGTACTCATTTGCTGCTGAAATCAATATAATGGTCTAGCTATTAGCGCAGGCTCAGAGACGTAGCCTAGGAGAGGTGAACTATGTGATCAAATGCTAGTTTCCTCTCTTCATGTTTATCATCTTGATTTGCTGTACCAGCCCCATGCCAGACTCATTAAATGTTACTTAGCTGACAGAGATCGTACTCCCTCGTGCCTCTTGCTTACAGGACGTTGCTTGCCGGGCATCCAACGATCATTAAAAATGTTAATGGTTGACTTTGGCAAATGTTCATCGATACTTGATTTTAATGGTTTGACTTTCATCTATTTTGATTAATATCTAATTGGATTTTTTTAATTTTTATTCTTTAAATTCACGATTATAAATTTCAAAATAAGATGAACACATCGCTTTAACCTCAATCTAATTTTAAAATATTTCCAAAATTTTAAACTCATAGGGTTACCTATTTATATTCAGTATCACCAAAAGTATTGCAACGCCAGCCCTCACACTAAAATGTATTATCGGCAACAATCTTAAAAGCGACAACAACAGCCCGGAATGACAACAGCAGCAATCAGCAATGGCGTATTATTTATTAAATATCACTTATTTGACAAAACACTGATCCCACAGAACTCCCTGATTCCTCTTCATGCCATCGTCATTGCGGGGCTTCCAGGAGGTTGCCATAATATTAACTCATACTCATATTAAAATTCAATATCACCTATTTATATCCAATATCATCACATTCAATTTCATTCATATTATTCACTGTTAGCTTGTTGGCAGAGTTGTTAACCTGGTGGCCTCCAAGTTCAATCTGATTTTCTTGATCATCCTCTCACTGCAACTTTGTGGTGCAATATTGTTGTGTAATGGAATGTTTATGACCCTTCACAGGAGAAGGTCTAAGACACGAGGGATCAGAGTGAAGGAGCCTTTGTACTTTCCCAGCAACCTCAATTTCATCGAGTATTTCATTCACTTATCGGTGGGCACTCCTTCGCAGGATTTATTGCTGCTCATGGACACGGGCAGTGATGTTGTGTGGGCATCCTGCACCCCAAATTATACATGTAGACACCGTTTTTCTTCCCAGCAATTCGTCGTCTGCTCTACGAGTACGGTGTGCAGATCCAAAGTGCAAAGATGTGTGTGAAGATGGGGTACGCTGGGCGACGTGTCCAGACAATTGCTCGGGGCCGTGTCCAGAGTATGACCTTGCCTATGGCTCGGGAGGCACGTCGGGGCATCTACTGACTGACACGTTGACTTTGCCAACAAATAACTAACTTTGGAATCGGATGCTCAGTGGATTCATACGGGATTGCTTGTATTGCAGGATTTGGCAGAGGAAATATCTCTTTGCCTTCGCAGCTTAGTGTCGTCATTGGCGATAAATTCGCGTATTACCTGAACGATCAAAACAATGGCAGCATGATAGTGCTGGGTGACAGGGCAGTTCCCACGAATATGAGTTTGAATTACGCTCCGTTTTTAAATAAGTCCCAATCACCTTCATCTTTTCCCGGATACAACCAATTCTATTACACTGGTCTTGAAGGAGTGTGTGTTGGCAATGTATCCAATGTATCCACTTTTGACAGTAACGGGGACGGTGGAACCGTTATAGATTCGGGCACTACTTACACTATCTTTCCTCCAGAAGTCTATAAGCAGATTGCAGCTGAATTTGCTTCTCAGATTGGGTATCCAAGAGCTCCTCAAGTTGAAATGTCGACTGTCGACTGGCTTTGGATTGTGTTACAATGTGTCTGGTGTGGACAATGTCAATATTCAATTCCCTGACTTCGCATTCCTTTTCAATGGTGGCTCAGACATGGTACTGCCTAAGGACAATTGCTTCTTGCCGATGAGCTCAGACACTTACTGTTTGGAATTTTTTGGTCTTTTCCTTAGCCCTCGTGGACCTGCTGCTATTCTAGGGAATTATCAGCAGAAGAATTTGTATGTATTGTATGACAGGGAGATGAATCGTTTGGGCTTCACTAAGCAGGCGTGTTAGAAATTCGTCTGGTCCATTGATGGCCCGCTGCTAAGATCCGATCCTATCCTATGTATTTTCCCTTCTTGATCCATATATAGTCTATGTATAATTTATGTATTTCCTCTGGATCTATATAGCCTATGTATTTCCTCTTTATTTATCTATATATATAATTTATGTATTTCCGGTTGATTCTTATAGTCTATGCATTTTGTCATATTCATGTTTAATTTTATGATTTAATTTGCAAAAGCATGGACTTCATTTTACAGAAAATCAAGGGTTAGTTGTACTCCATTTTACTAAAACACAAAAGCTAATGCTAGCACTATAGGGCTATGGCTTTGAATCTCTTTTTAATAAAACCAAAAACACAAAAGCTAATGCTAGCACTATATGGCTATGGCTTTGAATCTCTTTTTAATAAAACCAAAAAGACTCTGCAGAAAAAAATTAAAATCAAAAGCTAATGCTAGGGCTATAGTGCTATGACTTTAATCTCTTTTTAATAAAACCAAAAAGACTTGGAAACAAAAATTAATTATTTCAAATGTGTTTTTCTATCTCTACCTTTCTTATATGCATATTTCTCAACTTATATATATATATATATATATATATATATATATATATATCATTTTTGCTGTAAATACTAAGGTTTGAGTCATATTGAAAAATAAAATAAAATATTGTTTGATGAGTATTTAAGGAGCTGAGTGTTACTATGCAGTTTTATTTCGTGAAGACTCTTGTACCATGAAGATTTTCTCTTATGTCCTTTAACATTAAGGAAAATACAAGTAAACAGTTTCATTTGGTGAAGACTCTTGTACCATGGGGATTTTCTCTTGTCTAAAAATTATCATAGAGATTTTTTTTTAATAATAAAATTTGTTCTATGTCATTGAAATTAAAGTATTTAAATACTTCGATTAACTATAAATATAAAAAATAGTTAGAGTGTATATATATATATATATATATATATATATATATATATATATATATATATATATATATATAGATATCATTTTTGCTGTAAATACTAAGGTTTGAGTCATATTGAAAAATAAAATAAAATATTGTTTGATGAGTATTTAAGGAGCTGAGTGTTACTATGCAGTTTTATTTCGTGAAGACTCTTGTACCATGAAGATTTTCTCTTATGTCCTTTAACATTAAGGAAAATACAAGTAAACAATTTCATTTGGTGAAGACTCTTGTACCATGGGGATTTTCTCTTGTCTAAAAATTATCATAGAGATTTTTTTTTAATAATAAAATTTGTTCTATATCATTGAAATTAAAGTATTTAAATACTACGATTAACTATAAATATAAAAAATAGTTAGAGTGTGTGTATATATATATATATATATATATATATATATATATATATATATATATATATATATATGGGGTAGGATCCATATAGATAGACTCAACCTTTCAATAAAATCATAAAAACATATATGTATTTGGTAAATTAATTGAGATTTTAGTTTTAATACATTTTATGTATAAACATTTATTGTTCGGTATATTTTTGCATGGAAAAAGGCATAGAAATTTTATTTATGAAAACAAAACTACAATGGTAGATGTGTTAAGAATATTGAACTTTTACCTTTTCAAAACTATAGTTTTAGTCAAAAATCAATCACTTACAATTCCAAAGTTATTTTTCAAACAATTTTATATTGAGATTTATAGTATTGAGGCAATATATATATATATATATATATATATATATATATATATAGTTTTCACTAAAATTTTCACCAAAATATATAGACTCCATTATACATTGAAAAAGTTCAAGTCACATTCCCATAGGAACTTAATCTAGATTATGATATCTTGATTATTAATTTTAACAAATTTCTAGAGATTTTTCTTGAGAAAAATATTGTCGTAAATTCTATAAACAAATTTCATAAATTGAACCATAAAATTAACTACAAACAAGAAAATATAAACTACAACTAAAAGTTGAACAATCAAAGCATGTAGGAAATATCAACTTTATTTATATTAATATAAGATTAATTTACAAATCTTCCTCTTCCTAATGGAAAAGTGAAGGTGTTCCCTTTGGGATTGGAAAATCCCATTTTCCAGTGTCACTTCATTCTTAAAGAGTTGATTTGCTTCATATTTTATGTCTTTATAAATATTTGAGAAATAAATGCGAGAGAAGGACAATTTCAATGAAAAAATGGCATGGAAAAGAGTTTCAATGCGAATTTGCACAAAGTGAATTTGCAGAGGCTTATTTTCGTCGTCCACTCTTCAATAAAAGAAATTCACACGTGGAATTAAAAACATGACAAAAAATTCCATCTAGGTTTTAATCATTATTTTTCTCATCGTCGTCACCATCACTCTTTGAGCGGCTTCTGTTGGTCCATCTCTCATAGACAAAGACGATAATATCGGGTTTCGCAAGCCTGCCATGTAGATACAGATAGGAAAATCTAGCAAAACAAGCTTCGACACTGTTGCACCATGAGAAAATCTGCACTTTGAACTTTGGCATTGCAGTCCCAATAGAGACTCTCTTCTTCCTACTTGCAGTACAATCTCACAGATAATTCACATAGCTCACATTCCTTCATTGATTTAGCCATTTTAATATCCATGAGAGATCTCCAAATTATCTAAGACAAACAAACGTTAGATTTCTTCTCTAACCAAATTCAAAACAAAATGGAGTTCACAAAATAAGATTTATATTGTGTCGCTCATTGTCTTCCTCTACTTGATGTTTCCAATTAGGACTGGACTGAACCTAAAACTCATACTGATGAGGAAAGGAAATATCAATAATTAATAGTTCCATTAACCTTTGCATGTCATTCTGAAATGAGTCATATAGAGATCAACATTTGAGGCTTCGAGGATGCTCTGACCAATTACGAGCATGTGGTTTGTGGTTTAGATTATGAGTACAAATCCTTGACCGATTCTCATGTGTTGACATGGCATACAATCCTACTACCCAAAATTGAAATAGGGAATGGGATCACAAATGGATTGTGTTTCTTTAACACTTACAACCAATTTCCTTGATGTGATACTGACTGAATAATACACACTTTCTTAAAAATTAATAAAAAACTTTAACCTAGACCATTTCCTTGTTCCTTAACATGAAAATTTAACACAAGTGGGAGGATATACATTATTAATTTCTACTTAGGGCAAGGGAAACCTCTTAGAAACATTCAAGATGCAAAATATTTTTTTCTAGGAAAGGTAATTCACAGATGTTGAAATATATGGAGTTAACATTAGCAAAACCTTCATGGAAGAGAAGAGATAAGAGGATTTTCCATGTGGTTGCTTGTTATATAAGATTTGTGTGGAAAAATGGATTTTGGATCGTGAGAATATCAATTACCCTCTTCGCAAAATATGCCTTCTTTTTCCTGTAGAGGATGAGTTGAGGAGATCAAGGGAACTACTACTGCTACTTTAATCCTAGCACCAAGAAGTAGGGTGCTTAATGTAGTTGTAAATATTACTCTTAGCTTTAACATTTTATGGTTGTTTAGCATTCATGTATAGTACAATAGGGAAAATGAGTTTTCTGCGTATGCAAGTAAACCAATTCAGTATGTAGATGGACGGTAACCCACACCAAACCTTTCTTTGGGTTTGCTCTAGGATGGAAAATTTCCCATGCATTTATGTACAATATTGTAAATCAAGATGTGGTAATGCCAATACAAGAGTCAGTCAATTTTTGGACTTTGAGAATATGCACCCATTGTCATGTCTCATGTCTGTATCTTTAAATTTTCTCTGGTTTCTTGTGGTTTTTCTTCTTCATGAGGTGCTTATGTCATTTCAATTTACCTTTCATGGGATTTATAACTTTAAAACTGATCTTACCCAAACCACATTTTGGGGTCATAACATAACACAAACCTTTCTAAATGCACAATTGTCTCATTTTAAATCAGTTGAAGAAATAAATGAAGAAAGGTATTCCAATCTTTAACATTAAACTTGAAAGAGAAGTTGTTGTAATATGTTACCTCTTTTTAAATGGATAGTTGTTTTTATTTTAAATTAGGCTAAAGAAAAGAAATGACAATGTATTGGTTTCAATCTTCAACTCTATAATATTTTACCTCTTTTCAAATGCACATTTGCCTCTTCTATTAATTAAATAACTAAGAAAGTTGATTCCAATATTGGACTTCGAATTGGGGTAGCCAAGGCATATTTTGTAACCATTTTCTCCTTAAACTTGAATTACTAGGATTATTCTGTAGTCCTTTAACTCCTTTTGGATGAATAATTGTCTTTTTATTTTAAATAGCTTAAACAAAATATATGAAGT
This sequence comes from Pinus tabuliformis, assembly GCA_031772625.1. Taxonomy (NCBI): domain Eukaryota; kingdom Viridiplantae; phylum Streptophyta; class Pinopsida; order Pinales; family Pinaceae; genus Pinus; species Pinus tabuliformis. The sequence continues at coordinate 1,187,494,942 of CM062820.1, read as the reverse complement.
TGATTACAATATTTAACTATAAACTCTCAAGTAGCTAAGACATACTCTAGTATTTTACCTCTTTCTAGATGCAAAACTGTCTTTTAAAATAAAAAGAATGATGTAGTGGATTCCAATCTTTGATTTTAAATTTAAACCTCAATAGCTAAGGCATGAACTGTAATATTTGTATCACTTCACATAGTCTTTGCAACACATCAAGTGGGAATGTTAAATAACATGGTGAGAACCCCATATCCAACTTGAAGGGATATCACCATCTAGAAGGAATCTTTCAACATGAAATGATTCGCAACAAATCTTGTACCTCATGTTCATTAATAGTGATGCAAACCTTGCATCCAGTTTCTTGATTAATAATCATGGATTATGATTCCCATAAACATCATACTTAGCCAACAATCTAAAGGCTCCATTAGATGGTCATATTTATTATGTCTTTAGATTATAAGAGTGATGAATCGCCTAGTAGCGCTAGGCTTATGCTAGATCGTCATTTTGTGTGTGTGTACATATTATAGGAGTCATGAATAGTCCAGTAGCTCTAGGCCCTACTAGATGACCATAATTTTTGTGAGTGCATTTTATAAGAGTCATGGTTATAGGTGCCTCATAAGCATGGAGTCACATTTTAGATGTGAGCTTGACTAATCAGAAATGAAAATTAAGTCTTCTTAGTTGTGCTACAGTACATTGAAACTGAATAAGCAAAGCCAATAATTAAAAAATGATTGAACGTCAATTAAAAAAAAAATCTTCAAGGAAACAAGATGCCATATTGTTGACTCATTATACATGTTTTAATTGTTCAATTTAGCTATTACATCAGAGATATATCATAACAAACCTTAATTCTAGTCACAATTATTTTCTTTCTCTCTTCACTTCTCAACAAATGAATGAGCATTAGGATGAATTGTCAAGAAGTGCTCAACCTTTGCTTGCAAGAAAATAAAGCCATGTTTAGTAGAGAAAATTGTCACCTCCATTGTTTAAATTTGAATTGTACTTGAATGATATAGCCTCAAAACTCAAATAATAATGGTAAGCATCTTACTTCAACATTTTTATCAATAACCTCTCTGATCACATTCATGATGTGACTACACTAAATACGAGCACAACCACATTAGTAAATGTGGTTGATATGCATCGAAGACATATAATTATGATGATTATTATTAATTAATATTACTACTATTATCAATTAATATTATTATTAATTAATTTAATAACATTATTAATTAATAAATATCAATAATAATTATTTCGTTAATATTTTTAATAATAAATATAGTTAATTAATTTAAACCAATGGATTGACATTAGAACATGGTTGACCATGGTTGGCTATGATTGACCATGGTTGACCATGATTGATATTATAAACCCAAGGGATCAACACTAAAACCCCAAAGGATTATGAACCCAAGGGAATAATATTAAACCCAACAGACTAATGTTATAAACCCTAAGAAAAATATTATAAATAGTAAAATAAACATGGTTGGCCATGGTTGATCATGGTTGATTTTCATATTGAGATAATCCTTGTCACAATGTAATGTTGGACTATGGTTGATTTTCATATCAACACAAACTTCGTGACAATACCACGTTCGACCATGACTAACCATGGATGACAATGTTTGACTTTATAAAACATGGTTGACCATGGTTGACTAATGTAGATAAACCCAAGGGACTAATATTATAAACCTAAGGTAGATAAAACAAAGGGACTAATATTATAAACCTAAGGTAGATAAACCCAAGGGACTAATATTAGAAACCCAAGGTAGATAAAACCTAAGATAAATATTATAAACACTAAAATAAAAATCATTGACCATTGTTGATTTTCATATTCAGACAATCCTTGTTGTAATGTGACGTATGACCATGGTTGACCATTCTTGATTTTCAAATCGACAGAATCTTTGTCACAATGCGATATTGGACCATGAGACAATAATATTAATGCCTAGGAATATGAACCTTTAGATTAATAAATCCAAGGGATAAAAATTATAAACCCAAGGTATATAAACCCTAAGGTAAATATTATAAACCTAAAATAAACATGTTTAAAGGCTGATTTCCTTATTGAGACAATTCTTGTCACAATGTGACATTGGACGATGGTTGACCATGACTTATTTTCATATCGAGACAATATTTGTCACAATGCGACATTGGACCATTGTTGACCATAGTTGATTTTCATATTGACACAATCATTGTCACAATGCAACATTCAACCATTGTTGACCATAGTTGACCATGGCTGGTTATGATTGACCATGGTTGGCCATGATTGATATTATAAACCCAAGGGATTGATATTATAAACCTAAGGGAATTATAAACCCAAGGGATTATTACTAAAACCCCAAGGGATTATGAACCCAAGGGAATAATATTAAACTCAAGGGACTAATATTATAAACCCAAGGTATATAAAAACCCTAAGATGAATTTTATAAACACTAAAATAATCATGGTTAACCATGGTTGATTTTCATATTGAGACAATCCTTGTCATAATGCGGCGTTGGACCATGGTTGAATATGCTTAATTATGGTTTCTTTTCATATCAACACAATCTTTGTGACAATGTGACATTCAACCATGGTTGACCATGGATGACCATGCTTGATTTTATAAAACATCATTGACCATAGTTGACCAAGGTTGAACATGGTTGAGCATGGTTGATGACAATTATAAATGCAACATTGGACCATGGATGAGACAATGATTGATTTTCATATTGCGACAATCTTTGTCACAATGCGATGTTGGACATGGTTGACCATGTTTTCTTTTATAAAACATGGTTAACCATGGTTGAATAATAGTAAATCCAAGGGAATAATATTATCAACCCAAGGTAGATAAACCCTAAGATAAATATTATAAACACTAAAATAAACATCGTTGGCCATGGTTTATTTTCATATTCAGACAATCCTTGTCACAATATCACGTTAAACCATGTTTGACCATGATTGATTTCCAAGTCGACAGAATATTTGTCACAATGCGACATTGGACCATGGTTGATTTTTATATTGAGAGAATCATTTTCACAATGTCACATTTGACCATGGTTGACGATGGCTGGATATGATTAACCATGGTTGACCATGATTGACATTATAAACCCAAAGGAATAATCAACCCAAGGGATTGATATTATAAACCCAAGGGATTAATACTAAAATCCCAAGGGATTATGAACCCAAGTGACTAATATTATAAACCCAAGGTCTATAAACCATAAGATAAATATTATAAACAGTAAAATAAACATGGTTAATTGTGGTTGAGAATGGTTGATTTTCATATTGAGACAATCCTTGTCATAATGCAATGTTGGACCCTGGTTGACCATGATTAACCATGGTTGTTTTCATATCAACATAATCTTTGCGACAATGCGAAGTTTGACCATGGTTGACCATGATTGACCATGGTTGAGCATGGTTGACAATGATTATCATATTGAGACAATATTTTTCATATTGCAATGTTGGACCATGGTTGATACAATGATTGATTTTCATATGGAGACAATCTTTGTCACAATGCGACATTGGACCAATAGTTGGCCACAATTTATTTTATAAAACATGGTTAACCATGGTTGAATAATATTATACATAAGGGACAAATATTATAAACCCAAGGTATATAAACCTTGAGATAAATATTATAAACACTTGAAATAGACATCGTTGACCATGGTTATTGACCATGGTTGATTTTCATATTGAGACAATCCTTTTCATAATGTGACGTTGGATCATGGCTGACCATGGTTGACCATGGTTAACCATGATTAATTTTCAAATCAAAAAAATATTTTTCACAATGCCACATTGGACCATGCTTTACCATGGTTGATTCTCATACTGAGGCAATATTTGTCACAATGTGATGTTGGACCATGGTTGTCCATGATTTAATTTACAAATCATGGTTGACCATGATTGATATTATAAACCCTAGGGATTAATAATAAAAGCCCAAGAGATTATAAAAATAAGGTAATTATAATAAACCCTAGGAATATGAACCCTTAGATTAATAAACCCAATGGATCTATATTATAAACCCAAGGAAATAATATACCTAAGGGATAAAAATTATAAACCTAAGGTATATAAACCCTAAGATAAATATTATAAACCCTGAAATAAACATGGTTGGCCATGATTAGTTTCCATATTGAGACAATCCTCGTCATAATGCAATGTTGGATCATGATTGACCATGATTAATTTTCATATTGAGTCAATCTTTGTCACAATCCGACATTGGACCATGGTCGAGCAGGGTCGATTTTCATATTGAGACAATCGTTGTCATAATGCGAAAATCAACCATGGTTGGTAGTGGTTGACCATGATTGATATTATAAACCCAAGGGAATAATAAACCCAAGGGATTGATATTATAAACCCAAGGTAATAGTAAACCCAAGGGATTAATACTATAACCACAAGGGATTATGAACCCAAGGTAATAATATTAAACCCAATGGAATAATATTATAAACCCAAGGTACATAAACCCTAAGATAAATATTATAAACACTAAAATAAACATGGTTGACCATGGTTGCCCATGGTTGATTTTCATATTGAGACAATCCTTGTCACAATGCAACGCTGGACCGTGGTTGATTTTCATATCAAGACAATATTTGTCATAATGCGACGTTCGACCATGGTTTAACATGGTTGACCAAGGTTGACCACGATTGATCATGGTTGACCATGATTATCATATTTAGACAATGTTTCTCATAATTCGACATTGGATCATGGCTGAGACAATGATTGATTTTCATATTGAGACAATTATTATCACAATGTGAAATTGGACCATGGTTGACCATGACTAACCATGTTTGACCACGATTGATTTTATAAAATATGGTTGACCATGATTGATCCAGTGATAAAAAAATAGGCTCAAAAATGAAAGTGCTCAAAATCTCCCAAAATTGGTGTCAATTCATAGTTTCGTCATCTTGATTCCAAAGATGCTTGAATAGCCTCAATCTAATGTCATATGAAGAAGTTATGGTGTTTTGAATTTTTTGACCAAAAACTAAAAAGTCAATAGCTGGGTTGACAGGGCTGCTGACTGGGAAGTCTGTATAGTTGACATCATCAATTGACTATGTAGGGTAGGTTAATGGTTGACCAATCTGGTCTTGACATGTGGCATCATCGTACATGTGTAGGTGGTGTATTTCATTGGTTCATTAGTTGTGAGGTGGACCAATTATGAGACACCACGTGGCCCAATGAGAGGGCACCACATGGTGCCCCATGGTTAGCCAAATTTTTTATATCGGGCCCAAAGGCCTTGGTGGGGTTTGACCCCTAGACCTTTGGCAGACCAACCTCCGAACTTACCTTCACACCACTATGTTGGTCCTTAATCATATAGGTCATTGATTCTATTTCAAGTCGAATGATATGGCATTTGGGAGGAGGTGCCAGGGCACATGGCCCCAACCTTGTTCACATTACACACCATATGACCACACCCGAATCAGAGTGGGGTTGGGGCAGTTAGGCCCTATCCTCAGGTCTTTTGCATCACCCACATGAACATCATTGGAGCAGAGCAACAGAGAGCTTTGGTGGGGGGGGGGGCAGGGAACTTGGCCTTGGCTTCAGTTCCATTGACGCCCATACAACCTACGATGCAACGGAGGGAGCGGACTGGGTGGCTCCTGGTGCACAAACGCCCATGGTCCTATGACCATTATATGACCACGAACCTAGGTGAGCAGAGCCAAAGTTGGCGGGGGCGGGCAATTGTCCTCGACCTCGACCACATGGGCACCATGTGACCTATTTTGGTGCTTAAGGAGGTAATGGCACAATTTAGTGAAGTGATAAATTACATGTTTTGTAGTGGGAATCTCACTAGTACCAAGTGAAATTGTTCCTAAGTGGACTATATAAAGGGAAAAATCATTGTGCAGTTTGTAGGTTTCACCAATTTGCAGGACAAATAACAGGGCTTGGTTTAGAGAAGCATAACTTGCTCATTTTTTAACATTTTTGAGGTCAAGAAGAGCCTAGATAGGGGTTTTCGACTGTCTTGAACTCAATTCGAGCCTCATATTTATGATTTGAGTAAGTTATGATGGATTTTTTTGCATAATTAAGTCTTTTAGTGCTATAAGTAGAGATAATTCAAAGCAGTATAGAGGCATATTTGAGCATGGAGAGAGCCTATTTAAAAGTTTTCTAGCCTTCCAATTTCATTAGCAACAATTTTTACTTTTGTAGAGCATCTCTTCTCATACTTTTCTCAATGTGTTTAGGAGAAAATCCCTTTCCAACTCTTTATTGTGAAGGAGTTGCATGTTTATGCTTTTGATTTCAGGTGGAGTACAAGGACCTATTATAGAAGACACCTTTTTATGTTGACATTTTCGTGAATTGCTATAGGGAGTCATTTTTCTGAGTGATAATTATTTGTAGGAGAAACACGACACTCTTGTGTCAAAAAGTTTTAATGTACTCATTTGCTTTTGAAATCAATATAGCGGTCTAGCTATTGAAGAAATCCCAAAGATTTAGCCTAGGAGGGGTGAATTCCGTGATCAAATGATGGTTTTTTCTCTTCGTGTTTTTCATCTTGAGTTGCATGTGAATTTGTTTCTCTTTTAAGTTCATTTGAAAACTTAACTCATCATCCTTGAAGATATTGTGAAACTAATTTCACATTTAAAGATCCATTTTGTTTAACTTGCAAAGTGTCAGAGGATGAACTATTTTTTATAGGAGGAGCTTTCCTCAAATTTCATATCAGGTGGTATCCAATCAAGTTCTAACCAAGTTACAAGTATGGGCAAGAAACTAAAGCTTAAAAGACTCCAAGAGTTGGAAGAGATTAATCTATCTCTTCGAATGGAGAATATCGAGCTAAGGATATTGTTTGAAGTTGTAGAGGAGGAGAAAAGGAAAATGTACCTATAATTGTAGCATGTAGTGTAGGAACAAACTGGTGAGAGTTTCGTCTCAGAAGCAGCAAAGAATCCCTCCAAGATGAAACCAATTTGTGGGCATGGTTCGTACACATGATATGGACCCTATGTTGAGAATGATGCTTGCAATTTTTGTCAACATTTGAAAGATCCTCCCTATGTTCCCGTTGGTAAAAGTGCTTGGATAGAGTTATGTTGAGGGTGCTAGACCTACCAACATTCAGGGGATCACCATGGTATGAAGTCCCAACTAGACCTCACACATTTGGTGCAGGAGTCCCATCCAGTATGATGGCCCAGTTGCCATTTTCTTAAGGATTTGCCTCAACTCATGCTTGTCAGCACAGGAGAGTGATCTGCTTTGCCTTTGAGAAGTAAGGTTCGTGTGCCTCGTAATTGCTAGTATTACATGTATCAATGCTTCTTTCACTGTAGACGGAGAGGGTGAGATTGAGTCCTAAGTCAGTTGGGAGGAAGCTCGAACCTTGCTAGAAATACACAACACAACAAGACGTGCATAGCTTTTGGAGGAGCAGTCCACACAGATGCGACAATCACAACACATAAGGGAAGATAACACGTAAAAGACTCAGTGGATGAGTCTGCATGAGTGAAACAGTTGTTACAACAAGTTTTACGTGAAAGGTTTGGTTGATGTCCGGGGAGGTAGCCACCATGGGCGAGACAACGTTAACATCATATACAACATATTTTCATTAACAGATTATGTATTACAACAAGTGAAATAATTTCAAGTGTTCAACACAGGTTAAAACAACATGCATTACAAGTGTTCAAGATTAGTCCTAAAATAGTTACAATACATGTGTGAAACTGTGATGGCCTATTAGTAGGCTTTTGAATTAATTGAAAGTTCCAAGACACATCGTTACACCATACATCACTAACCGCATGCGCGGGGCATTGGAGCCACAACTTACTCCTCAAAGGAAATATTACAGACCCTCTTGGCTATGTGGGAGGAGCCGAGGTGAAAAGTATTTTCTTGTACAAATGAGGGGGTATTTATAGCCAAGGGTGAAAGCGACCCTTGTGGTTGTTTGACTACCCTCATGGTTGTTTGAATTCCATGACTTTTTTTACAACAAGTGGGTCTCTTGGACTTCCATGTTACATTAAATTATTCGACAACATGGCCCATAGTAGAGATGTGGGTGACATGACTCAACATGACAGTGCTGGTACATTCATGCTACTGTTGGAGTGCATGTCGAGCTGCAGTGCTACTGGGTGATGGATGTCGTCATGTTGTGTCACAGTTTCACCTTCGCATGGCAAAGTGTGCAGAGTCTTCGATGGTCGTTGGTTTTCTTGATGTTTCTTTGACACATTGCTCCTTTCTTGTATGTTGGAAGGCTTGACATGCTCATTTGTTTGTGAAAGGTGTATGTTTTTCCATTCGTCTATTCGTGAACACTTCTTGCATGTTCGCTTATCTGTTTGTCTGTGTACACATTTTTATATGATAATCCATTCATGAGCACATCTCTTCGCATGCATCATTCACTCATCCATTGGTGAACTTGTCCTTTTGCATGTTCTCCCTTCATTCATCCCATTTTACGTCGCACCATGTTTGTTGGTGTACGTGTACCTGTAGTCACTCATGACGAGACGACATCAAATCCAAAAACCTCCTAGTCTACCATGACACATTATCATTTAAGATGCATGTGATCGAGAGGTAGCAAGGTTGCGAGGCGAGATGATGGCTCCAGGCACTGTTGATGGAAACTACACAAGAGTCGCTGGGTGATGGATATGAGCAATCCAAGTCAACATTGACTGTTTGTGAGGTTTGGCTCGGCTGGAAGGCAAAAGTACACAAATCTTTGGAGGGACAATGCGGGCTGCGGGAAGGCAAGGCATACATAATCTATCCATTTTCCAGAACGAGCGGGCAGCAGGGGCTTGACAGCAGAATTTGTGCAATTCCTTGGAGGAACAAGTCGGGCTGTGGGAAGGCAAGGTAGACATAATATGTGCAATATCCAAAACGATCGGGAAGCAGGGGCTTGACAACAGAATTTATGCAATTTCTTAGAGGAATAGGCCGGGCTGTAGGGAGGATTGGTAGACAGGATTTGTGTAGTTTTTTGGAGGACCTAGATGGGAGCCTGGCAGCCAAAACTGCGCAATTCTTGGAGGGAAATGGCAGCTGGCTGCTAGGTCACTGGCAGCAGAAACTATTCAATTCCCAAGGGGAACAGGCAATCAGCTGTTGGGAGCTTGGCAGTAAAAACTGCACAATTCCTAGAGGGAATTGTCAGTCTGTTGTTGGTGAGATAAATTTCACTGATGCTAGAAGGTCGACCTACTAACAATATCTGCGTAATTTTTGAACTAAGTGGACTACTAGGTAGCAGGGGGTATGCTCATGAAAACTGCACAATTTTTTGGATGAGTAGCCAATCGACTGTCGTAAAGACTGACTGGGAAAGCTACGCAATTTTCTGAGGGAGACATGGACGGGTATTGGCTGTCTATCCAACCTATCTACGCAATTTCCTTAGTTAGCAGAGCGGGCAAGGTCAATAGCCTTAGCAAAATTTTTGAGGGGAGTTAGTCTCGGGGTGGCTACTAGGTCTGACTCTTGGGGTGGCCAGCATGAAGGTTGATTAAATCGCTGGCGGGTAGCGCAACCTGATAAGACTTGCTTGGTGCTTCTATGCTTTTCTGGGTGACAATCGATCGAGTCAATGGTGGGGTGATGGCCCGACTGTCAAAGGGGATTTTGGTCATCAGAACTTCAGAAAAATGACTAACTGTGCGAATGAGTGAAAGATGCAAATGTGATCTTGCAAACACTCGCCCACATTGCTTGACGACGAGATGACTCAAACTAAACAGACACACATGTTCAACATGATTGACTGATGATGCAAGTGACAAGCACGACACTCGTGATTGATCATTGATCAGCCATGATGATGCCTGTGTGACAGTGAATATGACTCTGTGTGTGAATGCAACAAATGCTTTCATAGCGAATGTAACATGTACACACGAAGCGAAGACCTTGAGTATGACTAGAACATGGTCACAAGCAAGACATTGACAACAACATGCAAAAGCTTGGGTGGAATGAACAAGCAAGGGGGGTGTGAAGGTTCACACGTGCTCAAAGAGTGAACTCGAGTGTATGCAACTATCATGTGAAACTCTCAAGGAAGGCTCTGAATTTGGGTGCATGACAAAATTTTTGAGGGTGGTTGTAGCTACTACAATACTTGTCAACGCACTGGTAGAACTCTTGCTTCTCTGTTTTGGTTCAGTGATAGCATGGGCCCTTGGTCTTTTGGGGATTATTGAATCGTTCTGTGGGTTACGTCAACTTCCCCACTTACCCCATGGAAATACATGGTTTTCCTTTTTCCAACTTAGTCAAACACAATCAAAAGTTCAACTTGATCACAGAGTTTTGAATACGGGAAGGGTAGTTTAGCTTGTGAGTTGAAGATTTTCAAAGTATAAGTTTTCATCTCTAGTGTTCCTCCACTGCTAGCAGGCCTAGATAGTACCCCCGCAAAGTCATGCACAAACACACACATTGCTCCACTTCCAACGAACCTTGTCAGTACCCCAGTGGAGTTGCATGCTTCACCTCTCTGCGTAAGAAGCCTTTCTCTTCTTTCGCCTTTGTATATTTCAAGAGGATTGTGCATAGGCACTTATTTATTTTTGGGGTGAAAGAGGGATCCCTACTTCTTGAGATAAGAAGAGGTTGTTCCTTTAGAGAAGCATGTAAGACCTCAGACATAGGTTTGATCATTTAGATTTTCCCCTTCTCCATTTCTACTAATTGGATGAGCTTGAACACACAGAGAAGAAGGTTGAGTACATGCATGGGGCTTCCCAGTGTGGACACAGGTTCATGGTTAGACCAAAAATTCTCTTGTAGATGGTTCATATTTTCCATCAAGACTTCATCGACTGAAGATTATAACCAAGCATAGAGAAGACAGACACAAGATTGGCCAAGTGTTGCAGTGTCATAAGTCTCTTCAAATTTCAGCCACATACTCTATTCAAAAGCCAGAACGTAGTAGTTGGCAACACTTATTTCCGGAAACAAAAATAATAATATACCAAGAAAACAAAACAAACGTAAAAAAAATAGTAAACAGAACAAACAAAGTAAAAACAAAGATAATAAGAAAAGCAAACAAGATGAAAACAACAAGTACCAAGTAGACTGTGTACATGGCACGGCCGCAGTCTGGCCTACTGAAAGTAATGCTTAAGATCCTGGTCATTGATAGGAAGGTTATCAATCCCCCCATCAAGTGATTGCAGATGATATGTATGTGGGCCAAGCTTCTTATCGACTATGTACAAACCAATCCACATGGACTGGAACTTCATATGTTTGCCTTTATCTTCATGGGGTTTATCCCATTTCAAAACTAAGTCACCAACACCGAAGTTAGCTTTTCCTGCAGAATTATTATCGAACCATCTCTCAATATAGGTTCTAGTGGAGTGTGAATTTTTCGTTTACTTTCATTCTTTCTTCCTAAAGCTTATGGAGAGCGTCCATCCTACATTGTACTAGCTAGCAAGGCTTGCCTTGGGATTTTGGGAAAGTTGAAGTGCAGGCAAGTGGATATTTGGCGGAAGGATGGCTTCTTTACCATAAAATAGGAAGTACAGTGAGGTATTCAGAGAGGGATTGGGTGTTACATGGTCAACTCATAATGTATTCGTTAGGGTGGTATAACAGTTACACTACTAAGAGAAAACGATCTTCTTGATTATGTGAATGAGGTTTTTATTTGTGGATTCTAGGAGATTGTTTCCTTGTGAGTGATAGTTAGATGAATGCTTTAGCACAATACCATTCTGTAATGCAAAATCATAGAACTTCAAAGACAAGAAGTACATTGCATTATAAAAAACAAGTGATACTGGAATGCCGAAGCATGAGATGATGTTCTGCTGGAGGAAGCTTATGACCTCCTGGTCATTCACTTGTTTGAGTGGAACTGCTTCTGTCCACCGCGTGAAGTAGTCAGATTGATGAGCCCTAGAAATGGGTAACTATATGGGCTCATTTTCCTAATATTTCCATTTAATCCACCATTCTCCATAGTTTTGTACATGTTTTTGAATATATTTATGTCAATTGAGTAAATGGGGATAGTCACTTTGCCACATAGTCTAATGAGTGTTTATTGTAGATTTTTGGACTATTTTTGGACAAGGACCAGGCTATTATGAGCATATTAGTAGCCAAACTCGAGGAAACAGGGCTGAGGACTTATAGGAGGGGTGTCTCCTACATTAGTGACCCCTTCTTGGAGTTCTCTACCAGCAGCTCGGAGTTCAAAGGCCACCAAATCAATGATTCCAAGGGGCAGTTGAGCAACTCAAGTGGGGCTGCTGTTATCTCTATTTTTAGGCAGCCGAGTTCCTTAAGTTTATGGGGACTATTGGGGGTCCTCATTTGTATAAATAAGAAGGCTTCAGGCCTTAATAGGTTAGCCATTTCATAGTCTATTTTCGCACTTTTGTGCAGTGTTGTACTTAGCTCATTTTTGAGCTCCTTTTGCAGACAACTTTGTGATGTAACTATTGTTTTTTTATCAATGAAGATGAATCCAGCTTTGAACCAGCACTGATCTTTTCTAGAGGGCTGAAGCTCTTGGGTTAGGGCCCAACCCAAGCTATCCAACACCTCCTTTGTATATTTATATGTCTTTTTTCTTGCATCCATAAGATGATTTATGTTGTTTAGGATTAATCTTGCTTTGGTAAAATAGGTTGCTTTTGATGATTAAATTAGTTGTTCTTGCTTCAACTTGGTTAAGTAGTTTGTTGTAGTAATAGAGAAAGATCCAAAAGGGCTACCAGTAGGCCTTGATCCCCTTTCTCCCTCCTTGGGACCATGAATGGAAGACAAGGCACTACTGTTGCCACCAAAAACATTATTTTGAGTTGGAGAAGCTAATATGTGCTTAGATTCACATGCTTAGACCATTTCTTGTTCATTTACCATGGCTTTCTCACATAGTTTCCTGCTCATGAAATTATGTTCAACACTTTTCTGTTTTTAGGTTATATTTTAGGTCAAATTAGGAAAACTCTATCTTTTCGATTCTTGCTTGGGTTAGTTTTAAGAAGTAGGTGTGCATATCACTTGAAAAACATTCTAGCTTGTCATCCTTCCATAGCACAACTTGTACCAACTTGTATTTCACGGAATCCTTCACTCATTCACCACATTTTACCAAACTGTCCTAATTTTTGTATTCTTTTCATGAAGTTGCTTTCTTACCCTTTGAGCAAGTCCAACCCTCTCCTTCATTCTTGATCTTCATTAACAGAGTCCTAGACCCTCCAACACCTTCATCCAGCCTTCAATTCCTTTTTCCCACCATTTTTCCACATTCAAACCTCCAAAAATCACTTTCGGCCTCCTCTTGTAGAACTTCCTGTAGATCCCTTGCAGCCTCCTGTAGAGGGCCACGTGAGCGATTTTTCAAAGTTTGATCACAATGGAAGTCTCCAGAAGGGTACTAGGGACTTCTTAGGACCCCTCCATACCTCCTTCATCATCTGCAAAAGACAACTCCATTTTCCTTTGCCACCAAATCACTGCACAGTCATAATTAGTCAAATCACAAGCATAATAAATCCGCATAAAAATACTCAAAATTGCAAAAAGATGATTTCTTTCCAGTTCTCTTCAGAAGTAGCTTGAATAAATGCAATTTACCTTTTCAGTAATCAATGGCACCCATTTTATTAGTTTCCATCTCTTTTCTTGCACGATTAGGGTTTGCTAGGGTTTTCTAGGGTTTGAGTTCCATTTCAGTTTTCATTCTCTTTCTGCAAGTAGAATAGCCCCCGTAGAATTAGTCTTCTGCCATCACAATAAAAGCTTCTTCTGAGAACTCATAGAAGTTGGTTTAAGCTCCTAGCAAACTTGTGCCAGCTGATAAAGTGAAAGCCTACAGTAAGAGTTAGTACTTGTGCGTACAGCACCGTCGCTTCCAAGTTTGTTACGAACTACCGGGTTGATAAAAGTAAAGAAGGGAGCCCTAGGAGCTACAACATTATTGCTACAGTACTGGAGCTCACCACTCTTTTTGGCACCGTTGCCGGGGAAGCGTCAGAGTATTTGTGATTACTGCTTTTCTTGTATTTTTCTACTGCAACATTTTTCTAAGTAGTTTGTTTAAGCAAGAGTAGAGTAGTTGTTGCATTTCAATTATGCAATTTCATTTCAACAAAAGTAGATTAGACATTTCCCGCTTTCATTTTAGCAAAAGTGGATTAGACATTTCCCGCTTTCATTTCAATTCTGCAATTTCATTTCAGCAAGCGTAGATTAGACATTTCCTGCTTTCATTTCAATTCTGCAATTTCATTTCAGCAAGCGTAGATTAGACATTTCCTACTTTCATTTCAATTCTGCAATTTCATTTCAGTAAAATTAGATTAGACATCTCCTGCTTTCATTTCAATTCTACAATTTTCATTTCAACAAGTTTTATTTTAGTTAGCTGCAATTTGTTGTTCAATCCATTTTAGTTTTTGCAGGTACAAGCAGAAAAAGAAACACAAAAATTCAAAAAAGGAGATTTCCTTTCATGCCTCGTAGGAACAGAGACAATTCAGGAAAATTCCTACCCAACACCCCCAACACATCACTGAGTCACCCTTCTCTCTTCTTTGGTGGCAGTGATCCAGAAGATCTTATAGGTGAACCTCTAGAGATATACGAAGATCCTATAACCGAAGAAGAGCAGGAAAACATTCTTCCTGAGACCATGGCTGAAAACAGAAACATTAGAGGGAATGGGGAAACAATAGAAAGTACCTTTCCCATCCAGGAGACCAATGGGGTCACAAAAATGAAAAACATAAGTCCTTCAGCCCTACCTCACTTCCATGGCCTAACTACCGAAGATACTGATACATTCTTGTTTGAATTTTCTGTTCTCTGTCGAACCTATGATTATGCAGAAGACAAGCAGAAGTTGAAGCTGTTTCCTTCTACCCTCAAGGATGCAACCTTGCACTAGTTCATGGGGTTACCTGGAGACAACATCACAACTTGGGCTCAGATGCAGCAAGTCGTTAACAACAAATACCGAGACTATTGTAGGTCAAAGGAAATTAAGGAAGAAATCTTCCGAATGACCATGGGTAGTGATGAACCTTTAGAAGACTATGAAGAGAGGTTTCAACTCAGCTATAAAAGGAACAGGTGCACACTTGACCCTGAATCTCTGAAGTTGGTTTTGCTCAGAGGAGTCCCTAAAGACCTTCTAGATACCCTCCATTTGCTGGCTGGGGGAGACATCTATCAACTACCTTATGATGACATAAAGATTGTGTTTAGAAATCATTCCAAGTTAGCTAGGAAGAGAGGTAGGGGAAGTCAACCATTAGCCAGTACATCCTCCTCTTGCTCATCCTTTAGAAACGAATTTGAAGATTTCAAGAGTGAGGTGAGGTAGACTCTTTCCATGCACATGGATACCTTATATATCAAAAGGAGACAAGAGGAAGTCAAGAGAGCTCTATCCATCTTCTGTCCCAGGTGCATGAGAAATCACCCTAGGAATGAATGCCCACTGCACTCTATAGAAGTGTGTGTAGTCTGTGAACAAAACCTACGAATTAGTGCCCTTCCTTGCCTGGAATCAAAGCTGCCTATCAAGGGGCTGAGGGAGCCACTGAACCACTCTATTTTATGAACCAAAGGAGGCCACATGGGCCCAAACCTTACCAGCATGGAATGCAAGGGACCTCCCAGAGCTATTACAATGCTAATCAAGCCACTTCCATGCCTTCTTGGGGTCCCCTTGCTCATCCTTCCTGGTCCACACCACCTTCATATCCTCCTCAATACCAGGCTCCTCCAACTGTTCATTCATTTCATCCTTATGCTCAGCCACAACCTCAGTGGAGTGCACTACATTAGGGGTGGAGGCCCCAGTATAACTCTCCCCCCACTCTTTTTCCTCCACCACCTATTCAACCTCAACCATTACCTCTTGCTCCTCCAAGACAACCCCAAATACCCGCTCAACCAAACCCCAACCCCAAAAACAGACAGGCCCAACAGGTATATAGTGGGGAAACATCATGCCCAACCTATGTTGGGGAGATTCAGGAGATTAACCTATGACCTGGGAAGGTTCTCCCAAATAGCCAACCTCCTCCTAAGGAGGATGAGGAAGAAAGATAGGAAAGTGAACCCAAAGTCATTCCACCCTTTCCTGAGAGACTAACTGGAACCACCCAACAGACCCCAGAAGAAACTGAACTTCTGGGAGAACTGAAACAGTTATGTGTAAAAATACCCCTTCTCCAAGCCATAAAGGACGTGCCCATACACAAAAAGATGATCAAGGAGAAGTGCTTCAAACACCTAGGTAGGTGAAAGAGAGATGCCCCAACTATCAATGTCATAAGACAACTGTTCGATTTGATGTTGGGGCAGGTAATTTGTCCGAAATATCTAGACCCTGAGAGTCCTGTAGTCGGTGTCCACTTCAATGGCACCATAATCCCCCATACCTTGATTTATCTAGGGGCTGCCATTAATGTGATTATTAGGGACACTATGCTCAAACTCAACCTTTAGGGTTCCCTAAGAAAGACCTAAACAGTACTGCAGTTAGCAGACCGCTCCACCGTGACCCCTGAGGGGATTGTGGAAGATGTCATGTTCTCTATTGATTCTTAGGAATACCCTGTTGATTTCCTGGTTCTCCAACCAAAAGCAAAGCTCAATGGGTATCCTCTCATCTTGGGAAGACCTTGGTTGGCTACTGCAGATGCCTACATCAGTTGCTGAGCTAGGAACATGACAATCAAGAATGGGCATATGTCCAAGCAGCTAGTCCTCTATCCTCCTGCCCAACCTCTGCTGGAACATGATTTACCCCTCTGGTTGGAGGAGGAAGATGAGGATGAAGTCTATTCCGCACCATTGTGTACAGTAGAAACTACCATGGGGGGTCCACAAACTGAGGATGATCTTATTGAGAACTTGATCCAGAATCCACCCCCCAGTGTGTTGCCCTTAGAAGAGCTGGTGGAAGAAACCCAAGCTAATACTCTAGTTGATCTCTATGTGGTTGATCCGACCTCCCACTGAGTCAAGAACGTGGAATTTGGCCCAGAAAAAACTTTGAAGATCAACTCATCCCTGTCCACCTCTGAGGAGAAAGAATTGTGTATCTTATTGAAGAATCACTTGGATTCTTTTGCTTGGAGTTATAAGGAGATGAAGGGAGTCCACCCTTCCATTTGTACTCATCACATTTACATTAAGGAAGACTGTAAACTAGTTAGGCAGCCTCAAAGGAGGATGAATCCAACCCTTAAGGACATTGTCAAAGAAGAACTGCAAAAGTTGCTGGATGCAGGATTCATCTACCCCATCTCTGATAGCGAATGGGTTTCTCCTTTGGTTCTAGTGCCAAAGAAAAATGGGAAGTGGAGAATCTATGTAGATTATCGAGAATTGAACAACGCCACCAAGAAGGACCATTTCCCTTTGCCTTTCATAGATCAAGTGTTAAATGGCCTGGTAGGGAAGAAGTTCTTCTCCTTCCTAGATGGGTTTAGCGGGTACAACCAGATCCAAATCAGCACAGAAGAACAGGATAAGACCACTTTCACTTGTCCATGGGGTACTTTTGCATACTGGGTCCTTCCTTTTGGGTTTTGCAATGCTCCCGCCACTTTCCAGAGAGCAATACTGAGCATATTTGTTGAACTGGTTCATGATTCAGTGGAGATCTATATGGATGACTTTACCCCTTATGGGTCTAACTTCCAGGAAGCTTTGACTAACCTAGGAAAAGTTTTAGCCAAGTGTATTGAAATGAACCTGTCTCTTAGTCCTAAAAAATGCAAATTCCTGATGAATGAAGGGACCGTGCTAGGTCATACAATTTCTCAGCAAGGATTACAGGTGGATCCCAGCAAGATTGTTATCATCCAAAGGGCCCCACCTCCTCAAAAGGTAAGAGATGTTCAGAGTTTTCTAGGCTTAGCAGGGTATTATAGAAGATTCATTAAGGATTTTAGTAAGCTAGCCTCTCCATTGTTTGGTCTTTTGGGGAAAGATGTTGAGTTTATATGGACTGACAACTGTCAGGAGGCTCTGGATGCCTTGAAAGGTAAGCTGGTAACTGCCCCAATCTTGAGAGGTCCAAATTGGGCCCTACCTTTCCACATTCACACAGATGCCTCGAACAAAGTGATAGGAGTAGCCTTAGGGCAAGTTGAAGAGAAGCTGCCTTATGCCATATATTTTTTTAGTAAAAACCTGTCTAAGGCAGAATTAAATTACACTGTAACTGAAAAGGAGCTCCTAGCTATAGTCCGTTCCCTAAACAAGTTCAGACACTACATCACTGGCTATCAAACATTCGTCCACACTGATCATGCTGCAATTAGGTTTTTGATGAATAAACCAGATGTAAACACTCATATCATTAGATGGTTACTTTTATTGTAGCAATTTGATTTGACTATTGTCGATAAGCTAGGTAAGGAAAATGTTGTTGCTAATTTTTTGTCTAGACTAGATCTCCTTGCAGGTGAGGAAATAATGGTGGATGATCAAATGCCAGATGAACACTTATTTGTTATTTCAGTACTCTCTCCATGGTTTGCTAATATAGCAAATTACTTAGTTTCAGCACAGTTTCCGCCACCCCTGTCCTCAAAAGAGAAGAGCAAGATCGTGAGGAAAAGCACCCCATTCACTTGGATTGGGGGAAATCTTTTCAAACTTCGCCCAAATCAGATTTTGAGGCGATGTGTCAGGGAAGAGGAAGTCTTTAACATCCTGTTAACCTGTCATGGCCACTTTGCAGCAAAGAGGACTGCTTTCAAAATTTTGCAAGCAGGTTACTATTGGCCCACTCTTCATCAAGATGTCAGGAGATACATCAGCCAATGTGACCAATGCCAAAGGATGGGGAAACCGACTCCAAGGGATGAGATGCCCCTGCAACCTCAAGTGACTTTCGAGCCATTTGAGAAGTGGGGCATGGACTTTGTGGGTCCTATCAACCCTCCTTCAAAACAGAAATATTACATCATTATGTGTACTAACTATCTGACAAAATGGGCAGAAACAAAGGCAATCAAAGCAGCAACAGAAGAAAAAGTAATTGAGTTTCTAAGGAAAAATATATTCTACAAGTTTGACTACCCAAGAGAGTTAGTTACAGATCAAGGGAGTCAGTTTACCTCCAATTTGGTTGAAGACCTACTCACATACCACAATATTAAGCACAAAACTTGCACCCCTTATCATCCATAAGCAAATGAACAAGTGGAAGTCACCAATAGAGCTTTGGAAGGGATTTTGACGAAGGTAGTGAGCAGCAGTAGAAAATATTGGGTAGATCGATTGGCTGAGGCCACCTAGGCCTATAACACCACTTGGAAAACCACCAGAGGGTTTACACCGTATGAGTTGGTCTATGGGAAGAAGGCTCTGCTGTCAATAGAATTTGAATATAACACATTAGGGATGATAGCTCAGCTGGACCTAGATCTCATCCATGCACAAATGAAATATTTCTTCAGCTAAATGGATTGGATGAATAGAGAATGTAGGCCCTACTCCACTCAGAGGTAGTCCAACTTCAGAGAAAAATATGGCATGGCAGACACCTCAAAGAAAAACAATTCCAGCATGGAGATTGGGCACTGCTGTATGATTCAAGATATAAGGATTTCAAGGGAAAACTGAGGACAAGATGGCTGGGACCCTATACAGTAGAAAAATACAATGAAAATGGTTTAGTCCTTATCCAGACCATAGATGAAGAAGCCATCCCTATGCTCGTTAATGGCCATAGATTGAATATCTATAGGAAGACCCTTTCCAAGTAGGAGTTCATTGGGAATTTGGGAAAAATAGTGTTGGTAGTGGAGTAGGTCCCTGTTGATCCAGGTGGATGTTGGTGGCCACCCACCTAGCCCATTTGGACCCCCACAATTGCCTCTTTCAATTTTTTCAGTTTCCTAAATTGTAGCACAATTTACTATTTTTAGCAATTTTTCGAGTCCTCAACTTCTGGAGTTGTTTTGAGGCCCTAAACAACGTTTTTTGGGAAATATAGGGGTAACATTGGTTCAACATGGGTCCATGGACAAATGTTTCCCTTCCAAAAGTGGTAGTGCTTGGATAGATCTTTCTAATGAGCTATTGTACACGTCAAATGGAGATCGTATGCCAAAGTTATGACCCCGGGAAATTGATGTACCAATTTACCCAAACGGGGCCCACAATTTGGCGTTTCATCTTCTAGGGTTAGGTTTCGGGATGTGAAGGGTTTTCCATTGTTTCTAAACAATAAATAGGCCTTTGAGCCTCATTGTAATACAGTTCAGAGGCATGTAGCTGCCACATCTCTTCTCAGAGATAAGCTACTATCGCCCTAGCTAGTTTATTTCCATTTCTATTTCTAAGCACATTTCAGTATTTTACATTAATGAAATGAAGTATTATTTTTGTTGCATCTCTGTGTTTATGGTTATCTCTGTAATTTGTTGCGTTCTTGTTTAAATCTGGATTAGTTGTATTAGAGTGATCTGCTTTTTCTTTGTTTTTCTTTGCATGTCCCCAACGAGGTCGGGATATAAGGAGTTAGGGCTTGAACTCGTCGAACCATTACAAGACCAGCCTCACAAATCCCGACGGCCTCCCATGGTGGATGAGAAGAAAGGTGAGGGGGCAGGATATCCTATCAAAATCTTGCTCGAAGAAGGCCTCGAGAGGCAAAGGAACGCGATGATGGATAGCTTTGTGTAGATCCTTCAGTGGCTACCCAGACGCGACGCATCGGCTTCTAACAACTACTCTGGAAACGCCACACCATTTAAGGTACAAGTTAATTTTGAAATCCCCATCTTCGAGGGTCAAATAGACACAAATGTTGTAGATAAATGGTTAAATTTGATAGATGGGTATTTTTCTGTTCATGAATTTTCAAGTCGGGAAAAGATTGTTTTCGCTCTTCTCAAAGCAGCCCCCCACGTCAAGGACTGGTGGGAAACCTACTGCGAGTAGAAGAATGAAAGCACAGGCTCATTATTTTCAGCCACACCCACTTGGGATTCATTCTGGGATGTTGCCAAGGAGCAGTACTACCCTGTCAAAAGCTACGAGGACAAATACATAAAGTGGACAGGGAAGGGACCAAGATGTGCTAGAGTTCACAAACATTTTTCATACCCTTCGCACATAGTTGGGTATCAAAGATTCTGATCTGCATCTTGTACTCAAATACCACATCTGCCTACACAGATACATCCAGGAAGAGATGGAGTTTTTGAACATCTCCTCACTCGGTAGTGCATACCGATACGCTGTCAAAATCGAGCAAAAGTTCAAACAGAAGAAGCGAGACTTTGGATCTACAAATCTGAAGACCAAAGGACAAAGCCAAGGTGGGCTGACCTAATACAACCCGTCGAAGCCGCAAGAAAATAACAACACCATGAATCCGAAGAAGGACACAGGAAAGTGGTGTGAGTTCCTTAAGACTCCCACTCATAACACAAGTGAGTGTCGGACCAAGTAGTCACTGGCGGCTGAGTTGAAGGCTTCCGAATCAAATGCATGTTCCAACCTTGAGCCAGAACCCGACAAGGGGAATGGCAAAGGGAAGTAGATCATTGATGAAGATCCCAGTGCCACTGTTGCCACCACCAAGATCCAGAAAAATGAGCTCGAAAATCCAGAGGAAGGGGAGCGTCTTTTCCACTCACAGATGTGGGTGAAGGGTTCACTGCTGCAATTCATTGTCGATAGTGGTAGCCAAAAGAACCTCGTTTTAGAAGAGGTCATGAAGTGGTTGGGCCTACCGACCACACCACACCCGCCGCCGTATAGTATCGGGTGGGTTCATGAAGGACGAGATCTCAAAGTTCGCCAACAGTGCCGCCTTCCCCTACAACATCAATCCCTTCATAGATGAGGCATTGTGTGATGTTACACCTCTTCATGTTTGCGATGTACTATTAGGCCAGCCATACTTGTGGAGGCGACATGTTGTGTATGAGTCAAGGCCTCACGCTGTCATTATTTCTTTCGATAATTCGTTATATAGGATACCGGAGGTAACCCCACCTACCGCCACCTCTTTAATCACTGCCAAGAAATGCAGCAAGCTCATCTCCCAGACTAGAAAATTCATTTTCTGTCTGGTTCGCTCCCAAAGTAAGGGGAGTATCATTGCTACATCTGTGACCCCCGCAAAGGGTTCCTCCACGCAACAGCAACAACAAGGGGTACGGTCATGACAGAACACAGGAACAACTTCTGCTCACCCACAGGGATACAACACAAGTTTCAGGTCGGCAACAAATTTTTGTTACATCAGCAGAGAGAACGACTCACCAGAACCCATTAGAAACTCAGACCACTCCAACATGGTCCTTACACTAGTACCAAGGCTACGGGCAACAATGCTTTGAAGCACAACATTCCTCCATTCCTTGGCTTGCACCGAGTGTTCAATGTGGATTGTCATTGACCATGCTTCCCACCATTTCTGGACACATCAGAGATTGCAGAACAGCTCACTAGAGACCCAGCTTAGTAGAAGCTTCCTCATCTTAGGGTGGAAATCAACGCAATGGGGACCATTGCTTCCTAAGGGGGGAGGAATGATCCAGGTGGATGTTGGTGTGCACCCACCTAGCCCATTTGGACCCCCACAATTGTCTCTTTCAGTTTTTTTAGTTTCCTAAATTTTAGCACAGTTTACTATTTTTAGCAGTTTTTCGGGTCTTGAACTTCCGGAGCCGTTTTGAGGCCCTAAATGACGTTTTTTGGGAAATCTGGGGGCAACATGGGTC
This sequence comes from Pinus tabuliformis, assembly GCA_031772625.1. NCBI lineage: Eukaryota > Viridiplantae > Streptophyta > Pinopsida > Pinales > Pinaceae > Pinus > Pinus tabuliformis. The sequence continues at coordinate 1,187,472,047 of CM062820.1, read as the reverse complement.
CTTGGACCGATGTTGCCCTTCCTAGAGTGGTAGTGCTCGGATAGATCTTTCTAACAAGCTATTGTACGCGTCAAACAGAGATCGTATGCCAAAGTTACGACCTTGGGAAATTAATGTACCAATTTATCCAAATGGGGCCCACAATTTGGCGTTTCATCTTCTATGGTTAGGTTTCGGGATGTAAAGGGTTTTCCATTGTTTCCCAACAATAAATAGGCCTTTGAGCCTCATTGTAATACAGTTCAGTGGCATGTAGCCACCACATCTCTTCTAAGAGATAAGCTACCATCGCCCTAGCTGGTTTATTTCCATTTCTGTTTGTAAGCACATTTCAGTACTTTACATTAATGAAATGAAGTATTATTTCCACTGCATCTCTATGTTTATGGTTATCTCTGTAATTTGTTGCGTTCTTGTTTAAATCCGAATCACCTGTCTCCACTCCACCCACACCCTTAAAAAAAAAGAGAGAGAAAAAAACAGAAAGAGGAATAAAAGAACCCTGGGCAAAAACCTCTTGGAGGCACCCAGGGTAGGCAGTGAGGGTGAACCTCTTGGAGGCACCCCAGCTGTCTCAAAAAAAAAACACAGAAAAAGAAAAACCTAACTTCGTTTGGATGAATTGCAGGTTGTAGGAGGGTCACATAAGAGATAAAGACAAGACGAGGCTGCATGCACCCTTCATAGTCCATCCCTACATCATTGTCATCCTTTTCTAGGCCTCAGCCTCATTTTTTCTGAAGATTTTGCATCCTACAGAAAACTCTGTGTATTCTACAGGAGGATCCTACAGAAATTACAGAAAGGCCAAAATCCATTTTAGAAAAGAACCCGAGGGTTGGAAATTCGTCTAGAAGGCTTGTGAGCCTCCCTACCACCATCCATCCGCCCAAATATCCATGTCATCTCTACACACCTGCATTTCCACTCATTTTTTCCTTTCCCTGCACAGAAAAAATACATAAATTCTGTTTTTTTTTTCCACTTTGAAACCACAAAAGAAAATGACAAATAAAGTAGTAGCGTTATTTTTTGCTTATTCTTACCTGATACCTTCCAGCTGCTATGTCTTCCATTTAGAACCTTTGTCAGTTGTCTTTTTAAGCCTGCTCAAGCATCAGCCTGAATTTCAGAAGGAGAAGTAGCTACAGGAAATCCTGTAGGATTCCTGTAGCAGTTGATCCCTTTGAAAAATCAAACTCCAGAGACAGGATCAACGCAGCAGGATGTATGAAGCACGTAAGGAGAAAATCTTGATCAAGGAATCATTAGCATAAGATGAAGGCCGAGCATGCAGAGCACCAACAGCAACAAGAGCGAGGAAAGGAGGTGCCAGAGTTCAAAGTATGCATAGCACAACAACGACTACGCAGGTAAGTTGCTAAAACTATTCCTCGATTGCATGAATATTATTTCAAAACTGCATGAGCTATGGGAATGGTCACAATTGAGCGAACTCACTGGCCAGCTAACTAGCCACCCTCGTTTAATTCACACACCCTCGTGGAATTCGGTTGAGCCACGTCCAATTCAAACTGCCGATCAGATATGTAGTCAACACGTGTGGCATGTCAACTCGAGAAGAAAACATTTGAAACCGGTAGTGGTGGTGGTCTATAATGGAATTAAGGGAGGTGATGGCGGTCAGGCAGCATGAAGAACCATAATTACACTGTCATAGGACCAACGGTCCAGATGGGGATAACATACCCATCCATCCACCTCATCTCCTCACCGTCGATTACGCCAATAGTTAAGTACAGTGCGGTCTAAGCCTCCACCACCCTTTTGTTCATTTTCATGTTACGAAGCTCTCGACTACAGTGCTTGTTTACCACATTCATAGTAGCAAACTAGTAGTTTCTACAAGTTTTTCAAAACCCTCCTACCTATCGGGTTCTACAGGAGCACTACTGCATTCTATAGGAGCAGGAACACCTTCTACAGGAAGATTTCTATAGGGAAGACAGAGAGCAGCTCTGTAGCCAAAAAATCAAAATTCTTGTCAAATTTGAGTTGGGAATGAGGTAGTCTTGAAAACCTGCTCTGCATACAATATGTTTAGATAAGGTGGTAGCTTAAAACTAGAGTAGTGGGTGAAGAGAAACAAAGAAAGAGAAATTCAAAAGTCTGTTGTGTCTTTTCTAAAGTTCTACGCAGTCTTTTTGTTCCCTTCTCCGTGTTCAAAATTTTCCTTTCTCTTCCTCACATTCTGTTGAAAGAAGGGCATAGAAATCAAACCTGGGGAGGAAATGAAAAATTGAAAGTCTGTTTACTCTGTGAAAAAACCATTACTTTTATATAGTCCCTATTCTATCAGCATATTGATTTCTTCGAAGAACCAAAAAGAAAATTCAGGTTGAAAACAGTTTGAGGAAAGGGAGAATTGCAAATTGGTGTTGTGAAGAAGGAGCACATGGGAAATTCCTCCTACAGTTAAAAAAAAAAAACCAAAAACTCAGCTATCCCTCTGTTTTTGATTTTGGAAATGGTTGTTTTTTCTTCTCACCTAAGCACTTCAGAAACCACTAAACACCATGCCAGGAGGTTTTATGAGGAAGGAGCCTTTGAACTCCAACCAATTGCATGAGCACCCTGAGGTGGTGGCCCTCTTCACCAAGGAAAATTGGATGATTTTCTTTGAAAGAATTCATGGATATGATGATGAGGTGACTAAAGAATTTCTGATGTCCTTAAGACCCCATTCAAAAACACATGCTACAGTTAGCTTCAGGGGTCTGACCCTAAAACATACATCTGATTTTATCAATCGAATCACAGGTCTTCCACTGGGGCTCCCTTGGAGCAAGGAGGAAAAGCATTGGGACAGGTTGCCAAGAAGACATCTTTTCAACCTGGGGAGCATCCTGTAGAGGATAAAAATGGGGTCAAAAGGACAAGAATACCTCCTCCATGGACTGAAGTCAGCGACCAAATAATGAAATATATCACTTGTGAAGGAAGGTTCAGTATAATCTATGGTTATCACTTCAGGTTATTACATGAGGTAAGGTATGGGATGGACCTACCTTCAGTTAGAAAACTCAGTCTCCCATATTTCCTCCTCTAGTCTTTAATAGAATGTAGCACCAAGCTGAATGCAGGGGTCCCAGACCAGCTGGCACACCATGGTCTCATTAAATTATTGGTGGAAGATGCCCTACACACATACACCATCCCCATAGCTTGGGAAATTTTCAGGAATATGTCTAGAGAAGATGACATCAAAACTTTGACTGAGGACATCAGCCCATCTGGCAGTGAGGAGGAGGAAGAGAAAGAGGAAATTGAGAAAGAAATGCATGAGGAGACACAAAATATTCAAACAGAGGAAGAACAGGAAACAGAGGAGCAGAAAGAAGAGGAGAAACTTGACAAATCCACTATAATACCTAAGGCAGAAAAGAAAACAGCCTCAAATACAGAGAAGAGGAAAAGAACAAAAATTGATAGAAAAAGCCCAAGAAAGCCCAGGAAAAGACTGCCACAGGAGAGGCAGGGACCCAACAAGAAAAAGAGAAGGCATTACTAGAGATAGCAAAGAAACAAGCAAAAACAGTAGACATAGAAAAGACTGCAGAAGATAAAGGGGAACAACAGCAGAAAGAAACATCCCCTGAAACATTGGCAAAAGAAGCAGCATTTGTGTTGGCTGCATTGAGCACTCCAGTAAAACAAAAGGGAAAAATAAAAAGAGAAACATCCATGTATTTCAAAGGTAGAAGGAGCACCAGGATAAAGGCGGGCAAGCCCCAACCACCAACAAAAGAACCTATAATAATTGAGGATGCACCTACTAAGAAAAAGGAGGAATTCCCCTCCAAAATCTCTATCACCTATGAGAGAGGGAGTCCCAAAAATTCCACCTGGAAGGAAAGAATCATACTAATGGACTCCAAAGCAGTTCTATAGGAAGCTAAAACCTCTCTACAGGAAACACTGGCCAAGCTAAAGGAGACTGAAAAATTAGAAGAGAAGGCAGTAGAACAATCACATGAGGAAGGCAAGGCCAATGAGATACCTGAACCAAGCCCTCAACCTAATTTAGGTTCATATTACAATCTGCTAGAAGGTGGGAAGATCATCCCACAAAAATTCCTTGTGCCCCTTTTCTTTGAATTAGAACAAGAAAGGGTTAGAACCCACACCTGGATGAAAATTGCTAAATCCAAAGGAGTTGCAGATATAGGACACATGGAAGAACAATTGAAAGAATTAAGAAGGGAGTTGGCAATGGTGAGACACACCGAGAGCATTAAAAGAGCCCAGCTATAAGAGGAAAATGCACTGCTGAAAAAGTAGTTACAGCAACAGGAAACTCAAGGGGGAGACATATCGCAAAATTTTGAAGAATAGCAACTACAGGAAGGTCCATTAGCATATAAGGAAGCAACAGAGAAACAACAGTAAGAGGAAGAGCCATAGCCTGATGTTGAAATGATGATAAAGCAGTAGTAAGAAAGGGAGTCTCAAGCAACAGCTAAAGTGCTGATGCTGAAGCAACAATTGCAGGAAAGGGAAGCCCAAATGGCCTACATGGCCAGCTGGGCAATGGAGGCCTTGTAGTGCAGGCAACTAGCTAGATCCTACGCACTATATCTCAAAGACCAATGGCTCCAGTTCCAGATTGAAACATTGGCTCAAAGGGGCACAATTCCGTTCCAAAATTATGGTCAATTTATGCATCTATGTGCTACTAGTTCAGCTGAGGATAAAGCCAAATTAGCAGAATTTTACTTACACAATATGGCACTCCCTGATATGAACTTTTGGGATCCGAATGCTGCATTGGGAGACCTATAGCTCATGGCTATGGCTTCTTGGATGAGCCATGAGAAAAAAAGAGTAGTGGAAATTCAACAGATCATGGCAAAAGAACTAAATGAGCCCCTACTAATAAGGGAAAAACTGGAAGACCCCTCAGCTCTCATATATGCTCATCAACACCTTGCAAGCAATCCTCAAGTTCTCCCTCATTATGTTGAAAGGCAAGCGCAAGCTATCACTCATTTTGAAGATATGGAAAGATTATTTGGCGATGTTTGCCTTCATGCTTGCATGAGAAGATGGAATACATTATCATATAGCTTAAAGATTAGGGAGTATCACTCCCCAACCAGAATGAGGGAGGCTTTGGTGAGAGTGCCACTATACAAACAATCAATGCAAAACCTGAAAGCTAACTAGATTGGCCTTAAGTTCAATCCTCCACTACTCTTAGGACTATTGGAAGGGGTTAAGGAAGAAGTAGAACAAAAGCAATGGGAGGAAGTGGACAGAAAGGTAGGTTTTCATGACAGGGAAGAGGACATCACCTCAGAGGCTTGGGATGTCAGGGAAGCTATTAAAGCTATCAAGCATGAAGAATTGGATTAGTTGCTTAGAGGATGGGCAACCCATTTAGCAGGGGGGTGATGATGAGCCCCAGAAATGGGTAACTATATGGGCTCATTTTGCCTATTATTTCCATTTAATCCACCATTCTCCATAGTTTTGTGCATGTTTTTGAATATATTTATGTCAATTGAGTGAATGGGGATAGTCACTTTGCCACATAGTCTAATGAGTGTTTATTGTAGATTTTTGGACAATTTTTGGAAAAGGACCAAGAATTTATGAGCAGATTAGCAGCCAAACTTGAGGAAACAGGGCTGAGGACTTATAGGAGGGGTGTCTCCTGCATTAATGACCCCTTCCTCGAGTTCTCCACCAGCAACTCGGAGTTCAAAGGCCACCACATCGATGATTCCAAGGGGCAGCCGAGCAACTCAACTGGGGCTACTGTTATCTCTAGTTTTAGGCAGCCGAGTTCCTTAAGTTTAGGGGGACTATTGGGGGTCCTCACTTGTATAAATAAGAAGGCTTCAGGCCTCAGCAGGTTAGCCATTTCATAGTCTATTTTCGCACTTTTGTGCAGTGTTGTACTCAGCTCATTTTCGAGCTCCTTTTGCAAATAGTTTTGTGATGTAACTATTGTTTTTTGATAAATGAAGATGAATCCAACTTTGAACCATCACTAATCTTTTCTAGAGGGCTGAAGCTTATGGGTTAGGGCCCAACCCAAGCTTCCCAGCACCCCCTTTGTATATATATGTTTTTTTTTCTTGCATTCATAAGATCATTTCTGCTGTTTAGGATTAATCTTGCTTTGGTAAAATAGGTTGCTTTTGATGATTAAATTAGTTGTTCTTGCTTCAAGTTAGTTAAGTATTTTGCTATAGTAATAGAGAAAGATCCAAAAGGGCTACTGGCAGGCCTTGATCCCCTTTCTCCCTCCTTGGCACCATCAATGGAGGACAAGGCACTATTGCTGCCACCAAAAACACTGTTTTTTTTCCTTTCATGCAATTGCTAGTGTGATGTTTTGAGTTGGAGAAGCTGATATTTGCTTGGATTCACATGCTTAGACCATTTCTTGTTCATTTACCATGGCTTTCTCACATAGTTTCCTGCTCATAAAATTTTGTTCAACACTTTTCTGTTTTTAGGTCAGATTTTAGATCAAATTAGGAAAACTCTATTTTTTTAGTTCTTGCTTGGGTCAGTTTTAAGAAGTAGGTGTGCAAATCACTTGAAAAACATTCCAGCTTGTCATCCTTCCACAGCACAACCTGTACCAGCTCATCTTTCATAGAATCCTTCACTCATTCTCCACATTTCGCCAAACTGTCCTAATTTCTGCATTCTTTTCACGAAGTCACTTTCTTACCCTTTGAGCAAGTCCAACCCTCTCCTTCATTCCTGATCTTCATTAACAGAGTCCTAGACCCTCCAACACCTTCATCCAGCATTCATTTCCTTTTTCCAAACATTTTTCCACCTTCAAACCTCCAAAAATCACTTTCGGCCTCCTCTTGTAGAACTTCTTGTAGATCCCCTGCAGCCTCCTGTAGAAGGCCATGCGAGCAATTTTTCGACGTCTGATCACAATGGAAGTCTCCAGAAGGGTACTAGGGACTTCTTAGGAGCCCTCCATACCTTTCGAATCATCTGTAAAAGCCAACTCCATTTTCCTTTGCCACCAAATCACTGCACAATCACAATTAGCCAAATCATAAGCATAATAAATCTGCATAAAAATACTCAAAATTGCAAAAAGATGATTTCTTTCCAGTTGTCTTTAGAAGTAGCTTAAATAAATTCAATTTACATTTTCAGTAATCAATGGCACCCATTTTAGTAGTTTCCATCTCTTTTCTTGCACGATCAGGGTTTTCTAGGGTTTGAGTTCCATTTCAGTTTTCATTCTCTTTCTACAAGTAGAGTAGCCCCCGTGGAATTAGTCTTCTACCATCACAGTAAAAGCTTCTTCTGAGAACTCATAGAAGTTGGATTAAGCTCCTAGTGAACTTGTGCCAGCTGATCAAGTGACAGCCTGCAGTAAGAGCTAGTACTTGTGGATACAACACTATCGCTTCCAAGTTTGTTACGAACTGCCAGGTTAATAAATGTAAAGAAGGGAGCCCTAGGACTTGCAGCATTATTGCTGCAATATTGGAGCTCAACACAGATGCTGTTAGGATGTAGTGGTGTTTCTATGATGAATGTGGGAATATTTCCCTAATGATGTCTAGGCCCCACTGTTGGAATGGTTCAGTCATTGCAACAGGGTGCAGTGGGGCTACCGATCTTCGTGTTCTGTTGGCGCTTCACTGATAGACTAGCCACTTGCAGTCATAAGCATGTTCATATTTGAATAATGTGGGCCAGTAAAAACAGGCTCGCATAACTTTATGTGTAGTGGTGTTTCCCGCAAAGTGACCCCCAGCAGGTCCATCATGCAAATCTTGAATTACCTTCTCTGATTCATGTGCCTCAAGGCACCTGAGAAAAAATCCATTACTATGCTTTCTGTAAAGCACGCCATGCATCGAATGATATGCTAAGGATTTCAGGCGCAATGCCCACTTCTATCTGATGGAAAAGTGAGAGGGTATGGTGTCATGCCCAAGGTAATGGCACACATCTACGTACTAAGAGGTTCCGTCTGCAGTGGGTGTTGCTCACCTTATATCATACATCTCAATTTCCTTCTCCCAGCCAACGTGCTCTTCTTCACTCTCTATGGCGTGTACTGCTTCAGCTTCAAGTCTACAGAGCCCATGTCCTTTGATCATGTGCACTCGCCTGATTTCAAGATCATACTCTTGCGAGCCAGTCATCCAGTTCGCATGTCGTTCACCCAGTTCTTATTGTACAAGCAATGTGTGGACTATTGGGTGAGGAACAAATACTATGCAGTGGTTTTTTAGCAAGCAGGGCCTGAAGTGTTCCATTGCCTTATATATTGCATACACTTGCTTATCAATGGTGGGGTAGTTGAGCTCTGGTCCCTGCATGCTGGCACTCATGAAGGAGATGGGATGTTCATCATAGGCGAAGGTGTATAACAGGAAATATTTCTTAAAATCAGGGTTGTAGAGTGTAGGTGCATCTGCATTGCCCTGCTTGATCTCGGTGAATGCATACCTTCCCTCTTACCCCCGTTGTATACTGCATCTTTCTTGATCATGTTCTTCATGGGCTTAACTATCTACGCGTAATCTGAGATGAACTTCAGGAAGAAGTTTATCTTGCCCAAGAAGGACTGCATGGCTTTCTTGTTGGTTAGGTAAGGCATCTATGTAATGGTCTAGACCCAGTCTGAATCCACCTTGATCCCGCTTTTGGAGTCAATGTTTTTGAGGAGGTTCCCCTTTGACATTGCGAATATTCTCTTTTTGGGATTCAGGGAAATCCTGTATCTCCGACATCGGTCAAATAGTTTCTTCAAATGGTGTATGTGGTCTTCTTGTCTCCTTGAGAACACAATCACATCATCGAGGTATACCACCATGATTTGTCCAATGATTTTGCGAAAAGAAATGTCCATGGTGTGCTAAAATGTTGTGCCTGCGTTTACAAGCCTAAACAACATTCATCTATAAGCGAACGTACCCCACTTGGTATGGAAAGTAGTTTTGAGTCTGTCAATTTCTTCTACAAGAACCTGATTGTATGTTGAGAAACCGTCAAGAAGAGAAAACATATGTGCCCCAGATATTGTCTGCAAAATGTGTTCCATAGATGATACAGGGTAGTTGTCTTTGTCCGAGGTGTGGTTTACATTCTGGAAATCGACACACAAGTAGATTTCCCCAGACTTCTTACATACAGGAACAATATTTGAAACCCACGTGGAATGAGAAACTTTGTATATGATTTGTGCATCCAATAACTTAGTAATCTCTTTCTATATGAGGGGTTCAAGCAATGGATGTACTTTCCTCAGCTTCTATTGATATGGCTTGACCCCTTCTTTGATCAGGATGATATGTTGGATGATCCATGTGTCATAAGTTTTCAGATCATCATACATCCAGGAAAACACATCTCTGTACTATTTGAAAAAGCAGATAAATACATGCCACTCTTGCTATGTACAACATGTACCACGATTGACAAACTTCAGATCTTGTTTTGTTCCCAGGTTTATTAGTTCATGCATCATGGTGGAACTATGGGTCTTATTATTCCTTGGCCCCTAAAAACGTTCTTGCAAGTCATAAAGATTTTGTAATGTTACTGTAGAGCTATAAAAAGGGTCTCTTTCACCTCTAATTACCTCACATTAATATGTCAATCCGGGAACGTTTGGTTATTTCAAAGAGTGACTCAATCTGAGGCTATTTGTCAGAATAATGCTAGTAGTACAGTGTCCTACAAAAACACAAGAGTAAACTAATGATCGTCTATGACTAAGTTTCTTCAAATGACTAAAGCACACACTCTTAAAGCTAGGCAACTTTATCAGTCAAGGGTTCGACAACAATAGCCCATCCCTTTGGAAACTGATGGAAAGGAAACTAGAGCATGGATCACAGGTCTGGGAGTGAGGCAGTAAATACTGAGGCTCACTACAGCCACAGATCGTTTCTCACACCAAATGCGAGTAAATGAAACGACAGATAAAAATGGAACGAAAATAGGAAATTGAACATCAAATCTAGAATGGAACAACAATGCTTAAAATGGAACATCAATTCTGAAATGGAACAACAATCACTATAACTAAACCTCGTGAGTAACAATCGAACTTTATCCTATCAACTCAAATGCTCTCAAAAACTCCAATCTTTCATTCTCCAAGCAAACCACGCAACCAACTAAAGGAACATCAATAACTCTTAATTATCGAACAACATTTGAAAATCATACACACATAACACTCCAAAGAAGTAATCTGATTTAATACCAATCATCAACAGGAATTACAACTGTGTTTCAAAATGGAACAGCATGAATCCTGAATCATAAAGAACACACCTTTCAGATAATTACCTTAACACACATACTCAACAAAGAAGTTTCATTACACAATGATAACACTGTTCAATTAAGTCTAATAAGATTTCATTCACTCTGAAAGTATTGACAATATAATGCAGATTCAATGGAAAGAACATTAATGAACGAATCTTAGCAGAGCATGTAATGTAACTTGTAAAGCATATCAGATTACCAACTAGTGACGATAAGCAAACCACGCAGAAATCAAATCGTAGTGATACAGAAGCAAGTGTCCTCCGGGGCCGTGCCCTTAGCCTCAAGGGTACACCGCTTTAAGCTAATCCAGATGCGAAGATAAGATAATCACCAAGTTTATATTAATGCATAAAACAGAAAGTACAATGAGCCAAGTTCAACGAGACTCGATGATCAAAGTTCAGTCTTTAACAAAAAGTTACATAAAAGCATCTTCTTTAGACTAACAGTGCCGTCCCTTTATATAAGGGTAACGGTGGAGATGTCTAAGTGATAAGATAAATAAAGATGTGATCCCCCAGGATCGAAGATCTTGAGGGATTCGCCAAACTGTTAATCCCTAATCACTTCTTTTCTCCTCCGCCGAGCTGGTGCCTTCTCACCTTTTCCGGACCGGTTTGCTTCAACCTGCTTTGCCTCATTTGCACTCGGTCCTTCGTCAAAGGGACAACAGTTACCCTGTTCTTATCTTCTTCTTTGGGACAACAGCTCCTCGTTTCTACCCTTTCCTGCACAGGAGAATGACAACTATCAGCGAATAAGTCTTGCATACTAATTCCACATATTTTATCACAATTCTCTATTGTTTTCCACATTCATGGTGTAAAAGATTCATAAGTCCTACTGAAAAGCCACTGAAATGATCATTAAAAACATACCTTTTTAGTACTCCACACACCACCCTGCTTACCCTGTTTCATGCCCTCATGAAAACATTGTAGTTGACATGCAAAGCAGTGAGAGAGTAGGCTGGAGAAGGAATCTCATGCGGAGGCCTACAGCCATGGTGAGTGACTAGGTATTCAAAGAACTGGCATGTTTGACCCTCAGGCATCTCATATAGGGCTTGATATCCGGGTGCAGGGTGCCAAATAATTGGACTGCGGAATCTATATCCTAACCAGGATGGCCCTGCCCTCAAAATGCTTTCACCATAGAGGTTCAAACGATTGGCAGCTAATTGAAAATTCTGATACTTAAATGGCTCCCTGAGCTGGATGTTTGGATTAGAGGTTCGGTATCAGAATTTGGCTGCATCAATGGCGAGGTCTTTGATAGAAAGAAAATATTCTAAACTTTGTCGAATGAGTGCCTCGTGCATGGGTCCCAATGTTTCAATGACACCCGGAGTTCTCATAAGGTTTCTATGTGCTTTCCATAGCCGTACTAGGTCCCTAGGCTCAACCCTTACCCACAAGTCTAGGCCATTTTCCTGTCTCTGGAAAATGTTATAAGATTTGAGCCATTTAGTCTGATTAACCCTGAATAAGATGAATGCTTGCAATTGAATGTCCCCAACAAAAGGGCCAGGGTTCAACTCAGTCTCCTGATCTAGCACGAGGTTATGCAAATAAAATTCACATAGCAATCTCTAGACCTTCACTCCATAATGTTTACAACAATCTATAAAGTCATTGACAGTATTAATTTGTATCGGGGCGCCTGCTTTAACAGCCTTTGTTTTTAATTGTAAGTATCATTCCAATAAAAACAGAGCATAGTTTTTGGCAGGGGCCCTACATGCTAAAACGTCATTGTATAAAGAACACAAGGTATCCATCTGTTTTATAACAGTATCTAGCCTACGGGTTACCTTTGCAACTTTCTCCTGTTCCTTTTGCCACCCTTCAAAGGCCTGGCTTTCGGATTGATTGACATTCCTTAGTTGTTGTTGGAGTTCTTCATACTTCTCACGAGGGACTGTTTTCTCTCTAAGCTTCTCCATTTCTTGCTGAGCCTGTTTCAATCCTTTGTGCAAGGTCCTTGTCTTTGCATCTCTTTTCCATGCATCAGTGGAGGCCGAGAGTTTTACCTGAAATTTCTTATTGCTTTTTTTCGAGTTCAGAACCCTTATCACCCCTGAGGGTGGAGCCTCTGTTTGAATCTCCTTGTTGTCCTTTTCTTTTTTAACACGAATATCAGCTGGCAGCTATTCCTTTTCAAATGGAACAACAGTCTGTCCCTCAGCATTATTTGGAACAGCAGCTGGACCTTCAGCTTCCCTTGGAACAGCATCTGGGCCTTCAGCTTCATTTGGAACAGCAGCTGGGCCTTCAGCTTCATTAGGAACAGTAGCTGGGCCTTCAGCTTCATTTGGAACGGCAACTGGGCCTTCAGCTTCAATTGGAATAGCAGCTAGATTTTCAGTAGGGTTTTGATCAACAGAGTGATTTTTAGTCCTCCGCCATTTTATCTTGTGGTTTCTTACTGCAGTGGTCATGTTTTTCTTACTGGCAGTCTTCCTTGTTCTCTGCCTTGCTTTCAGAATCCTGATCTATTGGTGGAGCTGGCCTATTATGCTCAATAACCTCCGCTGTTCCTTTCGTAATTCTCTAATTTCAAATGTTTTATTAGAAGGAACAACAGGGTTTTTGCTACGTTCTGGGCCATGACTAGTCCCTTGATCTTTCTCCTGGGGTACCTCTTCACTGTTTTGTGCTAGCTGTTCTGGGGTAAGAACCCTAACTGGTTCCGTGGCTTCGCTTTCTATCCTCACTTCATTTGGAATTTCCTCTAGTGCAGTGGGAACAGATTGTTCCCTCTCAGTATCTCCTATCTCCTTTTCATCATGAACGGGCAGAGTTCCTTCTTCTGCCTCTTCTGCATGTGGTTTTTCAGGTGCATCTTCTTCCTGGGGTTTGTCGCGGAGGTATGATGGAGTGGAAGGTTGGCCATACTCACCCATATTGGCCAAGATTGCGGCCAATTCCTCTTCTCCCACTGGGTCCTGTGGTGGACTACCTACCTGCTATCCCATTTCCTCCTCCTGCCTGGATTGTCCATCTTCCGCCCCAGGATGCTCAATTTCCATTTCAGGATTCTCGGCTTCTATCTCAGGATGCTTAACTTTTGTCTCAGGGGGCTCGACTCCTGTCTCAGGAGGCTTGGCTTCTGTTTCCGAATGCTCAGCTACTTCATCGTTTTCCTCTTCGGATCGCTTAGCCTCCTCAGCCTCTCCTTCCTTTTCCCCTTCAACTTGTTCTTCTTCTATTTCTGGTCGTGAGGGTTGTTCATCCTCAATTACCACTGGCTGGCTAGTGCTTTCCTGGAGTTTTTCTAGCCTTCCTCTTATCCGGGCTAACCGGAATGATTTTCTGCATTTCTCTGGCTGTTCTGGTGTATCAGTGTCAAGCTTACGCTTTGCTAATTCCTGGTGGGTTTCTGGTCGTTCGGATGTGCTTGCAACATGTTTTTGTTTTCTTAATTCTCTGCGTTTTTCTGGACGTTTAGGTGTGCTTAGAGTATGTTTACGTTTTGGGGAAGGTGTTGTCGCTCTCCCCTCAATTATTGTGATTAATTCTTCCCAGCTGCTTTGCTGCTGGGTGAGGCTATGACTAACTATTAGTCGGATTAATCCATGGTGGCTGACAATTGACTCTCCATGCTATGCCTTTTTCAGGCTTCGTGCGGCGTCATGGAGTAAGAAATTCAAAAGTGCAGGAAGGTTTATAGAGCATTTCTTCTTTAAAACAACTAAGAGTTTAAGGTGTTGTGGCCTTACCACGTCTTTTCTCCCCTCGCAGGTGATATAGCTTTGCACTGTTCTCGCTAATTCTGCCCAGGGTTCTCCTAGCATTGCTGGCAGGACTCCCTTCCCTTTAATTGTTAAGCTCTGGCCTTCGTCTTGGAAAATTTCCATGATCTTCTGGAGTCTTTCCTTCTTCAATGTCCATACAGGTCCAGTGGCTGGTAGTCCCGAGACTTCGGCAATTATATCATCGGTGACTGCTATCCGCTTCCCACGCACCATGGAGTGATCCTCCTGCAGGTTCTGCAGAAATTCCATCGCCACTGTTTCATTGGATTCCTTCAGGCGACTGAGATAAGTCAGCCACCCTACTCTTTCCAGGATCTGCCGAGCAGCAGCGGAGACTGTCAACTCCTGTGGTTCGCTTTGAACTGCCCTGCCTCCCATGGTTTCACTGTGGATTCTCAATGGAACAACAACTGCTTGTGCTGTTTGAAACACAGAGAGGGTAGTAATTGTTGGATTTAGAAAAAAACACAGAGTATGCAACAGAAATGTGTTATGGACAACAACTTGTATAGAAAAAATAGAAATGTCATGCCGTTAAACCGTGCCATTTCCTGGTACACTATCTTTCCCGAATAGTGAGCTGACACATAATCCGGGGAATCATGAGGTGAACCTCCCCCCCCACAATGCGATAGGCTGCCCCAGCCGTCAAAGAAAGGAGCGGCACCCCGATCTATAACCAAGTCATAAAGGAACAGCGTATGAAAATATGCCATGTTTAGAAAAACAACGGATTGCTGAAATTGAGGCGTAAAGTTAGATCGCGTATTAAGTAAGAGACTGCTGCGATATGATGCGAGGCCAGGGGATAGGACGTCTGTCGTACTTGCCAAATCTCAAGTGGTCATTGTCACCTCCTTTGCTATGATTGGTGTAATAAATGTCCATGCGGTATATAAGTCGGGAAATAATGTATGATTAGTGCCTAGGATATAAGAAACAAAAGAGTATTAGTATCCTACCTATTGGTGTAATTAATGTAACTTCGATACCATTAACAGTGCTCTGCTGCCGACAAGTGTCCATAACCTTGGCAGAATTGTTTATTTCACCCCCAGAACCATGATCCTTTATGTGCATATTAAGGAATGTGATGTCAAAGTGTAGGCCATTATGCTGGCTTGGTAACCAGGTAGCCATAATGCCATTCACGAGGAGGGGGCGAAAAGTGGACAGGCCGGCTTGTGATGAGACCTCCTGTTCCAAGGTTTGTTTATTTGCTATACCTTTTGGACCATATCCCTGGTGTGGTGGCCATAGTGGGAATGCCACTTCGCTTCCATCCTCATGATCATGGTAGGCTGGCTCTTGATGAGGCCCCCTATCCTGCATTTGACAATTTATAGTTCATTTGCTTTTTCTTTCTCTTTTTCCATAAAGCACTTTTCCTTATATATCCACAAAGGGTGGTTCAACACTCCTTAAGAGTAGGAATGGTGGAAGAAGTCTTATCATCTCAATAGGAGGATATAAACACTTTGCTCTTATTCCTGAACAAAAATAAAAAAAAGAATGGCATGATAAAAGATAACCAATCAGGGCAAAATTAGTAAGACAATGACAACAAAAGATAAGTACATCCTTCCTTCTGTCCTCTTACCAATACATAGCCTTATAAAGATAGCGATTTATAATTGCTTGATTTCAGTGTGTTGTGATTGTCGATTCATTGCATAAGTGCATCGCTTGTCTCTAAAAGACTTTGAAAGAATAGGGGTAAGAAGCATCCTCACTTGGACCAGCAAGAGGTTAGCTATTTCACAAAGAGAGAAGAAGTATACTAGATCAATAAAGGAGCATAAATTTCAAAAGTGCAAATGCTGTTCCTTTTGAAAAAGGAACAACAGAACATACCAATGGCGTTCTTTTTGGAAAAGAAACAACAAAAAAATCAAAATGATGTTCCTTTTAGAAAAGGAACAGCAAGACAAGCGAACGCCGTTACTTTGAAAAATGAACAGCAAAAATCAAAAGTGTTGTTCCTTTTGAAAAGGAACAACAGAAAATCAAAAGTGTTGTTCCTTTTGAAAAGGAATAGCAGAAAATCAAAAAGTGTTGTTCCTTTTGAAAAGGAACAACAGAAAATCAAAAAGTGTTGTTCCTTTTGAAAAGGAACAACAGAAAATCAAAAGGTGCTGCTCCTTTTGAAATGGAACAGCAGAAAATCAAAAGGTGCTGTTCCTTTTGAAAAGGAACAACAGAAAATCAAAAGTGCTGTTCCTTTTGAAAAGGAACTGCAGAAAATCAAAAAGTGCTTTTCCTTTTGAAAAGGAACAACAGAAAATCAAAAAGTGTTGTTCCTTTTGAAAAGGAAAAGCAGAAAATCAAAAAGTGTTGTTCCTTTTGAAAAGGAACAGTAGAAAATCAAAATGTGTTGTTCCTTTTGAAAAAGGAACAACAGAAACATGCAAATGCCATTCGTTTCAGGGACGGCAGAAAAATTGAAATCTATGTGTGCACAAACAAGTTTGAAGAAAAGAAATTATGTACAAATTGTGAAAAGAAATGAATTCCTTAATGAATCACAGGTGAGTAAGATTTCTCTTCCTCTCCTAAAATCTCCATATCAGTGTCTCTGCGTAGCTGTTGGCAGAAGGATTCCCGAGTGAGTGGTTTATGATAGAGACGAACTCGGTGGCCATTCACTTTGAAGGTATATCCAGAACCGTCATGGTGATTAAAGTGATGGTCCCATTTTAATGTACCTTCTGGATTTCGTATGGTCTCAACCAACGAGTCTGGAGTTTCCCAGGGAAGTCCTGAAACCGAGAGTCATATAATAGAGCCCAGTCTCCCTCATGGAAGACTTTGTTTTTTATGAGGGCATCATGCCATTTAGCTCGCTGTTGTTGAATCAATGCTGTATTTTGTAGTGCGGAGAGCCTAATTTCGTCCAATTCATTGATATGTTGTAGTTGATTAATCTGTGCCTCAGTAAGATCTAAGCCAACTTCCTGTGTTGTTCGTAATGTTTGGATTTCAAACTCTATAGGGAAAATGGGTTGTTTTCCAAACACTAATTGATAAGGTGAGTAACCAATGGTGCTTCTCCATGTCGTTCTATAGGCCCAAAGTGCTTCAGGTAGTCGGGCAATCCAATCACGCCTATGTGACGCAATGGTTTTTGTTAGGATGGATTCTATTACCTTGTTGCTGCTTTCTACTTGTCTGTTCGCCTGTGGGTGGTATGGAGTAGTAATTTTGTGCTGGACATGATAATTATTAAGTGTTGCTGCCAATCTATTGCCAGAAAATTGTGGTCCTCCGTCTGTGATTATTTCCCTTGGAAGGCCATAACGTACAAATAGATGGAACAAGAACTGTATAACAGAGTCCTCTGTGGCTCTTGGCAATGCTTATGCTTCAACCCACTTGGTGACATATTCTATTGCCACCAGGATATATGTTCTCTGATTTGATGAGGGGTTGATGGATCCAACGAAATCAAGAGCCCATCGCTCGAATGGTTCGATGACTAACTGAGGTTTGAGAGGCATCTCGTCAGCTTGACCAGGACATCCTGCTCGCTGGCAGCTGTCACAGGCTTGGACAAATTTCTTTGCATCTCTGAAAATCGTGGGCCAGTAATATCCTATCTGTAATACTTTGTGTCCAGTTCTACACTCAGCGAAGTGTCCCCCGCACGGTCCGTCGTGACAGGCTTTTAGGATGTCAAAGATTTCATCTTCTCGAACACATCTCCTGATATGCATGTCTGCCCCTGTATGAAACAAATAGCCCCCAATCCAGGGGAATCGAGTACTCTTCTGAACAATCTGTTTTCGCTCATTAGGGGTTAAGTGTTTTGGTAGTTTCCCTACTGCAAGGTAATTGGCAACATCGGCATACCAGGGTGTTCAAACGGCAACAACAAATAGAAGTTTGTCCGGAAATTGATCTTCAACTACTGCTGCATCAATTGGATTTGGCATTCTTGAGAGAAAATTGGCTATAGGGTTCTCTTTGCCAGGCCGGTCCTTGATTGTGATATCGAATTCCTGCAATAAAATCAACCATCTAGTTATTCTGGCATTTGTGAGAGGCTTATTTGCTAAGTATTTTATGGCGGAATGATCCGTATACAAAATAACAGGAATTCCTTTTCAGTAACAGTGTAATTTAATTCAGCAAGGGATAAATTTTTGCTGATGTAATAGATAGCATATGGTTTTTTATCCTCTTCTTGCCCAAGGACTGCGCCAATGGCTGTATCTGAGGCATCAGCTGATATTTGAAATGGAAGATCCCAGTTTGGTCCTCGCAGGACTAGGGCTGTGGATACAAGCTTCTTTAAATCCTTGAAAGCACGTTCACATTCTTCTGTCCAAAGAAAATCAACGTTACCGGTTAGTGCATATAAAGGTGCAGCAATGTGTGAATAATGTTCTATAAATCGTCTATAACATCCAGAAAATCCAAGAAAGCTGCGTACCTTTGTTTGAGTAGTAGGAGTGGGAATAAGCAAAAGTATTTGGATTTTGGTCGGGTCTAACTGAATGCCGGCTGCTGAAACATAGTGTCCTAGAATAAGTCCTTCAGTCATCATCATGTAACATTTTTCACGACTTAAGCAAAGCCTGGTAGCTATACAGCGTTGTAGGACTTTTTCTAGGGTATTTAGTGCTGGATCAAAATCATCTCCATAGGGTGTAAAGTCATCCATATACACTTCAAGTCCATCATTTATTAAATCTGCAAAAATGCTAAGGATAGCCCTTTGGAATGTGGCGGGAGCATTACATAGGCCAAATGGTAGAACTCGGTAGGAAAATGTCCCCCAAGGACAAGTGAAAATTGTTTTGTCCTGGTCTTCAGGGGCAATCTGAATCTGATTGTATCCACTGAAGCCATCCAGGAAGGAAAAGAATTTTTTTCCTGCCAAAGTATCTAGCACTTGGTCTATGAATGGGAGTGGAAAGTGGTCTTTTTGTGTTGCTTTATTGAGTTCCCTGTAATCCACACAAATTCTCCATTTCCCATTCTTTTTAGGTACGACCACAAGTGGAGAGACCCATTTACTGTCATAAATAGGATAAATAAAATTAACATCTAACAGTTTCTAAAGTTCCGCTTTCACCACATCCTTTAAATGAGGATTAAGTCTTCTCTGCGGTTGACAGACAGGTCTAGCATCTTTTTCTATATAAATGTGGTGTGTACACAAATGTGAGTCGATTCCTTTCATATCAAGGTAATCCCATGCAAATGCCTGTTGATATTTTCTTAATAAATGGATGAGCTTAGTTTCTTGTTCAGATGTGAGGTTGGCATTGATATTTAAAGTTTTTCTCGGTTCAATTTCCACAATTTTACTATTTGCGACGGAAGTAACAAGTATTGTTTGATCATGTGTGTCTTTCAGAGGATCTTCTTCTAATTCATTATCAAATGCTGCTTCTATCATGTGACATTGTGTGCAGGATTCAGCTTCAGTTTGACTGATGAAATTATTAATGGCATCATCTTCTGTTTGATCTTTAAAATCAAGTGCCTCTTACAAAGTCAATGGAGATCTAATGTTATCAGTAAGGTATGATACATGATACTTGTTAGTTGAATTATTGTGAGACTTGGCTGTGCTGGAGGGTATAGAATCAAATTCTTAATATTAGGTCCTTTAGTTATGGTCATATTTCCTTGTCGGCAACCAATGTAAGCATCAACGGTGGCAAGCCAAGGCCTTCCTAGGATTAGCGGGTGTCCATCAAGTCGGGTTTTTGGATTAATTATCAGGAAATCGGTCGGATATTCCCAAGAGTCTACAGAGACCATGACATCGTGTAGAGTACCTTCTGGTCTAATCACAAATCGGTCGGCTAATTATAACAAAGTAGAGGTAGGTTCTATAGATGTAATGCCGAGTTTTTGACAGGTGGTGGTTGTTAAAATATTGATTGCAGCTCCTAGATCAACTAAGGCATTAGACAAGGTCTGACCGTAAATTTGAACAGTGACAATTGGATTTCCTGGGTCTTCATATTTGATGGGTGTTTCTTTCCCAGATAAGAGATCAGATAAAGTACCGACTACTTGGACTCTTGGATTAGTTGTTATATTCCTCCTTGGTTTCTTTATGCACAATTCTTTGATAGTTTTTGCATATATAGGAATATCTTGAATGGCCTGGAGGAACGGGATTTTTATGTACAAATTTTGTAATTCCGCCAGAATGTCAAAGTCAGGATATTGCAAAGGTCGAGGTATGACTAATCGTTCTGGGAACGGGGGAGAGGATGTGGTTGCGTGATTATGAGACTGCTGATTATTTGCATCCTCTTGCTGTAACTAATGTTCTCTTACTAACTGATCTTCATTATGAACTATTTTATCTCCCTCATTTTCGATGATACGTCGAGATCGTAATTGAAGATCATTACACTCCCGCAGACCGTGTCCTATTTCTGGTGATTCTATGATTTGAAGAGATTGGACCGGTCTGTTATTTGGATTAGGGTTGGGTTGGGCTGGGAGTTGCAGTCTCAAATTAGACTGGGGATTTTGTTGTAGACTTGGCAGAGTAGGTTGAGGGAGCGGAATAGTTCCTACTGGATGTTGCATCGGTCTTTGCCAGTTTGTCTACCAGGATGAACCTTGTGAAGTAGAGGGAGTCCATTGTGGAGGATATGGGCTATTTTTCCAATATGGTGAATTATAAGGAAAATTTCGGCCAACTAGATTGATTTGAATGATTCAGCCATGGGTTTGAAGAAGGAAACGATGGTGGTGGCCAATTTGAGAATGGGGGTGGGGCCTGATTTTGCCACATATTATATTGTTGAGCATTATATTGTGGAGGCTGAAAAGAAGAGGTTGGGTCTGAAAACATACCAGATTGTCTTTGCTGCCGCTGGTGGCACTGGTTGATCAAGTACACTGATTCTGGTTCTTCCTCTGCTTCCTTGTATACTTCTTTTAATCTAGGAAGTGAGGGGCAGCTTTATGTAAGATGATCATTTGTACAGATGGCGCGTGTTTGGACTGTATCCAGTGGACACTCCTTGTGACTACGTTTTTTTCTGCATCGGGGGCAGAAGATTGCCAAATTCTGTTCTGCGTCCATCTGCTTCTGTTTGGCCTGCATAATATCAAGTTGTGTAGTTAGTGTCCCTAGAATACCAGTTTTAAAATTTTCTAATAAATTTCCAATCTCCACACACGTTACTCCTTCTATTGCTATCTTATTGTCTCTTGCAAACCGATCATATTCTGCTGGTTTTATTCTTGTGCTGCCTCTCGAACTCCTGATGCATAAATCAATGATGTCAGCAAAATTCTCTTGATAAATATCCCCTTTTCCCATAATGTTTAATGTTTCGATCCACTGTTCCTTCATGCCTCTTATTAATGCAGTTTTTAACACATTATCAGGTAAAGGTAGTGATGCGTAAGGAGATCTTTGTAAATTATATTGAAAACGTTCCACATATTCTTCTAATGTTTCATCTGGTTTGGCTGTCATTTGAAATATTTCGTCTTTCAATTCTCTAGACCTACAATAATTCTGATATTTTTTTAAGAAGGATTCTTTCATCTGATCCCAATTGTTGATGACCCCACCACCTAGTCCCATAAACCATCTTAGAGAAGCTCCCTTTAATGTCGAGGGGAACAATTTCAATTTCTGGGGATCGGTGGTGTAATCATATCCCCTACACAACACATCAAATTCAAACAAAAATGCATCCGGATCTTTTGATGTAAGACCGTGAAAGGTTGGGATATGTTGAAGAGGGATAGCTTTCATGGGTGCATTTGCTGCAGAATCCACTATAGGATATTGTAATGTAGAGGTTTGAGTATTTGGCTGATTCTGAGCCATAGGATCGAATATGTGCCAATAACCTTCTGGGATATCTAGGAGGGTATTCCTAGGTTGAGAGGGAACGATTTTAGCAGGGATAGTTTTAATGGAACTTCCTTTATCTGGGATAAGAGGAATACCTGATGTCTGAGGAGATTGGATTCCCTCAACAATGATTTTCGCAGCGCTCCCCTTATCAGGGCTACTTAATGGCTGATTTGTTCCAATGGGAGATTTTGGTTCCTCTGTTTCCCCTATTTCTCCTTCTCCTTCACAAAAGTTACTGAAATTCCCTTCCTGCAATAGTTCTGGAGTAGAATTTTCAATTTCTTGAAAGTCCTGCTCTTCAGTTTGACTATGCACCTCAGCAAAGGCTACAGATGGTGATCCTGTGGCCTGAAGGGAACTAGTAGGCTGCTTAGAAATGGTTTTCCTGAAACCTATTGATGGCTGAGATTCTGTTTTCTTATAGATTTCGTCTATGAAAGTTGTTCGGCCAACGGTCACCAGCCCCTTAGCTTTTTCAGGTTTGGATGGAAGCTTGATATTCTTTTCTAGTTTTTTCTGCTTATTCATGCACTCAAATAAACTGCTAAATTCTATTTAATCAAAGCAAAAGAAAATCTGTTAGGAAAGCAGACGGTGGAGCAGGGCTTTTACATGCTCCGCACGCAGGTTCTTACCTTTTGTTTTTAAAATCCAACTCTTCCCTAGCAGGTTCGTACACTACTCTGAAAAAGACAAATTGCTACACTCTTTCCCCAGCAATGGCGCCAAAATGTAGAGCTATAAAAAGGGTCTCTTTCACCTCTAATTACCTCACATTAATATGTCAATCCGGGAACGTTTGGATATTTCAAAGAGTGACTCAATCTGAGGCTATTTGTCAAAGTAATGTTAGTAGTACAGTGTCCTACAAAAACACAAGAGTAAACTAATGCTCGTCTATGACTAAGTTCCTTCAAATGACTAAAGCACACACTCTTAAAGCTAGGCAACTTTATCAGTCAAGGGTTCGATAGCAATAGCCCATCCCTTTGGAAACTGATGGAAAGGAAACTAGAGCATGGATCACAGGTCTGGGAGTGAGGCAGTAAATACCAAGGCTCACTACAGCCACAGATCGTCTCTCACACCAGATGCAAGTAAATGAAACGAGAGATAAAAATGGAACGACAAATAGGAAATTGAACAGCAATGCTTAAAATGGAACAACAATTCTGAAATGGAATAGCAATCACTATAACTAAACCTCGCGAGTAACAAACGAACTTTATCATATCAACTCAAATGCTCTCAAAAACTCTAATCTTTCATTCTCCAAGCAAACCACCCAACCAACTAAAGGAACAAAAATAACTCTTAATTATGGAACAGCATGTGAAAATCATACACACATAACACTCCAAAGAAGTAATCTGATTTAATACCAATCATCAACAGGAATTACAACTGTGTTTCAAAATGGAACAACATGAATCCTGAATCATAAAGAACACACCTTTCAGATAATTACCTTAACACACATACTCAGCATAGAAGCTTCATAACACAATGATAACACTGTTCAATTAAGTCTAATAAGATTTCATTCACTCCGAAAGTATTGACAATATAATGCAGAGTCAATGGAAAGAACATTAATGAACGAATCTTAGCAGAGCATGTAATGTAACTTATAAAGCATATCAGATTACCAACTAGTGACGATAAGCAAACCACGCAGAAATCAAATCGTAGTGATACAGAAGCAAGTGTCCTCTGGGGCTGGGCCCTTAGCCTCAAGGGTACACCGCTTTAAGCTAATCCAGACGCGAAGATAAGATAATCACCAAGTTTATATTAATGCATAAAACAGAAAGTACAATGAGCCAAGTTCAATGAGACTCGATGATCAAAGTTCAGTCTTTAACAAAAAGTTACATAAAAGCATCTCCTTTAGACTAACAATGCCGTCCCTTTATATAAGGGTAACGACGGAGATGTCTAAGTGATAAGATAAATAAAGCAGTGATCCCTCAGGATTGAAGATCCTGAGGGATTCGCCAAACTGTTAATCCCTAATCACTTCTTTTCTCCTCCGCCGAGTTGGTGCCTTCTCCACCTTTTCCAGAACGGTTTGCTTTAGCCTGCTTTGCCTCGTTTGCACTCGGTCCTTCATCAAAGGGACAAGAGTTACCCTGTTCTTATCTTCTTCTTTGGAACAATAGCTCCTCATTTTTACCCTTTCCTGCACAGGAGAATGACAACTATCAGCGGATAAGTCTTGCATACTAATTCCACATATTTTATCACAATTCTCTACTGTTTTCCACATTCATGGTGTAAAAGATTCATAAGTCCTACTGAAAAGCCACTGAAATGATCATTAAAAACATACCTTTTTAGTACTCCACAGTTACCACACCTTTTTTGATAAGATGGCCTTTGCTGTTACTAGCTTCTGCTTGCAGAGAGCGCAGGTGCTCGTCATCATCTATCATTGCATCTTTGAAGATGTTAGTGTTGGCCATGAAATGGAGTATCTATTGATCATTATTATACATGCATAAGTTAGTTATGTTGTCTGGGATAGATTGTTTGTACAAAATTTCAATAGTAAATCTATCCATAATCAGTGACATTCTCGAAGCTGCATTTGCCAGTGCATTGGCAGTTGCATTACACATACGTGGTACAACAATGATATTAAATGATTGGAAGTTTGAGCTTAGTCAGCATACCTTTTGCTAGTAAATTTTGTGATGCGGTGATGAATAGTGAATGGTGTTACATATGTATCATACCAATATCTCTGAATCACCTACCACTTTGAGTGAAACCACGTTGAGGTTGATGGATTTCTCCAAGCCTAACATGAATGATTCATACTCAGCAACATTGTTCATGCACACAAGCTCCAAGCAACTTGAAACTAGATGCTTCCTGTTGTAAGGGTCGATCAAGAAACACCTGGCTCTTGAGCCATCCTATGTCTTTGATCTGTGATAGTACTACTGCTAGACAAGAGTGATCCAGTCTGAACAAGAGTTCTTAGGGTGATGTTCTTCGTGGAAAGAATAGAACTTAGGATATGCACACTGTTCAACCTGGAACACAAGTTTCTACACATTTTTTGAAACGAACCTGTTTCTGCTTGATGATCTGCTTGCTCGTCTCTGTCTATGAAGATGGATGTTTGAAAATGTGTCTGTTTCCCATTGTTTGAGCTCAGACACTTCTGTAGTCAAGTTCTTGAAAAGGTAAGTGAGGGTCTTAATATCAATTTCTTCCTTGTCTCTACCCTTGCTCGCCATTGCTTGGTACTTCCTATTCACATCCTTCGAGTCCTTTGCTGCTTCGTCATCCTTGATCACTCCAATTGAGTGTAGGTCTTTCTCAACAACAATAGCCTCTTTGCAGTTTGCTAAGAGTGTTGGTTTTGCATCTTGCTTGACAAACTACGCAATGTGGACGTGTAGTAATCAACAATGATGGAGGCATGAGGTTTAGTGCCAGTTTAAACTTGTTCAATATGCATGTAAACCTCTGATTGAATTCTTTCACCTTCTCTTTACCCTCCATATTGAGGCTTCCCAATTCTTTGAGTAGCATGGATGGGGTCTTGTCATCAACAAGCTTTTCAAGGAACATGCATTTGAATGCACCCCAATTTTGTATAGAGTTGGGTGGAAGGTTGTGATACCATGTAGTAGCGTGACCGTCCAAGGTACATGGGAACAATCTACATGCTACGTTGTCATATCGTACCTCAAGGGTCTGCAGCTGTAGGCATAAGTTTTCCAAGCTGTCTTCTGCCTTCACCATGCTATTAGGGTTGAACTTGATGTTCATTCTCTCCGCTCGCTTCGACATCTTACGTAGAACAACCGAGAGAGCCAATGGTCTGTGAGTCATCCATTCAAGATTTGGGTCAGCCATTTCTTCTTCTTCATCCTCCTCCTCTTCTCTTTTAGAATTTGATGGTTCCGGCTCTTGGTTCGTTGGTTCATCTCTGCCTTCGCCTCCTCCGCTACCTTCCCCTTTGCCTCCTGTACTAGTGTTCGATCCCAAGATCACAAGAGTGTCTTGTTTGCCTTGCTAGAATACTAGTGGTTCCTCTCCATCTTCAATAGCTTTTGTGAGACCTTCAAGTGTGGCAAGGGCTACTTCTTTCACCGATGATACAACAACTCCCATAGGAGTGGCATTTGGCTTTCTTGATGCATATGGAGATGTTTTATGCCTAGGATCAGTCGGCTGCTTTTGTGAACTGGCAACTGATGGGATGGATGGAGTGAAGGTGTTGATACGAAATCTCATGTTCAATCCTGAGAGGTGAGGAGTAACCAACTGTAGAGTCTCGTGTAGGTGAGAGGGAGTGCGAGTTACTACCTTGACCAGATGGTTGACGAATGAGTGTGAGAGGATGTTCAACCATATACAACTGGCTACCCTTCTTCTAGCGCCATAAATGTTGATAGTATTGGACCCACCAACATTAAGGGGATCACCCCGGTATGAAGTCCCAACTAGACCTCACACCATTTGGTGTGGGAGTCCCATTCGGTATGATGGCCTGGTTGCCATTGTCTTAAGGATCTGCAATAACTCTTGCTTGTCATTACATGAGAGTGGTCTTCTTTTCCTTTGAGAAGTGAGGTTCGCCTGCCTAGTGATTGCTACTGTTACTTGTGTCAATGGTTCTTTCACTGTAGAGGGAGAGGTTGAGAGTGAGTCTTAAGTCGGTTGGGAGAAAGCTCCAACTCTACTAGGAGCACACAACACAATAGGACATGCACAGCTTCTGGAGGAGCAGTCCACATGGATGCGGTAGTCACAACACACAAGGGAAGATAACATGTACAACACTCAACAGATGAGTTTGCACGAGTGCAATGGTTGTTAAAACAAGTTTAACGTGAAAGGTTTGTCTGATGTCCAGGGAGGTAGTTACCATGGGTGAGACAACATTAACTATATATACAACACATTTTCATTAACATATTATGTATTACAACAAGTGAAATAAGTTCAAGTGTTCAACAAAGGTTAAAGAAACATGCATTACAAGTGTTCAAGATTAGTCTTACAACAATTACAATACATGTGTGAAAACATGCTGGCTTGTTAGCAGGCTTCTGAATTAAGTGAAAATTCCAAGACACATCATTACACCATACATTACTAACCCCGTGCATGGGGCATTGGAGCCACAACTTACTCCTCAAAGAAAATATTACAGACTCTCTTGGCTATGTAGGAGGAGCTGAGGTGAAAAGTCTTTTCATGTATAAATGAGGGTGTATTTATAGCCAAGGGTGAAACTAAACCTTGTGGCTGTTCGACTACCCTCATGACTATTTGACTTCCATGAATTTTTGTACCACAAGTGGGTCTCTTGGACTTCCACGTTACATTACATTGTTGGAAAAAATGGCCCATAGTAGAGATGTGGGTGACATGACTCATGACATGACTCGACATGATAGTACTGGTACATGTTGTTGTTGGAGTGCATATAGAGCTAGAATGTTGTTGGGTGATGGATGTCTTCATGGTGTTTCATAGCTTCACCTTCGCATGGCAAAGTGCATGGAGTCTTTGATGGTCATTGGTTCGCTTGATGTTTCTTTGACACATTGCTTCTTGCTTGTATGTTGGAAGGCTTGATAGGCTCAATTGTTCGCGAAAGGTGCATGCTCGTCCGTTTGTCTATCCGTGAGCACATCTTGCATGTTCTCTCATCTGTCCATCTGTGAAATCCTTGCATGATCATCCATTCACGAGCACATATCTTTGCATGCATCGTTCATTCATCCATTGCTGAACTTGTCATTCTGCATGTTCTCCCTTCGTTCATCCCATTCATTGTCATGCCATGTTTATTGGTGTACCTGTACCTATAGTCACTCATGATGAGATGACATCAAATAAAAAAACCTCCTAGTCTACCATGACACATGATCATTTAGGATGCAGGTGACTGGGAGAGGCAGCAAGGTTTCAAGGTGGGGTGATGGCTCCAGGCATTGCTGATGAAAATTGCACAAGATTCATTATGTGATGGAGATGGGAAATCCAAGTCGACAGTGACTATCCACAAGGTTTGTCTTGGCTGGAAGGAAAAACTGTGCAAATTCTGGGAGGGAAAGTCCGGGCTATGAGAAGGCAAGGTAGATAGAATCTACGCATTTTCTAAAGCGAGCAGGAATCAGGGGCTTGACAGCAGAATTTGAGCAATTTCTTGGAGGAATAGGCTAGGCTGTAGGGAGGATTGGTAGATAGGATTTGCACAGTTTTTTGGAGGAACTAGCCATGAACCTGGCAACAAAAAATGTGCAATTCTTGGAGAGAATTGGTAGCTGGCTACTGGGTCATTGACAACAGAAACTGTGCAATTCCCAAGGGGAACAGGTAGTCAACTTCCATGAGCTTGACAACAAAAAATGCCCAATTATTGGAGGGAACTGTCAGTCTGCTGCTAGGAGTTGTTGGCAAGAGAAATTTCACTGACGCTGGAAGGTTGGCCTACTGATCATATTTATGCAATTTTTGAGTTGAACGAAATGCTAGGTAGCAGAGGGCTTGCTCATGAAAACTGTGCAATTTTTTGGATGAGTAGCCCGTCGACTGTTACAAGGTCTGAATGGGAAAATTGTGCAATTTTCTGAGGTAGATAGGGGAGAGCACTGCGTGTCTATCTGGCCTATCTACACAATTTCCTCAGTCAGTAGAGCGGGCAAGGTCAGTAGCCTCTGTGAAATTTTTGAGAGGAGTCAGTCTAGGGGTGGCTGCTAGGTCTGAGTCTCCGGGTGGCCAGCATGAAGGTTGATTGATTCGCTTGTGGGTAGCGTAGCCTGAAAAGACTTGCTTGGTGCTTCTATGTTGTTTTGGGTGTCATTCGATCGAGTCGATGGTGGGGTGATGGTCCGATTGTCAAAGGGGAGTTTGGTCGTCAAAACTTCAACAAAATGATTGTGCGTGAATGAGTGAAAGATGCAAATTTGATATTACAAACACAAACCCACATGACTTGACGACGAAATGACTCAAACCAACTAGGCACACATGTTCAACATGAATAACCGATGGTGCAAGCGACAAGGATGACACTCGTTATTGATCATTGATTGACCGTGATGACGCTTATACGACATTGGATGTGACTCTGTGTGTGAGTGCGATAGATGTTTTCATACCAAACATAACATGTACACACGAAGCGAAGAACTTGAGCATGACTAGAAAATGGTCACAAGCAGGACATTGACATCAGCATGCAAAATCTTGGGTGGAATGAACAAACAAGTGGGGTGCAAAGTTTCACACGAGCTCATGGAGTGAAGCCGAGTGTATGCAACCGTCAAGTGAAACTATAAAGGGAGGCTTCGAATTCGGGTGCAAGCTAAAATTTTAGAGGGTGGTTGTAGCTGCTACAACAAGTTATCATCCACTTCATCATCAACATATGAAACAAAAAAGATGGGTGATAGGCCAAAGGAGGTAATAAGTATTTCTAGTTCTACTCCTTCCACCATTGTTCATAAAAAATCTTTTGAAGCTTTTGAAAAATCATACCAAAGGTATTGGTATGAAGCTTTTAACTCATATGGGTCATGATGGAAGAGGTCTCAAAGTCAACGTACAATGTATTACTAATCCTATCAAGGTGAAGGAATGACCACGATATGAAGGATTGGGTTATGGTCATAAAGAAATAAGAGGGTGCTCTAAAATAGTTGAGGCAAAGAAATCATAAAGTGATGATATGTCACACCATGATGGTGGTGATAATGACAAATTGTATCCAAAGAGAAATGAAAATTCCAAGGGACATGCCAAGTTCAGTTATTCTCGCCAAAGTCACAACCCAAAGGACATATATATGTGTCATGGGAATTCTAGAAATGTTGGTGATTTTGATTATTTATGGATATGTTTCCTTGCACATTTTGTGATGCATCTGACCATTGTGTGGTTGAGTGTGAGAAACATAAGGATATGGTCAAGAAAATGGATCAAATCCTTGGGATGAGGCATGAGGAACCTCTCTCAATAATGAAGACTTCCTTGTTGATGGGAAATCATAAGATTTTTTGTACCCATTGTAACATGAATGGGAACCAAATTGAAAAGTGTTGGAGACTCCATCTAGAACTTGTCCCAAGAAGGACAAAGAGGTCATGCGATCCCTTGCAAGAAAAGTGTCAGTTGGAAAAGTGGAAACTAATGTAGTTCCTAAAGTAGCCTTTGAATCAGAGTGGGTGCAGAAAGAGAACTCATAAGCCCGGTTAAGTAAAGATTGCGTAAACTATTTTGTACAATTTTCTTTCTTTGTAAAATTGTAATTACTTGTTTTATATTCCCATTTGGGTACTTTGTAAAGTGGAGTCAAGTACAATCACTTATCTACAAAAAGTGTGTTTTCTTCGGAATGTTATGTTACCTTGGCTTGATGATAAGTCAACTTGAATGGGACTTTTGGGATGAGCATTTGTATTTCATCCAGTTTGTCTATAGTTGTGTCAAGCACTCACCTATACAAGTATTTTGATATGTGAAGCTTGTTTTTGAATCTTATATTTGGTAAATATTGTGAAACATATGACCATAGAAATGTGGAAAATGTCAAGCATGTCATTGTAAAAGTGCAGCTTGAGGACAACGAAGCAAAGTGTAAATCAATGCATGGAAAGCATTGAGTTGCTTCTAATTTCTAGGTGGAAGACCAAGTTTTTCTTCAAAAAAGAGAGAATTAAGCGTAATTTTGATTGAGCCTAAGAAATATGGTTTTGGAGAGAATGCTCAAATTCCATCAATGGTGGATTTTATTCCTACATGTTTAGGAGAATTGCAGCAAGCCAAAATTCATGACAGGAAGATAAGGACTTCATGTAGAGTAAAGGTGGAGTACCTTGATTGGAGCTTGAAGGCACCAATTCAAACAAAACAAGAAGGATTGAGATCAGGAAAGTTAATTATATTTTTCCTCACCTATGTACTGAGTGAAGATAGACTTTTGAAGGTCCGAAAGTTCATAGTGGGGTGTAGAAAATATAGCAGATTCACAAGCTTGTGTAATCTACTAAAACAAGAGACAAGAATATACTTCTACTCTTTACTGCGAAAGCCCATTAAGATCAAGCAAAACAATAATAGACAAGAGGAAGAACATCAATGGCACATAACACAACAAATATCTAGGGAAAGCCAAGCTCAAAACCCGACTATTATATTGTATTAATCCGATAAATTAAGATGAAATTACAATTCTTGTTCTCTCTAGAACAATCTCAGCACTTAACAAATTCAATCTCCAACTCATAAGAAATCTCAAGGCCAAATCTTTGCCTCTTCACAAGCTCTTCAAGTCTCTATTCCATTTCCCCCTTGGTCAAAGAATTCAGATGAATACAATATTCTCTACTCAAACTTGAGCTTAACTTGCACAAGTATTTCCTATCCTCCACTTGATGAATTCATTTGGCCAATACTTAACCAAATTTCCAAGCCTCCAAGCTTCTAATTCTTGCACAATTCCTGAGAGAATTAGCCTATATTTAAAGGGAAATTCCTTAGTTCTTGAATGCATGCATTATAAGTGCAACTCAGAAAATTATACAACAAATATTACAATGTCCCTGCTCTCTAGTCTCAAATGGGTCTTTCTTAGAATCGACATGAATGCGCTTCTGATGAGGGAATATTCAGTTAATTGGAGTAGCACTGGTTGAGTGCACTAATGCATTAACTGACTGTTAACTCACTGTTAGTTCCTCAAACAGTTTGAAACTAATTTAGCTGGAATTAACTCAATAGATTGATTTAACTATTTACCACTCATACTTAACTCATCCTGGACCCCTATAATATAGGCAAAACATATACATGACTTCAGAAAGTCTTCCAACTCAAAATTCCTAAGTTAAGTAAGTTAGCTCAGTCTAGTTAACTATTACAAGTTGCTATGAGAATAAAATTAGATTTTAATTCTCAGTTTAATTGAAGGATAAATTAAACTGGAATTTTTGGATTCTATTTTTATCATTTCTTGTTGCTATTTTCAACACTCCCCCTCAAAAAGAAAGGAATTCAACTCGATCCCAATCCTGAACCTTTGGAATGTTTTGCATGCAACACTCCTCTCTAGTGTTGTTGCTCCAACAACTCCAGAAAACAAAACACATCCAACCTAAATCAGAATGATGCCTCTGTCATCAAAGTCTCTGACTACTATTGCCTCTATCGACTGAAAACTCTACACTTACATTGACTATGCCTTTAAGAACTTGTTGTCAACCCTCACTACGCTTATTAAGTATTTGAGTGCTCTAGCCTCTGTCACTTTGATCTTTGATTGCATCAATCCCACTAATTCCTCCCACTACTATGTACTTCGAGCTCTCATAGCAAGGTAAGATCCATGAGATAAAACCACTCAATCGACCTGCCCAATTTCATCCCTCTTAGGACTATCACTTAAAATCACCCCACCTCACACTTGGAGGTATGACTACATGTGATCCCTTTACCCACTTGGCTTGAAATTTATCCCTACTGGAGGTCTCTGCACAACTGGATGCCTCCACTTGATCTTCTCTCTGCTTCTCCAATTGTGGCTGCTCCACAATTGTCCGAGACTGCTTCTTGTCTACCTGAGTGGATCTCTCCACTCGGTCTCCAGTCAACTTCTCTATTTGTGGCTTCTCCACAACTTCTTGAAGTTTCTTCTGAGGTTTCTCCAAGAATTGCATGTTGAGAGATAATTTACTCTCCCTCTCAACCACAAAGTCTCTAACCTTTTCCTTGCTCCTAAAGGCTTTGCATGCATCTTGAACCTCAAAAACATACAACATTTTGGCGCATGCACCAATGTGTTTCACTTGTACCATGGTGATGTGTCTAAGGAAAAACCTTCCCTTAATAAAAACCACATCATATGCACTGTCTTCCAATACTGTGACTAAAATAATATTCTTCTTTAGTCCTGGAACATACATGACATCTGTGATCTTGAGAGGGGAGCCAAACTCCCTCTGAAAGGTAACTGTACCGATCATGGTAGCTCTATGCCTCTCGTCATTTCCAAACTCTATGCTATGATTGAGGTCTTTCTCCTCAAAATCACTAAAGAGATATCTATTCCCTGTCATATGGAATGAGGCACCACTATCAAGATACCACACGCCTCCCATGGTAGTCCCAACTATGCATGCAATGAGAGTGAAATCAAGTTTGAACTATGAAGCTAGAGTTTCAACTAATGATGCTATTGTCAGTTCCTTCTTGTTTGCTTTCTTCTATGGGCATTTCTTGGTATAGTGACTGTGCTCATGATAGAAAAAACAGTTGACATTCATCAAGTCCATCTTCTTTCTACCCTCCTCACCTTGGGACATCTTTCCCTTGGCCTTATTTTCCTTACTCACTAAGGTAAAATCCTCTTCCACTTCCTTGGAAGAGGTCCCAATTTTGGTGTTCCTCCTGATCTCATCCTGCATCAAATCTGACCATAGTCATTCCAAATCTAGTAGCTTCTCCCGACCATTGACAATGTCCTGATAACTATGTGAATTCTTTTGGAGTCCAAGAAGAGAAAGGCTCCCATATCTCCCTTTGTGTTGCCATCATAAAATTTTCTAGAAAAAGAGATGATTTTAAATCAGTGATATCTCCCTCATCTGAATTCCAATTCAGCTGATTTTTTTTTTTTGAATTTGGGTACGCTTTCATAAAGAATACAAATATGTTATTTTTTCTAAAAATTATGCATAAAAATTTTCAGATCTTCTCTGCGAACCTGTGGCCCAAATCTCAAAACTTTGAAATCTCCTCTAATATACTATTCTCATCTCCGATACCATGTAGAAAATCTTGTAGATTCACAAGATCATGTAATCTACTAAAATGAGAGACAAGAATCTACTTCTACTCTTTAAAGTGGGAGCCCATAAATATTGAGCAAAACAATAATCGACAAGAGGAAGAACATCAATGGCACATAACACAATAAATATCCAAGGAAAGCCATAGTTCAAAACCCCACTACTATATTGTAGTAATCTAGAAAATAAAGATGAAATTGCAATGCTTTTTCTCTCTAGAACAATCCCAACACTCAAAAAATTCAATCTCCAACTCATAAGCAAGCTCAAGGCCAAAGCTTAGCCTCTTTACAAGCTCTCCAAGTCTCTATTCGAATGCACCCTTGGTCAAATAATTTGGATGAATACAATATGCTCTGCTCAAACTTGAGCTTAACCTGCACAAGTATTTCCTATCCTCCATCTCATGAATTCCTTTGGCCAATACTTAGCCAAATTTCCAAGCCTCCAAGCTTCTAATTCTTTGAACAATTATTGAGAGAATTAGCCCATTTTTAAAGGACGAATTCCTCAGTTCCTGAATGCATGCATTATCAGTGCAACTCAGAAAATTATACAACAAATAATACATTGTCACTGCAGTCTAGTCTCAACTGGCTCTTTCTCAGAATTGACATGCATGAGTTTCTAATGAGGGAATATTCAATTAACTGGAGTAGCACTAGTTGAGTGCACTAATGCATCAACTAACTGTTAACTCACTATTATATCCTCAAACAATTTAGAACTAATTTAACTGGACTTAATTCAATAAATTGAGTTAACTAATTACCACTCATACTTAACTCATCCTAGAGCCCTATAATAGAGGGAGAACATACACATGACCTCAGAAAGACTTCCAACTCAAAATTCCTAAGTTAACTAAGTCACCTCACTCTAGTTAACTATTACAAGTTACTATGAGAATAAAATTCGATTTTAATTCTCATTCTAATTCAAGGACAAATTAAACTAGAAGTTCTGGATTCTATTTTTATCATTTCTTGTTGCTATTTTTAACATGGGGATGTATAATCCAAAGATCGAAAATAGGGTAAAAAATGAAAGTGCTTGTAATCTCCTAAAACCAACATCAAGTTGTAGTGTTAATCTTCCTAATTACAACGATGATTGAATCACCTCAATCTGGCATCATAAGAAGAAGTCATTTCCTTCTGAAGTTTTTGACCAATAACTAAAAAGTCAACAAGAAGGTTGACTGGGTTGCTGACTGGTCAGTCCGTAGAACTGATGTCATCAGCTAACTGATAGGGTACAACTGGCAATGGACCAATATGGTATTGACACGTGGCATCATCATACATGTGCAGGTGGTGTATTTTCATTGGTTCATTGGTTGTGAGGTGGAACGATTATGAGGCGCAAGATGGCCTAATGAGAGGGCGCGACATGGTGCCCTGTGGTTGGAATTTTTTTTATATCAGGCCTAAGGGCCTCACCGAGGTTCGACCACTAGACCTATGGTAGAGAAACCTCCGGCCTTATCATCATGCCACCGCGTTGGTTCTTAACTGTATAGGTCACTAGTTCTATTTTAAGTCGAATGATTTGGTGTTTAGGAGGAAGGACGGGGGCACATAGCCCTAGCCCTAGTCACATTACACACCATACAACCACGAAAAAATCATAGTGGGGGTGGGGCAGTTAGGCCGTAGCCCCGGGTGATCTAGGTGGATGTTGGTGGCCACCCACCTATCCCACTTGGACACCCACAACTGTCCCTTTCAGTTTTTCAGTTTCCTTAATTATATTACAATTTAATATTTTTAGTAGGTTTTCGAGTCCTAAACTTCTAAAGCCATTTTGAGGCCCTAAATGACATTTTTTTTGGGACAACTGGGAGCAACATGGGTCCAAGGTCAGATGTTTCTCTTCCCAAAGTTGTAGTCCTCAGATATATATTTCTATCGAGATATTGTGCACATCAAACGGAGATCATATGCCAAAGTTACGACCCCGGGAAGTTGATGTACCAATTTACCCAAACAGGGCCCACAGTTTGGCATTTCATCTCCTAGGGTTAGGTTTTTGGATGTTTAGTGTTTTCCATTGTTCTCAACAATAAATATACCTTAGAGCCTCATTGTAACACAGTTCAGAGGCATGTAGCCACCACATCTCTTCTCAGAGATAAACTACCATCGCCCTAGCTGGTTTATTTCCATTTCTGTTTGTAAGCATATTTCAGTATTTTAAATTAATGAAATGAATTATTATTTCTGCTGCATCTCTATATTTATGGTTATTTCTATACTTTATTGTGTTCCTGTATAAATTCGGATCATTGGTATCAAAGCAGTCTACTCTTTCTCTGTTTTTCTTTACATGTCCCTAACGAGGTCGAGATATAAGGAGTTAGAGCTTGAATTGGATAACCTTTACAATACCAGCCTCGCAAATCTCGACGGCCTCCCATGGCAGATGAAAAGAAAGATGAGGGGGCAAGAGATACTATCAAAATCTTGCTCGAAGACACCCTCGAGCGACAAAGGAATGCAATGATGGAAAACTTTTCCCATATCCTTCAGTGGCTACCCAGGGGTGACACATCAGCTTCCAAAAACTACTGTGGAAATGCCACACCCTTTAAGGTACAAATTAATTTTGAAATCTCTATATTCAAGGGTCAAATAGATGCAAATGTCGTAGATAAATGGTTAAATCTGCTAGAAGGGTATTTTTCTATTCATGATTTTTCCAGTCGTGAAAAGATTATTTTTTCTCTTCTCAAAGCAGCCCCCCACGTCAAGAACTGGTGGGAAACCTACTACGAGTAGAAGGATGAAAGTACGTGCTCATTATTTTCATCCGCACCCACTTGGAATTCATTCCGGGATTCCATCAAGGAGAAATACTACCCTGTCAAAAGATATGAGGACAAATAGATAAAATGGACCATGCTGCGACAGGGAAGGGACCAAGATGTGCCGAAGTTCACAAACATTTTTCGTACCCTTCGCACACAGTTGGGTATCAAGGACTCTAAGCTGAATTTTGTACTCAAATATTGTGACTGCCTACCCAGATACATCTAGAACGAGATGGAGTTCTTGAACATTTCCTCACTCGGCACGATGTACCGATACACTATCAAAATCGAGCAAAATTTTAAACAAAAGAAGCGAGACTTTGGATCTGCAAATCTAAAGAACAAAGGACAAAGCCAAGGTGGGGTGACCCAAGACAACCCGTCGAAGCTGCAAGAAAAGAAAAACACCATGAATTCAATGAAGGATGCAGAAAAGTGGTGTGAGTTCCATAAGAGCGCCACTCATAACACGAGTGTCAGACTAGGCAGTCGTTGGTGGCCGAGTTAAAGGCTTCTGAATCAGATGCATGTTTCGACCCTGAATTAGAACACGACAAGGGGAATGGAAAAGGGAAGAAAATCATTGACGCGGAGCCCAATTCCACTGTTGCAACCACCAAGATCTAGAAGAATGAGCCTGAAGATCCAAAGGAGGGGGAGCGCCTTTTCCACTAAGAGATGTGGGTGAAGGGTTCATGGCTATAATTCATTGGTGAAAGTGGCAGCCAAAAGAACCTCACTTCAATGGAGGTCATGAAGCTGTTGGGACTACCGACTGCACCACACCTGTAGCCATACAGTATTGGGTGGCTCCATGAAGGACAAGATCTTCGAGTCCGCGAGCAGTGTTGCCGTCCCTATAGCATCAAGCCCTTCACAGATGAGGATTGTGTGATGTTACACCTTTGGATGTTTGTGATGTATTATTAGGCCAACCATACTTGTGGAGGCGACATGCTGTGTATGAGTCAAGGCCTCACTCTGTTATTATTTCTTTGTGTAATTCATTATACAGGATACCAAAGGTAGCCCCACCTACTGCCACCTCTTTGATATCTACTAAGAAATGCAGCAAGATCATTTTTGAGACTAGGAAATTAATTTTTTGTC
This sequence comes from Pinus tabuliformis, assembly GCA_031772625.1. Taxonomy (NCBI): domain Eukaryota; kingdom Viridiplantae; phylum Streptophyta; class Pinopsida; order Pinales; family Pinaceae; genus Pinus; species Pinus tabuliformis. Next base: position 1,187,434,395 of record CM062820.1, on the reverse strand, counting down.
TAGTTCACTCCCAAAGTAAGGGGAAGATCATCACCAGATCCATGACCCCTGCGAAGGGTTCCTCCACATAGCAGCAACAACAGATGGATATGGTCATGAAAGAACACAGGAACATCTTCTCCTCACCTACAGGGGTACCGTTGCACTGTCAGGTCAAGCATTCATTCGATCTGACTCCCAGAGCACCTCTACCCAATGGGTCGATATATCAATGCTCCATTCTGACAATTGATAAGTACAAACAGTGACATGATCAACATTAGGTGCCACACAAGTTTTAGGTGGGCGACAAAGTCTGGTTGCATTTGTAGAAAGAACGCCTTACAAGAGCCCATCAGAAGCTCAGACCACTCCGACATGGACCTTACACCAGTACCAAGGCCGTGGAAAACAATGATTTGGAGCACAACATTCCCCCATTCCTTCACTTGCACCAAGTGTTCAATGTGGACCACCCTCAACCATGCTTCCCACCATTACTGGACATCAGAGATTGCAGAACAACTCACCAGGGACCAAGTTCAGTAGATGGAGGAACTCAACGCAATGGGGACCATTGATTCCTAAGGGGGGAGGAATGATCCAGGTGGATGTTGGTGACCACCCACCTATCCCACTTGGAACCCCACAAATGTCCCTTTCAGTTTTTCAGTTTCTTTAATTGTAGCATAATTTAGTATTTTTAGCAATTTTTCGGGTCCTGAACTTCTGGAGCCGTTTTGAGGCATAAACGACATTTTTTGGGAAAACTGTGGGAAACATGGGTCCATTTATCGATGTTGTTCTTCTCAAAGTTTTAGTCCTCGAATAGATATTTCTAACGAGATATTGTGCACGTCAAATGGAGATCATATGCCAAAGTTACGACCCTAGGAAGTTGATGTACCAATTTACCCAAACGGGGCCCACAATTTGACGTTTCATCTCCTAGTGTTAGGTTTTTGGATATTTAGTGTTTTCCATTGTTTCTAAAAAATAAATAGGCCTTCGAGCCTCATTATAACACAGTTCAGAGGCATGTAGCTGCCACATCTCTTCTCAGAGATAGGCTAGCATCGCCCTAGCTAGTTTATTTCCATTTTTGTTTATAAACATATTTTAGTATTTTACATTAATGAAATGAAGTATTATCTCTACTGCATCTCTGTATTTATGGTTATTTTTGTACTTTATTGCGTTCTTATTTAAATCTGGATCACCGAGTCTTTTGCATCTCCCACGTGACAATCGTTGGAGTTGAGCAGTAGAAAGATTTGGCCGAAGGTGTAGGGCACTTAGCCTTAGCCCCAGTTCCATCAGCACCACTACAACCTATAGTGTGGCAAAGGGAGTGGACCATGTGGCACCTGGCCCACGTCAACCCTCTGTCCCATGATCGTTATGTGACCACGACCCCAGGCGAGTGGATCCAAATCCGACAGGGGCGGGTAGTTGGCCTTAATGCCTGACCATATGCCACGATATCACCTTATCTCGATGGAATGATAGCTAATTCAGTGGTGGTGGTCAGTTGGCCCCAGCCCTAGGCCACATGGGCACCATATGACCTACTTTGGTGCCATAAGGGGGCAATGGTGCAATTTAATGAAGTGATAAATTGTACCTTTTGCAGCAGGAATCTTGTTGGTCCCAAGTTAAATTTTCTCTCGATGGACTGTGTAAAGGGAGAAATTATCGTGCAGCTCGCAGGTTTTGCCAATTTGCAAGACAAATAACAGAGCATGGCTTGGAGAAGCCTAATTTAGTTTTTAACTTTTTTGAGCTCAAGAAGAGCCTATATGTGTGTTTTTGAGTGTCCTTAACTCAATGAAAACCTCAAATTTATGATCTGAGCATGCTATGATGGACTTTTTATAGAATCACATATTTTAATGCTAAAGGTAGAGACAATTTTGAATCAGTCTGGAGGCATATTTGACCATAGAGAGAGCCTAGTTAGAGGTTTTCCAACCTCACGGTTTCATTTGCAACAACTGTTACTTCTGTAGAGAAGCTCATTTCAGTTTTTTCTCAATGTGTTTAGGAGAAAATCTCTTTTCAACTCTTCATTGTGAAGGAGTTGCATGTTTATGCTTTTGATTTCAGGTGGAGTACAACGACCTATTGTGGAAGAGTCCTTTTTATGTTGATATTTTCATGACTTGTTGTAGGGAGTCATTTTTCTGATTGAGAATTCTTTGTAGGAGAAACAAACCACTCTTGTGTCAACAAGTTATAATGTACTCATTTGCTGCTGAAATTAGTATAACAATCTAGCTATTGGGGCAGGCCCAGAGACGTAGCCTAGGAGTGTTGAACTCTATGATAAAATACTGATTTCTTCTGTTCATGTTTATCATCTTAATTTGCATGCAATTTATTTTGTCATTTAAGTTCATGTGAAAAATTAACTCCTCATTCTTAAAGAGGTTGTGTAAATAATTTCAATTTTAAAGACCTATTTTGTTTAACTTGCAAAGTGTTAGAGGACGATCGATTTTTTTATAGGAGCTTTCCTCCAATTTCAGATCAATGTTTAAATTTACAAAACATGGTTGATCATGGTTGGTCGTGATTTATATTATAAACCCAAGGGAATAATAAACCTTAGGGATTAATACTAAAAACCCAAAGGACTATAAACCTAAGCAAATAATATTAAGCCCTAGGAATATGAACCTTTAGATTAATAAACACAAGGGATTGATATTATAAACCCACGAGATACAAATTATAAACCTAAGGTATATAAGCCCTAAAATAAATATTATAAAACCTAAAATAAACATGATTGACCATGGTTTATTTACATACTAAGACAATCCTTGTCAAAATGCGACGTTGGACCATGGTTGAACATGATTGATTTTCATATGGAGACAATCTTTGCCACACTATGACGTTGGAGCATGGTTTACCATGGTTGATTTTCATATCGAGACAATCTTTTTCACAATGCGACATTTGACCATATTTGATTTTATAAAACATGGTTAACCGTGTTTGATCATGTTTGACCATGGTTGATCATGATTGTCCTTGGTTGACCATCATAGTTGAACATGATGAAAGAGATTTTAATCAAGGTTAATCATGGTTGATATAATTCAACCATGGTTAATCATGGTTGATATAATTCAACCATGGTTAATCATGGTTTACCATCGTTGACCATGGCTCATCATGGTTGACCATGGTTGATTTTCATATCAAGAAAATCTTTGTCACAATGCGACGTTCGGCCATGGTTAATGATGATTGACCATGATTGACCATGACTGACCATGTTTTATTTTATAAAACATGGTTAACCACGATTGTCCATAGTTGACCATGATTTTCCATGGTTGACCATCATAGTTGATCATGATAAAAGAGATTTTAACTATGGTTCATCATGTTTGATGAAATTAAATCATGGTTGAACACGGTTGACCATGGTTGACTATGGTTGACCAAAATGACATTGGCCATGGTCGACCATATTCAAGCATGATTAACCATCGTTGATCATGGGACCATGATTGATCATAGTTGACCATGTTTGATTTTATAAAACATGGTTGACCATGATTGTCCTTGGTTGACCATTATAGTTGAACATGATGAATGGAATTTTAATTAAGGCTGATCATGGTTGATGAAATTCAACCATGGTTAATCATGATTGACCATCATTGACCATGGCTAATCATGGTTTGCCATGGTTGATTTTCATATCGAGACAATCTTTGTCACAATGTGATGTTTGACCATGGTTGATCATCATAACTAATCATGATGAAATAGATTTTAATTTTCCTTCATCATGGTTGATGAAATTCAACCATGGTATCTCATGGCTACCCATTGTTGAACATGGTTGACTATGGTTTACAAAAAAGGCATTGCCCATGGTCAACCATATTCAAGCATGATTAAGCATCGTTGATCATGGTTCACTAGAGACATTGATTAACCATAATTGATCATGGTTCACTATAGAGACATTGATTAACCATTATGACCATTGTTGATGATGGTGGAGCATGCTTGACCATGGAAGATCATTATTGAACATGGTTGATCATGGTACATGATGGTTGACACTGACTGAGCATAGTTGAACATGGCTGAGCATGTTTGATTGATTAAATTTCATTTATTTATAATAATTAATATTAATACTAGTAACAATGTTAATATTTTAATCGATATTAATATAGCAATTTAAATATGGTTAAATTAATGTTCAATGTTATTTAATATTTTCAATTATAAACATTAATAGAAAAATTATTATTATTAATATTCTAATTAATAATTTTTTTTTATTTATTTATAATATTTTTATTAATTTTTCAATAATATTATTGCTTATTAATATTTAATAATGTTAATATTTAATAATACTTATTAAGATTGATTTAACAAGCCTAGATCCATCTTAACACCAGATCTATCAAGCGCCGAGAGGGATCAAATCTCTCGAGGTGCAAACCCACTTTTTGAGTACAAAACTTGAAAAACGGTTTGCACCTCGAGAGATTTGATCACTCTCAGAGCTTGATAGATCCGGTGTTAAGATGGATGTAGGCTGGTTTCAATCATGTGAAATCATACAAAATTTGTTGAACATATAATTATTCTGATCATTTTAAATATGTTAAATATGTCTAAGATTAATTTGGTCAATTTAATTTACAAATAGCTTAGTTACCTTAGTTTGTTGAGATGAGAGACTTTGTTAGTAACTTAAATGAAGAAAAATGATGAAATACAAATTTTGAGTGCAAAGTGTCAATGTAACAATTTTGATAGATAGAAAATGTGAATACTAAGAATATAGTCAATTACAAACAATCTTCATTGCAATTAATCTGAAACTATTTGGAATCATAGACCATTCAAATCCTAAATAATTTTCAATGGTAGTTATTTTCTATTATGGCCTTTGAATGCAAAGTAATTAACAATGTTGAATAATGCAAAATGGGAATAATAAGATTGTACCCAATTATAAATAGTTTATAGTTTCAAGAAGCAAACATTTGGGGTAAGAAAACATTTTATTTAGGATGAAAATTCAAGTATTCTATTTATGGTTGAATAATTTTTATGTGCTTACACTGAAGAGGGAGTTTGTATGTTTTAGGGGTGAGAAGGAGAGACAAGGGGAGATAGAGATATAGATGGGGGGGAGAGGGAAGAAGAGAGAGGCAAATACAGGGATGAAGGAAGAGATATAGATATGGAGAGAGAAATTATAGAGAGAGAGAGAAGGGGAAGAGAGGGAGAGGGAGGGGAAAGGGAGGGAGGGGGGGAGAGAAATTTTAGAGAGAGAGAGAAGTGGAAGAGAGGGAAAGGGAGGGAGGTGGGGAGAGGGAGGAGGGAGGGAGGTGGGGAGAGGGAGGGGAGAGGGAAAGGGAGGGGGGAGGGGGGGAGAGGGAAAGGGAGGGAGGGAGGGGGGGGAGCATGTATGTTTAGGGGATGAGATAGAGAAGGAGAGACAATTGGTGATAGAGATATAGATGGAGGAGGTAGATATGTGCTTACATTGAAATCAATGCACACTATTAATATAATTACTTTGAAATTAATGTACACCATACATCTTGTTGCATCAAATTAGAAATCAAAATCTACACTAAAATCAATGCATCTAGTGCAAACAATCAAATAGGATTAGAAATCAACATCCACTCTGAAATGAATGCATCTAGTGCAAGCAATCAAATAGGATTAGAAATCAATAGCTACACTGAAACTAATGCATCTAATGCAAGCAATAAAATATGAGTAGAAATCAACATCTACGCTGAAATCAATGCATCTAGTGTAAGGTATTAAATATGATTAGAAATTGACATCTACACTGAAATCAATGCATCTAGTGCAAGCGATCAAATAGGATTAAAAATCAATATCTACACTGAAACCAATGCATCCTGTGCAAGCAATCAAATAAGAGTAGAAATCAACATTGACATTGAAATCAATGCATCTAGTGTAAGGTATTAAATAGAATTATAAATCGACATCTACACTGAAATCAATGCATATAGTGCATGTGATCAAATAGGATTAGAAATCAACAACTACATTGAAATCAATACATTTATTTTAGTGAAAAATCTAAAATATTCATCACTTTCTAGATCTAACTTCTATGTATGTATTTGCCTTTGTGAGACTCTTTCTTCTTCCCTCTCTCTCCACCTTCAATTATGTGTTTATCTCCCTCCCCCTCTCCTTCTCTCTCTTCCCCTCCCTCTCTCCTTCGTCTCACTCTATCTGCCTCTTTCTAACTTTCTCTAACTTTCTCTTTTTTTCTCTCTCCCCCTACTATCTATATTTATACCTCCCTCCATCTCTCCTTATTTGTCTCTCTATCTCAACCCCCTAAACATATATATATCTCTCTCTCTCCATCTATATCTCTATCTCCCATCTATCCCTCTTCCTCCCACTCTCTCTTTGCCTCTCTCTTCTACCCCCTCCGCTACCCCATCTATATTTCTATCTCCCATTGTCTCTCCTTCTCACCCCCAAAACATACACACTCTCTCTCCATATCTATCTATATCTCTCTCCCTCGCTCTTCCTCTCCCTCTCTCTCTCCCTCACTGACTCTCCATCTCTCCCTTGCCACTCCCTCTCCACCTTTCTCTCTTTATGTCTTTCTTCCCCTTCCAACTCCATCTCTCTCCCCCTTTCTCTCTCCTCTCTCTCAAGTCCTCTCTCTTTTTCATTCCTCTCTCTCCCCTTCTCTCCCGCCTCCCTCCGTCTTTACCCCCATCATACACAATCTCTCCACCCTCCAACTCTATCACTATCTCCCTCCTTCTCTCTCCCCCTATTTCCCCTCCATATCTATATCTTCCTATCTCGACGCAATTAATTAATAATATTTATATTAAAAATAATTAGCAATATCAATTAAGAATATTATATTAAAAAAATATAATTAATAAATATTTATTTAAAACATTATTTATTAACCAAACATTATTAATACATATTAATAAGGAATTACTTTATCCCCAATCCAACACACCCATAATCCAAAATATATGTATAAAAGAAAAGTAGTGCATAAGCTAAGATATATAGCAGTCGTATGTATAAGTCAACACACATATGGGTGAGGGAAATACGGAATCCACAATATACATGTAAACAATTTTAGTATGTAAACTACTATAATTAAGCCCAAACGTGTAACTAAACCCCACAAATTATACAAACAAACAACGATATTATAAAATCACAATGTTTATGAACGACGCAACATGTACATATGATATGCGTCCCATACGGGGCTGGCTATGCATGTCGCGCACATGCCATATATGCTAGTGCACATACACTGAAATATATGAATCCTATTGCATACTTATAACTCGACTGTTTTTGCGCACATACTTATAACGGTTCCATGATATGACAAATATACTGATCTTCCAGGAGCGACAGGTGTAACGGGTTCCTTATAAACCCAAATTTTCCCGAGCCGATTCAATTTTCCTCAGCGGTCGCTTCACATTCTTGCGCTTGAGCCGTCGATCTGCGTCTTAGACGAAGCATCTTGTGAGCATATTCTTTTCAAAATAAATCCAGTATATCCATTAAAAACAAAAAATTGTCAATGCCGTTTTTTTTCAGGAATATATGGGCGAATAAAAAAATAAAACACTAAATTTTAAAATATAATATGTGAATATCATTTGCATGATTATAAAATTAAACTGCATTATCTTCACTTTACACTTTTTTGAAGCAATTAATAGTTTACTTAGGGGTTGTGTATTGGGGAATTGCTCAACCAAAAGTGAATAGAATGTGGGCAAAAAAAATTCAAGAAATCTTATAATAACCATGTTTGAATCATGGTTTTGATGGTGGAAATAGATTCAGCAGCATCAAATTTTTTTTAGACACCCACAATCTTTAAGTTTGACAATGGTAACCTGGATTTACAAAAATCTCTACCAAATTTTATTAAAATATTACGAAAATTTCCATGATTTTGGAAAGAAGAAAACAATATCATTAAACTATAAAATTTATTTCATATATATATATATATATATATATATATCCCACATTTATTAAATATCTAATAACAACAATTAATTCACCTGACAAATAGACTCATTAAATGTCACTTAGTTGACAGAGACCCCGATCCCACCACGCTCTAGACTCCACTGAACTCGCGATGGAGATCGTACTCCTTCGTGCCTCTTGCTGCCGTTGTCATTCGCGGCCTCTCACTTCCACAACGTTGCCATAATACTCTGTGAAACACCTCCAACGTAATTTGATTGGTTGTTGCGGGGCATCCAACGGTCATCTAAACATGTTAGTGGTTGACTTTGCTAATGTTCATTGATACTTGACTTTGGTTTTGGTGTATGTTGATTAATATCTGATTGGATTTTTTCGATTTTTTATCTTTTATATTCGGGAATATAAATTTCAAAATTAGATGAACAAAATTGTTTAACTCAATCTAATTTTAAAACATTTCCAGAATTAGTCATAGGGTTACCTATTAATATTTAATATCACCAAATGTATGGCAACGTCAGCTCTCACACTAAAATGTATTGCAACGTCTTAAAAGCGACAACAACAACCCGAAATGACAATAGCAGCAATCCGCAATGGCAAGCAATATTTTCCCGACTATTGATCCATTAATGCTCTCTTAAGAGACTCTAAGGACAGTCTTCTGACATCGGCTCTGTTCTCTGGCTAACAGATTCTGATTCCATAGTGATGGAGATATGCATGATGCCATCATCCATCTCGTTGTTTGTATTGATGCCCCATCATCCATATGGCTGGCCATGCTGACCATTCCCACCATACATAAAACCATGCTATGCATTCGGAGACGCATCTGAGATGCGACGAGCTGAGCATGCATGTTACTCTGTGTTTTCCGATGGTTCCATTTTTCGGAGCAGGCAGAACCTGTAAATACGGACGACAGACGAATTTGAATTTATATTTACCGCTCGAAATTTGAAATTTGAAATTATATTTACCGCTCAGCCAATGTTTTCTTGCAGCTGCTAGTTATTTGTTGCCATTCCGCATCAGAAATTTGAAATTATATTTACCGCTCAGCCAATATTTTCTTGCAGCTGCTAGTTATTTGTTTCCTTTCCGCATCAGGTCGAGCCGCGAGACGCTGACGGGAAAATGTTCGAGGAATTCATTCCCGCTGATGTCCAGCGATTGAAGTTTGCTGAGATTGAAAATGGCGAGCTATCCAGAAAAAAGATTGGTGCTCAGATTCAGAGTCCTGAGGTCGGATAACAATTGAATTTGAGCTGAAATTACTCTGCTGAGTTCCTTGTTGGAGAGATCCAGGCGAGTTATCACATTGTTGTTGTGATCACATATGATGCCTGACCAGAGGCAAGGATTCGACAGGCTTTGTATGCGGCCCCAGTCTTTGAGACTGTCGGATTTATCGATGATACCAGATTTGAGAGCCAAGAGCGCTCGCGTCTCAATATTGTGAACAACAATAGCCAACTTTAAAGCAATCATAATTTCTGCTCTTTACAGAAACTACTGCCAACGGAATCACAGTTCTTTTGAGTTCACTGCAAGAGTGAGCAGGTTCTTTTGTGTTCACCGCCTCCACGTCCAAATGCCAACGCCGCAGAGGGAGAGGCGCAAGTTGATTGCTTTGACTGTAAGCAACTGGTGCATATCATGTATATATTCTTCTCCATCGCATTCATTTGAATGCATTTCTTCTTACTCATGCATTCATTGCAATTGCAATTATTCTAGTCCTCATCACTCACCCAGAGTAAATTAGTTTCAATCTCTTCATAAAAGCAATGGATGTCAGGGCTGCTACTGCCATGGCCAAAGTTAGCAGGGCTGTCCATGGAGCAGAAGGTCTGTGCGGGTTATTGCCTCTGCAAACAAATTTCGGAAGATCAGTTCATGAGACGTCACAAGCTAATTCCCAAATTCAGTACAAGATCATCTTGAAAAGAACTACTGTTAAAGCCGCGAGATCTAGTGACAACCAATTTGGCTCAGGTACTTTGATCAGATCATCTGGAACTTTCCACTTTTCATAAATAAATATCTAACTAAGCATTACTTCTATGTCTAGCCGTCTATGGGTATGAAATCCAGATTATAGTTTAATGTTTATTTTCAAAAACACTTCCATTGCAGGTGGTCGAAGTAGAGTGGACGCGGAGAAAACGGATTCAGGAGTTGACGCTGTAAGAAACAAATTACTTGCCTCCACAGCACTGGATGAAGTGGGAGGAGTGGTCCGTTACTTATGCTTCAGACGTTTGTAAATTTCTGTTATGGTTGCAGAACATGTTGATTAACACCAGACCCGTCTTTGCCATCATTGCTTTGGCTTTGATATTGAGCCTCCTTGTATTTGTGTTGCTTCTCCTCTTTCTAGTCCTTCGAGTATCAACTCCTCTGATCGCATTGGCTATGGAGTTTGTGACCAAATTATTGCATGTGTAACGCTGGTATACAAACACGTATATACATCATTCATATGTTTTGTGAACACCTGCTATTGGTATTGATCTAAATCAGCTGGCCACAATGGTTTTCTCTTTGCAAAACACTGTCTATTATGGAAGTTACAGGAATACCGAGAGACTCATGATAGGGCTCGTATTTTTTAATATTATGCAAAAATTCCGGATGGATGACATACAATCTCTGCATAACGACTGGAGAATATCTTAATTCTGAATTTATAAAAGGATTGAACGATGAAATCCATTGACGATGGATGCACGCTTATAATCTCTGTATATCACTGTACAATCTGTCTCGTATTTTTTAATACGATGTGGACTAAATCTCTCGGTATACTAGCTTAATTCTGAATTTATAAAGTTTAATGATCAAACCCATTGACGATTGATGCAGGCTTGTAATTTCTGCATATCAATGTTATGTGCCTCTGCACAATCATGCAATACTTACTATATTTTCTTTTGATAATATTTATTTTTATTTTTATTTAAAACAATTTCACATGAGATTCCTCATTGCTTTTCTATGCACAAAATAGGGACGTAGATAAAGATTTCAACACCATACATACTTTATGTTGTTGAATATTATAAAGATATTTTTGGAGGATAAGGGTACTTCAATTTGCCCAATGCAAAGGACACCATTGCCTTAATCCCTTAACACTTGCTAGATTGGGTTTTTAAAGTGGAGGAATTGTATAGCATCAAATTTCAAGAGAAAGTTTACATTTCAAATTAAAAGATTAATTATATTTTGGTTTTTTAATATTCACAAATTAAAATAAATTATTATTTTCATATAAAAGGGAAAATATTTTAAAATTTTATGTATATCTTACACATCACAATTTTTATTGTATTAAGTTGTGAAGATCTACAAATCTTCCTTAAAATATGAACCTTAAGTACATTTCAAGGATCTTTAAAACATAAAATTTAAGTACATTTCAAGGAGTGTATATAGATGACATTGGTTCACCTGTATTACAATTCATATAGAAATCATATATATTTACTTAAGCTCTACACATGAATCAAATGGGGAGAATTTCATTGGATCATTTACTTATAATATATATAGGAACCATATGGAGGAAATTCAGTAGAATCATTTACCTTTTCATCTAATATGGATATCATTCCTCAATACAATGAAATTGTTTTTCTTTCTTACAAGACTCAATTATTCACATAATTGCAATGAGTTAAAAAAAATAAAAATAAAGATAGAGTATTATTTTATAGATATCATTGTAATTTCCAATAAAGAAAAAAAACAACTATTTAAAACCAAACCAACAACAACAAAATTTTCCATAAAATAAATATAACTTACAAGAATATTTTTCCATAAGAATTATGGAGTCAATGATTAGTGCACATGTGCATTCCTATGCATGACACCATTTGTAAAAGAACATAGAACTGACATTATTTTTAATCAACAAAAAATGAATGAACACTGAAAATGGGATAATAAGGAATCATAGCTCGATTTAATCAATTTTAATCTCAAGTGTTTGTTGTCATATCTTCAAAATAAATAGGCATAAACAAAACATGTTGGTGATATTCATAAATGCAAGAAAGCTAAGAAAGTAGTAAATGCAATCAAAGAGTAGGATGTAAGACAATTTGCATTTTTAAATCCAAACACTAAGAGGCTAAGGTGTTGATTCGAATTGAAATTGTTTTTATCTACGAATAACAAAAGATTTCACCACAACCAAAGTTTTGATCTTCATTTCCCATTACTAAGACACAACTGTAATAAATTATCAAGATATGGAGAGAAATTGTTAGAATTCATTTTTCTAATTGTTTATATATATAATACAAAAATAATAACGGGTAAAACATATTATAAAGTAAATTTTATCCTTCAAGTGAAAAAATTAGAAATGGTTTTCTTTGCAAATTTGATAAGCAACTTTTTATTTTAATTTGATTTATATGGGAAAAATTGTATACCCCTCTATCAGAGGCTAAAGGGTTCTTAGAGGGTAATGATGAATTCAAATTTGAACCCTATATACATACAAACTCGAGTTTAACTAAAATCCAATGCTAGTGAGATAAACTAGAAATACTCTAAAGGAGAAAAAATTGTGGAGAGGAGTTCAGAATCTAGAAATATTTATGGTTGAGGTACTGAAGTATCTCAAGGTTGAGCACAAAAGAAATTATACATTTTGGATTTAAGAGATCTGTGGCTTGTATCTTTTGAATCAGTGACCGGAGAATCCACAGTATGAACATTTTTATACCAACGTTTCAAATCCCAAATGGGATCCATCATCAGGGTATGAGAATGATGATAAAAGAAGAGCTACTAAGAATATTGTCCCGACAGTTTTTAAGAAAATGCAAATCTGAAGCCCTTCTTGCTATCCTCACTCTAAACCTTTCGAGTGAAAGGATTTCACTCCAAGTATCCCATCCGTACCAGGACAAGATTTTGGATTTAAGAGATCTATGGCTTGTATCTTTTGAACCAGTGACCGGAGAATCCATAGTATGAACATTTTTATACCAACGTTTCAAATCCCAAATGGGATCCATCATCAGGATATGAGAATGATGATAAAAGAAGAGCTACTAACGAATATTGTCCCGACAGTTTTTAAGAAAATGCAAATCTGAAGCCCTTATTGCTATCCTCACTCTAAACCTTTCGAGTGAAAGGATTTCACTCCAAGTATCCCCTTCGTACCGGGACAAGATTTTGGATTTAAGAGATCTGTGGCTTGTATCTTTTGAATCAGTGATCGAAGAATCCACAGTATGAACATTTTTATACCAACGTTTCAAATCCCAAATGGGATCCATCATCAGGATATGAGAATGATGATAAAAGAAGAGATACTAAGAATATTGTCCAGACAGTTTTTAAGAAAATGCAAATCTGAAGCCCTTCTTTCTATCCTCACTCTAAACCTTTCGAGTGAAAGGATTTCACTCCAAGTATCCCCTCCGTACTGGGAGAAGATTTTGGATTTAAGAGATCTGTGGCTTGTACATTTTCCTCATACTAGCCTATTGAATGTGTGTCTTAGTGCAATAAAATGGATACATGTCAACTAAAGGTTGAACACCCAAAGAATTACACATGTAGCTCATAATAAAATTAATTGTAATTTATTTCTTATTTGTAATTATTTTTTTTAAGTACAAGTTTTTTCATTATTTCTAATAACTATAATAAATTGAAATATGTCTTGGTCTTCCAGTAGGGAAACTAGGCGAGGCATAAAATTTCATTTTCTTTAAGAGCCACACAAAATTTTTAGTAATAGTGTACCAAAAAACCAAAAACTTTGTTTGAAATAAGTGGCCTCTAGGGTTATACTCAAGCAAAAAAACAAAGTAACTAGGACTTGATAGTAAATAACCAGAGAACATAGTTAACATTCAATATTTTCTAGAGCCTGAGGCTTCCACATGGATAGGATCCCCATAATCTCTTGGAGAACAATCTAGAGCAGGGGGCAAGTCAAGGCAACCTTCAATTTTCTCCAGTCTTTGGTCCATCGAGTGCACTAACACCTATAATTCATTCAACTAAAGAAGCATCTCTTCTTTGGAAGTGTTCCTATCCACCAACACATAGCCGAACAACAACTTGAGGTGTTAGTAAAGAATAACTATAATGATTGAGGTGACCCCAAGAGTGGCCTATGTTTGGAACTTGTCTTGCTACTTTGGCAAGCACCTTAGAGTTAGTAATGCATTTTTTCTCATGTGAAATGTCACATTCAACATGGGAAATTTCTTCTTGAAGGCTTGTATTATTAAAAAAAATGTATTATATTGTTTAATTTTTTTTGAAAGTTTGGTAGTGGTGAGGCTATATCGTGGTCATATCCAAGAATAACATTTGAATAGAGTGGGGAATTGAATCATTGTCTTAAATATCTAGGAGTACCTTAACAACACAGTCATCACCATCTATCCAAAACCCATCGACATTTTTTTGTTTATTTTTAAATTAATTTATAATTTTTAATAAAATTTTATTAAATATTTCTTAAATTATCATAAAATATAAATAATACAAAATCTAATTATTAATAATTTTTAGTTAAAAATATTCTTAACTTTATTAAAACTATGTTAAAATATTATTTAAAAAAAATCAATTTATTATAATGAAGGATATATATTAAACAACCTAATTATCATATAGATGTGATCATTTAATATTTATGAATAATATATATAATTATATTTAAATATAAAATATTGACGTAATTTAACTATTTTATAGTGTAGCTCACATAGTGTAGCTTAATTAGTGATCATTCTATTCAAAAGTATTATATAAATTACTAGATTAAAGGCTCAAAGTCCCTGTGGATTAAGCCAACAAAAAAAAATAATAATCATTATTTTATTTTTTTATTTTTTTTGGTATATTTTCTAATCAATTTTTCTTAAGTATTTGGTAGGGATTTATTAGTATAGAAACAAAAATAATTCCTCAAGTAAGAGATCTAAATCTAGAGGAAGATATAATCTCCAGGAAAATTTGTAAAGGTATGTTGGAGATGCAAAAAAGAAGACATAAAGAAAAGGATCTTATGATACTCCTTCTATAGAAGAAAAAACCTTTAGATGAAGTAGGGGATGTGTACTTGCCCTTTTCATGCACACATGTAGATCTTGAGGCATGGTTGGTTAACTCAATTGAATCTTCTCATATGACTCGTCACAAGGAGTGGTTTGTGCGTATGAAAGGTACGATGGAAATGACATTTTCCTAGGAGATTTATCGACAACCAAAACCATAAGACGAGGAAAATTCACATTGAATCTCATGGATGGAAGGATTAAAACACTCTTTGGTGTTCTACACATCACAGTATTGACCATATATTTGATTTCAATAATCAAGATGAGTGATGCAGGTGTAAAAACAATGTTTGAAAATAAAATGTATAGAATAGTTCAAGGAGCAATGGTATTACCAAGAGGAGTTAAGCTTTGAACTCTATATAAGATATTGAGAAGGACTATTAGTGATGGGTGCAACAATCCCTTTGTTCCTCATAATGGAACTGAAGAAGGAAAAAACCCTATAGTATTTAGAAATAAGACTATGCTATGGAATAAAAAACTGGGCATACCAGAAAGAAGGGCCTTCAAGCACTACATGGTAAAGGTATGGTAGAATGTATGTATAATTACTCTCTATATTTTGATTTATATGAGCATTTCCTATACAAGAAACATAATTAGGTAATATTATCCTCTAGTAGTATGGCGAAAAAATAAATATTGTAGTGGATGCATAATGATGTGTTCGGAAATGTGTTGGTTCAATCACTAGGAAACTATATGCATTATGTCTCATTTATAGATGAATTCTCAAGAAATACGTAAATTTATTTTGTCAGGAATAAATCTGAAGTGTTTGACAAATTTAAAAGTTTAAGGCTCTTGTGGATAATTGTAGAAAGGTAAAAGGTAAAATAAAGGAATTGGGTGAGAATTCCTTTGACTGTTTTTGGAAACCGCGGTTCCAAATGAATAAGTGCTTTGCATACATGAAGTCTTCTTAACCTTGATTTTTTCTAACCTTATGTGGATATATGCTAGATTCATGAACATGCATTTGATAGGTATAACAGTTGGTTTCTAGTTATAGCTATATTTGTCAAGGGAATTGGAGTCCCTTGAGAGATGATATATGTATGTGTTCAATTACAAGGTAGCGTGCTTAACACAACAAGGTAAGATAACCAGTATATTGTTATGTTTATTTATGCAGTGAAAATTATGTGTTTATGGTAGTATAATGCAGGGATTGCATGGCAAAAGATACTTCCTTGAAATCTTGAAGAAGGCTCAAGTTGAATTTCCCTTGGAGGCATTGGGAGCCCATGGGTTTAATTCATGGTGTTTGTTGGCAGTTTTGTGACTTTGATATTTTGTGATTTGTTTGAGCTTGGTTTATGGGTTTTGATTGCATCTGGTGCAAGGCCTTGTCACTTTGTTTGTGGTGTTGTGTTGCTATTTGTGTTTCATGGTTTTCTTATTGTTTGTTTCTTGTTCTTGCCTTTATGTTTTAAGTGTATTGGGAATTGGTTGGGAAGGAGGAAGTTAATGGAGCTCAGGAAGAGTTGAATGAAACCTAGCAAGTAATATAAGACCCGAATGAAGCTTGGTGCATGAGTAAGGGAATTTGAAGGCAAGAGTGTGACAGTCAGTTGGACTAGTGGAGTCCATTGAGGTAAATGGACAGTGGCAGTACAAACATGAGAAATGTAACCAAAATGGTAAAGTAAATGGATTTGAGGCATAAGATGCCTTGGCTATGTTGGGAACCATTGTGCATGTTGTGCACGAATAAAGGGAGTTATCTTAACCTTGACCTTATGTTATTTGGTAATTATGTTGTGATCATGATTATGTTGATGTCTATATATGTATACATGTATGCATGTATGTCATTATCTTATAGGGTCATCAGAAATCATGATTTTTTAATGTGAATGTTTATATGTATATTTGTTGTTATTTGATAGGATCATGATTGTTTTATGCTAATGTTTATAGATATGTATGTATGTATGTATCTATGTCACTATTTGACAGGGTTGTCAAGGATCATTCTTGTGGAGGAATGATTGCTTATTCAGGTGAATGGCATGAAAGAGGTTCCTGGTCTTATGGGGAATCAAGTGGGAAGAGTAGCCTTGACAAATTTATGAGGTCAATATCATGTGTAAATGAGTTTATATTATGTATTTCTACTATGCCTATGTTTATGTTATGGGTAGGTAATGCTGAGGGATACAACAATGGAATGAAACCAACGTGATTTGTGGAATGCTAGGATAAGCATGGATGGAAGAGGGACACTAGAAGCAAGGTTTCTTGATAAGGATAGTGTGGTCTTAGGATGTGCAGTACTAGTGTTTTTACATGCAGTATATGTAGTATTGTGTACATATGTTGTTGTGTGCATGTTGTATATATGGTGTTGTGTGTATATTACGTATGCATTGCTAGGTATAGATGGTGTTACGTACATGTTGGATATGTGGTGTTGTGTACGTATCGTATTGTGCCCATGTTGGATATCTGGTGTTGTGTGCATGATTGTACATTTTGTGTTGTGTGCATGTGGTGTTGTGTACATGTTGTACATGTGGTGTTGTGTAAATGTGGTGGCGTGTACATGTTGAGCATGCGGTGTTGTATACATGTTGTACAAGTGGTGTGGTGTACATGTGGCATTGTTTACATGTTGTGCAGGTGGTGTCGTGTACATGTGGTGTTGTGTACACATTGTGTAGGCAGTGTTTTGTACATGTTGTACATGTGGTACTGGTGTACATGTTGTATTGTGTGCATGTCGTACATGTTGTGTTGTGTACATGCGGTACTACTCATGTGAATTGTGTAGTCATGGCATCGTGACACGTGTATTCATTTTGTTGCACTCTGTGTACGTATATGTATTGTGTTGTACACCAAGTGTATTTGTATGTGTTGTGTTGCATGATGGGTGTAGGTGCATGTATTGTGTGATGTTCTATGCCTTATGGGGGTGTATGTGTGTGATGTACATTATATGTATGTGTACATGATTGAAGAAAAGAAAATGAACTAGGTGTTTGTTGGGTGTGGCAACCAATCCGATGTGTGTACGAAAAGGATAAAGGTAGAAGTGAAGGATCGATTAAAGGACAAGTATTAGTATTTTATTTTAGTTTTAAATTATGAATGCCATCTATGATTCTAGTTCACGATGGTTACATGTGATCTATGATTTTTATTATGATGGTTTTGTTTTGAGCTAACTGGATGTGATATGTTTATACATAATTTGATCAAAGAGCTAGTTTGACTTGTTGTGATAGGAAGTAAACAAAATTGCAAGTGTACCTCATTGGCGAGCTACCAATGAGGTATGATTTGGATTTATTTCAATTGTTTTGAGTCTAATGTAAATTATGTGCTTAGTATAGGAAAGCATGGAAAATTCCTGGGTTGGGTGGTTGAAATTGACTGCAAGCATTAGCAACAACAACAAAACGAATTAGAACATGCAATAGTATATTGGTAAAGCACTTCAAGAGTAGAACCATTGTGGGAAACTGGTACCCAATGATGTTCATTTATTTACATGAGCATCCTATGACCAGTATGATGGTTTTGAGGTAGGGATATGCCTTGGTTTTTGGATCTTCCAATGCAAGGAAGCCTTGCTAAGGGATGGATTTCCCAGGATATGTGACACCAGGAAACTTGGAATGTGAGTTATTGCATAGAAGGGGATGACCAAATTTCCTGAGGGACTGTGTAGCAGAGAAGGAAGGTCGAGAATGGATTTTTCTTGGTCATTAGCATTTCCAGATGAAATCAGATACACATTGGAGGGTGCCTTGGAACAATGAGCTAGTAACTATTCACTAAGAGGACAAGTGGCACAGGATTGTAGCATTAGACATTGGATGCATATTTGACTTTGGTAGTGGATTCTGGACTTCCTAGGAAGGAAGTGAATCCCGATACTACTTTTGAGTGTGGAGGTGTAGCCTCTGGATTCCCTTGTTGATTGATACAGGCATCATATCCTTGTGTTTGTTGGTTAGAAAAAATGTACATATGTGTATATGATTGTAAATACTGTATCAAATTGGATTTATAAAGCTCCATAAATAGTATGGTTATTTGTTGGTTGAAGCATATGTACATAAGTATATGTGATTGCTATTATAAATATTGTAATGAGATGTGTTATAAAGCTCCAGTAAGTGGTTTGTTGTTTTGTTTTCAACAAGATCTTATTGTAAATACTACAATGAGTTGTGTTATAAAGCTCTTGTTGAAAATAGCAACAAGAAATGCTAAATATAGAAGTGCTAAATATAACATTTTGGGATACATTCCAATTTTAGTTAGTCCCTGAACTAAAATTGAGAATTAAAATTCGAATTTGAGCTCAGCAGTTGTTTGTAAAATAATTAATTAATTCATCTTTAGTTAATTAATTGGAGAAAATCAAACATGAAGTCTATGTGAAGACATGCAACAATTTCTCCTTTGATTGAGGAATTTATCCCTTAGTTGAGGAGATGAGGATGAGTTGTACCTTGAGTTGTGATTAGTTAGCTTAGTTAACTAAGTTAAGTCCAGTTATATTAGTTCCAATAGTTTGTGGAACTGATTGTGAGTTCAGTTAGTTAATGCATGCATGCATGTAACTACTGCACTTCAGATAACTGAATATTCTCTCATAAATAACTCACACATGTCAATTCAGTTAGAGACCCAATTGAGATGAGATGATGGGACAGTGTACTATCAGTTGTAGGAATATTCCATTGAGGATATCTCTTGCATGCAGAAGGAATTCATTCCTTGAGGATTGCGCAGTTATTTGTGAGTTTAGTGAGTTGTATGAGGCCATACTTCACATAGGTGGCAGCACTGGACCTCAGGAAAAACTGCACAAGGAAATAGGAGGATTGGAGGACTGAGGGAAGGCATATGTTATGTCTATTTAGTCTATGAGCTGAATTGAGGGATTGTACTGAGAGTTGGATAGCTTGTGAGCTAAAGCTTTTGTAATCGGGATATATTTCCACTTGTATGATAATACAGAGATCAGGGTTTTTAGCTGAGACTTTCCTCAGAGTATTCTTCTATGTTCATGTGTGATTGCTTTCTCTTCATATGTCATATGTGTTCTATTTTATCTTGCTCGTAATTGATTAAGCTTCTGCAAGTTTGTTTGTATAAGTAGATCAAGTATTTTTCTTTAGTATATTGCATTCTCAGGTGATCTACAGTGAGAATTTCTACGTGGTATAAGAGCATAGGTGATCAAAGCGAAGAACACTATACAAAGAAGGGAGAAGTTCCAAGTTTCAAGTTCCTAATATAGAAATCGAGTTCTTATCACATCTCTAGTTTCATAAATGGCGGTCAATGATTTGAGACTCGGGTATGCCCTTGATGGCAACTAGAATTATATAGCTTGGAAGGATCCCATGGAAGTGGTATTAGAGGACAATGGTTTGAATGACTTCATTGATCAAGAAGTCCCCAAGCCTGCAAGAGCTAATGCCCAAGAATTGGCAGAATGGAAGAAATGTGTGGCTAGAGTGAGGAGAATTCTCCTGGAGGGAGTTTGAGACCACATTGTCTCCAGCCTCCATGGGAAGGAGACACCATTTTCGATGTGGAAAACATTGAAGGATCTATATCAGAATAGCAGTGATCAGAGGAAGCTGGCGCTAAAAGACAAGCTTTGGAAAATCAAGTGTGAAAAGGGTGACACAATCTCTACATTCCTGAACAAGCTCACCACCTATAGGGATGAGCTTGGAAGTGTAGGGATCATGATAGTCGATGATGACATGGTGAGTCTAGCTCTCCTCGGTCTTCCTAAGAGCTGGATTAGCTACCAAGACTCAGTAAATGGAGGAGAGAAACTACTAGATTGGGAACAAATTTGGTTGAATCTGATGCAGGAGGAGATAAGGAGAAGTACCAGAGATGGATCTTCATTAAAGCAAGATGATGAAGAAAATCTAGCCTTAGTGAGTAAGGTGAGGAAAGGGAAAGGGAAGGTGTCCCATTCCAAATCCAGTTCTTCCCATGGTGGGAAGAAGTTTGAAAATTTGAAAGTTTAATCCTTTCATTGTCATGAGGTGGGCCATTATGCTACGAATTGTCCATAGAAGAAATCCAAGAAGGGATCCTCGAAGGGATCAGATGGTGAGGCACTAGCCTCACAGTTCGAATTGGATTTCTCTCTCATCGCATGCATGGTTTCATCCATGGTGGGATGTGTTTGGTACTTGGACAGTGGAGCCTCGTTTGACATGTCTGGTGACAATAATATTTTTAGTACCTTGGAGGAGAAGGATCTCCAGATGCAGATCAAGATGGGCGATGATGGAAAGTATTGTGTTTCAGGTGAAGGTACGGTTGTGTTTTAGAGGGAGCATGGAGCTCCTCTCACCCTAGCTAATGTAAAGTATGTACCGAGTCTGAAGATGAATCTTATGTCCATTGTTATGCTAGAAGATAAAGGCTATGATGTAGTCTTTAGTAAAGGAAAGGTATTCCTGAGGCATATCAGCACTGGACAGACCAAGAGAATTGGAATTCGAGTAAAGAATCTCTACAAGCTGGAGGTAGACAACTGTGCTGCATTAATTTCCAAAGCTATGTTGGTGCAAAGCCAAGATATTGGTGAGCTATGGCATAGGATATTGGGTCACTTGCACCATTGGGCCTTGAAGATCATGTAGTAGATTTCTACCGGACTACCCAAGGGAAAACTAGAGCAGATGGATACATGCAAAGGTTGTACCTTGGGTAAGTATGCAAAATCTTCCTTTCAGGATTAAGATAGTAGAACTGGAGCAATCCTAGAGCAAGTTCACACAGATTTTTGTGGACCATTCTCTACAGCCTCCACTGCTAAACAAAGGTACTATGTTATTTTTATCGATGAGATGTTGGATCTACTTTATGCAAAAGAAGGATTAGACCTTCTTGAGGTTTTGTGAGTTTAAAGCCTTGGAAGAGAAAGAATATGGAAATAAAATAAGGGCCTTGCAGAGTGACAATGGTGGAGAGTATGTCTCCCAACAGTTTAAGGACTTCTGCACAACAGAAGGAATTAAACGGGAGTTGACGGCACCCCATAACCCACAGCAGAATGAGGTGGCCAAAGGAAGAACAGATTGATTGTGGGAGAAGCTCGAGCGATGTTGCATGAACACAGCCTACCACTTCATTTGTGGGCTGAGGCATGCAATACAGTAGTATACTTACAGAACAAAAGCCCGCACCGTATACTGGGGATGAAGACACCAAAGGAGGCCTTTTCTAGGAAGCGACCAGATGTGAGTCACTTCAGGATCTTTAGATCATTGGTTTATTTCCATGTGACCAAAGATGCCCGGAAGAAGCTAGATCCAATAGCTGAGTTGGGGATATGTGTGGGGTACACTGATACACCCCACAACTATCGAGTGTTTCTGCCTACCAGTCAGAGGACAGTGGTGTGCAGGGATCTGAAGTTCGATGAGCAGAAATCCATGTGAGTGTCTCTTGAGAGGGAGCTCAAGTTGGATGTAGAGGAGGAACTTTTGGTTCCAAACGAGGAGGAGCCTCAGACTGATGCGGAGTAGCCACATGCAGAAGATCTGGGAGTGGAGACATCCACTCATGCAGAGTCTTCTAGAGATGGGCGGAAACGCTTGAGAGAAGCTGACATATTGATGTTGGATACGAGAGAGAATGTGGGGTATCCATCCTCGCAGTGCAGATAGAGGAGATCACTTGAGCGATACACTGGTTACATGGCCCTGGTTGGGAGTGTGTAGCGACCGAACCTTCTTCTTTCAAGGAAGAAGTGTAGTAACCAGTCTAGGTTGATGCTATGGTAGAGGAGTATGACTCTATCATTCGGAACAATGTGTGGGATGTTGTCCTAAGACTGAAGGACAAGTCAGTGGTGAGTTCCTGATGGCTTTACAAGGTAAAGCAGGTAACTAATGGTAGTGTTGAGAAACATAAGGCAAGGTTTGTTGCCCGTGGTTTCTCACAGGTTGAGGGGATCGACTATGACGAGACTTTTGCTCCTATAGCAAGGTACTCATCTATCATATTGATGTTGGCACTATCAGCTCAGATGGGTTGGAAGATTCATCAGATGGATGTGAAGACTGTGTTCCTCAATGGGAAGATTAAGGAAGAAGTGTACGTTGAGTAGTTGGAAGGATTTGAGACCTTCGATCGTGAGTCACATGTGTGCCAACTCAAACAAGCATTGTATGGGATGAAGCAAGAACCTCGTGCTTGGTACACCAAGATCGACAACTATTTCACCAGGTTGGGCTTCACAAAGAGTGAAGTAGATGAGAACCTTTACCACATCATGATAGAAGGTAAGCCATTGATCATTGTACTTTATGTTGATGATCTAATTTTGATAGGTGATGATCAATCTATCAAGTCTTGCAAGGAGGACCTTGCAAGAGAGTTTGAGATGAAAGACATGGGTCTCATGCACTACCTTCTAGGCATGGAAGTGTGGTAGAAGGATGGGGAAGTGTTTGTGTCTCAAGGAAAGTATGCTAATGAGATACTTAGGAGATTCCACATGGAGAAGTGAAAGCCCATACAGACTCTTCTAGCTAGTAACTGGAGGAAGGAGGATGCTACCTCAGGTGAGGTAGTAGATTTCACTGTTTATCGACAACTTGTGGGTTCATTGATGTATCTAGTGAACACATGACCAGATTTGTGCTTTGTGGTGAACTAGCTGAGTCAAGCTATGGTTCATCCTAACAAGCTGTTTTGGAAGACAGCGAAGCATGTGCTGAGATACCTCAGAGGCACATCTCAGTATGAATTGTGGTACATACGGACAGAGGGAGTGAAGCTTCAGGGCTTCACAGATGCTGATTGGGCAGGAGTCCATCAGACTGGAAGAGCACTTTTGGAGGAATATTCAACCTTGGTTCAGCTATAGTTTCTTGGTACAACAGGAAATAGAGGTTAGTTGCACTTAGCTCAGCAGAGGCTAAATACATGACTGCCAGTTAGGCAACATGCGAGGCCATTTGGATGTGGAAGATTCTAGTGGGATTGTTTGGTCAGAGGATGGATCCAACAGTGATCTATTGCGATAATCATAGTTGTATCAAAGTCTCTGAGAATCCAGTATTTCATGACAAGTCCAAGGACATTGATATCCGGTACTATCATCTTCGAGACTGTGTGGTGAAGAGGATCATGTTGTTTCTATATGTTTCGATCGAGGAGCAGCATGCAGATATTTTGACTAAGGCATTGTCAAAATGCAAATTCGAGTTCCACAGAGATAGAATTGGGGTGACTGATAATCCCTTTCTTGTTGAGAGGGAGTGTTGAAAATAACAACAAGAAATGCTAAATATAGAAGTGCTAAAAATAACATTGCTATAAATAACATTTCAGGATACATTCCAATTTTAGTTAGTCCCTAAACTAAAATTGAGAATTAAAATTCGAATTTGAGCTCAACATGTGTTTGTAAAATAATTAAATAGTTCATCTTGAGTTAATTAGTTGGAGAAAATCAAGCATGAAGTCTATGTGAAGACATGCAACAGTTTCTCCTTTGATTAAGGAATTCATCCCTTAGTTAAGGAGATGAGGATGAGTTGTACCTTAAGTTGTAATTAGTTAGCTTAGTTAACTGAGTTAAGTCCAGTTAGATTAGTTCCAATAGTTTTTGGAACTGATTGTGAGTTCAGTTAGTTAATGCATGCATGCATGTAACTGCTGCACTTTAGATAACTGAATATTCTCTCATAAATAACTCATGCATGTCAGTTCAGTCAGAGACCTAGTTGAGATCAGATGATGGGACAATGTACTATCAGTTACAGGAATATTCCATTGAGGATATCTCTTACATGTAGAAGGAATTCGTTCCTTGAGAATTGCGCAATTATTTCTGAGTTTAGTGAGTTGTATGAGGCCAGACTTCAGATAGGTGGTAGCATTGGACCCCAAGAAAAACTGCACAAGGAAATAGGAGGCTTGCTGGACTGAGGGAAGGTGTATGTTATGTCTATTCAGTCTATGAGCTGAATTGAGGGATTGTACTGAGAGCTGGATAGCTAGTGAGCTAAAGCTTTGTGTAATCCGAAGATATTTCCACTTGTATGATAATACAAAGATTGGGATTTTTAGTTGAGGCTTTCCCCAGAGTATTCTTCTGTGTTCATGTGTGATTTCTTTCTCTTCATCTATTATATGTGTTCTATTTGATCTTGCTCATAATCAATTAAGCTTTCGCAAGTTTGTTTGTATAAGTAGATCAAGAGTATTCTTTTGTGTTCATGTGTGATTTCTTTCTCTTCATCTATTATATGTGTTCTATTTGATCTTGCTCATAATCAATTAAGCTTTCGCAAGTTTGTTTGTATAAGTAGATCAAGTATTTTGCTTTAGCATATTGCATTATCAGGTGATCTACAGTGAGAATTTCTATAGCTCTATGGGTAGTATGTTTTGGTTTTCCAACGGTTTTGTTGGTTGTAGGTGTCATTGAACATCGAGGACGGTGTTCCCCCAAGGGGGAGGTTTTTGTAATAGACCTAGTCAAAATTCCATGTAATAAATTTAATAAAGGAAAAATATAAGGCCAAGGTCATGGGACATGTATTCCAAGTTGAATGTTGGGCAAATATTCTAGTGGGTGTTTATTTCGGCTATTATGGCTAAAGGAAATTGGCAAAGGTGGTGGAAAAGGCTTTGAAAAGGAAAGGTGGAATTAATTGTCATTTTATTTATGAAAAAAAAGGAAATTAGGAGAAAAGGGAGGTGAAAGGTCATGGGTTTCCTATGCGGAGGAAATTGAAGGAAAATAATGGAAAAATGAAGAAAATACATGCCTCATTAATAAAAAGGCTTTTGGGGATCAATTGGTAGCTTTGTTAGTTTAGTTTTGTAGCTCTCTCTATTATCTCTCTCACACTCCTAGACACTTAGATCATTCTTGGAGCACTCTATCATTGGATCAAGGAAAGAAAAAGTAGGACAAATAAGGAAAAGGGAAGAAAAGATAAAGCAAGGAAGAGTAGAATCAAGCAGCTACAACGAGATTACTTGCAGGTATCGATTTTCATGTATGATTTACTTGATAGATTTGGAATGCATGGTACATGCATGTGAGTATTTGGTTCTCTTGTTGTCATTGGCATGGGTTTTTCTAGGTGTGACAGTGATTTTTAGCCTTGCCTTGCCATTTCCAGATAGCCATGTTGTGATGGGTTCTCTTTTATTTGGTTAAACTATATTGTAGGATGGTTTCAAAACTAAGTGAGGTGGTCTCTGAAGAAGAAAACAAGGTCAAGGTATCCTTGGACCGGAGAAGGTGGGATTGTGGTAAAGTTGTATTTTGTGTACCTAGTGGGCCTAGGAATCCTCGACCAGTGAATGAACAGGATATAATGTAAATCATAGAGGTGTGTGCCCTCAATCAGGTCTAGGAATCCTCGGTTGGTGAATGGAGGGATATACAGTAAATCCTGGAGGGTGGAGTCCCGATTAGGCCTAGGAATCCTCAACCAGTGAATGGTGGGATATACGGTAAAGCCTAGGGACTAGGACGTAGACAAATTCCTCACGGTGTAGGTGGAGAAATTCCGTGGCATCCATGTTTGTTTAGGGCCTAAAGGTCAGGTTGGTATTGGGGTAAAGCTTGAGGAAATTTGGATTGGTTTTGTTTTGAGTCCCACATTGTTGCTTGGAATATGGCATAGGGGTGATTGGATGAAAGAAATATTTGGTTTAGCCATTCTATGGTCGGGTGTTTCATGGAAGTCCCGGACCTCATTCGCTTATGCTTTCATTAATAAGATATCTTTCTCCTTGGTATTTCATATGTAAATGTACTAGTTCATATGTGATTGTTATGATTTTTATATCTTTGTTATTTATGTTCGTTATACGTTGTTTATGAGTATATTTTATGATAGACTTGATGTATGGTTCTCACTATGATTTGATTAATAAATTAATTTACAATGAATATATGACCTAATAGATGATAATGCAGTTATTATTATACAACATCAATTCTTCTTTATGAATCTCAGATAAGTATGAGACCCCTATGCTCAATTCAGTTGTTATGACATGTACATTGCATATTTGTGACATGTTTGATGAAAATTATTTCATGGCTAGTAGGGGTCAGATCAAGTACTTATATAAATGATTTCATTCGTAGCCTTATTCCATTGTTATTTATAATTTCTGAAAGTTTCATGAAGTTCTAGGTAGTGGCCTAAGTCCTAGCCCTAAAAAAGTGGCACAAAATCCTAGGTCATTAGCTCAAAAATAGTTGAAAAAGTCCATACTCATTGGCATGCCTTGTTGTGGGAGCAACTGGAAGGCCTCAAACACATCCATGGATTGTCATGGAAGTAGCTAAGGGTCCATATTAGTGAAATGTCAATTTTTCTGAGGGGTTGGTCACCTAGAAAGGTTGGTTGGCTCCAGAAGGTTCTGTCGCATGTGTGGAAGGTAAAAATGGTTTTGTTTTTTCGATTCCGCTTCCTTAAATATACATGGGGAGTTGAATCACTTCATAGTAGCCTATCATTAAATTTTTACCCCAGTGGACCGACTAACTTGGGTAAATGTGGTAGGATGGTGTTACAATGGCCATATCCATTACAAAATATTTCCATCCTTGAGTCAAATGGTTGCAACTATGCCTGAATTGAAGGAAGAACATGAAGGAGTTTGTAAAGAGTGTTCCCTTGGAAAAAACGTGAAGAATCCATTCCCTAGAAGTGACTCAAGATCCAAGGAAATCTTGGACCTAATCCACTATGATGTTTGTGGGCCCATGTCAGAAAAATTACTTAGTGATCATTAATACAATGTAACATTTATTGATGATCGTTCTAGAAAGACTTGGATATATTGATCCAGATTTAAACAGGAACGCAATAAAATACAGAGATAACCATAAAGACAGACATGCAGCGGAAATAATACCTCAATTCCTTACTGTAAAATACTGAAATATTCTTACAAACAGAAATGGAAATAAACCAGCTAGGGCGATGGTAACTTATCTCTGAGAAGAGATGTGGTGGCTACATGCCACTGAACTGTCTTACAATGAGGCTTGAAGGCCTATTTATTGTTGAGAAATGATGGGAAACCCTTCACATTCCAAAACCTAACCCTAGAAGATGAAACGCCAAATTGTGGGCCCCGTTTTTGGGTAAGTTGGTACATCAACTTCCAGGGGGTCGCGAATTGGTCGTACTATCTCCGTTTGACGTGCATGATAGCCTGTTGGAAAGATCTCTCCGAGGACTACGACGGAAAAGACGATTTTTAGATCAAAAAATTATTGGCGGTAGATTTCCCAAAAAACGTCGTTTAGGGCCTCAAAACGGCTCCGGAAGTTTAGGACCCGAAAAGCTGCTAAAAATAGTAAACTGTGCTATAATTAAGGAAACTGAAAAAACTGTAAGAAGCACTAGAGGGGATCCAAGTGGAATTAGCGGGTGGCCACCAATATCCACCTGGATCATTCCTCCCCCCTTAGGAAGCAATGGTCCCCATTGCATTGAGTTCCTCCATGAGATGAGGGAACTTCTGCTGCACTTGGTCCCTGGTGAGCCACTTGCCCTCGTGAAGGAGTTGTCCTACTTTGACAACTCGATATAGTTGGATATTCTGCTGGCGAGTGTGCTTGATCTCTGTGTCCATGATCCGATCAGTTGCAGCTTGTTCCATGCAAGCTGGATTTAACTCTGTGGGTGTGAGTTGTTCTGCAATGTCGGACGTGTCTAGCAATGGTGGAAGGTATGGCCAAAGGCGGTCGACATTGAACACCGGGTGCAGGCCAAGGAATGGGGGAATGTTGAGCTCAAATGCATTCTCTCCCATAGCCTTGATAATGGTGTAAGGGCCATATCGGAGTGGTTTGAGTTTCCGATAGGCTCTGGTAAGGCGTTCCTTTTGCAAATGCAACCAAACTTTGTCGCCCACTTGAAACTTGTGTAGCACCCGATGTTGATCATGTCGCTGCTTGTACTTGCCATTTGATTTCTCCAGAATGTCATGGACCTGCTGGCGAATATGTTGGATGTGCTCAGTGAAGCTATTTGCCTTATCTGTTTCGGACTGGACATGAGCAGAATTTGCATGAGTAGATGCAAATGGCATGGCCACATCGATGGGACATAGTGGCTGGAATCCCAATCCCACCTGAAAAGGGCTGTGGCCAGTTGAGCTGTGGAGAGCCCGGTTGTAGCTGTGCTGAACATAGGGGAGGCTCTCGTCCCATGTGTGTGGATGCTTTGAGTTGTACATGCACAGAATGTGTACGATCATCCTATTGACGACCTCAGTCTGGCCATCAGTTTGAGGATGGAAGGCTGTGGACTTAGTGAGTTTGGTGTCCAGCATCGACCAGAGGCTAGATCAAAATGTACTGAGGAACCTGCTGTCCTGATCTGAAATGATAGACTGTGGGATCCCAAAGTGTACCCATACTTGTTCAAAGAAGAGTTTAGCAGTGGCTTTTGCTGTGATATTCTTCTTACAGGCCGCCATAATGGCCATCTTCGAGAACCTGTCGACGACCACAAAAACACAGTCATTTCCATGCCTAGTGGAAGGGAGGCCTGACATGTAATCCATGGAGATGGATTCCCAAGTCGACTAGGGGTAGGCAGCGGGGTATAGAGGCCTTGCTTCTTGATGGTTAGTTTGGAAATTGTGCAAGCAGTGCATGATCTGATGTACTTCCCGACATCCTGTCGAAGATTCGGCCAATAGAAGTATTTCTGCAGTACTGCCACCATTTTTTCGACCCCAAAATGCCGAACGGCCCGACTGTAGTGTGCTTCCTAGATCATCTTGGCACGCTCGGTTGAAGGAACACAAAGGTGACCCAGGTGGCATAACAGGTCGTCTTGGAGGTGAAACTTTGGAACATGCTGACCCTCCAAGAGTGTCTGGCATGTGTGGCTGAATTCCGGGTCGCTTTTGTAGAGCAGTGGCCAATTAGAAGTCTCATGCCCACAAGAGTTGAGCACGGTGGTTAACACCATGATCGGTGGTCGACTGAGGCAATCTGCAACATTATTGGTGCTGCCCTTCTTATACTTGATATTCAAATGGAACTATTGCAGGTATGTGGACCACTTTTGATGGTGATCATTTTGCAATTTCCCTTAGGTATGTATGAACTGCAGGGGTCGATGGTCTATGTGGATGATTGTTTCCTTCCCCAAAATGTAATGCTTCCATTGTCGGTATGCCTGCACAATGGAATACATCTCTTTGTCATAAGTGGGATACTTCCGGACTGTGTCTGAAAGTGTCTCACTTTGATATGCCACCGGATGCCCGTGTTGAGTAAGGACTGCCCCAATAGCATAGTGAGAGGCATCTGTCTCGACCTCAAATGGTTTTTGCAAGTCTGGTAATGCAAGAACTGGTGTTGTGCAGAGTCGATCTTTCAACTCTGTGAATGCCTTTTGTTGAGATTCAGACCAATTTTTTTTTGCTTTCGCTCCTCCCTTGGTGACCTGACTCAAGGGCCAAGTGATATGAGAAAATCCCAACACGAACCTGCGGTGGAAGTTGGCAAGGCCTAGAAAGCTGCGAAGCTCTGTCAGAGTGGTTGGAGATGGCCAATCCCGAATGACTTGGATCTTGGCTGGATCCACATGCACCCCCGTTCATCAATAATGTATCCCAGATACTAAACCTGGGTCATGCCAAAAGTGCATTTCTCCAAATTGGCACATAATTTGTGTTGTCGCAGTGTTTGGAGAACCTGTCGGATGTGGTGGAGGTGCTCTTCCCAAGTCTTGCTAAAGATCAAGATGTCATCCAAGTATACCACTACAAATGAGTTGGTGAATGGCCGCAAGATGTTGTCCATTAGCCTCATGAAGGTTGCAGGAGCATTCGTCAATCCGAAAGGCAGAACCAACCATTCGAAAAGGCCCTCCTTGGATTTGAAGGCAGTCTTCCACACATCGGAGGTTTCAATTGGTACTTGGTGATATCCTGACTTCAAATCGATCTTGCTGAAATATTTTGCCCCCTTTAGTTGGTCCAGGAGGTCATCAATCCGTGGGATTGGGTACCTATTACGGACAGTGATCTTGTTCAGTGCCCGATAGTCAATACAGAGTCTCCAAGTCCCATCCTTCTTTTGTACCAGCACGATCGGGCTCCCACAGGGCGATGAACTCGGACGGATGTGACCTTTTTGCAGCAGCTCCCGAATCTGCCTCTTGATTTCATCGTTCTCCAGAAAAGAGCGTCGATAGATTGGTCCATTGGGCATTGGCGAACCTGGGGTTAGATCAATGGAGTGCTTGACCTGACAAAGCAGAGGAACCCCTGCGGGGGAGGTGAAGATGTCCTCATACTCCTCCATGACCTTGTCCATTTGTAGTTGTCGTGCGGAGGGGCCCTGTCTGGAGGTCGTGGCCACTGTATTCTTCTTTTCTTGAGGGTGTATCATCAGGAAAACAAACTTCCCGGTTTTGGAAATGAGCTTACTACATTGCTTTGCAGTAACCAAAGAGATGGCGGTAGGCGGTGCTACCTCTGGTATCCTGTATAACTTATTTCCTAAAGTAACAATAACAGCACGGGGCCTTGACTCATACACAGCATGTCACTTCCACAAGTATGGTTGTCCTAATAACACATCACAAACTTCAAGGGGAGCAATGTCACATAATACCTCATCCGTGAAGGGCTTGATGTTGTATGGAAGGTGACATTGTTGGCTCACGCGAAGATCCCGTCCTTGGTGCAACCACCCAATGGTGTATGGTTGTTGATGTGCTGTGGTCAGTAAGCCCAGTCGTTTCACGACCTTTGCCGAAATGAGGTTCTTTTGGCTTCCGTTGTTGACAATGAACTGTAGCGGGGAGCCCTTTACCCACATCTGGGAGTGGAAGAGATGCTCCTCCTCCTCTGGATCTTCAGGTTCCTCCTTCTAGATCTTCGTGGTGGCAACAGTGGCGTTGGGCTCCGCATCGATAATCTGCTTTCCTTTATCGTTCCCCTTATCGAGTTCTGACTCAGAGTCAGAACATGCATCTGATTCTGAAACCTTTAGCTCGGCTACCAGTGACTACTTGGCCCGACACTCACTTGTGTTGTGAGTGGAGCTATTATGGAACTCACACCACTTTCCGGTGTCCTTTTTCGGCTTCGCGGCGCTATTCTTTGCTTGCAGCTTTGGTAGGTTGTCTTGGGCCGCCCCGCCTTGGCTCTGTACTTTGTTCTGCGGTTTGGGGGCACCTTTCCCTTGTTTCGGATTCGCAAACCCAAAGTCTTGCTTCTTCTGTTTAAACTTTTGCTCGACCTTGACGGCATATCGGTATGCCGTGCCGAGCGAGGAGATGTTCAGGAATTCTATTTCTTCTTGGATGTACTTGTTCAGGCAGCCACTGTATTTTAGTACCAAATGCTGCTCTGTATCCTTGATACCAAACTTTGTGCGAAGGGTATGGAAAATATTGGTAAACTCTGGTACGTCTTGGTCCCTTCCCTACCGTAGCGTGGTCCACTTTATGTATTGATCCTCATAGCTTCCGATAGGGTAGTACTGCTCCTTGATGGCATCTTAGAATGAATCCCAAGTCGGTGCAACTGAAAATAGTGAGCCTGTACTTTCATCCTTCTGCTCGCAGTAGGTTTCCCACCAATCCTTGACGTGGGGAGCTGCTTTGAGAAGAGCGAAAATAATCTTTTCCCGACTGGAAAAATCATGAACAGAAAAATAACCCTCTAGCACATTTAACCATTTATCGACGGCATCTACGTCTATCTGACCCTCGAATATGGGGATTTCAAAATTAACTTGTACCTTAAATGGTGTGGCATTTCCAGAGTTGCTGTTGGAAGCCGATGCGTCGCCCCTGGGTAGCCGCTGAAGGATTTGGGCAAAGTTGTCATTCATCGCGTTCCTTTGTTGCTCGAGGGCTTCTTCGAGCAAGATTTTGATAGGATCTCCTGCCCCCTCGTCTTTCTTTTCATCCGCCATGGGAGGCCGTCGGGATTTGCGAGGCTGGTTTTGCAAAGGTTCGACCAGTTCAAGCCCTAACTCCTTATATCCTGACCTCATTGGGGACATGCAAAGAAAAATAGAGAAGAAAAGTAGACCGCTCTGATACCACTGATCCAGATTTAAACAGGAACGCAATAAAATACAGAGATAACCATAAAGACAGATATGCAGTGGAAATAATACCTCAATTCCTTACTGTAAAATACTGAAATATACTTACAAACAGAAATGGAAATAAACCAGCTAGCGCGATGGTAGCTTATCTATGAGAAGAGATGTGGTGGCTACATGCCTTTGAACTGTCTTACAATGAGGCTCAAAGGCCTATTTATTGTTGAGAAACAATGGAAAACCCTTCACATTCCAAAACCTAACTCTAGAAGATGAAACGCCAAATTGTGGGCCCCGTTTTTGGGTAAGTTGGTACATCAACTTCCCGGGGTCGCGAATTGGTCATACTATCTCCGTTTGATGTGCATGATAGCCCATTGGAAAGATCTCTCCGAGGACTACGACGGAAAAGATGAATTTCAGGCGGTAGATTTCCCAAGAAACGTCGTTTAGGGCCTCAAAACGGCTCCGGAAGTTTAGGACCCGAAAAACTGCTAAAAATAGTAAACTGTGCTATAATTAAGGAAACTGAAAAAAACTGTAAGAAGCACTAGAGGGGATCCAAGTGGAATTAGCGGGTGGCCACCAATATCCACCTGGATCATATATTTCTTAAATTCTCAAGATGAAGTATTTGAAAGGTTTCAAGAGTTTAAAGCAGAATTCGAGAATATGACAAAAAAGAAGATCAAGACCTTAAGATCAGATAATGAAGGTGAATATACATCTAAAGAACTTGTGGCATTTTGTAAAGGAGTTGAGATCGAGCAGGATCCATAATGGCCTAAAAATAAAATTCCCCAAATCTCATTGAAACTAGGACCAAGTCAAATTTCTTTCCACAAGGAATCGAACATTGCAAACTATGCCTCATTCTGAGTTTGTATGCTAAAGTTATGCCCATTAAATGTTGTGGTCAAACTTGGAAAAAAGGTACTAATTATTTATGCTCTAGATAAAAGTGGACCAGTTCCAAAACTGGTAGTCTATCCAAATTTAACAAATAGGGGCTAAAATTAGTGGAGCCCCTATTAAAAATAATGGCAATGCTATAGTTAGAAAAACCGCCAAATTTGGCAGCTCCCTCTAAATTTGGTGGATATTCGTTAGCCAAATAGCATGGGGCCACGTGGCTTGATCAAATGGTGTCATGTGGCACCCAACTAGTGGTTAGTTAGACTTAGCCAACCCACATATTGGCAGAGGTTATAACATTATTTTTAGTTCAACAGTTTATTAATGGTTTGAACCAATGTTTAAACAATTAAAGAGCTGGAGTGTCATGAATAGACACTGACATGCATAACAACTGCATATATAATCGACATGCATTTATAACAACCGCATTCAACAAAAACACCAAGGCCATGCATACACAACTTCAAAAATGACCATGACCATGAATACATAACACATTCCACCCATCCAGTCTAAGGGGTGAACCATGCTCTAATATAACTCTATAACACCCTCCTCCCACATTTACCAAAGTTAACCAATATGCTGGGGTAAACATGTGATGAGAGGATACTATGAGGTGATTCAACTCTCCGTATAGTTGAGGAAGAGGAACCGAAAAAACAAAACTATTATGACCTTCTGCACATGCTACAAAACCTTCAAGATCCAACCAACCTTTCCAAGTGACCAAACCCTAATACAACTTGAAATTTCACTGATATGGACCCTTCTACCATGACAAGCCATGCATGTGACTGATGCCTTCTAGTCACTCGAACAACAAGGCATGTCAGCGAATGTGGACTTTTTTAGCTAGTTCTGAGCTAGCAACCCCAAATTTCGTGCCACTTTTTCAGGGCTAGGATTCAGGCCACTACCTAGAACTTCATGAAACTTTCAGAAATGATAAATAACAATGGAATAATGCTAATAGTTCAATCATTGGTAAAAGTACTTGATCTGACCCCTACTAACCATGACATGAATTTCGTCAAACATGTCGCAAATATGCAATGTAGAGGTCATAACAACATATCTGAGCATAGGGGTCTCATACTTATCTAAGATTCATAAAGAAGCATTGATGCCTTATCATAATAGATGCATTATCATCTATTAGGTCATATATTCATTGTACACTCATTTTCTAACAAAGCATAATGAGAGCCATACATCAAATCTGTCATAGAACTTACTCATAACCAACGTATAACCAATAGAAATAACATGGATATAACAACCATAAGAATCACATATGAATTATTACATTTACACATAAAATACCAAGGATAAAGAGCTCTTCTTAATTAATGCATAAGCCAACCAGGTCTAGGACTTCCACGAACCACCCAACCATAGATTGGATGAACCAAATATTTCTTTCAAGCAATAAACCCCATGCCATATTCCAAGCATGAATGTGGTACTCACAACAAAACCAATCCAAGTTTCCTAAGGCTTTACCACAATCTCCTCTGGATCACTAGGCCGTAAACAAGCATGGATGCCACTAGATTTCTCAACCTATATCATGAGGAATTCGTCTACCTCCTAGTATTTAGGATTTATTACATATCCCATCATTCACAAGTTGAGGATTCATAGGCCTAATAGAGACTCCCACCTCCAAGATTTTCCACATATCTCATCTTTCACCTGTCAAGGATTTCTAGGCATGATCGAGGGAACACACCTCTAATATTTACTTTATATCCCTCCATTCAGTGGTCAAGGATTCCTAGGCCCACAGAGGTGCACAAAATCTAGCTTTCCCACAATCCCACTTTCCCTGGTCCTATTATTCTTAGGCCTTGTGTTCTTATTCAGAGACCACCTCACCCAGTTCCAAAAACCATCTGGAAATCTAGCTTAATCAAATAAAAGAGAAACCATCACACTATGGCTATCCAAAAATTAAAAGGAAAGGATGAAAATCACTGTCACACCTGGAAAAACCCATGCCAATGACAACAATAGAACCAAATATTCACATGCATGCCAAATATAATAAGGAAATCAAATGCAAATCGATCCCTGCAAGTAATCCTGCTGTAGTTGCTTGATCCTGCTATTCCTTGCTCAATCTTTGCTTCCCTTTGCCTTCATTGTCCTTCTTTTTCTTTCCTTGATCTAATGTTAGAGTGCTCCAAGAATACTCTAAGTGTCTAAGAGTGTGTGAGAGAGAATAGATAGAGCTCCAAAACTGAGCTAAAAAAATATACCAACTGATCCTCATAAGCATTTTTATTAATGAGGCCTCTATTTTCTTCATTTTCCATTATTTTCCTTCAATTTCCTCTTAATATTCATCCTGTGACCTTTCACCTTCCTTTTCTCCTAATTTTCTTTATTTTCATAAATAGAATGCCAATTAATGCCACCTTGCCTTCTCAAAGCCTTTTCCAATTTACTTTAGCCATAATAACTGAAATGAACACTCCCTATGATGTTTTCCCCAACATTCATCTTGGAATCTGTCCCATGACGTTG
Organism: Pinus tabuliformis; assembly: GCA_031772625.1. NCBI lineage: Eukaryota > Viridiplantae > Streptophyta > Pinopsida > Pinales > Pinaceae > Pinus > Pinus tabuliformis. Next base: position 1,187,397,723 of record CM062820.1, on the reverse strand, counting down.
GTCTTATATTTTTCCTTTATTAACTTTATTATATGGAATTTTGACCAGGACTATTACAAACATATCTTCTATGCCACAATTCACTTAGGTTGATATTCATATGTACTAAAGCTTAAGGAGGAGGAGGAGTTAGAAGTCTATATAACCTCCCATCATGAATCCCAATAGTCCTTGCATTTTCTATGCTAGATCCCTTAGCCCAAAAAAATACTTTGCCATCAATGAATGTTATCCTATCTCCTTTATCTTCTAAACAACAAATAAAATAAAATAAAAATTTAAACCCGAAACATAGAGGATGTTGTTAAGATGAATATTCAGGCCAAATTCCAACTCTATGGAGGTAGATCTAATTCTTTTGACCGGATCACTATTTTTGTCTCTAAGGAACTTTGTGAGAAGAACTTCCTTTATATAGGGCATTGAGATTTCCATGTTCACTTGTCATATGCCTTGAGGCTCCATTATCAATTTCCCATGTGCTTTCATCTTCAAATGAACATGTAAGTGAAAATTAGAGACTTCCATCCCTGATTTCTTTATATAACTAAGAGATGAAGTTGGTGATGAATCCTTTGATGGATCCAAAGGGACTCCTTAAAGCCTCAATACATTCCTTCATGTACCTTTCCATTGAAATAGATACGAAAGATAGTTGTTGCAAGGATGTCTTCAATAAAAACTGTCAACAAAGTGTGATCTTAAAGCTTCCTTCCTTCACCTTAACTATGATACCATGTTGAGAAACCAAGTGTTAGATAGTTTAATTCTTGATTCCTAATTCTTGATAATTACTTGTGAATGCTATATATCTTCTTATTACTTTTATGTTCTCTTCATTAATCAATTATACAAATGTTCAAAGCATAAATATCATAAAGAGGCAAAGAACACCAAAAATTAGGCTCAAAGCCAAGGCAATACCCCACAAGGACAAAAACCCAACAATCCTTCTCTTATAGAATCAAATCAAAATGAGATATTCAAGACCCAAGAATAAGAGAAAAACAACCATAAAGATTCCAATTCAACCCTCCTCTAAGTCTCCTCCAAGTCTCCTCCAATCAAGTAAAAAACAACACTGGTCAAACCTTCTGAAATTTGATCAAATCACAAAACATTTCGGCCCTACAATAGAGGCTAAATTTCAGCCCTATAATGACCTCATAAAATCAAGATAAGAATTCACATGTGTGAGTAGAAATAGGGAAAAGAAACTTGTATTCTTTCTCTCCTTTGGATTCCTTTTCTCTCCTTTGAATTTGATTGTCTTTTTTTCTTGATTAGGCACAAAAATGATGATGTTGGGATTATGAATGAATGACCTTTCAAGAGGTTGAGTTGATTTGTATATATATCTTTCCAAGGGGGTCTAATAGGTGACACATAGGCCGACTTGACCAAAGAGGGTTGAATTGGTCTCTTTGTTGAATTTTGACTCAAAAATAAATTTCAAAATATTTTCTTCCAAAAATCCCAAATGATACTTGACTCAAATACATTTCTTTTTGACTCGTAATAAATTATTTTTGACTCTTTTGACTCTATAAGCAGTAAGAACATGCTTTGACCAAAAATAAAATAGTAATAATAATGAATATGATAAATATAATAATGACGAAGTTACATTACATTACAAAGAGTCACACTAGTTACAATTTCAATAGTGGAGAGTATATCTTTCAATATTCGAGAAATCAATTCTATGATTATTTTATAGATGGTATTACCATGTGAAATACATATGAACTATTTAGAGGAAATTGGGTTATTATATTTTAGGATCGAGGAAATAAAGGTCACATCGAAGTTTGCTAAGATTTGACAAAAGGTTTTATATTACTTTATTACCTTTGGAAAATCATCCATAAGAAAGTCAAAATAACCTAGATAAAATTTGACAAGAATCCCATTAGGACCTAGGTTTTTATCTTTCTAAATTTTTTGAAAGACCCTAAGTAGTTCATGTTTAGAAACTTCAACCATCAGTTGATCGATTCCTTCTTGATCAATGAAGTTAGGAAAGTGATTAACAATGTTTAGATTGACATATATGGGTGCTTGCGTGTCTACCTTGAATAGATTCTAAAGATGGAGGGTCCCTTCTACTACAATTTCCTTGAAGGGTGTGGCATTTATCCCATCTATTCTACCAATGGCCCAAATTGTTTTGATGTTATTCCTATTTTTTCAAATTGGTGGACAAAAATTGTAATTGCATTCGCTACTTGCAACCATAAGGCTCCAATTTTCAATATCCATTCTTTTTCTTTGTCAATGTGTTTCTTCCTCATGGCTTTCTTTAAGGACTTTACTTCATCCTTTTATTGGTATGATCTATGGCCCTACTATTCCTCATTGAGACAATGTTGAATCATAGATTCTAGTTCGAAAAGGCATTGTCTTCTCTCTTCCCTTTTTTGTTCCAAGATATTACAACATCCTTATGAGATTTGCAAGGAATTGGAGGGTATCAGATTCTTGTGAGGATGGGTCATAAGGTCTCCATCTCCCCTTGGTCACTTCCAAAAATAAGGGGTCCTCCAAATGTTGATTTTAATTTGAAGGGACTAGGGGGTTATCTAATCAAGGGGCTAGTTATAGAACTATGGGGCTATGGTTTGAGTCCCTTATTGATGGAACCGTTTTCCTACTCTATTATCTATATATATATATATATATATATATATATATATATATATATATATATATATATATATATATATATATATATATATATATATATAGATAGATAGATATATAGATATATATACACACTTTATTTCTAATGTAAATAACAAGGTTTGAGTCATATTAAAAATTACAAATTTTTTTTCTTTTTGATGAGTATTGAAGAAACCCATGGTTTATAAGAAGTTTCATTTGGTGAAGATTCGTGTGCCATTGGTATTTTCTCTTTTGTCCCTTACAATTAAGAGAAAGACAAGTAATTTATCATATAAAAAAATATTTTATATTAAAACTTGTTTTATATTATAGAATTTAAATAATTTAAATGTTGTGACTAAATATAAAAAATTATTTAAAATAAATTAAATTACATAGTTAGAGTATAAATGTAACAATATATAAATTTTTAGTAGGATCCACATAAAAGAGTCAACCCTTCAATAAAATCGTTAAAAAGGGGTGAAAAATTTAGTAGTTCAATTAAGATTTTATTCTTAATACTTTTTTTTTTATAATAAAAATCTACTATTATGTACTTTTTTCCCATGGAAAAAACTTAGCAATTTTATTTATAAAGACAAAATTACAATGGTAGATGTTGAGAGAGTATTCAAATTTTACCTTTATAGACTTCTATCCATGGTAAAAAACTATCACTTACAATTCGAAAGTCATTTTTCAAACAGTTTTATACCAGGATCTATGCCATTGTAGCAACATATATTTTTCTGATCAAAATTTTCAACAAAATATATAGCCCTCATTATACATCAGAAAAAAGTAATTGATCTCCCCAGAGGAACTTAGTCAATATATACATGAAGATACATTGATCACAAAGCTCTAAAGTAAGTAAAAGAGATTGAAAATGAAGAAGCATGAACATATTCAAAGGATTGACTAGCTTTTTGTTAATGATCTTCCAAATCCCATTTTCCATCCATTATTAAATAACCTGTTCACTTCATAGTTCATGTCCCTACAAACACATGAGCAATAAATGTGAGAGAGGAATAATATCAACAATAGAATGGCATAAGAAAGAGGTTGTAGTGTGACTTTTCACAAATTAAATTCTCCTTTCATCCATTGAATCACAACTAGAGAGTCTCCATAAATTTAGATTTGACAAATCACATTTTCCTAAGTGAGCATTAAGACTAGGTTTATTTCCATGAGTTCACGAAACTTATTTGTGTCACTACCCAATGTAGCCTTGAAATAGATGTTATGAGTCGGGGATATATGGATTTGTTTAAAATGCATTCTTCCTTAAATTGAAGAAATGTTAAAAGGATATTTATACTTTGGATAGAAATTTTTAATGGCATGGTATCCTTATCTTCAAAGAGCTTAGAAATTCAAGGAAACCATATTCTGTAAGCTAAGGTTAGAGAGGGATTTATATCTCTTTGTGGCTTTATTGATACATCAATTACTAAGGGATTATTCAATGAAGTTCCCCTTCCAAGTATAGATTAAAATCTCCAAGTGATCTATTTATTTCCAAAAATCAATAGTATAAGAATAGGTCATAATAAGGCGAGCGTTTCTTGCGAAGTCATCCTTCTAGAGACAACATTGACTCGTTCCCTTATAGCTTATTTTTTGAAATATTTCCATGTTAAGGATTTATTGTTTAAAAATAACCACATGAATCTTTTTTATTTGGATAGATATTTGAACTTCTAGATAAGCCTTGACCACCAAGGTTATGGGTTATCATTACCTTGAAGAGATAAGGATTTGTATCATGGTTTGGGGTCATAGTTACCTATAGGATTCAAAGACTATATGAGATAATAATATTGATCATTCATATTTATGAAAAAATATTCTTATCTTTTGAGTACAATATTTCCATATGTTTTTGTGCTCCTCTTAGAGTCTAATCTTTTTTAAGGAATGACATTGTTGTTGACTGTCCAAAGTTTTGATTCATCAAGTTACTTCTCTTAGAGTATAGTATCCTTAACTTTTTGAGTCTAGAACTAGTTGGTTTGGGAGCCTATGTGCATAATTGTTTCCTATTGTCATGTAATTTTTATCATAAACTTATATAAAGATGATCTATTCAAATATTTTCCTAAAATTTCTAGAAAAATGTCATTTCTATCTTTTTTTGTTAGGGGAATTATGTGGTTAATATTACTTTATGTTGTACCTAAACCCAACACTTATATATATATATATATATATATATATATATATATATATCAAATAAATCTATCTTAGCTCATGATTTATTATGCATCGAGAGGGATCAAATACCTCTAAGTATAAATCACCCCTCATTCTAAAAATGGTTTTCACCTCAAGAGATTGTTCCCTCTAGGAACATGACAAATATGGAATAAACATGCACAAAACAAGTTTCAATAAGTAAATACAACGTTGTGAGTTTTAGGTAGGTATAAACCAATACATCCATATTTTTATTTGTAGAATAAAGGAAAATGTAAATAAGGTTTCTCAATCAATTTTAGGAAGTGATGCAAGAGAATATTTCAAAGTCAAAATCAGTGGTTAACTTCTGAAGCATATTAGAAATTTATGGGAGGAAGTCAACTTCCTCAATGCCTTGAAATATTGTAATTTTGATTTGATTTGATTTGATTTTTATTTTGTTCAGTTGTTATAGTTCTACAAATATTTCGAGTGTGTTTTGAGAAGAGAATATTTTTCCACTTAATGTAAAGAATATGTCTATTTTAAGTAGAAAGTTGGAGGGGTTAGACAATAGAGGGTGAATTTGAAATTTGTTTGGAGTTTCCCTAAGTATAGAGGATACCAACATATCTATTTTTAGTGAGATGTTTTAGGTATAAATAAACCCCATTTGCATGAAAACACACAAGTGGGAGTGGTGTAACATGCACCCTTACCACACACAACCCATAATAAGGATAGAAGGAGGAAGTTACTATGATTGAACCAACCTCTAATGTCTAGTTATGAAAATGGAGCCATAAATTTTTTGATCTTTTCAACTTCATCAAAACCCAAAGTAACAATCACCATTGATTTCGTCTCATCAAGATCTTTCCAATGATATAAATTTTACCTCAATTTGAATCTCAAATAAAAAGATATGGCTATTTAATATCTTGGCCACTAATCCTTGCCATGTCATCCAGTATTGCCATGTGGCTTCCAACATCATGGCCATGTCATCTTAAGCAGGTCCATGATATTCATCCCGCCCCATGGTTGCCACCATGGCTACAACACATATTCCTAGATAAGGCCCTATTGTGCTACTCAACAACACCCCCCCGCCCCCATTTATTAGTTTAATGCTTGATATTCTATTAATAAATGGGGACCTTTTATAAAAAACCCTCCAAGAAAAGTTTAGCACTTAGGCATTTTTTTAACTTTTAGGAATAAATCAGGATATCGATTCCAAAGCCTCTAAGACTACCAATTCCCGCCTTTTCACATACCACTGGACCAAGTATGTTGAAGAGTTAATTAACAAATGAAATCCATGAATTGCGATAAAATGAATCACGGCTTTTAACTTAGACATCATTAGACTTTTCATTAAAAATCTAATATTTAAGGAATTTCCTATAGATAAAGCGCTTATCGCAAATTGCATATCGACATACACAAGGGATGCAACTCGCAAAATATGTCATAGCATGCGAGATGCAATATTGCGATAGAACGAGTCAACATTATTGGATAGCATCAATTTTCTTAAAAAATCCAATCTTATAAACTGCGCGAGCTTCCGAAATGCGATAAAGCCCGGACCTGATAAATAAAATGTTATAAATTGTAAGTTAAGTCCGCCACATAGTGAAAAGCACTTTATGAAGTAATTACTCCTTTAGGAAAACTGCACTCCAAACAAGATACCCTGCTTATCTTACATCCCGCATAATTCTAAAGAACCTTGAGAAAGCACACAATCAAATATACAATAATGCTATTTGCAATATTGCATCGCACTTGCAAAATTGACATTCTCGCAGTTAGAACTCACCACCTTAAAAGCTTTTCCTTCCTATTTGTGATGCGGTAATTTAATGAGTAATAAAAGCAATGATAAGGAATCTTAGTGGCTATTTAATGAGTTTAACGGAATTTATGTTAAAGAGCGGTTATCCTCACTTTCATTCTCGTGCATGTTTATCTAATAACTTTCGTTTTTCAACATTTCAGGAAAAATCTACAGAGAACATCGTTGGAAACAATGGTGAAGAAGGGGAAGGGAACTGCATCTGAGAAATAAAAAATGGTGCATATTTTCTCTGATACCACATGCAACAAAGATGGAGGAACTTCGAAATGGGAGGCCATGTATAACTTGTTAGAAGAAGAGCAGCCCAGGCCACTGGTAACAAAGGCCATGGCGAATGCTCATGAGTCATCTGATGCCTCTTATTTCGAAACAACATGTTCGTTCTTGCACTGCATAGTTGCAATACAAAAATAATCCCATACACAGACATGGTTAAATGGGTAATTGACGAGGTAGACATCACAGATAGACCCTTCAAGAATCATGGGCAAAAGGTCATGGGATCGTTCTTAGTGGACAACCTACGAATAATGTACCAGTTACCAGATTTGCAAAAGCTCTACAACAAACAGTTCCTTGAGCAATTTGATAAAAAAAATGAGGACCCATCAGCCATCACGCAGACTTGGAAATCAAGCGAAGGCAAGCTCAAACAGGATGAAACTGGTATGTACTCAACGACATCCATTTCTCCCCCTCATAGTTTTGCAACAACAATGATATGTAGGTTATTCAGGAGACTCGATAGCACCAAGTTTTCCATGGAATGGCTCCTGTTAATAGATGCAACAACGAATGCAACAATAATAACTGGGCTCAAATTTTATCAGATAATTTGGCGAAGGCCATTATATAATATAGAAGGAAAAGAAGTCCCTCTTCAAGGTTTCTTCCCCCTTTTTTCATGAGTGCTTTTGTTATGGATATAATATGGTTTTTCTCTCAATTTCCCAATATGGGATGGAAGTGGACTATACAGAACCGACTTCCCATCCATATATACCATAATATTTTTTGGGAAACTAAATTCCAACCCCATTTTTATAAAATTTGTCTAGGGGTTATACTACCCATTCATAGAGAAGTTTATGATAGAACCACCCCTAGGTTTTCTAAAGAGGCCAAAGTAGATATCTTGCCAGTAGCTAGATGGTTTGGAGAAGAAACATTCACCTACATTAGAGTTTTTGGGAGCATTTCTTCACCACATGTCCTCCCATATTATGTCCTTGACAAACTAATGGCCAGAGAAATAGCCTACCAGATAGTAGGGGAAGGTGGAATGAGCAGAGGACTGAAAGAGAAAAAGAAGGCCATTTGGCCTACATTCCCATTACAATGTGGTGCTTTTGCACTACATGATTATGGAAATTCATTAAAAGAAGCAGAGATTATTAAGTCTATGAAATTAGCTACTGTTCCAGGAAGGAAATACGACCCGAATGGAACTGTTAAAGAATTTACTGCTACAATAAAAGTAAAATAGTTCAGACACGAAGAGGATGCCCTTGATGACCTCTTCCTACAGGCAGAAACATTTTCACAAGTTTTGCATATGGAATCACTACTTTTGATCCCGGAAGATGTTAAGACTTTCCATGTGTACATGAAAAAGAGATTATTAAAGGTCCCATTGGACCTACTGCAGATTGAACCAATAAGGGAGCCAACTCCCAGCATAGGCTTGGAGGGAAGCTCCAAAGAAAACGATGAACAAGAAACCCAGAGAGATATACGAATGAGTCAGAGCACTCAGAGTGGAAATCTCAAAATGGGGGAGGAAACACCAATAAATGATCTAAAAAAGACATAGCTCAAAGTATAGAGGAGATGACCGAGCAGGCCAAAGCAAAGAAACAAGCAGAAGTTACTTCTACTTCAACTCAGTTAGGTAAAGCTCCAGTCATTGACCTTGAAAAAGAATGGGAATAGTTCAACAAAAAGCTCCACACAGATATAAACCCTTAGCAAACATCTGGAAATCAAACTCCCAAGCAAACCCGACATAAGTTGAATCCAAAAATAATAGAGGAAAGAGCTACAGGCACTCATGACGTTGAGATCATTCCTACTACTCCTACTTCATAAATTATTTTAAGAATTGAAGAAAATCCTCCTCTAGATGTGTTCTGTAGCCCTACCCACAAAGCTGTAGTCAAGAGACAAAGGAAGAAAAGAAAACTGAATGATGTAGCTGTTACGACTTTGGAAGATGAACCAATGGACATTGTATGGAAGGACTCGCCTATCGACCCATCTGAGAATCTCACAAAGTTGTCACAATTTGCGGGAGCCTATGCCACAACAACTATTGACAAGGCGACAAAGGTCCAAATGCTACTCAAGGAAAAGGAACAAAGAATTTTGTTGCCATAATAGAAACTAGACCAAGAAAAATCTAATCAGCAAGTAGAATTACAAGTAGCCCAAATCCAAAAGGAATTCGAATAGATGAGAATACAACATCAATCCATCTTGGTAGAAAAGGATCTGTAGATACAAGACATGATAGATAAACTTAGAGACAATCTACAAATCGATGAATTCATCAAGGAAGCACTCAGCCTCAATTCCCTACTAATGCAGAAAAAGGAAATATTTTTCCAGAAAATCTCGTAGATAAATCCTTATTGCAATACCAGTGATAAATTAACAAACCAAGTTATTTATGTGAGGCTTGATTTTGACGAAATCCAGAAAATGGTTTTTGAGTTTATTACCTAGAAAGAATCAGAGGATGGAAGGAAGGATGACTTGCCAAAGCTGGAAGAGTCTCATAGAGATATTCTTTTCACATATTGGGATTCTCAGTTGAAACAGGTGGAAAGGGTAGTAACGATAGAAATGACAGAAGCAAACAACATAATAGAAGCCATTAACGAAAATATTCATGGCACCAATCTGGTCAAGGAATGTGTACCAAGGTTTCTTCCTAATGCCAAACAGCTAGAAAAGCAGTGGAAATAGACAACGCAAGAAAAGGAGGTAATCAAATAGTTAAACATGATGAATTGGGAGGCATACCGGCAATTTTTAATGAAATGACATAGCCAATGGATGACTCTGAGATGTTTAACAACATCTCGACAAAATAGGTGCTAACACTAACATATGCCATATTTTCTAGGCAGTTAAAACATGTGATCAACCAACTGCCTCAGCTCAAGCCCATGACTGATATTTGCAACCTTAGAGATCAAGTTCAAAGGAGTTATTAATTAATTTATTTTTCTTTTGGTTTTATTTTTGCATATTCCTAGGAAGTTTGTTTGAAACCTCCTCAACTATTTTTGTAATAATCTATTTTAAGACATATAGTTTAGTATTTAAACCCTTCTCATGCATTTAGAGAGGGGTCCAGAAATTTGATCAAAAACACTTTTCAAAACATTTCAATTCTGTACTTTTGAGGAGGTTTTGATAAAATGAATGGAACATGATCTATTTTCTTTAGATATCTAGCATGCTCTACTCAAATGCACTTTTATACTGCTAGAATGTGTTGGATTGATTGAAATTGGGTCAATATTGCAGAAGCACATGAGCATGACTTATCATATATGGTACTTTTATCTTATGATCATGTTTTATTTATGTATCAAGCAATACTTATTTTTCAATTGTTTTATGTTTGAAAGTTAGAATTATTGTTTTAGCATTATTGCACTTCTATATGATCTTAGCTCTGATTCCATTATGAATACATGAACAATTTTATATATGATATATTTTTCTCAATCGTTTTGTATAACTATTTATCCAAAATGATTATTGTTAAATAATTTAATTTCTTGTTGTAATTAAATGATATTTATTACTAATTTCTAGTAGACATCTTTGTAGATCGCATATCATATTTGATTCCCAGGTATACTTATAGTTAAATGATGTTAAATTAGGATATATGCATATGTTTAGAAGTTAGATTACATTACACTGAGCTTAATCGTTTCTTGTTACATCACATATCATCCCGCCATCACTATCAAGTATTTTATGGGAAACTAGTCCCATTATCCTCAGTTAGAGCCACTATACCAAACAGAAAAGGAGTTGCTTTCAAGGTCTGGATTGGGTGGTTTTCCCCCATGTTGTCGCAATGACTTTCGAGGCTTTAATAGGCCCACAAGACTAGCATGCCACAGATCATGTTATAGTTTTATAACTGGCATATGGGGTTTTTCCATTATGGAAAGCCCTTTCCATGCTTGTTACCACCTATCTTGGTTCCTACCCTTTTTAAACAGGGTGAATCCATCTTCCTTCCAAATCTCTAGGTTTTGGGACAAAAATTCTTTGTCATGAACTAAAAAAAATCCCTCCAATCCTGGGATGGACTTCCCAACCATTTTTTTGAAGTGTGCGCACACACACACACACACATAATGTAACCAAAACAAAAAATGGGTCTCTACCCTTGTTGAATGATTGGCGACTCTCTTGCAATAAGGAGATCAAAGGCTCACTATGAGTGAGGCTCACCATGCAACATAACCATGGGATTAAAATATTGGGCATTCCTTTTTCACCTCCACTTAAAAACTCTGGGGTCTAGGACACAAGAAAAAACCCCTTCCTAGTTATAATATGGAAAAGTTCTATTAGAAACCAAGACAATATTGAGGGGGGGGGGGGGGTGAATCAATATTGTGTAAATTTTAAAACTTTATTTCACTTAGTAAAGAATACTAGGACACCAATAAACACTTCAACAATGATTCATATGAGCTTCACAAGAATAAGCACAAGTACAAATAACACAGAGATTCTTCCATTTTTTCTTCAATTACTTTCACAAAGGCAAGCTTCAAATTGTTAAGGAATTTAGACTTCTGTGATCCATAACATTGTTTAGATAATCTTCGGCAAAATCACATAACCAATCTTTTGTCGACGCGTTTCAAACCAACCAGTGTGGTTCATCGTCAGGACAAGTTGAAGAACTAATCTGGCTTAGCGAGATTAAATAGAGTGTGCAGAGACTCCAACAACTATAATGCTAACGGCTAAAATTGTTGTTACAATGTTCTTGTCTACAAGCAAAAGGAAGCTACTACTCCCTAATTTATCAACAACTATTAAAAGTAGTTACAAAATTTAGTTTATCGACTACTATTAAAAGGATACACAACCCCTAACTGTTTACTAGTCAGTACTAAAAGGAGCTACAACCCCTGATTTGTAAGATGCCACTTTATTTGACTTCCTTGATTCACATTTCATTCCACTTTCAAATTAAAATGATGAAGGTCACTCTCTTTCATAAAACAAATAAATTCTCACCTCAATCACTCCCCCAAATACCATAAAATCACCTTTAGCAATCCTTGATCATTGATCAATCCACCATATACACTAAGAACATCAATTTCATCTACCTTTGAAAAACATCGTTAACCCTCTCCTTCTTGCAAATTCGATTATGATTTTATAGAATTTGAATTGATATTGTTAGTTTTTGAACTTTTAGTTAAGTGCAACTATTTTCCACACATAAATTCATGTTTTTTCTCATTTACTAATTATTCCATGTCTTCTAAATGTGGCCTTGAAGTATTCAAGCTCTAATCTCTTGTCTCTGTAAGAAAATCTGAGTTAAATTGCCCAAATTTGCAATTCTACAATTTTGCAGATTTTAGCGGGACTTTTATAAATTTGGCACACCACAAATTTGGAAAATTTTCCAAATATATAGTTAATTATAATATTTTCTGTCAAATTTAGCAAATTCCACTTAGCTATGAATAAATTGTTCAATGACTTTAGAAAACTTCCAGATATTGCATACTCTGCCAAAAAATTTGCCAATTTTTGTTGTTCTTCACTAATTGATGGAGTGCCTTCCTGTTAGCACTTCCACCAATATAACCAAGAGCTATGACCAAGTCCAAAAAAGTTCAGGGGGCTAATGAAGGTTGGAGGTCGGTCCAAGTCGGAGGTCAATGTTTTTAAGCACTTTCTCTGTTGTGTGTTGGTAGTTTTCCTTTAACTAGTTTGGAGGCTCGACTAGCCCAGAGGCTCCACTGACCCACTTTTTTATTTTTCCCTAAAATGATTAGTTTAAAAAGGCTTTGTAAAACATGACCCTAAGCTTAACTTTCGAGGTTTTTCCACATCATCCTACTAAGGCCATCCTTACATCATCTGTGCCACATGTCACTAGAATTTGTCCTACTTTGCCAACTAAAAAGTCCAAATCCACATGCCACATGTCCTCACTACGTACTGCCATGTCACTTGTTCTTACCTCATGCTGATGTTATTTTCCATGATGGCTCCACCCATGCATCCATGTAATCTCTATGGGCTAATCAAAATGTGCCATTTGTTATTCTCTATTTGGTCCACGCTGTCAACTCGTATGGTGAAAGAGGTGTCCCGGACCTTGGTTTTTCATTAAATTTATTTATAAAATTATAAGGAACAGAACATAAATTACATTTTTTGGGGGTTGGGGGTTGGGGAATTTTCTTTGTGTGCACTTCGACTTGCTCTAGAAGGCCTAACCTTTGATTAGGCTAAATTCATGACTAGGTCCCACATGATCGAGGGTAGGGGTTCAGAGCATTTATTATGTTTTTTCATCCTAACTCTCATTCACCACCCTCACTCCTAACTAGGTCATAGGCCCGAGCCAGAAAATTGTCCTCTTTGACTCTTTTAACCCTTTTAATTATTGAAATTTGACATGCAATAACTTTTGATCCATGGATCCTTTTTCAGAGTTCAATATACTATTGGAAAGCTCTTTAGAGCTCTATCCATCTGAATAGTTTCCAAAAGAACTTGAGATGATCTACTATACTTAAAATGGATCCAAATTATCTATTTATTTACCAATATACTTGCAACCATCTTTTCCATCAATGACAACTTATTTCTAGCATTCTCCCCCTTTGGCATTGATGGCAACACCAAAAACACAATCATAAAAGAAAAGTGTACTTATTATTTCTCTTACTTATATTTCTTTGAGCATGACTCCTCCTTTCAGTGTACTTATCCCTTTTGATGTACTTCTCCCCCTTTGAAAATAATAGAAAATAAATTATTGTGCACCCCTTGTCAATAATCTCCCCCTATCTGGCTGATCCTATGGACCTAGCATCTTCCTTATGATATGTTGCGTGCTTGTTGGCTTCCTTTCTTCCTCTTAAGGAAGATCTAGTGGAGGGAGTTAAGAGGAAATACTCCCAATATTTTCCTTAAGTACTCAAATTGATCTCTTGAGAGAGGTTTGGTGAATATATCAACTACGTGCTCTTTTGTGGGTCCATACTCCAACTTGATAATCTTATTTGCAACTTGTTCTTTGAGGAAGTGGTACTTCATTGGAATATGCTTTGTCTTTGAATAGAATCCATGATTCTTGGACATGATGATTACACTTCTATTATCATAGATGATGGGGATACATTGATCATATATCAAATGTACATCTTGTAAAGTTTGCTACATCCACATTAGAGAAATTTTGAGGTAAAAAATGAGCCTCAAAACAAAAATGTACAACAAAAATCAACTTCATAAGAACCAATAGGATTCATAATGATGATGTCAACCATGGGGGATGATTCACCATTTTTGGAGTAAATTTTTTTTATTCTTTCAACTCATATTTTCAACTTATCTCTTTACAATTTTACTCAAATATTGAGTGGTAGCACTCATTGGATGTAGAATTTAATTTTTCATCTAATGAGTACCCATGTTGCATATTTTCGATGTACCCTACTACATGAAAAATGTGAAATACATAAAAAAAAAACATGATTGCAATCACAGTTTTTCATGTATTTCACATTTTTTGTGTAGTAGGGTCCATCGAAAGTATGCAACGAGTTCTCTTGCTTGAAATTTGAGTAAAATCATAGGGAGATAAGTTTAAAATACAACTTGAAATAGTAATTTTTTCTTTTTTTCCCTCTAAAGCTTGATGGGGTAATCTAATCTTATTTTATTATTTCCACTATTAATTTATAATATTCCTTAGGAGGCTCATTTTAGACCTCAAAATTTCTCTAATGTAAAGGTTGAGTGCAACAAGAAGCTATTGCTATATATTATTCTTCAGCAGTACAGAGAGAAGTTGAATCTTGCTTCTTGCTTAACGATGAAACAATACATGAACCAAGAAACAAAACACCACCACTAGTGCTTTTACAATCATCTACATCACCTTCCCAATTAGTTTCAGTAGAACAATTTAGTGAAAAATATTTACCTCTGGGGTACCAAAGCCCATAGTCCATTGTGGCTCTAAGATATATGAGAATACTCTTTGCTAATAGAAGATGACTATATCTAGGGACTGCTTGAAACGTTCCAATAATACCAAATACATGCATGATTTCTAGTCTCGAGGCTGTCAAATATAGGAGTTTGTCAATAATATATTTGTATAAAGTTTGATCTACCTACGGTGATTCATCAGTCTTGTTGAGCTTTCAAATTGTAACCATTAGAGTGCTTACCAAAGATCATTTTTTGATGCCAAATTTCTTCAAAACTTCCTTGAGATACTTTCTTTTGGAGATCAAAATTCCTTTGGAAGATTGTGCAATCTTCAAACTAGGGAAATAAGAAATTTCTCCAAGCATAACATCTCAAACTCGACCTTCATATCAATTGCAAACTAACAAGTTAGAGAATTTGAATCATTGGAAAAAATAATATCATCAACATAGATAACCACCACTAACAATTTTCCATCATTAGATTTCACATACAAGTTACTATCAATTGTACCTCTTTTAAAACCATGCTTGAGTAAATAGTTATCCAACTTGGAAAACCAAGCCTGTTGTTGGCATTGATGATGTAGTTGTTGGTTCAGTCACTGGTTGTAGTGATTGATGGTTGGCATTGATGTCAACCTGTTTTCTTGTTGATGTTTGGATGATTATTGTGTTGTAGGTGGATTGAGTGTATGTGTGAGTGGTAAAAACTTGCTAGAAGTTTTGCTTGTGACATATTTTCTTATGTTTAGATGTTATGATTGTGCCATTGGTGTTTTGGCAATTGTGTATGTGATGGAAGAGTTGTGGAATGAGTAGATGATTACCTTGTTATTGTTTTGTGTGTGGTCCAGGTCATCACTTGATATTGGCATTATAGGTATTGGTATACCATGGTATCTATCCATGGTATTTGCATTATAGGTATTGGTATTACCATGGTATATGTCCATGGTATTGGCTTAGAGATTACCATGGTACAGGGGTTCGTGGTATTGGCATAACCATGGTATTACTCGTGGTATTGACTTGGAGGTTATGATGGTAAAAGTGTTCGTGGTATTGGAATAAATATGGTATTTACCTGTGGTATTGACTTAGATATTACCATGGTACATGTGTCCGTGCTATTGGGATGAACATGGTATTTTCCTGTGGTTTTCACTTTTAGAGATTATTCAGGATATTGAATAACTATGGTATTTACCTGTTGTATTGACTTAGATATTACCATGGTACATGGGTCCGTGGTATTGGGATGAACATGGTATTTTCCTGTGGTTTTCACTTTTAGAGATTATTTAGGATATTTTGGAAAATACTTGTGTGAGAATATTGAGTTGAGTGATTGATGGAGTGAGTCAGCGATTGATGGGGTATCAGTGTGAGAGTGTTTTACAATGTTTTATCTATCACATTGCATATTTGTAGAGATGTGGAGTTGTATGCTTCATTAGAATTTAGTTTCAGATCAGAGTAGCAGTTGAGTTTCTCATGTTGAGCAAGTTTGAGAGCCCACTTTGAAAATTCATGAAACATGGTTCGCGTAGAGGTGTTGAGGGAGTTGAGGCTCATAGTAGACAATTTGTAGAGAAGGTGGAGGACTTCTAGCTATCAAATCAGAATGACAAGAAAATTTCTTGAAAGTCTAGCTGTATTGGGAGAGGCTTGTTGGTCATGGTGGCTTCCAGCAAATAGGCATTCCTAGAGTCATGAGAGAAGAGTACCTCTATAGGGTGTTGCTATCAGAACTTTCTTAGTAGTCGAGTCTTCCAGCTATTGGGTGGTATCTCCTCGATCTAAAACTTTGTTCAACATAATAATGATTTGAGCAGTAACAACAATGAGTGGTTTTTTTTCCTTGGAGAGGGTTTTAGACCAGTACACATGTGTCATCTTAAGTGCATGCTTTTGATATTATTCATGGTGCTTTTACTTATTAATTTTATGTCTAGTTTATATTTTTAAATGATGGGTTAATGATTTTTTATTTCTTTAGTAAAAAGAGTTAAAAAATTAAATAATCGTTGGCACTATTGATTGAACCGCCCTGCCCCCCCATTAGTAGTGAGCACATTTACAACAATTGGTATAAGAGAAAGGTTCTCCTGGTGCATCTTGATCACATGAGATAAGATCATGGGCCATGACAAAGAAAAAGAGGAAAGAATCTAAGAAGAAGAAGGGCTGTAAAAAAATCAAGAATGCTATAAAATTAGAATAGCCTCTCCTCCTGGTAAAAGGTATGGAAGACAATATTTTTAGTCATGGACAATTTCCTTGCCTATTTAGTGATGATGATTTTGGGATCATTGAAGAAGTTAATGATCAATGCTTTGAATTTGATTCCTCAAGAAGTGAGGAAGGTGTTTTTCGAGTGCAGGAATCTGAGGATGATGATTTTAAAATATTATTAACCTTTGAGGCTGAAAACATAGCTCAAGTAAGGCTAATTGAGAAACTGACTTTAGAGAATGGAGATTTGAAGAAATTTCTATAGATTCTTGAGGAGAAATAATTTTCTTTTAAGGAAGAAAATTCAGATTTGAAAAATTAGTTAGAGAAGGCAAGAAAAATTGAAGAGGAACTTGGTAATCAGCTAAAGGAATAGATTAACAATTGCAGAAAAATTGTAGCAAAGCTATAAGAGAGAAGAGACAAGGTGGCTACTGATGAAAAACCAAAAGCATAAATTTCCAGCAATAATCAAGCCATCTACCATAAAAATCATGAGGAAGATAATAGAACGAGAATAATTATGAAAAATATTAAGTGTTTTTTCTATAAAAAATTTGGGCACATTTCATTCAATTGTAGAAACAAAATGATAAATCATTTCAAGCAAAACAAGCAAACAAACAAGAAGGATTCTCATTTAGTCATTCAAGGAAGAGCGGTCCCATCAGTTTCCAGGTATAAAAATTCATTTTATGGCTATTGTTACAAGTGTAATGATTTCAGACATAAATCTATTAATTGTAGGGTTTATGGCTTAAAGAGTAGAAAAAGGCAGACCAATAAAATTCTTTAGCCATTTCCTATATTTCTTGGGCATAGTAGATGCCATATTTGTGATAACTTAGGCCATAGAGTGTTAGGTCCCTATAATACTAGTGTAGCCACTTATTTTTATTGTTAGTGTAGCCCCCTTATTGTTATTATTGTTTCCATGTAGTCCCCATATTTTTATTATTGTGCCCCATATAAACCCACTATTGTTATTGTCATGCTCTTACATTATTATTGTTATGTAGGCTCTGATTATATCGTGACCCCTTAGACTCCTATATATAGAAAGTTGTTTTTTTCATTTGAATCATTGAAGAATTGTTTATTTATATAATGTAAAGGAGGTTTCCCCCTCAAACATGATAATTTTTAAGTCTTTGATCTATCTATTTGTGAGTTGGTTGCATAACATTTTGTATCAGAGCTTTGGATTCTAGGGTTTCGCTGCTTCAAACAAGTCATCATGGAATTTTCGCTATAACATTTTTTATATGAATCTTCAAAATCTGAAATTGTAACCACGTCGATTTGAAATACTGTTGAATTTTGGGTATGAATTTCATATCTTTTCTCCTTATAGTTTCAGACATATGATCCAAGGAAGTAGGGTTTTTCCAGGCTCTAGAATTCCATCTCAAATAGGTGACCAATGGAAAATCGTCATAAATTTCTCTCTAAGTATCAAATTTTAATTTCATAAAATATGAAAGAGGGAGGGAGGAATTTAGTTTTTTTGGTATCATTTTCAAGGCCAAAGGTCAAAATAGTGACACATGGTACTCTGTACAAGTTCGCTCTACTAAAATAGTCAATAATCATGTCATCGTGGGAGAATGGGCATAACTCTTTCTTGAATAATCCAATATTGGTATGGGTTGTTGGGTTGGAAATAATACTTAGAGGGATACTACAAGATGGAATTTCAGATATTTGAGATTCACAGTTGTAGAGATAGAACAACAACAATATCTAGCTGCTGAAAATTAAGAAAAAGGTGTGTATTTTTTTTAAATTTTGCATGTATCTTGTTTGAAAAATCAGTTTGAGGTTATTCAATGAGCATAGTGAAGCATAAATATCATTATTTGATTCCAAATAACTCAAAGCAAGAAAAGGAAATGCTTGGTAAGAAACCAGAAAGATCTACTATGAAACATGAAGAAGAGGAAGAAATGCAAGATGATATATGAAAATTAGAAGACCAAGTGCAACAAATTTATCTCTCATGAAGAATAACCAAAAATGAAATGGAAGATAAGATGGATGGTTTGAAGAATGGTTTAAAATAAGACATGGAAGGTTTTAAGGATGGCATGAAAGTTAATATGGATGGTATAGAAGAAAAAATGAAAGGAAACATGGAAGATTTGAAGAATGGTTTAAAAGAAGACATGGAAGGTTTCACAAAGTTACTACAAGAAATGCTTCCTAATGGCGAAAAGAGGTTATATGAAACTCACGATGAGAAAAAATAATTTTTAATCATGATTTCATAGACTCTACCATTGGATTGAAGACCCACAATATTCATAAGATCGATATGAGTAATTTTGATGTCAAGGATCTGGTAACATGGATACTAGAGATCGAGCAATATTTTGATATCCATAATGTGCAACACACACAAAATTTATGCATCACAACTTTATATTTAGAACCCAGTCAGTTTGTATGGTATCGATGGCTTTTTTCTCATAAACCACTTGTCACTTGTTCAAATTTTATGGAGGATATGATAGCACATTATGAGGATAGAAAGAGAAATACCTTATTTAGCCAATTGATAAATCTCAAAAAAAGGGGTTCAATGGCGGAGCACATTGAGGACATCGAAAAATTGAATATAAGGGTAAATGATATCCCAGAGGAGAAGAGGATTAATGTATTCATAAGGACATTAAAGGATAACATCCAACATGAGCTTTGACTTTGGGAACCTGATTCATTGGACAAGGCATTGAGGTTGGCAAGAAAAATTCAAAGCAAAATTATGGCAACAAGGAAGCCTGCCTATTAGGTCCCTATACTACTAGTGTAACCCCTTATTTTTATTATTACAACCCCCTTATTATATTGTTGTGCCCATGTAGTCCCCATATTGTTATTATTGTGCCCCATAGAATCCCACTATTGTAATTATTGTGCCCTTACATTATTATTGTTATGTCGGCTCTGATTATATTATGACCCCTTAGACTCCTATATATAGAAAGGAGGTCTTGTCATTTGTATCATCAATGAATTGTTCATTAGTGTAATGTAAAGGAGGTTGCCCCCTTAAAGAGGCTTATTTATAAGGTATTGATATATCTTTTTTATCTTTTTGTGAGCTGGTTTCATAACATTTGGTATCAGAGTTCTGGATTCTAGGGTTTCTCTACTCCAAACAGGTCATCATGGAGTTTTCAGTATAATGTTTTCTATGCGATGTTTCAGAAGCTAAAACAAAAACCCATTTGATACAAGATCTGACTAAACCTTAGATCTGAATTACAGATCTTGTCTCGCTATATGTTCTGAGATACAATATGAGGAATGTAGGGTTTTTGCAAGCTCTAAAATTCCATCTCAAATAGGTCATCGTGACATTTTCGCTATAATTTGTTTTCTACAAAGTTTTAGATTCTGAAATTAACATCCATTTGAGCCACAATCTTGATGACGCTTGAGCCCAAATTTCAGATTTGTCTTCGCTATATTTGTGGATATACGGTCCAAGACATTTAAGGTTTCGGTAGGCCCTAGAATTACATTCCAAATAGGTGACCTTGGGAAAGTCATCATAACTTTCCTTCTGAGAATCAGATTGAAGTTTCATAAGAATTCATAGAAAGAGGACAACCTGTAGATATCTGTGTATCAGTTTCAGGTCCAAAGGTTGAAACAGTGACATGTGGCACTTTGTACAAGTTCGCTTTTCTGAAATGGTATATAATCAGGTCATCTTGGGAGATTGTGCATAGATCTTTCTTAGAGAATCCAATTTCGATCAAACTAGTGGCATTGGAAAGAGGAGGGATACCACAGGTAGTAATTTCAGAACTAAAAAATCCGAAATTACAGAGTTATAGTCATTTCAAGATCAAGCTCCTAAAATCAAGAAAAGGTGAAATGAGGAAGTTTGATGGCAAGGATTTGGTAAATTGGATAAACAGATGGAGCAATATTTTGATCTACATGAGGTGCAACTGTTACAAAAGGTATGTATTGTATCTTTATATTTTTGGAACTGAATCAATTTTTATGGTATGAAGGGCTTTGTTCTCATAAACCACTTGTCACTTGGCCAATTTTCATGGAGGAAATGACAACACATTATGAGGATATAAAGAGAAACATCCTCTTTAGCCAATTGATAAATCACAAACAAAAGGGTTCAATGGCAGAGCACATTGAGGAATTTCAAAAATTGAATATAAGGGTAAATGATAATCCAGAGAAGCAAATTATTGATGTATTCATAGGGACTTTAAAAGATAACATTCAACATGAGGTTCGTCTTTTGGAACCTGATTCATTGGATAAGGCATTCAGGTTGGCAAGAAAAGTTGAAAGTGGAATTATGGAGACAAGGAATCCCACCACTCACAACTATAAATATGGAAGTGCTTTTACTCCTATCCTTCCACAACCTACAAGGTTTACACCACAACAATTGGAAGAAAAAAGAGAAAAAGGGCTTTGTTACATTTGTGATAGCAAATACACTAAAGGTCATAAGTGTGTTGAGAAGAAATTATTTTACATAGATTGTGAAGAGGAGGAAGAAAAGGATCAAGAAACATCAAAAGAAGAGGATATACACCAGGAACCAACCCCAGAGAAAGAAGAAATGAATCCAACCATATCTTGTAAAGCATTGGCAAGAATTACCACTCCTCAAACTCTCAAGATAGAAGGACATATCAAGAAGAAAAAGGTTCAAGAAGTGAAAGATAGAAAAGATAGATCAATGCCTTATAAAGATGGAAGTGTTTATGCTCCTATCCTTCCATAACCTACAAGGTTGACAACACAACAATTGGAAGAAAAAAGAGAAAAAGGGCTTTGTTATAGTTGTGATAGAAAATACACTAAAGGTCATAAGTGCGTTGAGAAGAAATTATCTTACATAGATTGTGAAGAGGAGGAATAAAATGAATAAGAAACTTCAAAAGAATAGGATATATCGGGAACCAACCCTATAGAAAGAAGAAATGAATTCAAACATATCTTGTAATGAATTGGCATGAGTTACCACTCCTCAAAATCTCAAGATAGAAGGTGTTATAGACATATTTGGGCACTACAACCCCAATCATATATGTCCATAAACCAAGGGCTTCTAGGTCACTAAGAGTGTTGTTTCATACCCTAAAGGAGCAAGGTTAGCTGATTACATCATCTCCTAGAAGTTCTCCATGAAAAACTGCTCAGAACTGGTCAAAACTAGACCATCTCACCTGCTCCATGGTGAAAGTGCGATGCATCTCACCTAATGCACACAGGGGGTGTGATGCATACTGAAAATCCCTTCTATGGGGTGCGATGGGTGAGAGTAGACAAATGGCAAAGATAGTTTGCAAGGTGGATGATCATGGAATCTTCCAGAAACTTCTCTTGTGACACTTGCCTCTCTGAATTTGCCTAGGGATGAGTAAGAGATCATGAAATCTCCAAGTGGAATTGAGAACTATCAGAGAAATGACACTAATCAAAAACCCAGAAGCTGACTTACCTACCCGCAAACATCTATATATGGATCCCTCATCCCAGAGATCCAGAGGCTGGAATCTTGTATTTTTTAAGGAAGTGCTATTAGTTTCTTTGTGGAACATCACAGTGTTGGGTGATCTAAGCTTTTCATGAGGTGAAGAAGGGCTTTCATGCTGGGAGGATGACGCTAGGTCAGATCAATGGGTTGTAATCCTCTCTTCTACTCTTTCTATCAATAAATCTATTCGATTTTTCCTCCACATTCTTGTATGTTTGAGTTAATATATACATTTGTGTGGTCAATATATATCTGGTCCTATATTGTTTATGATTGTAGATCTCTGTGCTTTGATGGTATCATGCTGCTTTGACTTTACAGGTGCTCTTTGAAGCAGGTTAAGCAAGGAAGGAGCGGCAAAGATCTGTCAAAGGGGAGAGGAAACAAGTAAGGAGCCAAGTGAAACACTGAGGTTGGTACTCTCTACTTCTCTCTCACCTACTTCTCATAAAGGAAAACACAAGTAACTTTAGTTTGTTTGTTTCTAAGATAGCTACCCGTCGTAGTGGGACTAGCGGCTCTGAATGGACACTAGATTTCCTGATAACAGAAGGACATATCAAGAAGAGAAAGGTAATAATTCTAATTGATTTGGGTAGTACCCATAATTATATTCATTGTAAGATAGCCAAGGAATTGTATTGATTCTTATACCCAATGCTAGAGTGTCAAGTGATGGTTGCAAACGGAGGTACTATAAATTGCTCTAGAAAGTTCCATAATATCAAGCTAACCATGGGGTATTATGTATTTAATAGTCCAATGTTCTCCATTCCAATGAGTTGTGCTAATGTTGTACCAGGAGTCCAATGGTTACAATCTTTGGGTATGATAGATTTTAATTTTCAAGAAATTTTCTTGAAATTTTTTTGGGAAGGAAAGGAAGTTTAATTAAGGGGTATTGTAGGGAAGCCACAAAATATAATTAGCTCTAATGGAAGGAAAAATATTATAAAGAAAGAAAAATGAGGCATAATTTTACAATTATTCTCACTAGAGGTTCAAACATCGAAATCATCTATTTATCCATATCTCCAAAAAGTCTTGGACAGTCATTCCAAGGTATTTGAGATTCCCAAAGGCCTCCCACCTATTCATGATCATGATCATGCTAATAAATTGATTCTAGGAAATGTTCCTCGAAACATCAGGCCTTATAGATAACCCTATGCCCAAAAGAGTGAAATTGAACATATGGTTGAGGAAATGTTAGAGGGCGATATAACTCAACCTAATGAAAGTTATTTTCGGCTCCATTTGTATTGGTCCACAAGAAGGAAGGATCATGGTGCATGTGTATGGATTATAGGGTGATCAAAAAGCTCACTATTAAAGATACATTTTCCATTCTTGTCACTGAAGAATTATTCGATGAATTACATGGAGCAATTTTCTTCACCAAGTTGGATCTTCATTCAGGATATCATCGAATTAGAATGAGGATTGAAGACATTCTGAAAACAAAATTTAGAACTCATGAGGGTCATTATGAATTTTTGGTCATGCCTTTTGGCCTTACCAATGCACCTTCTACATTTCAAGGTTTGATGAATTCCATTTTCAAACCCACCGTCATAAAATTTGTGTTAGTATTGTTTGATGATATACTCATCTATAACAAGTCTTGGAAGTATCATGTTCAACAGGTTGACACGAGGCTCAAACTACTGGAGGAGAAACAATTATATGCAAAAACCTCCAAATGTTTATTTGGAGTAGAGGACGTGGAATATCTGGGTCATATTGTATCTCATGAGGGTGTTAAGGTAGACCCTGAAAAAGATTAAATGGATTAAGAAATGGAAAATCACTGCAACCACAAAGCACCTGCAAGGATTTCTCAAGTTGTGATTTGGATTTAAATAGGAATGCAACAAATTACAGAGATAACCATAAACACAAAGATGCAGTGGAAATAATATTTCATTTCATTAATGTAAAATACTAAAATATGCTTACAAACAGAAATGGAAATAAACCAGCTAGGGCGATGGTAGCTTATCTCTGAGAAGAGATGTAGTGGCTACATGCCTCTCAACTGTGTTACAATGAGGGTTGAAGGCCTATTTATTGTTGAGAAATAATGGAAAACCCTTAACATCCCAAAACCTAACCCTAGAAGATGAAACGCCAAATTGTGGGCCCCGTTTGGGTAAATTGGTACATCAATTTCCCGTGGTCGTAACTTTGGCATATGATCTCCATTTGACACGTACAATAGCTAGTTAGAAAGATATATCTGAGCACTACAACTTTGGGAAGAGAAACATCGGTCCATGGACCCATGTTGCTCCCAGATTTCCCAAAAAACATCGTTTAGGGCCTCAAAATGGCTCCGGAAGTTCAGGACCCAAAAAACTGCTAAAAATAGTAAATTGTGCTACAATTACGGAAACTAAAAAACTGATAGAGACAGTTGTGTGGGTCCAAATCAGATAGGTGTGTGGCCACCAACATCCACCTGGATCATTCCTCCACCCTTAGGAAGCAATGGTCCCCATTGCGTTGAGTTCCTCCATCTGTTGAGCTTGGTCCCTGGTGAGCTGTTATGCAATCTCTAATGTGTCCAGTAATGGTGGGAAGCATGGTCGAGGGCATTCCACATTGAACACTAGGTGCAAGCGAAGGAATGTAGGAATGTTGTGATACAAAGCATTTTTTCCCACAACCTTGGTAATGCTGTAAGGACCATATCCGAGTGGTCTGAGCTTCTGATGGGCTCTCGTAAAGCGTTCTTTCTATAGATGTAACTAGACTTTGTTGCCCACCTGAAACTTGTGTGGTGCCCCTATCGATGAGGAGAAGTTGTTCCTATGTTCTTTCATGACCATATCCCTATGCTGCTGCTGCTGCATGGAGGCACCCTTCACGGGGGTCATGGATGTGGTGACGATCTTCCCCTTACTATGGGAGTGAACTAGACAGAAAATGAATTTCCTAGTCTGGGAGACGATCTTGCTGGATTTCTTAGCAGAAATCAAAGAGGTGGCGATAGGCGGGGCTACCTCCGATATCTTGTATAATGAATTACCCAAAGTAATAATAACAACGTGAGGCCTTGACTCATACACAACATGTCGCCTCCATAAGTATGGTTGGCCTAATAGTACATCACAAACATCCAGAGGTGCAACATCACACAATACCTCGGCTGTGAATGATTGATCTAAAAATGAAGATCTTAGATAACTTTTAAGTTATTATAGATTCATGTGCGTGGATTTGCCTATATTACTTAGTGCAATGGATCGATAAGATTGCGAATAATATAGACAATTGAGCAGTTAGAGAAACATAATAGACATCACACATAACAAAGCAAGTTTAATATGGAGTTCACCCAAAACTCTTAGGCTACATCTCTTGGTCCAGCCTTCAGTGGTGACCTCTCTATTATGTCTTCAAGAGTAGAGTTTTACAAAGTGTGAGCTCAAATTGAGTCTCAACACACAGATACAAAACAGTAATAGTTTTGCTTGAATCCCTTAAGCTTCTCTGAGTATAAAGACTCTTTCTTTGACTCTCTATCTCTGTTTTCTCTCTGTCTCAGTATTGCCTCCTTCTGTCTCTGTCATTCTATGCCTTTAAAGCCAATTGGCGTTGTCTATTCATTTTCCTCTTCTCGGGCTCTCTAGCTCCTATCCTCTATCTGCTTGAATCCCCTTTTGAGCATTAGAAATCATGGCATAACATCTTCAGAGAAGGTGGCCACTTGTTCTGCAACGGAAGAGACCATCGGGCCTTTGAAATCCCCAAAAGTAGTGTTCTCTATTTACACTGAGAAATACACTAAAAACACGAGAAAACTCACCAAGCTACCATTTATTGGACTTCAAATATCCTTAAATCCACCCTATACTACTATCAGGTCCGCCTGTAATCGCTATCACAAGTTGAAATGCCCCTGTGCCGCGGTTCCCTTTGTATTTATAAAAATACATTAAAAACACTGAAAATCTGACGAAGGGCCTTATGGCAGACTTCAAATAATTATGCAGCAGCATTTACAAACCCTTTTAGGTTCAGTTTCAATGCATCGGTACATTCCCTTCGCATTTTGCTGATTTAACGAAAACGAGAAAATACATAGAAAACTCCTTTCTACGAAACTCAAAATATATTCACTATCATCTATAATCCCATCAGGTTCGGTTATCGCAGGTCACATATATATATGGCCCAGCTCCTTTGTATTACTGTTGGGCAATTTATTGGGCTTAAATTGCTGCATTAAATTATCAACCAGGGAAACTCGTAAGCTTGTGATGATGCCAGCAAAATATATGCAGGAGTAGGCAACTAACTCTGTGTCTAGCTAAATTATTTATGATTCAATATAATATGCAAGGGAAGAGGCTCCTAACTAAGGAGGTCCTGGTTGTCCTTCCCTACAGTATCATAGAGAAATCAATGATTACATAAAACTAGAAACTTGAAATGAAGACAAGAGAATGAACTTTAATTGTTGTTCAGATTCAAAGAGAGAGAAAGACTAACTTAGTCTCTTGATTGTCCTCTCATGTACTAATCCAAACTAAAATAAGATTCATTCATAAGCATAAGAAATGAAATGACTTGAAACATAAAAGCACAAAAGAATGAATTTCAATTACCATATAAATCAATGGAGAGAGAGCCTAACTTAGACTCTTGGTATCTCCTCATATGATACTTGAAACATAAAATCAAAAGAATGAATTTTAATTATCATGCAAATCAAATGGAGAGAGAGCCTAACTTAGACCCTTGGTTGTTCTCTCATATGCTGATAAGATTCTAATTTAAAACTCATTCATCAATCTCAAACAAATCCTCAAACATCAAACATCTAAGCAATTAAATGAAATAAGATCTAATATGAAATAACATGTTTCTCTCATCCTTTTAGAGTGAGCTCAATTCTCTTAAGAACAAGACAAATTATTCCATATACTACATTAAGGAAACTTATATCTAAAAACTACATAATGGAAATAAAACTACATAATGGAAATGTATGTAAAATGGAGCTTTATTCTATTCCATCATAAGCTGGATACATGCTCTAAGAGTCCTCCCCTTGGAATGGAGGAGGTACTCCTATTTATACAATGAGATGAGATAACAAACTCATAATGATGATCCACTAATCTCTCTTTAGTTCCATACATTTCTCAACCATCTAGACACATAACCCTATCCTCCATGATCTCCTCCATGAGGTCCATGATTTTCTCCATGATCTTTTCCATGAGGCTTATCTTATCAAATTCGAATTTGATCATTCAAGGCCACATAAAGATGCCCTGGAAGCTTCCTTTGTGCCTACACATGTCAACAAACTCATTCTAATTGTTAGGTATAAGTATAAGCATCTTATTTTCTAAAGTTTAGCCATAAATTCACTTAAAAATGTTAAGAATTAATAAACTTTGGAAAAGCATTGTTATAACCCAATAATGAGGTAAATGGAGTGATGTGGAGGTGGAATGGAGGTGACATGAAGGTAAAATGTGAAGAGATTGGTGAATAATGGAGTGAAAATAGGGACCATTTTGAGGCCCAACATCTGCCCCAAACTGAAGGTATTGCATGTCCTCATGCAATCTATTACATTACTTTTTGGTACTTGAGCTTTGGCTTAAACTCTGCATGATATCATTTACATAACTTTTGCAAAGCGTTATTTTGATGAATTACAACTTGGTTGGTTCTTGTGTTTCAACCATATTTTGTTTGTTGCATTCAATGTATGATCTTTGCATCTTGATAATGTGATTTTTGTTGCAGAGTATGTTTGTTCGAATGCATCATGGTTGGTTCTTGTGTAACAACCATGATTCTGTTGGCATCCAATTAACTTTTAAATGCTTTTGACAAAGCCATTTGTATGCTCATGTAATAGTGAATATAGCTTGAAGGTAAGTGGGGTTTAGAATGTGATATATGAATGTGGATGTTATATGAATGTGGATGTATCCTTCCCCTTAAACGGATGATTTGGGAAATTATGTGAAATGGGGAAAGCAAGGAAAAAGGAAGTGAAGTTTTTCCAAAAATTATTATTCTAACTTTTCAAGGAATTTAATGGTTAAAAGTTAGAAAATATCATACCTTAACTTACCCTTCCAAAAATGGATTAGAGTTGTGCACGTGTGGCTACAAAAACTTTTGTTCATGGTCTTCTTTACTTGTTTGGGAAAATGGTGGATGAATCATGCATGTTCAGTTGCCACAATTTTGCTCTGAAGCTTCTTCTTCAAGCTATGGATGAAAGATGGATCTGTATTGTTGTATCGACTGTTAGATCCTCTGAATCTGAGGAGTCTGTTGAACATGGCTGAAAGTTGTATCTGCTGCTGGATGATGAATATGATGAGTCTGCTGAATATGGCTGAAAATCTATAAGGCTTGGAAGGTATATAAAATATATAAGTTACATTTCCCTCCCAGCCTTATTGATTGACTTGTCCTCAAGTGATGGCAAACTGAAAAACAATGAAAAGAAATTGGCTTCATCTGCTACAAAATATGGGTCTTCAAGTCTTCAACACTCGATGGCACAAATCTTACTATGTGATTAAATGTGTCGATGTCGAACATAGCAAGAAGTTGTTGACTTAGTGGCCGTTAATGAATGCCCCTAGCCAACACAAGAGCTCCCACCATTGATTCCAATGGGAGTCAGGATGCCTAACACATCTTTGTAGGTACGAATAAATTTGTCATGGTCGAGTCACCTACAAGATCCAACGAACAAGGGATATTAATGTACTCCCATTGTTCATTGGCAAGAGTACTTGCCATTAAGGCATGCAAGCCTCTAGGTGTTTTTTCAATGATACTTAGACTCTAGGACTTTGACTCAAGCAGGGTTTTATTGCGGAAATGAAGGGGAATGGTAATGACATGGAAAATGAAAATAAGCTTGTAAGGAATGGATGTAAAGAAATGCACGGTGTATGAATAAATACTCTTGCTATGAAAAATGGACATGGAGATGGTATGCTTTATGGACATGGACAATTGGTGGAAAATCTTTTGCAAAATGGGAGTGTAAAATAATGGTTGTGGACATGGATTTGTCTGTAGAATTTTTCATGAAATTAGTCGATTGAAGACCAATTGTGCGCACAATGTAATCTCCTTAATGAATACTTGATTGTCCTGTAACCTGTAAAAAAACTTGGTACAAAGAAAACATAAGTGTGCTCTAGAAGAAATGGCCAGTTTCTTCATGATTCTTACGCAAAAATTTCATACCAAATAAAACAAATTAAAGACAGACAAAGTGTTAAAATTGACTTAATCATGATCTTAATATCAATCCATTTTTGAAAATATCCATGAAAAGTAATACTCCCTGTTTTTGTCAGCTGACTTCTGTGCATGGCGAAAAGTTTGGCATCATAGATTTGTTGTGTCCTGCAAATTAGTACGTTATAAAAGCATACAACAATATCAATTTGCCCACTCTAAACAAGTTAGTCAGCATTTAAATAATCCACCAAATGTTCTTTCAAATTATGCTTCCAAATGTTCCATTCCTTATTTTCAAACCTGCGTGAATTTTGTGAAAAGTGTGTTTGTTTGTTTGGTTTTTTTTTTTAATTTTGCCCTTGTACCAACTGTTGCAGTTTCATCCAGTTACATTATTCTCTCAATTTGTATATCACCAAAATTTTGTTTTATACCAATATTCGTCACATGCCAATATTCACCCTTCAAAACTATCACTGTCATAAAACACATAACAATTATAAAAAAAAAAAAAAAAATGTAATACTAATCATATCATTACAATAACAATTGTAACCTAACAATTAATATAATTATAACATAACAAATATAACAACAATTGTATACAACAAATAACCAAAAACAAAATAAAATAAAATTATAACTATATTAATTAATGCAATTATATCAACATTTTAATATATTAATACAATTAATATATTAATACATTTTTATAACAAACATTAATTAATAATATAACAAACAAATATTATAACAAACAAACATAACGAATTATATTTAAAAAAAAAAAAACAAATTACGATTATATTATATTATATTAATATTAATATATTAATATAATATAACAAAGCAAACTTTAACTATATTAAGAAATTAGAATTAAAATATAACTAAATCAAAACAACTAAAAACTAAATATAAACGAAAAACTAAATATATATCAAAATATTTACAAGTCAAAACAAACGCAAAACTCAAATTAATTTAAATAGCGAAATTGAAGGGTTAAAAACGCATATGACGGATGAGTTGGTTAAGCAAAGATGGTAGCAAAATGCAGCGTAAAGAAGTGCGGCTTAAAGTTTTGGCGAAAATCCATAAAGGTTTCCCATTGAGTTTTTTTCTGCGAAGCGACCGTGCCAGATATTCACTGCAGCAGCATGAAGGCGGTGCATGCGGATATGGTAAACATTTTCAGTGTTGTGCTATCTTCAGGAAGTTTGGGTAGTATCTCGAAATCCATACACAAGCTTTTTTTTGTTTTTTTGAGGCAGGATTTGAACGTGTTGCGAAGGACCAGTCGGCGTTTTCGAGCTCATAACACCACAGTCGCAACAGGGAAAGTCAATCTTGTCTGGCTTGCATGTTTGCTGAAAAAAATATCTAGAGTCTTGCGGCATGCTTCTCCTTCAGATTGCATTGTTGAATGACTATGAAGCCTGCGGCCAGATTTGTGAATTTCATCTGCTAAAGAAGGCACAATGTGCAATCTCCGAGGTTCAGGGTAGATAACTTGTTTCTGGCCCATATCTCTGTGGATACCACTCCTTTGTCTAACTCTCACATTCCTATCTGCAAGGCAATCTAGGCCATTAAGTGTAGCCAACTCTTGCATGACGCTGAATCTTCTTAGCACGGGCTTCCATATTGATAGCAATCTTTTGGTATACCGTCAGTCTCAGAATGTATTTTATCTCTCGTTATCAGATAAAGAATTGCCGGCTATTCACAGAAACGGACACCCTTTAGCGTCCAGAAATTTCTTCTTCCTTGTCTGACACTGGGGGAGGTAATACATCTGCATTTAAATCTAACTCTGGCTTAGCAAAACCTAAGCTTAGTCCAGTATGACTATCAGATGTGCTACAATTCCATGTGCCATTTTCATGTTTCAAAAGTATTCCAGGATTTTGTTCCTCAGCTTCCTTTTCCACAACAATTTCACTTGAAATACTTTCGATTTTTATTTTCTTTGCTTCTGATGCATACTCCCAAGTTTAAACCAACATTCAAATCAAAATCAATCTCCCTTTCCCGTTTGAGCGAATGGTTCATTTTGTTTTCTTCCATTTCATGACACCATGCACCTTTAGTGTTTAAATCAGGCAATGACACTCCGGCAGATGCTGCCTGGTAACTCAAAATTTCTCTCAAAGCCATTATGCTTCCATGACGTATCTCCCAAATTGGATCAAATATATCATGAATAAGCTGCTCTACGAAGTATATAAATGGCCATCTCCCATCACTGGGTTGCTCTAGACTCTCTTCTATCTCCTAATTGACCAAATCCATTTGAACTCCAAGTGAATAACGATCCATCACAGGCCACAGCGGCTGTATGTTCACGACCACATGAAATATCCACCAACTGAAAGTTCTGGACGCCCTTTGCCTTGAAGAGATTAGGAGCAAGATTCCTTGGGATAGGTAAGTGGCGTCGCCTAGCAACCCGCGCTGTCTGGCCACTATCATTGTATCCCCATACCTAAAGGGCACTCTTGGCAGGCGTTGTCAGAACCTGAAAATCTCCATATGCATCCTCAAAATCCATTTGAATCTCAATGTCCCTAAACAGGAAATCTTGCAACCCTGATGAAATCTTGCAAGAGCAATCATCAATCTACATGACACATGCTGGAGTTTAATTGCTGCGTGTATTTTTTAACATTTTACATATTTTCATTCAGGTAAATTTCATTCAATACAAGAAACAAGCCCGCAGTACACAAGTGCCTGTTCTTCAAGGCTGCGGTTGTTGCTTCCTCCATGGCTCCAGCCATTGCACAACCGGTAGATAAACAGAAAAAAACGATGGCCA
Organism: Pinus tabuliformis; assembly: GCA_031772625.1. Lineage (NCBI taxonomy): Eukaryota > Viridiplantae > Streptophyta > Pinopsida > Pinales > Pinaceae > Pinus > Pinus tabuliformis. The sequence goes on along the minus strand of CM062820.1, from coordinate 1,187,364,940 downwards.
GTCACCGCCACTTGAGAATAAACAAATAAAACAATCAATCAGTGTCATGAATCACTCACCTCAGAGCGAACTGTTTGAGAGTTAATGTGATGTCAAAACAAGAATTGAATATGATTAGCAGAAAATAGAAATAACCACATCCCAACCAAATTACGCGTAAGATTAACAAGATACAACAGTCATGGAAGGAAGAAAATGTTGGGCAAATCCATTCATGGGGGCTGGCCTTGCCCAAAAATCTTCTCTCTTATGGCCTGAAAGCTGTGGCCTGGATCACAATGAATGTAAAAAAAAACCCGTTTTTATTCACGCAGTTACCAAAATAGGGTTTCGAAGAACCATGATTTACTCTTAGATGGTTAGGAATTTAAGCAAACGATTTCTGGGTTATATAATTCATTTTATTATGGAAAAAACCCATTTCTTCATTTGTCCAGATTTGCCCTGGTTGGATCACAAACTGCCTTTCAAAACTGAGGTTTTTAAGGAGTTGCGTTTTGAAGATGATCTTTTTCTCATTCACAAAATTCTTTATTGTCGCATTGCACATTAGTTGTCCAGCAAGAGTATTTTTATTTGAACAAAATCAATAGATTTTCTGATCTTCCTGATCGCACGAAGCGCAAGAAGAGAGCATACTAATCGCTTGATTTGTTTTTATTCATGCAGGGGGTGTTTTTGAAAAGACAAAATTTAAAACTAGCTAAACACTAAATCATCAGAAAACTCAAACATGAATTCCCTTATGAAGATCCTGCTGTCACCAGGTCTCACAAGTTATTTTATCTAAAGAAAAATAAATACTGAATTAAATTCTAATGCCTAATCCCTTAGCACCATCCCCGGCAACGGCGCCAAAATGTTGGGCAATTTATTGGGCTTAAATTGCTGCATTAAATTATTAACCAGGAAAACTCGTAAGCTTGTGATGATGCCAGCAAAATATATGCAGGAGTAGGCAACTAACTCTATGTCTAGCTAAATTATTTATGATTCAATATAATATGCAAGGGAAGAGGCTCCTAACTAAGGAGGTCCTGGTTGTCCTTCCCTACAGTATCATAGAGAAATCAATGATTACATAAAACTAGAAACTTGAAATGAAGACAAGAGAATGAACTTTAATTGTTGTTCAGATTCAAAGAGAGAGAAAGACTAACTTAGTCTCTTGATTGTCCTCTCATGTACTAATCCAAACTAAACTAAGATTCATTCATAAGCATAGGAAATGAAATAACTTGAAACATAAAAGCACAAAAGAATGAATTTCAATTACCATATAAATCAATGGAGAGAGAGCCTAACTTAGACTCTTGGTATCTCCTCATATGATACTTAAAACATAAAAGCAAAATAATGAATTTTAATTATCATGCAAATCAAATGGAGAGAGAGCCTAACTTAGACCCTTGGTTGTTCTCTCATATGCTGATAAGATTCTAATTTAAAACTCATTCATCAATCTCAAACAAATCCTCAAACATCAAACATCTAAGCAATTAAATGAAATAAGATCTAATATGAAATAACATGTTTCTCTCATCCTTTTAGAGTGAGCTCAATTCTCTTAAGAACAAGACAAATTATTCCATATACTACATTAAGGAAATTTATATCTAAAAACTACATAATGGAAATAAAACTACATAATGGAAATGTATGTAAAATGGAGCTTTATTCTATTCCATCATAAGCTGGATACAATGCTCTAAGAGTCCTCCCCCTTGGAATGGAGGAGGTACTCCTATTTATACAATGAGATGAGATAACAAACTCATAATGATGATCCACTAATCTCTCTTTAGTTCCATACATTTCTCAACCATCTAGACACATAACCCTATCCTCCATGATCTCCTCCATGAGGTCCATGATTTTCTTCATGATCTTTTCCATGAGGCTTATCTTATCAAATTCGAATTTGATCATTCAAGGCCACATAAAGATGCCCTGGAAGCTTTCTTTGTGCCTACACATGTCAACAAACTCATTCTAATTGTTAGGTATAAGTATAAGCATCTTATTTTCTAAAGTTTAGCCATAAATTCACTTAAAAATGTTAAGAATTAATAAACTTTGGAAAAGCATTGTTATAACCCAATAATGAGGTAAATGGAGTGATGTGGAGGTGGAATGGAGGTGACATGAAGGTAAAATGTGAAGAGATTGGTGAATAATGGAGTGAAAATAGGGACCATTTTGAGGCCCAACAATTACCCTGATGCGATATTGTGATGTGATTATATCACAATCGCATATCGCAGATTCCCCAGGCCGTTGATAAGTGCTCCCTTGTGTTTCTCCAATGTCATAGCATGAGTTAACCTGGGCTATCGATCTGCGCGCTTGATCGACGGTCCTCGTTGACCGCATTGATCGCTGTCGCAATATTTATGTGTTAGCCTCTGATAGCCTCCAATAGCCTCCGTCAATTGCGATATGCTGATCAGATCGGGACCATTGATTGGCCAAATCCAACGGCTCCTGTGCATTACTGCCTAAGCCTCCGATAGACCTATTTTCCACTATTTCTTCATGTTTTTCACTCCGGATAGTATTTTCTGCCTTTTCTAAGAGTTCTTCTTTTGCTATAGTTTTGATCTTTAGATGACTTAGAGGGTGTTTTGGATCCATTTCAGATCATGCCTTCCCATTAAAAAAGCCTTTGGACCACCAAAAGTTGGTTTTCAAGCATCGATCAAGTGAGGATACAACTTCCTCACTTGTCCAATTTCTATCCATCGTGTACTGCTTGGTTTTGAACCTTTGAGTCCGATTCTGAGGTACTCAGCATCTCCTCTACATGTTGTTCTCACCTTCTTGTCCAGAACTGTATCTTCTTGCAACTCACTGAGATATTTAGTCAACAGGTCATCAATAGAAGGCAACTGACTTTGCTCTTCGAGATCTTCAACCAATGAAGGTTCAAATAGTCTCAAGTTATTTGCATTAACTAATGAATAGATATGCATGTAAGAAGGAAAATCAAGGTGGAAAGAGTTTTCACCAATTTTCTCAAGTATCTTGAAAGGCCCATACCTTATTGGCTTTAGCTTCTTTCCTTCACCTTGCATTCTATCTTTGCTGATGTATAGCCAGACTTGATCACCAACTTGGAAGCTATGTTCAATTCGATGCTTATCATGCCTTGCCATGTACTTGGCCTGGCTCTTTTCCAACTATTCTTGCACTGCTTGGTGAATTTCTTCGATCTGTTCAATGAACTTGGTTGCTTTGTCCACATCACTATGTCCATCAACTGCTATGTCTTTTCCAAAGACAGAATCCAAGGGAGAATTTGGCGTAAAACCAAAAAAAGTCTCAAAAGGAGATCTCTGTGTAGAAGAGTGCTTACCATGGTTGTAAGGATGTTGCACATAACAAAAATGTTCATCCCAAAGCGTGGGATGCTTACTGCAATAGCCCCTGAGCAACTGGATCATTGTCCTATTGACCACCTCTTTTTGGTCATCTGTTTGTGGATGAAAGGTTGTGCTCTTCTTCAATCTGGTGTCCATCAACTCCAACAGACTTGAACAAAACTTCCCAAAAAATTGGGAATCTTGATCAGATACAATGGAAGTGGGTAACCCAAAATGAACCCAGACATGCTGAAAGAACAACTTCGTTGTTTGTTCAGCTATAATCTGCTTGTTACAAGGTATTAAAATACACATTTTGCTGAACCTGTCCACAATAACATATAAATAGTCATGACCTTTTCTAGATTTTGGCAATACCCCAACAAAGTCCATGGAAACACTTTCCCAAGGATGAGAAGGAACTGGAAGTGGAGTGTACAAGCCTAATTTTCTATTGCTGGGCTTGCTTTTAGCACACATGGTACACCCTTTAGTATATCTAGAAACTGTTTCATGCATTCTTCGCTAATAACAGAACCTTTGCAGTTGTGCAACTCTTTTACCTACCCCAAAATGACCTGATATAAGAGAAGTATGTGCTTCTCGAATTATGTTAACTATTTCATTTTGTGAAATGCATAACTTTCCCAAATGATATAAGAGTTGGTCCTTAACATAATAATACAATTCTTCTACTTCTTTGCGATGACTTAAAGTTGCATATACATCTTTAAAATCTATATCTTGAGCATATTGTTCAATGTAGCTTTCATGCATTACTGAGTTATGCTCAAGTATAGTAGATGAATTTATGATTGGTCTGGACATCATATCTGCAACTTTATTGTGTATGCCCTTCTTATATCTAATAACTAGATGAAACTACTGTAGAAAACCCATCCACCTATAGTGTCTTGATTGCTACAATTTAGTTTGTGAGTGAAAATATTGAAGTGGTTGATGATCTGTATGGATGATTGTTTCTTTTCCCATCAAGTAATGTTTCCACTTTTTTACACTCTGTACTAATGCATACAATTCTTTATCATATGTGGGATAATTAACTACTATAGAATTAAATGTCTCAGAATGATAACATATGGGTTTACCATGTTGCATCAACACTACTCCCATGGCATAGTCACTGGCATATGTTTCAATCTCAAATGGACGTTGAACATATGGCGGTGCTACTATTGGTGTTGTACTAATTTTTTCTTTTAAGGTGTTGAAGGCCTTATACTATTTGCCTCCCCACTGAAACACCTTTTTCAATATTGTTAAAGCATGTAAGGGAGCTGCAATCAAGGAAACATTAGCAATGAACATTCTCCAATATTGTGCTGCTCCTAGGAAGCTCCTAACATTTGTAGTATATTTGGTTTTAGGCCAGTTCACAATGACTTCAACCTTAGAGGGATCTATCTTCAATTCACCACCCCCTACAACATGACCCTAATAATTTAAAGATGTTTTGCGAAATTCACATTTCGATAACTTAACATAGAGATTTTCTCTTTTCAAAACATCTAAAGTCTACTTTACATGGTTCAAATGTTCTTCCCATGTTTTACTAAAAACAAGAATGTCATCTAAATATACAATTATACAATCATCAATAAAAGGCTTGAGTACATCATTCATAACTCTCATGAAAGTGGAAGGAGCATTAGTTAAGACAAAAGGCATAACCAACCATTCATACATCCCTTGCTTTGTTTTGAAAGCAGTCTTCCATGCATCTTGGTTCTGCTACTCTGACCTGACGATAGTCACTAACCAGGTCCAACTTGGAAAAGTAAACTACTTCTTTCAGCTGATCTAATAGATAATCAATGCGAGGAAGGGGATAACGATTCTTGATCATTATTTTATTCAGTGCTCTCTAATCAATTCACATCCTCCACGAACCATCTTTCTTTCTCACCAACATAATCAGAGATCCGTATGGTGATGTGCTTGGTTTTATGAATCCTTTATCGAACAGCTCTTGTACCTGAATCTTGATCTCTGCATTCTCTAAAGCAGATAACCTGTACATTCTGATGTTAGGTAATGGAGCATCTTGCTGCAAATGAATATCATGTACTATTTCCCTTTTGGGTGGTAGACCTTTAGGTTCTTGAAATAGGATATAATATTTTGAAACAAATTTTTCTAAATCATCTTTCTGTTTAGCATCACATCCCTCAAATACATTGGTTTTATCAGGTTTTTTTTCCTTTTCGACCATTAGTAAAAAATTCTTGCATGAATTTCCAATTCTTTTCATCTACCCTGAGTTTATGAGAGTGTAATTATTTTTGAGTTTATGAGCTCTTATAATATATTCTATTCCATCTTTGGTGAGTTGATACTTATTTTCAGCTCCATAGAAAATGGCTTTTCTATCATACAAGTAAGGACTTCCTAAAACAATACCACATATATCCAAGGGAATTATATCTAACTCAACCTCATCTACAAATGATGACCCTAAGTTTACATTGTCTAGTCACTTGTAGCTTTGCTTTATCACATACCCAGCCTAATGGATATGGCTTCTTGCGAGGTGTGGTTAGTAATCCCAACTTCTTTACAATTTCTTCAAAAATCAAGTTTACTTGTGATCCACTATCAAATAAAGTATGAATGTTTTGATGCTTGGAAATAACTCTAATATGAAAAAGCTCATGTCTTTTCCTCTCATTTTCTTCATTATCAACAGATTGTGTAGAATTACTAGTAGATGCTTCATAATTTTTATGTTTTATACCTGTGGTTGTGACTGTTGTTTCATCACCTGAGTCTAACCCCAAATCTTTCTGAATAGCAGCATCAGTCTTCTTCTTCTTGCCATCGAACTTCTTGGGTTTTAGCTCCAGATGCAAAGACCAACACCATGCATCATCATGTCCATCCTTCTTGCAGTGAGTGCATGAAGGTTTGTCTTTCTTTACAGTGTTTGCCTTCCTCTCTTTCCATCTTATCTTCTTCTTTTCCTTGTTCTTGCTTGCAGTGGGTTTTGATGATCCCCAAATCTCTGGGTTCACATTCTTGCATCTAGCCTCTAGATGTGTAGCCTGAACTGATACATCATCTAGGCTAGTGGGGTTAAACATGAGAATGGTGTGCCTTAAATAGCTATGTAAACCACCTGTATACTTTAAGAAAGTTTCAGGTAAGTCTAGAGAGATGCCTAGAGTTAAAGCTCTTTTTCTAAATTCCTGGGTATAGCTTTGTACACTTTGCCCCTTTAATTGGCGAAGAGTTTGCCAACTCATCATTGCTTGCTGCATATAAGCTAGTGGATAGAATTGTTTTTTAATGGAAGAAACAAATTCACTCCAGGTAGAAAGAATTTTACCATGCTTCTTCAAAACAGCTTGTGTCTTGCCTTCCCACCACACTAGGGCAGTTCCTCCAAGGTGAAGGCCGGCCAGCTGAATCTTTCTCCTTTCTAAATCGATGTTCTGCACCCTGAAATATACATCAATCTGCCTAATGCAGTTATCTAGCTTTTCTGCATTTAATTCCCCATCATGAATTCGCAAATCAAATTTTACATCTAATTTAATCACAAAAGTCTTCTTCTTTTTCTTCTCAAGGCTAGGAGATGAGGATGATGAAGGAGATGGTGGAGGAGATGATGGAGGAGGCTTTTCCCCTTTCCATTATCCCTCTGGAGGGGCATCTAGAGAAGGTTCCTCAACTCCTTTGTCTTGCTTGGGTGTTGAGGTGCTTTCACCTCTGCCCTTCTTGAATTCTTGATACATCTCTTCCACCATGGCCCTCATGGCCATAAAACTATCCATGAACTGAGATTCTAATTCCATATGAGTTTCTTCTGCCATTCTCCTCCTAGGATAGACTCTTCCCATTTCTGGGTTGGCCTCAACAAGTTCTCCTTTTCCCAGTTTGAGGTTTGACCTAGTTAGCATTCAAAAAAAAAGTCCAGCACAAGCCTGTCTAACCTTAACAAACTAAAAACCAAAAGCTCTGATACCACCTGATCTAAAAATGAAGATCTTAGATTACTTTTAATATCACAGACTCATGTGCAAGGATTTTCCTATATTACTTAGTGTAACAGATCAATAAGATTTCGAATTATATAGACAATTGAGAAGTTAGAGAAACATAATAGACAACACACATAACACAACAAGTTTAATGTGGAGTTCACCCAAAACTCTTGGGCTACATCTCCTGATCCAACCTTTAGTGGTGACCTCTCTATTATGTCTTCAAGAGAAGAGTTTTACAATGCGTGAGCTCAAATTGGGTCTCAACAGATAGATACAAAACAACAAGAGTTTTTCTTGAATCCGTCAAGCCTCTCTGAGTACACACTCTTTCTTTCACTCTCTATCTCTGTTTTCTCTCTATCTCAGTACTACCTCCTTCTGTCTCTGTCATTCCATGGCTTTAAAGCCAATCAACGCTGTCTGTTAATTTTCCTCTTCTCAGGCTCTCTGGCTCCCAGCCTTTGTTCACTTGAATCCCCTTCTGAGCATTAGCAATCATGGCATAACCTCTTCAGGGAAGGTGGCCACCTATTCTACAATGGAAGGGACCATCGGGCCTTTGAAATCCCCAAAAATAGTGTTCTCTATTTACACAAAGAAATACACAAAAAACACGGGAAAATGCACCAAAATTTCATTTATCAGACTTCAAATATCCTTAAATCTGCCCTATACTCCTATCGGGTCCACCTGTAATCACTATCGCAAGTCGCAATGTCCTTGTGCCGCAGTTCCCTTTGTATTTATAAAAATACATTAAAAACACTGAAAATATGATGGACGGCCTTATGGCGGACTTCAAATAATTATGCAGTGGCATTTACAAACCCTTTTGGGTTCAGTTTCATCATATCGGTGCATTCCCTTCGCATTTCATCGATTTAACAAAAACACGAAAATACATAGAAAAACTCCATTTTATGGAACTCAAAATATATTAAATATCATCTATAATCCCGTTGGGTCCAGCTATCGCAAGTCACACACATATATATATATATGGCCCGGCTCCTTTGTATTACTTGGATGTGATATTGCGATGCGATTATATCATAATCACATATCGCAGAGTCCCCGGGTTGTTGATAAGTGCTCCCTTGTGTTTCTCCAATGAGATATTGCAACTTAACCTGGGCCATCAATCTGCGTGCTTGATCAATGGTTCTCGTTGACTGCGCTGATCGCTGTCGCAAAATTTACGTGGTAGCCTCCGATAGCCTCTGACACCCTCTGCCGATTGCAATATGCTGATTGGATCTGGACTATTGATCGGCGAGATCCAACGGCTCTTGTGCATCGCTGCCCAAGCCTCAGATGGGCCTATTTTCCATTGTTTCTTCATGTTTTTCACTCCCGATAGTGTTTTCTGCCTTTTCTAAGAGTTCTTCTTTTGTGATAGTTTTGATCTTTCGAAGACTTAGAGGGTGTTTTGGATCCATTTTGGATCATTGATGCTGTAGGGAAGGCAGCATTGCTGGAAAACTCGAAGATCTCGTCCTTGGTGAAGCCACCCAATATTATATGGTTGTGGGTGTGGTGTAGTTGGTAGGCCCAACTGCTTCATGACCTTTGCTGAAATGAGGTTCTTTTGGCTTCCACTGTCAACAATGAATTGCAACAGCAAACCCTTCACCCACATTTGTGAGTGGAAAAGACGTTCCCCCTCCTCTAGATCTTTGGGCTTATTCTTCTGGATCTTAGTTGTGGCAACAGTGGTGCTGGGCTCCACATCAATGATCTACTTCCCTTTGCCATTCCCCTTGTTGGGTTTTGACTCAGGGTCGGAACGTGCATCTGATTCTGAAGCCTTTAATTCTGCCACCAGTGACTGCTTGGTCTGACACTCACTTATGTTGTGAGTGGGGTGCTTATGGAACTCACACCACTTTCTTGTGTCCTTCTTCAACTTTGTGGTGTTGTTCTCTTCTTGTGGATTTGACGAGTTGTTTTGTGTCACCCCGTCTTGGATTTGTCCTTTGGGCTTCGGATTTGCAAATCCAAAGTCTCTCTTCTTCTGCTTGAACTTTTGCTCGATTTTGATAGTGTATCGGTATGATGTGCCAAGCGAGGAGATGTTCAGGAACTCCATCTCTTCCTGGATGTATCTATGTAGGCAACCACAGTATTTGAGTACTAAATGTAGATCAGAGTCCTTGATACCCAACTATGTGTGAAGGGTATGAAAAATGTATACGAACCCTAACACATCTTGGTCTCATCCCTACCACAATGTGGTCCACTTTATGTATTTGTACTCATAGCTTTTGACAGGGTAGTACTACTCCTTGATGGCATCCCATAATGAATTCCAAGTGGGTGCGGCTAAAAATAGTGAGCTCGTATTTTCGTCCTTCTGCTCGCAATAGGTTTCCCACCAGTCCTTGACGTGGGGGACTACTTTGAGAAGAGCAAAAACAATCTTTTTCCGACTAGAGAAATCATGAACAGAGAAATACCCATGTAGTAGATTTAACCATTTATCTATAGCATCTACATCTATTTGACCCTCGAAGATGGGGATTTAAAAATTAACTTGTACCTTAAATGGTGTGGCATTTCAAGAGTAGCTGTTGGAAGCCGATGCGTCACCTCTGGGTAGCCACTAAAGGATCTGGGCAAATTTGTCCATCATCGCATTCCTTTGTCACTCGAGGGCCTCTTCAAGCAAGATTTTGATAGGATCTCCTACCCCCTCATCTTTCTTTTCATCTGCCATGGGAGACATCAGAATTTTCAAGGTTAGTCTTGCAAACGTATGACCGGTTCAAGCCATAAATCCTTATATCTCGACCTCGTTGGGGACATGCAAAGAAAAATAGAGAAAAAGAAGACCACTCTGATACCAATGATCCCGATTTAAACAGGAACACAACAAATTACAGAGATAACCATAAACACAAAGATGCAATGGAAATAATATTTCATTTCATTAATGTAAAATACTGAAATATGCTTACAAACAGAAATGGAAATAAACCAGCTAGGGTGATGGTAGCTTATCTCTGAGAAGAGATGTGGTGGCTACATGCCTCTAAACTATGTTACAATGAGGCTCGAAGGCCTATTTATTGTTGAGAAACAATGGAAAACCCTTAACATCCCAAACCCTAACCCTAGAAGATGAAACACCAAATTGTGGGCCCCGTTTGGGTAAATTGGTACATCAATTTCCTGGGGTCATAACATTGGCATACGATCTTCGTTTGATGCGTACAATATCTTGTTAAAAATATCTATCCGAGAACTACAACTTTGGGAAGAGAAACATCGGTCCATGGACCCATGTTGCTCCCAAATTTCCCAAAAATGTCATTTAGGGCCTCAAAACGGCTCTGGAAGTTCAGGACAAAAAACTACTAAAAATAGTAAATTATGCTACAAATACGGAAACTAAAAAACTGACAGAGACAGTTGCGGGGGTCCAAATCAGATAGGTGGGTGGCCACCAACATCCACCTGGATCAAGTTGATAGGGTATTATTGCAAGTTTCTTAAGAATCATGGGGGAATAGAAGCACCTCTAACAACATTACTGAATAAAGATGCATTTTCTTGGATTCCTGAAGCAACTAAGTCCTTTAAACATATTAAAGAGGAAATGTGCCAAGCACCAGTCTTAGCTATGCTAGAGTTCAAAAAAGCCTTTATTGTGGAATGTGATGCCTTAGGAAATCCAATTGGTGTTGTTTTAATGCAATAAGGAATACCCATTTCTTTTGAAATTCATCCAATCAAAGTAAAATACTTACACAAACCTATTTATGAGAAGGAAACGTTGGAAATACTACATGCGCTAAAGCAATGGCGAACTTACTTAATGGGAAGACACTTCAAGGTAAAAATAGATGATGATAGTCTTAAATACTTTTTGGAACAAAGTTTATATTCAGAAGAGAAACAAAAATGGGTCACAAAAATGTTGGGTTATGACTTTGAAATCATCTACAAAAAAGGGAAGAAAAATGTTGTTGTAGATGCACTCTCAAGAAAGGATGAGGATGTGGAAGCATTTATTTGTACCATTTCTATTATCCAACTAGATTAGATAACTGAAGCAAGGGATGAATGGAAGAATGGTGAAGAAGTGTGGACACTTATTCAAAAGTTGCAGCAAAATCTCAATACATATGATATATTTAGCTGGAAAAAGTATTCATTATGGTACAAAGATAGCTTATATATTTGTAAGAATTCCCAAGTCAAACAAAATATTCTTTTGGAATTTCACACCTCTTGCTTACGAGGGCACTAAGGATTTTTAAAAACTTACCATAGGGTCAAGAAGGCCTTTTTTTCGGATGAACTTAAATCTAATATTCAAAAGGTTGTGGTGGAATGCTTGGTTTTCAAACAAAATAAAGTTGAGAAAATTAAGGCCCCAGTCTGTTACAACCTTTATCCATTCCATGTCAACATTGGGAGGAGGTTTCAATGGATTTTATCACTTTACCAAAAAATGAAGGAAAGAGTCTCATCATGGTGGTAGTTGATAAAATTACCAATTATGTACACTTTTGTGCATTATCTCATCCATTTAAAGCAAGTATAGTTGCTACTACATTTATGGAAATAATTCAAAATCTACATGGAAACCCAAAGATTATTCTAAGCAACAAAGATCCGATTTTCATTGGAATTTTTGGATGTAATTATTTTCTTGCTTTGGTACTTAACTAGCTCATATCTTATCTTATAATCCTCAATATGATAGGAAAACAGAGACAGTGAACAAATTTTTGGAAGGATATATTCGTTGCTTTGTATATGATAAGAAAACGCAAGAGGTCAAGTGGTTATCTGTGGTTGAATGGTGGTATAACACTTCCTTCCATACTACAACAAAAATGACCCCATTTATGGCACTTTATGGATATCATCCACTATTCATCACATCATATCTAAGAGAAAATTTGGTGGCCTAGGTGCAGGCGATATAGACAAAGTCACAAATCTAGCTACAATTTCTTCAATATCTAGCCAATTTTCCTCCTTCTCTACTTATTGGTGTATTAGTCATTTACTGTTAAACTGACATCCTCATGGGTTTTCCTTTAGAACTCCAATCCTTGTTATCGCCACAATTTATTACATAGATCCCTTATACTCTATCGGGACTATAATTCCAAAATAATTACACAAAAGCACTATCGGCTTTAATCTAAGGAAACTACATTTTCAATGCAAAATACACACTCGGCGGGAATTTTATTCCAAAGGAACAAAATACACTATCAGCACTTTTAAGCACTGTCGTGAATTTCAAACAGTCTTCGTGTTAATTCCGAAGAATTACACTATCGGTGCTTTAAATGCCCTTCCATCTCCCTTCCTCCGATGCGATAATAAATATATTATCGGACATCGCAATTGGCGATCGCACTATTCCAAGGGCTGAACTCCTCCCACTCCAAACTTGTGATGCGATACACTTGTGGAACCGATAACTTATCCACCTTGCTCTATATTATTTCGGATCCGACTATTGTTGTTTCAGACTTCGACGGTTCCAAAGGACCTTCCCACTCCACTTGCGATTCTCCGATGCGATAAGTTTCAGACCCGATACGGGTATGAACCAGAATCAATAAAATTTCAAATCCGAAACTCTGTTCGGACTAAGTAATTTCATTATTTTCTATGTAAATTAGAGTTTAGGCCGTGGAACTCTGTAAAATGATTTAAGAAGCTTGAGCTCACTGATATGAAGGAAAAACAATTTTAAAGGCTTCAGCCTAAACATTAATGGTAAAATAAGGCTAATTCACCGATATTCAAACTCAGAAGAGAGCAATTGAATTGATACATGCATACAATTATCAATTAATAGAGGATCAGCAATGTAGATACATAGAGAGAGGTTTTCTCAAATGATAATACTTTTGGGCACTCTCCCCCTTTGAGCGTCCCATTATTTCATTTTATATATAGTAGATAATCCCTCTCGGTCCTTATCCATACAAAAGCATGCCTTTTACATAGAGTGCTTTAAAGAAATCATGCATAAAACTTATTATCACTTATCCATGAGCGATTATTACAAAATACTTTTATTCTTAATTATATCCCTATCTTAACTAGAAAAGCATAGAAACTGCTGGCTAAAGGAACCCACTCCTTTGCCAGTAGATTTTTTTGGATTTTTTTTGGAATAAGTTTGAAGATTTTTCCTCCAAGTCACATGCTCCTGCATCAAAATTCTACCAAAATGTAGGCACCCACCTAAAAAAGGCTACAACCTTCACTTGTTTTCTAGCTCCAACTGGAAGAGAGATCCAACCCCTTCATCTGATTTACCAGCTACCACTCGAAGGAATATTTAACTCCCTCATTGAAGGCTGTAACCCTCTACACCATCGAGGACCATGTTTCATAAATTTTCATACTAGATCAACCCGCTACAACACTTCACAACTAGTAGGCCATGTTTCATCAAATTTTCAGATTGAACCCACTACCAACATTTAAGCCCAAAACCAATCATAAAAACTAAAACTCATTACTACACCCAACCAATCTCTGAATCAACCAATCTAATAAATTACTAAAACCCTGTAGGTTTTAACCCCTTATAGAAATTACCTGCATACGAATTCTAAAACACAGAAAATAAATGATGCGAGAGCATAACACATAAAACACATATAGACGGAGATTTTTCCCTGGATCCCAAAACCAGGACTACCAGATTGATATTTCATTATGTTCCTTTCAATGTTACAATATATATTTATACATGCCGAAGCATACAATACCATGGACCGAAAACCATCGCGTCCAAAACCATGTGTGAAAACCATGCACAAAATCATAGGTAGGTTCGCCCAACCTAATATAGGGTCCAAAAAAAAATTCCCCGAGGTGTTGCCCTGAACCCCTTAGAAGGGGGCTACCCACCCCCCTCAAACCCTCTAGATAGGGGGCTGCACCCCCCCGACTGTGCAATCGGCGCAACGAAGGGGGGTCTCCACCCCCCTCTAACCCCCCAGTTAACTAGGGGCGCTAGTTGTGGAAAGAATATATCACAACGCAACAAACCCAGTCACTAAATCAACCAAATCAACTAAAAACCAAATCAATCAACTTAAACAACTAGAAAAATCAGAATAATGTAACCAAAATACCAATCAACATACTACACATCATAGAAGTCAGATTCTGTTACTGCAAACCCTGATAAACCATATATCAAAATATATATGCTACTTTATAGTAGCAAACCTACATGTGTACGCGCTTTCCATGAAGGATACCCGCGTACAGATCTTAACTCACTGATTTCTATAAACTAAACCACTATCATTATGAAATAAATAATGAACCATACTCAGATCTGCTACATTGTTCCGAAACAACCATAGAACCTTTACTGAACTTCAAACACAACCAGAAAGTATCATCATCATTATTTAATCAATCCATCCTTAATCAAAACATCATTGTTTAAGATCATATTATCACGAAGACTTCATTGATAGAAAACAGAAAGACAATAAGAATGAATAAATTGATCATACATTCTTTTCATCAAAACCATACTTTATGTATGCACTTTTCTCAAAACATATCCGTGTTTATATGCACTCTTTAGGAAACAAACCCACATGTACATGAATTACTAGTATCACGCCAAGCATGTGTACATGCCTTGCAGGCTACAAAACACTCATTCAGGTCTATAATTTTTTATTCAGACCTTCGTTTCAACACAAAACTTCAGACATACCCAGATCGCAACATATACCGAAAAATATTGCGTCCAGGAGCTATCAACACGCATCAACTCACCTCATAATCAACATTGTTGTCTCAACTCTATTGGATCTAACCCATCATCAAATTCATGGGTTCATACTTATTTATAGATTATGCAAATCATTAATATCCCATTACATGCATATTTTCTTCAGATCTAAGTATTCATAAGGTATTCATCACTTCCACACAATCTACCACTTTAATCTTCATCTCCTTATATAGCTTAGCCCTTATCCAATACCATGGGCTAGCACCATACTCTAGCTACTATTTTTCTTAGATGGGATTAAAAAAACTGTTACTTGGCTCAATACCATAGGGAAACACCATGGTAAGGACCCTTGGTATTTGGAAAACCATGGTGCATAAACTATACATGCCTTTTCTTCTTCATACTCACGTGTGTATGCAGATTTGCTTAACAGAACCCATGTTTAGTTCTTGAAATTTCAACTTTATCATTCCTCTGCCTCTGAACTACTATGCCTTTCTCAAAAAAATCCATCACACATGTAGACACATCCTATTAATATCTTCATCAAGTAGGTTTCCATCAAAGGATAACTCATCAAATAGGTTGTCATCAAGGATAAAACATCAGGTAGGTTTCCATCAAGGACAACACATAATTCATAATGCCAACATCAACTTGGTTGTTTGCTGATGTTTGGATGATTATTGTGTTGAGAGTGTCTTGAGTGCATGTGTGAGTATGAAATACTTGCTAGCATTTCATCTTGTGACAATATTTCTTATATGCAGATGTTACTATTATGTCATTGGTGTTTTGACAGTTTTGTAGGTGATGAAAGAGTTGTGGAATGAGTAGATCATTACCTTGGTATTGGGTTGTGTGTGGTCCAGGTCAGTACTTGTATCCTTGAGAAATTAGGCCCCTATTATTTAGGTTTTTTTCCAAAATGGATTGCGCAATTCCTAAGGTTGATCATGTGACTGCATGTAACACGTGTACGCTCAAGACTAGTCTACAACTAAGGTTACACTATATTGGAATCTCCACCATAGTTGGGGAACTCAAATTATTTACATGCACTAGCTATTTTGGGCTGATTTATCAGTTAACTAGATGGTCAGTGCATTTGATTAAAGTCCCACTACACGACTAGCCTTCCACTAGTTCCTCCAATAGTTAGAACTAGTTTAATTGAAAACAACCTGAGATAATTGACTTTGACTACTAGAAGTTAGCAATCACACATGCTTAACTGAACTCTAACTCCTCCAACTCGAATTTATTGAGTAAAATGGGTGACACAAGCCATGTCATACAAGCTAATTGCATCCAAGTTGTCTGTTGATGTGGAAATTCAAATTTTCTCAATTTAATCAGGGCAAAATTAAATTGAGAATTTCTTGTTGTATTTTTCAAGAATCCTTAAGGTGAATCTAATCCATGTTGCCAATACAACACAAAAATGTTCTAATAACAACAACCAATGGATATAAGTAGCATTCAAAATAAATAAAACAGTAAAAAAATGCATATCAAAAATCGATGGAGACCCTCGAAAAGTACTCCCACTATGTTACCACCTACCCGCATTCATCGAAAGTGCCTCCATCTTTCCTATCACAAAGTACACCTCTATTTTCGGCCTCCATCGCTCTCAATCCCATTAGTTCTTATCAACCTCGATCGCTCTACTTCCTGAGGAACCCATCAATAACGTAAAGGCAAACCCCTAGTCCTTTAAATTTTTTACTAACACCTCATATTGAAAATTTTAAGACAAAAAGATCTATTTTGTCTTATAAAATTCCCCTCCATGTAGTAGTGTCGAATGCAAATACATACAAGTTGTCTCTAATCGTATCAACATATATCAAAGTGACAAAAGAGTAATTAATTTATGGGAAATCTTACGAGGGAAAGTTTTCACATTCTTTAGAGTCGACTACCCCCACAAAACGAATAGCCCGACAAGTCGTTGTCTTTATATAAGATAACATGAATGGAAAGTGAAATAGCAGCATTGGTATAGGCGTGATACAGTAGTAGCTGAGAAGCTCGCGGACTTAGTGTGCACTGTCAGAGTCAATTTTGTACTTGTTAGATAACATTTTCTTAAATTGATATGTTTTTGTCTTAATTGTTAATTGTCTTAAATGGATTTAGTCTCAAGTGGCCATTGTCTCAAATATAAAGTTCTCTTAAAATATTTTTGTCTCGATCTGTTTTTGTCTTAAATATAAAGTTTTGTCTTAAAATAATTTTATCTTAAACTATTTTTGTATTAAAATAAAGTTTTGTCTTAAAATATTTTTGTCTCAAACTCTTTTTGTCTTAAAATATTTTTGTGTTAAACTGTTTTTGTCTTAAATATAAAGTTTTGTCTTCAAATATTTTTGTCTTAAAGTGTTTTTGTCTTAAATTTAAAAATTTGTCTTAAGTTGTGTTTGTCTTAAATATAGATTTTTGCCTTAAAATATTTTTACCTCAAACTCTTTTTGTCTTATATTTTATATTTAAGACAATTCAATTGATATTAAATTTTAATGTAAAATAATTAAAATAAAAAGTGGCTTTTTAAGACAAAAGATTTATTGTCTTAAAAAATGTCCTAAAAACGCCCTTGGTGTAGTTGTGTGTCTTTGCTCCTAATTTCTCAAAAGTCTATGCTATTTAGTTAAATAATTTGTGTGTTTATTATTAATCATATAATTATTTGTATATTTTAATTTCAAAATTGTTACATATAGTATGAGAAACCATTTCAACTCTATCTAGATATATGTAACGAATAACAATCATTATAATTATGTTATTAAAAACATTAGGGTTTATTGACTATTCAGAATTCCTAACATATTTATTAAGAGAAACTTTAGGGTTTATTGACTATTCAGACTTCCTCACATATTTATTACAACCATTCAATATTATGAAAAAACAAGCTAACACACAAACAACTTACCGCACAATAAACGTCGATGTCGTGGAACGCTTGAAACCCTAGAAAATCTTGTCCATAGTTTACGTTTTGTTGTCATATAGACCCCATTTGATCTCAATTTTTCTCATATGGAAGAGACCCTAATTTCGCTGACCATTTTAATCCCTTCGACAGGCAATAACAAGCAGCAAATATCAACCATTCAGCTCCTCCGATGCCTCTGGTTCCGGCACCCTGCACGAGACAAAAAAAATGTGTGTCGCTGCTTCACTAACTCATCTAACGGAGGAGGGACAAAGATGCATTACAGGTAACTGCACGGCGCAAAACCTAGATTTCTGGCCACTCCACTAATTCCTGAGGTGTTAATCCCTTTCAATTATTCATAGTTATCGGAGCTCATTATAGTCAACAATGGTCATCCAATTATTTTTAACGATGAGTTCTAAATTTGTTGACAATTAACGATAAGTTCTAAATTTGCTCAGTTTTAATAGTTTAATAAAAAATAAAAATAAACCATAGTCCACCATATAATAAGTCAAAGACAAGCTAAAAGCTATTTGCAAATTCCATTGAACTTTACAAAAATTCTTCGGCGAAGATGACATGAGACAACATTTGTCGATGCGTTTAGAACCAACTAGTGTGGTTCATCGTCAAGACAAGTTGAAGAAGCAGATCCAGATTAGCATGATAAAAACTAGATCCAGATCCAGATCAATTGAACTTGTACACCGACTCGTAAAAACCCAACAGGTTTCAAGTCTGTCTCCCTAAATTCCCAACATTAAATTTTTAATTGAATGTTTTATTGAGATTATCCAAAGGAAGAGCACTGCATTATTCCCATGTTTTGGGATTCAAAGTACACCAAATGCAGTTGAATTAGTCGGGAAGGATCTTCAAATGACAGTAAATCTAAGCTAGCATATGCTGAGCTATTATTTTTATAAATAACATATTCTTGGTAATATTAGTTATGAAATGAGTTCGGCCTTTTTTTTATTGAGTTACCCAGGAGATTAATATGAGTTGACTGTATGAATGATTTTTGGTGACCTTTGATAATAATTATATCAAGGCATTCTCACTGTATTTCTACCACGGGCTTGGAGGCGTTTACATATCAAATACCCGGTAACATATTGGAGTTTGAGAAAGAATTCACATAGAGGATTAGCCTGCAGAGAATATATATATATATATATATATATATATTATAACGTTGCAAAGCCCTCCGAAAGGCTAGAACGTTGGAACTTTGAACAGTTCCTGTGCAACAAAAAAATTAACGTAACTGTATCGATGAAGTAATATTATTGTTTTAATAGCCTTGCTTCATTTTATCAATAGTTCTACATGGTTTTCACCATTTAGTACTTTTTTTTTTTTTTAAGAAAATATGAATATATATCATTACGTGGGTTGCAAAACATTGTGAGAAATATTAAAATAATAACTTTAAAACTAACTCACAAATCAATCACCACCTGGGGCAGAAAAAAATACAATTATACTTTAATTTCCGGTGATGTATTCCCAAATGTAATTAAAAGAAGAACTGACACATCTAAGGATTTAAAAGCAAATCTGGACACACTAAAAATACCATTTTATTGTGAACATACTAATATACAGAATCTCATTTTAACGTGAATCTAATTCGAATGTGGTATAATCGTATTGGCTTTGTGGCTATATGTAAAAAATGGCAGCGGTTAACCAGCCTGCCATAGGGCATTAAATGCCCGGGGAGATGCAAGTTGGATAACCTGATAACACGCTAACGGGGAGATTGGGCATTAAATAAAAAATGGGAATTCGCGTGTTATCGGTCTATCCTGCATCTCCCGCATTTAATGCCCTATGGCAGGCTGGTTAGCCGCTGCCGTAACAAATAACATATGCATTGATTTTTGTACGATTGGGATTCTTTTATTTTAAATAATTTAATAGGACAAAATCATAGGACAAAAATAAAATCCGCAACCATGAATAGTTCTGCATTAATTTTGTTTATCACTTTTAAGCTTTTGAAACTTAAGTCAAACTCTAGAGAATTAATTATAGCATGGATTTACGGTTAAAATGAAGGTGAATCACATTTTTATTAAAATTTTGAAATATTGGAGAGCATGGTTCTAAATTTAATTTTTGGCATGTGATAAAATGGGAATTAGTTAATATCTTATTATTAATGGAAGGTAATATTAATAAATATAAAATATTTGATTTTACAATCTAAACAAATCGAATGAGGCTTTGCATGAGTGGGTATGTTTTTTTAATTTTAATTAAGTTAAATTTTTAGTGGGTATGTTTTTTTAATTTTAATTAAGTTAAATTTTTATTTTAAATAGAGTGTAAATATTTGACATCATTTTTATAAAATTAAAAGAATGGAGGCTTTGCATGAGTGGGTATGTTTTTTTAATTTTAATTAAGTTAAATTTTTATTTTAAATAGAGTGTAAATATTTGACATCATTTTTATAAAATTAAAAGAATGGAAAATCTTTTATTGCAGAATATTGTAAGCTTAAAAAGATAAACTTAAAAAACTAGATAGGATGTCTAAAGAAAGGGCTAGGAGTGTGCAATTACAAGGATTTTAACTATTAAAAGAAAGGGCTAGGAGTGTGCAAATACTAGGATTTTAACTATTAAAAACAAAAGGTCCATGAATATGCAAGTAAAAGTTACAAATATTTAAATCAAAGGCCTTATAATATAATATGAGTGAACAAATTCCATCAAAAGGTCCATGAATATGCAAGTAAAAGTTACAAATATTTAAATCAAAGGCCTTATAATATAATATGAGTGAACAAATTCCATCAAAAGGTCCATGAATATGCAAGTAAAAGTTATAAATATTTAAATCAAACGCCTTATAATATACGCCGTTATAATATAATATGAGTGAAAAAATTCCATCTCATTTAAATTTTCGAGTGAAATTATTTATATTATCGTGTTAAAGGCATGCCTATAGTTCTATGTTTGCGATGTTTTACACTTGTCTAATTCAAGGACATGATCAATATAAAAGTTATATGCTTCGAGCATGTTTGGTAATATCTTCCTTAGTGATGTAAGGAAGGGATAAGGGTCTATTAGAATTAATGATATTCTTGAGACTTCATATGAAGTAGCATATCAAGCCTATGATATTGATGTGGAAAGGAGGCATTTCCAAAACACATTAGCCACATGAAACACACGGGTGGATTATAATGATAGAAGTGGTTTCACCTTTCAAATTATTAATTATAGATGAATTTAATGAGTTATAAGGGGAGGGGACGAATCCCTAGTCTGACTTGGAGAACGTTGCATCTTCGATAAAAGAGATCAATGGGTACCAAGTTAGGAACATGCTAAGACAACCTAATATTCTAAAAGTGAACAAGCATAATTATTGAGTGATGGATAAATGAGTGGGGATTAATTATCCCTTTATGCACATGGATTAAACATGACATGAGAGATCAACAATGATGACCTAGTGCGAGGATGCCATTGAGTATAATGATACTAGAATGGATAAGAAAAATATGTATAACCATCATGGAATTTTAATTTTGATAGTGATGATTTAAGCAATGATTACACGACCACTAATATATTAAGGATGATTTTTACTAAATTTCCTGTCAGAAGGAAGAATACATGACTAGAGATTAAGGATCAAGATGATGAAGCTCATTTGCATTTTAACGATGTACTTAATTGACTATACCTATCCTGTAGATAGAAAACTTCCTAGTAAAAAATCACGAAATGATTATCAAAAAATAAGGTATCTTGAGGAAAAGATGATACTAATAGTATTGATGTGATAATCTAGATCCTAGATGGATATTGAATGATATTATTTCATAGTTTGTATTCATTATTTATGCAAATGAATGAAATTGATTTTTTTTTCTCATGAAGGATGATAAAAATGCATTATTTCTCTGTATTTGATATGTATTGAGATGATTGTCGTATTTTTTATATTATGATACGAGGTTATCTTAGCAAGTGGTTCCATTTAATGTGACTTTATGTTCTCATGATGTTATGGAAGATTTGGCATATGGATTATTATTATCATGTTATGACTATAACTAATATATTGGATGTATGTTGAAATGTGGTGATTGATAGGAAATCCACAAATGGGCCAAGAGGGTTGGTTTATTTGATGATATCGTGGAAGCTCATACCTGTGAGGGAGAATATGTAACACCATATGGGCTTGGGACAAACTCAATCAACACTACATATGCGAGTGGTTCCTTTGTCATGTATATCACTTAATGGATAGCTCTTGAGGGGCTATGGGACCATCTTGAGGAGGCCATGTGCCTGATATTGTAGGCTAGGTGTCTGATAATAGATTGCGACTCCGAAGTTTGGTGGGGGCATAAGGACTTTCATGTGTGTGGCTGTGCACCTTAGTAGGTGTGGAGAGAGTGGACGAGCCTTGTGAGATGCCCATAGTCATTGAGTAGTAGGACCAGATGCCTGCCTTGGAGCGAATGATGTCTAAGTCGGGCGCAAGCCTTGGGCAAGCCTTAGCCTAGGATACAGATTGATGATGCTTATGCCTTGTTCCGAAACTTGGAAAAGGACAAAGATTCCTTGATATTTGTTAGGTCTTGTGGAAACTTTTGATGTGTGTTGATTGCACTAGTTTAGCAGAGGGTGTCGTGCAAAAGTGAAGTAATAAATAACTAAAAAGATAAAATGTTAAATGATTCAAGTTAACTTCAGGATCATGTTCCTTAAAGAGGGGGAGTGTATGATGTCCCCTAATAATAATAATAATAGTAAATAAAATAGTATAATATTAAAATATAAGAAAATAAATGATGAACAATAAAGAAAAGATAGTAATGGTAAATAAATAATACAAAATTAAAGAAAATAAAATAATAGTAAATAAATAATAGATAATGAAGACAATATAATATTAATAAATAAATAAAATAGTACTCGAGTTCTAAATAATATATATAAAAGTAAACTATAAAAATACTAAAAATAAGTAAAACTAACAAAATGTAAAATAAAATAAGAAAGAGTTAAACTAAGAGAACTATAAAAATAGTAAAAATAAGTAAATTTATCAAAAAGTAAAAATGAATAAAATAAGAAAGAATTAAATTAAGACAAATATTAAATTAAGTAAAACTTAGAATAAATAAGTAAATAAAAGTTGAATTTTGACACATGAAGTGTGTGCTGAGACCCATTTCCATTGTTTGTTTTATTTAATAGACGATGAGGAAGATGAGATTCATCATTCCTTCCCACATTCTCTGCGGAGAAAATTATTGTGAAACAAAGGATTCTCTCACAATAGTACGTTGATTGAGGGCTCGGGGGTAGCGAGTTGTAGAAAGATTATGTGCAACGGAGCCTACGGTTGGGTGGAGATTCGTTCAGAAAACTATGTTGCAGTTAGCGAGATTCAAATAGTGTTGAACTCTGAAATTAAAAGTAAAGATTATCATCGATCATCGCTACAGGTAAGTTGCATTTGCTACTATTTCTAAAAATATATGCTAATTAGTTAAATAGTTTTTGTGTTGATTATTAATCATACAATTAACTTTATATTTTAATTTCGAGGCTGTTACAAATGAAAAATACTTACCACCATTAATCTTGGTGATGTTGTATCGTTAGTGAAGTTTGAGAAATGGTCATTTGTACAAATTGTTTAAAAAATTGGATTAGTTTGTTCATTTTAAAATCTAAAGTATATGGAAATATTCTTACAACTTTTGTAATTAGTGATTATTATAATAGAAAATAATAACAATTATGAATACTCGATATGAGATGTCTTCTTTTCAATTGTTATTGGAAATTTTGTCCATCTTGTACTCACGTCGCATAGAGATGATTCTAACTACTACCACTATAATCCTAAGTATACCACATTTTTCCCCAGCATGTGGTCATAGGTAAGCAACTGAGGCTTTGAACATGGACTTCATACTCATCTTTACTTTACATTTTTACGGGCTTTCCGAGTGAGCTCCCTTTTTTTTGGGAGGGGGGGGGGGGTTTGGGTTGGGGTGGGGTACTTTCTATTATAACTTGTTAATAATGGACATAATATTTATTTATCATATTTCTATTGTACTATATTGATAATAGATGTCACGAAATATTTATTTACTTTCATGGTAGTGATTTAGCATGCATATTATTGACTTTTTGTCATAGTATATCCATGATATACATGTTATTCTATAACTCTCCACACGTGGCTATCATTGAACCTACATCTTACTATGTATTTTAATTCTCTTGTGCTCAAGGCCTTGTGAGAATATATTGGTTATAGACATGTTTTGATTTATTTGTTGGGATTCACATTTCTATATCTTCTAATTTTCATGTTGTTAATGTTTTTTTAATAATATATTGATAATAGATATCTTATGATATATATTTTTTGAGTTTATGATGGTGATTGAATTGCTATACCTTTGTATCTCTACTACTTTTCATGATTCTCAAACAAAATGGAAAATGTGTGGCCTTATCTATTTCAACATGTAAGACAAAAACATGGTTTAAAACATTAAAACCATCATGCTTTACCTAAGGCATTATTTTTGGTAAAATTTCCACTTATATGGTTTTTATTATCGATGTTATGCACTTGACCTACGAAGAATATCAGAATTCCATAAATAAGAGAACAATGTCACTAGAAACACAGAAATAGCACATGAAATGAGATAAGATACAAATATATTATATTATTTAGAAGCAGAATATAATTTTCACTTTCCTCTTTGAGGGGGGAAGCCTTTAAAAGAGTACATCTCAATTACAACAAAATTAGATGACTCTTCCCTTACTATCTAAGACTATTTATAGCTTCATAACATCCCAAAACCCTAACTACTCATGATCCCTTGCATAATATCGGTTCAACCATGGCCCATTTATAAGTACTTGTTTTCCCCTTTCCATAATGTGGTTCAACCACTTAGAATCATTATTAACGTGGATAATTCCTTACAGGCTTTATTAACTCAACTAAATAATTGTGACTCTCACTAGGTCCCTCGGGATTATTACATAAATAAAAGGTTGAAGGTTGTGTTGGTCCAGCTTAGGGGTATAAATTATATCATATATTTTAATATCAATCTCGATTTGTAGAAATTTGAAGCACACCAATTTATATGGAATTTAGATCTGACTAGTTTTGGACAAAATAATGAATTTAAACACACTTGCATGTAATGTATGTTAATGATTTAAATGTCTTAAATAAGTAAACACCAAGCTCCCTTACAAGAGATACAATCATAATGTTTCAAAATCATAGAAAAATTTAGATCATCAAGTCCTTTTAAATAATGAAATACTAAAGTAGCATAATGAATTGGAAAAAATGACAAACTGAAAATCTTTTAGTAGTACAATTAAGAACACATGAAGCTATTTTACAAGAGATCTGTGCACAGTGTATATCAGACTTTAGCAACAGTTAAATCTTTTTAATAGAAGTAACGGAAAGAAATCATATAAAAAGCTACAAAAAATCTGAAAAAGCATGCGAGACATTTAAAGATTAAGTGTACATGCTTGGAAATGGGTGTCCTCCATGCTTCGCTTGTATGCTTGAATGAAATCCAGTTAAGAAAGTGTGTACAACAACATCAACATAATCCACATAACACAATGAAGGTATCCAAAAATCCAAATATATTGGCTTCATTCAAGCAACATTCTTAAAAAATAATAACGTATATCTTACTTCAAGTGCTACATATTTATACAAGATGTTTGATAACCAAAACCAATAAAAATTATCAAATCGGTTTCTAAGATCATAGGTAAGTGATAATAGGTTTAATTCGACCTTAGGATCCATGAAATATGAATAAAATCACTTAAAATAAAACATTGTTCTAATTTATTGTAAAAAACAAGAGATTTTCTGAGTAAGTGGCCTAGTTTGACCATTGTTGATTGGGAACATGTGAGGCTCTTGCCTGAAGGAAGATAGGAATTTATTAATCCTTGGACATTAAGGATCATCCCAAATATCTCAAAATTATCCCAGTTTTCATGCACACATGCCAAGCTTGGAGCTATTCCAAGAATTTACAACATCGTGTAATTTCTAGTAAAAAAATTAATTTGAATGTCAAACTTTTCCAAAATTCAACTCATGAAAAGTAAATGATAAATGTATCGGAGATGGTAAAACTCAAGAAATTTTGGACGATGTATGAGAGATATGGAAGGAAAATAGAGGGAAAATATGGGTTATGTGACTAAAATAAACATCAAAAAGTGGCACCCAACTTTCCCCCAAGAGGAAGATATTGCATGTCCTCATGCATGAAACTCTCTCTGATTCCTTATCACTGATCCTTTGCCACCTCCATTTCCTATAATAGTATTTCCGTATTATCTTAATTAGTGTGAAGAATTTTTAATTTCTAATGCTTTGGCTTTATTGCCTTGTTCTCTTGATACCATTTGTATGCTTGCTTGGAAATTAAGATTTCTTGTATTTCCAATTTATTTTTTCTTCTTCAAACTTTCATTTTCCTTTCCAAATTTATAACTTTCAATTTTGAGTTTTTCATTATCCTTTTTAAGATGTCTTTGAAGGATCTCCATCTCCTTCATAGTTTTTTTTAATTTTTCAATTTTTTTATTATTCTCTGAAGGTCCTTTTCTTTTTACTTTCATTAAAATTTCTGGATCTTTCTAATCAATATGAATATAATTTGGTGTTTCCTCTTCCTTCTTATACCTTTCTTTGTGCTCTTATAAGGCTAGAAGGTAATGATATTGAAATTTTTTTGCTTCATCATCTTTTTATGTTATTTCTCCTCTTTAGGCACATGAACACTTCCTGGACTTTCTTTCATAATTTTAAAAGATCTGGACTTTCTGTTGAAGCTCTTCCTCTATTCTTATCATACTTCTCATTTTTTTCCTTTCCATAGGCCTTTTTGAGCTTGTCGTCCTAGGAATATTTAGTTCTTCTTAATTATCAATAATAATGAAAATTTCTTCCTCCCTTGAGCCTTCTTCCCTAGTTTCAAAATCATTACTTAATAAAAATTCATTCCATGAAAGCTTTTTGTTTTTTAATTCGTGCATAAAAATCCTTTTGATGAGGCCATGATAATAAAGTATTGTTTCCCTATTTTGACCCTGTTTTTGGGCTCCTTTAGCCATTTTAGAAAGGATTTCTAGTAAAAAATAAGGCATAATGATCTCACAATCACCTTTCAAATGTTGTAAAAGTTTAATGTGATACAAGTATATTATACTTAACCTTACCTCACATGTGATTAATTTTTAGATAATCTAAGCCATCTCATCCCATGCATGAACTAACTAGCTTCTTGAAATCCCTTTCTTCGAGTTAATAAATGATGCTCTCGATCTACATAAAAATGGGGTCCAAGATTTATCTTTTCATTACTTAGTCTTGAAGTATCTTTCTCCTTGCTAAGGTATTCAAGTCACCTGTGTGATAATGTCTTGCGATAGTATTATGGTGAGGTTACTTATTGAGCCCCTCTCAACATCAAAAGTGGAATTAAATTCCACACAAAAATTTTCACTATAACCATCCAACTTCTCTATAAATGAAGCCAGATGATATTTTTCAAGAAGTTCAAAACAATTGTTATGAATTTATGTGGAATCAAATCTCACTAATTCAAACCTAGATACCATGATGATTTTATAAAAGAAAAAACAACATTTTATTTTTCTGTAAATCTTCTAAAATTTTCTGGTTTTTCAAGCCCCAATTTTTGACACAAATCTGTTAATACCCTGGTTTTCTATCTCTGTTTAAAATGAGAAAACAAATTCCTAAATTTTTTGTTTCCAAATCCACCATTTTTGCATCAATTAGGGTTCATGTGAAAAATTTTCTTACCTGTTGCTCCATATTTGAAAAAGAAAATCCTTTTTAGTTGTGGTTTTCAACCTAATGTTTTTCTTTCTATTCCATCCATGCTTAAGAAAAGTTGTTTTCTTCAAGGAATATTGACATACAAATACATGCTTGCAGTGGTTTTCCTTAAAAATAAGAATGTCTTACCTCTTGAGGTCGATTGCTTATTAGTTTCAAACTCCTCACACCAAATCACCCCAATCACCTAAATTATGTGTTTTCCTTCAAAATCTTCAACACTCTATTTGATTTGACGAAAAGGAAGTGATTATGTGTTAGACAATTTCATATGTCAACATACAAATCATGTTTTGTATGGTGGGAAATTGTTTTTTTTTTCTCTGTAAAAACTATCTAAGTAATATATTATATGTACAAAAAGATTACAAACTGCATGACATGCCTTCCAGAGCCTGAAGAGTAGCCCTGGGACTCCTGACTGTAAACCTTATAGCTCCCTCGCAGGGGCAGCTTCTCCAAAACCAAACTGAATTATCCATGAAAACAAAAAACCCATACAGGGGCAGCAACGAACCAAACTCTTAAGACAATAAACTAGACACATGATTGCCCATGCAGGGGCTAGCAGCAGAGATAGTGTGACCTTTATATCAGACAAATGTAAGCGTGACTGTGTTACTGATGTCAGCTATCCAATTCGACTTCCCAATGATGAGGCAAGACCATAGACATGACCAAAGACTCAGAATTAACCAGGACCAAGAAGTAAGAAGCGAATGCCAAATGACTGAGACAGAGGAAGCAAAAGCCAGAGGACCAAAAGACAAAATCAAGACGTTACCCGCCACAGCTTCAATCTTGGGGACGAACTGAAGATGGCTGGATGGACGCGAAGTATGCATCTGCCGCCTCAGCCAGGCTCGGATCTTCCACGACATAAGCCCACCCGTCACCTTCCGCGCGCCCTTCCCACATTTTCCGCTATGTATCTTCTTCCACACTTGGAGGAGGTGGCCCCATCGGAGGGAAGCGGTCTTGCAGACTTGATTCCCCCTTGCTTCCAACAACAGACGCTGGAAGCACCTCAGCAGCGTTCTTTTCCACAGACGAGTGTTCTTTTCCAAGACTGATCTCTCTGCCCGAGTCTTCCAGTTGTTTTTCCTGCGGGTCCTGGAGATGTTCTTCATCTGGAATTTTTGTAAACATGATGGAGATGTGGGCGTTAACGCCTGCATTATCCTCGGTGCTTGGCAAGGTGAAAACCACGGAACCGAAAGCCGGGAGCTCCGTTTTCCTTTCACAGGAACCCCCAACCTCCACATATTGTCGAATGGGAAGCGGGGTTGCTCTAGCTCTCCTGTGACAGTAGCAGCAGCAGCAGTGGTGGTGCTCATCTGCTGCAGGTGATCTTGAGGAGGACCCTCTAGATGGGCCTCTTCTGCATGGCTGTCGTTCGCGAAGTTTAGCCATTGTAAGTCTAAAGCTACCTCTGTATACTCGATGGTGAACCTGGAATTGGTAGCAGCAGCAGTTTCCTTCCAATTCACTCTCAGATGCCCAGCTTTCCCCTTGGCTACCTTCGCTTGAGAGCCAACAATTTCTTTTCCAGACTTGATGCTGCAAAGCATCAAATTGCCATCTCCTCCCAACCCAGCAACCAGAATGGCCACCAAGACAATTCTCCAGGCTGCAGGGGAATGAAACGGTGCTTGGCCGGAGCTTGCTATGCTTCCACGACCGCCAACTTTCCTCAGGCCAATATGCCTTGAACGAGCCATCAAACCTGTGATATTTTCCCCCAAATTCTCGTTGCAGGTGCACATTAATGCCGCCCTGCTCCTCCATCTACCCCGCCTCTTCTTCATTGAATGCATTATCAACTTGGGTGGCTTAATTGCCATACGACGGCCTCCATCGGGGAGCTAAAGGATTTACACGAGGCAGCCCATGCGCTGCATGTGGCGTGCCTGTACTTCTCGACTCGACACCCGCATCCGGGGGTATGGTGGGAAATTGTTACATTAGGTTTTGGGCATAATTAGTGATGAGGAAGGCATCAAAATTAACAGAGGAAGACACTTCAGGTTTCTACGCAACCAGGGTTTGATTCTCAAGGAGTGCTTTATGTTTTAAATCAACACTAGAGGAATACAGGGTTTAAATATGAGTCAACTAGCATCATACATATTGAGTGAACCAATAATCAAATGTGGAAAATATGAAAATAGTGACAGAGATTACCTTAAGAATTCATGGTATCGTTTTGACAGATTCAAGCGTATAAATGAAAGTGCTCACTCGTGAGTGTGCTCATGAGTTCATTTTTCGTCAGTGATTCCCTATTCTCTCTATTGGGTTTGTATGGAAAATTATAACAAGGGTATATGGAAAATCATAGATAAATACACTTTTCAAAATCATTACAAAGTACCCAAGGTGTTATATGAGTTTGTAGTCTTCAATTTATTTCAACATTAGTACACTCTTTAGCCCATATAGACTTTATCAAATTGCAGGTAAGATAGACTAGGACAAAGGTATTCATATCACCATAATATGATTTCACAATCAATTTTAATCATAATAAGCATAATGGAGTTTTGTAGCTATCATTTTTAAAAGAATTTACCACATCAACATTCATAAGTTCTTCTTAAATCATGTGCCTTTTTCTTTAAACTTGTGCATCGATACTTCCTTGAATCATATTATTTTATCCTTAGCTAAACACTTTGCATCCAAAGAAATTTTTTAAATGAAATTGATTCTGATATTTTTAGAAATGAAATTGTCAACATTAAAATGAAATTTTCTTACTTGAACGACCACTCTTTGTTGAGAATTTTTTTACTTCCTTCTTATGCACTATTTTAGGAAATATTGTGCCATGATGTAGGCCCTTATTATTATTTTCCTTGAAGAGAAGAAATCCCTTAATCTTAGGCAATCCTTTTTCTTCTTCTCACATTGATACTTGTGACCATTATTGACAATTTTCCTTTATATCTCCTTATTCTTTTTGGAAAAATGGTATACCACTTTTTGATGTTTAGGGAAAGTTAAATGAAATGAATGATATTGTAAATGAGGTGGAGGGCTATGAAAGGGAAATAATTATTAAGAGAGAATGGGTAAACTATCATTAATTTTAATTGAAGAAGTTTTTCAAAAGTAAAACACTAAAAATAAATTTCTCTTATAGAATTTTGATGTATGATTCAGATCTTAGGAGGAGGCCCCTAAGATCTAAAAGATTTAAATGGATCTTGGGGGAGAGGCACCCAAGATCTGAAAAACTGAAATGACATAAGAAAAAGAGGAGAATTCCCAATAAACAAACCACAAAGGCTTTTTTTATTAAAACACTAGAATAACTGCAAAAGCTACATTGTGGTGAACAATGTGTCCTTTTACAGAATGTGACTTGTTACTTATAGAATTTTTCAGTTACAATACCACGGGTCAATTCCATGGGTGAATGAATACCATGGGTGGATGTCACAATACCATAGGAAAATACCATGGGTGAATGAATACCATGGGTTGATGTCACTTACAATACCATGGGTGGATGCGACTTACAATACCATAGGTAAATTCCATGGGTGGATGAATACCATAGGTTGATGACATTTTCTATTCGAGTCATTCCTCCCTCATTAAGAAGCAATGGTCCCCATTGCATGAGGTTCCCTCTTGTGAAGCCTTTGTTGAATATGAAGAGCCACTGAAGAGAAGGGTTTTATGTGATTAACCCATAACCATGATGAACAAAGATCTGAGGATAGAGATACACTGTAATGCTTGTGACCAACTGTGATACTGACATTGTGCGGCCTAGAAAATGGACTTCGATGAATTGTGGGTTTGTGGATGACCCATAACCATGATGAATGATGATCCAAGTATAGAGATACCCTCTAATTCTTGTGAACAATTGTGATACTAACAGTGTGTGACCTAGAAAATGGACTTCGATGAAGTGTGGGTTTGTGGATGACCCATAACCATGACAAACTAAAATTCAAGGAAAGAGATACCATGTAATGCTTGTGATCAACTGTGGTACTAACAGTGTGCGTCCTAGCAAATGGACATCGATTACAAGGATTTTGTGGGGTTGACCCATAACTGTGATGCTGGTTGTTGATGAAGTAGCAAGTGCCTACATAGCCTCGAGTGGGAAGGCACGTCACCAAAGAACCCAATCTGGATGCTGCTATGGTGAAACTGATGAATGTGAAGTAGGTTCCTAGTAAAGTGGGGTGGAAGGGCACGTCTCCAAAGGGAACCTACTCTGAATGTTGCTCTAGATTTAAAATGGACATAACTCGATCAATATAGCTCAGAATATTTATCATAACCTATTTTTGGAAAGAGAAGGACCATTTTGCATCTTCCCATGTGTTGGAAATCCTTATCTGGACACTCTATAATCTCAGATTCACATTGCAACTTTTATGTCATCATAAAAGTTTTGAAAAAATAACTGATTTTAAATTAGCAATATCTCCTACATCGAAACTCTGATTTGACCCATTTTTTTTTAAATTGGCTGATTTTTTGAGAGGAGTTCAGATCTACAATTATTTTTCTAAAGCTCTGCACCAAAAAAAAAAAAAAAAAAAAAAACAAATGATAGGAAAGTTGTTGTCCACGAGTTGTCACTAAAAAAATTCTACAACATAGCTGATTTTAAATCAACGATATCTCCCTCAGCTGAACTCCGAATTGACCGAATTGTTTTTTGAATTTCGTATTTTTCACAAGGAATCTAGAGATGTTATTTTTTTTTTTGTAAATTTTGCACCAAATGTGTCAGGTTAGATCTACAAACTCACCACCAAAAAAAGAATTCCCGCAAAAAAATTAAAAAGAAAAATTCTTCCCACTTTGGCCAACAAAGTTCTCTGTGTAGGTCGTAGCACGTGCATGAATATTGTTGAATATTTATGAAAATTTCTAAAACTAAAATATGCATTAAACCTCATTCTCATAGAGTCATAACCTACTATGATACCACTGATCCAGATCTTGGAAGGAGGCCCCTAAGATCTAACATATTGAAATGGATCTTGGGGGAGAGGCCCCCAAGGTCTGAAAAATTGAAATTGTAGAAGAAAAAGAGGAGAATGCCCAATAAACAAAGCACAAAGAAGATTTTTATTAAAATGAAGAAGAACTGTAAAAGATACATTGTGGTGGACTATCTGTCCTTTTACAAAATGTGACTTGTTACTTATAGTATTTTTCAGTTACAATACCATGCATCAATTCCATGGGTGGATGTCATAGTACCATGGGAAAATACCATGGGTGTATGAATACCATGGGTCGATGTCACTTACAATACCATGGGTGGATAAATTCCATGAGTGGATGAATACAATGGGTTGATGCCATTTTCTAATTGGATCAAAGTAATTCCTTCGTCATGCCTTGTCTTTGGTTTTGTGGCTGATTTGATCGGAGATGCTACTTCATGTCTGCTCTTAAGCTTTTCCTTACATCGGACCTTCGAATTTTCTTTCCTGGATCTATAGACCTCATGAATTGCTTTAAGTGTTTTTGTATTTCATTGTTGGAGTAGGCTATAGGTCCCTCTCCTAAAGATGTTGCCAAGCTAAGATTTCAGGTCCCTCTAAAAAATTAATTTCTTCAAAAGATAGTATAGATGGCTACAAAGTCAGATCTCTCTGTCTAATCATACAGGTCCCTCTGAAACTGAGATTTTATTCTAAATATAGTGCATAGCTTTTAAGAGAATTTCAGAGAGGAAAAACTGAGAAATTATGCACAAAAACTCATAAATGATGCACCTTCCCCCTCAACTTAGGAATTTAGTTATCCTCAAGTCATGTTTGCAAGTGAAAATGTTTTATTGACAACCAAAAAACTTGAAATTATTCAAATGACAATTTGGAAAAGTAAATGGTAGATCCTTTTTTGAATTTAGATTGGCCAATTTTTCTTGGTTTGCCAATGAGAATTATGTTTATATTGTGCCAATTGTCTGGTTTTAACAAGAAAACCATTCTTTTATATTTATTATATTTTTTATCATTATTTTTTATTTTTTATTGAGGAGGGAGGTAATGTAGACACAAGATCGTGTCTTTCTAGTATCTTCATCTCATTTTGTTGTAAAATTTTCTTCAAAAAGTATTCTTTGTTTATAGGCTTCTTGTAGATCTTTAGCCTATGTCCATTAACCAAAAATGAGACTTTTTCTTCATCAATTTTCTTGACCTTGACCAATCCATTCTCATAATATTCTTCAATCTGATATTGGCCAAGCCAATGAGTTTTAAAATTTGGCTTGAAAATCTTTGAATTTTGAATCAAATAATAAGGTCGAGTCACCTACATTGAACTGTTTCTTCTTGATCAATTTTGTGCCATGTTGCTCTCTTTTGTTGACTCAAAAAAATATATTGTATTGTTTCTTGTCTCATTTCATCTAATTGATTTAACTACATCAGCCTTTCTTTTTGTGCTTTATCTATATCCATCCTGAAATAAACTACCAACTTGTAAGTATAAACTTAAAACTCAATGGGAACTAATACTTTCTTACCATATACCAACTGATAAGGATTGGAACCTGTTGTATTTTTTCAAATGATTTTATATGCCCATAAAGCCTCATGAAGCTTTTCTAAACAATATTTTTTTATTTATCCAAACTTTCTTGGTCATGATTGCTTCTAAATTTTTATTAGTACACTCCACTTTTCCATTTGCTTATGGATGATAGGCTTGATTTTGTATTTTTCTACTATGCCTTGCACTAGTTTACAGGTAAATTGTGTTCCTTGATCAGTACCAATTTATCTAGGAACTCCAAATATTACAAAAATTTCTTCAAAGAGAAAGTTAAGTACTATTTTTTTTGTAGCTCTTGGAAATTCTTTTGCTTCCACACAATTTTTCACATAGTCAAAACATGCCAAGATATACCTCTTTCCATTTGATGGTGTATTGATAGGACTGATGAAATCAAGTACCCATTTCTCAAATGCCTCTATGAGAACTTGTGGCTTTAGTGGAATTTCATTAGATGGTACTAGTATGCCTATCCTTTGACCATTGTCACATAATTTGAAATATTTCTTGGAATCTTTAAAAATCGATGGCCAATAATACAAGAAATTGAGTATTTTTATGTTGTTTTCTTATCTGCAAAATGTCCACCACAAGGTTTTTCATGACAATATTTTAAATTTATAATATCTCATATTGTCTTACACATAAATAAATGTGTAATTTATAACTGATATTTCAAATAAATTTTCATGAGGAAAATTGTCTCAAACAAGAACAATATCACTAGGAGTATGTAAACGAGATAGAAAATATGCCACTTGAATTTCCCTTCCAAGTCTATTTAGGACATTAATGTTGAATTCCTAGATGAATAAAAACCACTTTGTTATTATGCCATTAGTAATGGGTTTATTCAT
Organism: Pinus tabuliformis; assembly: GCA_031772625.1. Lineage (NCBI taxonomy): Eukaryota > Viridiplantae > Streptophyta > Pinopsida > Pinales > Pinaceae > Pinus > Pinus tabuliformis. The sequence continues at coordinate 1,187,329,520 of CM062820.1, read as the reverse complement.
CAAATACATGATGGCAGAATGATCTATATGGATGAAGACTTGATAACTTATGATGCAATGACAGAATTTCTTCATGACATGAACTATTGCCAACATTTCTTTCTTACTAACTACATAGTTCAATTCTGCATGATTTTTATTTGTCTAATAAAATAAATATCAAGTCATAAGATTCTCTTTCTAACCCAGAGATGCCCCTATTATAGTTTATGATTCATTAATAGAGATGTGGAATGGTAAAGTCCAATTAGGTCCTCTCAAGATAGGTGTTGTGGATAGTTTATCTTTGAGATTTTCAAATTCTTTTTGACAATTATCATCCCAAGGAAATTGTATATCTTTTGAAAGTAATTTGAATAAAGGTAAAGCTATTTTATTGAAATTTTCAATGAACCTTATATAAAATCCTACATATACAAGAAAACTTCTTACTTCCTTTTGATTTGTAGGTTTTGATAAATTAACAATGATTTGTCTTCTTTCTTGATCAACTATTATCCCTGAAGATGAAACATCATGACTCAACACTATTCCTTCTGTTAAGATCATAAATATTTTTTCATTACTAAGAGATAAGTTTGTTTCCATGCACCTTTTTAAGATTTTTTCTAGTTTGTTCAAAGAATCGTCAAAAGTGTTTTCATACATAGAAAAATCGTCCATATGAACCTCTACATATTCATGTATTGAGCTAACAAAAATAGCCAAAACTTCTCTTTGAAAATTAGCTAGTACATTACACAATCCAAAGGGTAACACATTGTCGGAAAATGTAGCCCATGAATAGGTAAAAGTAGTTTTGTCCTTGTTTTCTAACGCTATTTTAATTTGATTGTAGCCACTAATTTTGTATATAAAGAGAAGTTTGTTTCTAGGTTAGTAGATTTAAGATTTGATCTATGATGGTAATGGAAAATGATATTTAATAGTTTCTTTATTTAATTCTCAATAATCTATACAAATCCTCCACTTCCCATTTTTATTTGGAACGAGTACTAAAGAAGATACCGATTGATTGTTAGAGATACGGTAGATAAATCTTACCTTTAATAGTTTTTGCAGTTCTTCTTTAACTAACTCGTTCAAAATTGGGTTCATTCTTCTTTGAGGTTGCCTTATAGGTTTTACATTATCATCTATGTAAATATGGTGAGTGCATATTTCAGGATTAATGCCTTGCATATTAGTTTACTCCCAAGCAAATTCCTTTAAATATTTCTTTAAAAGTGCAATCAATTGTTCTTGTTGTGATTGTTCCAAATTTATACCAATTTCCAAACATTTCCTATGACTAATTTAAATTGTTTTTCTTTGAGAATTTGTGATTGAACTAACAAGAAAATAGAATTAAATAACATTTATAGAGAATTACTTGTGCAATTTTCCTAAAAATGTTGTTATAGAATCTGATCTGCAATAATGTATTGCGTAGTTCTTAATTTCTATAAGATATATGGTTCCAAAATGGAATAATCTATTAGACATTCATTATTCTCCTCCATAAAATTAAGAGCTTAATTCATACTTAATATAGGTTGAATTACTTCTTCCTTTTGTTGTTTTGTTTCTTCAGACCATGATGATAAAGAAGGTGATTGAGCGGGAGGATAGAGTATTATATGTTTTCTTTCGTTTCCATGTGAAATAATTATGCTTCATGATCTACAACTAATGAAGGCATCTATTGTGGCCAACGAACTTATTCCAATAATTAATGGTTGTCCTCCTAGATTTGACTTTGTTTGAAGAGCTAAGAAATCTACTGGATACCCCAACAATCCAAGGAATCTACGATATCTTCAATAATTCCTTATGGCACTACTTTAGATCTATCAACTAGTTCCAAAATTGTAGTGGTTACTCGAATATTTTGTAGATTCAAATGTTTAATTTTTTTTATTTTTCATCACATTAATAGCTACTCCCATGTTAATTAAAGTATTAGGAACTGAAAATTTGTTTATAGTAATTATCACCATTGGAATACCTGTATCAACATATTTTTCAATTGTATTATTTGTTGACATGAGGCTACCTAATTTTTCAGTCACATGAATTGTTGGTGAATCTTTCATTCTTTTGATAATTTTATTTATATATAATTCCTTGATTGCCTTTGTATATATTGGAATATATTTAATAGCTTGAAATACAAAAAATTTCACATAAGACTTTTTCAATTCATCTAAGGTATCAAATTTAGGAAGAGAAATTAAATATTTTTTATCAACTAACCTTTCTAGAAAACGAGGTCTTTGAGTGATTATCATTTTATTGTTTTGAATTTGATTATCTGTTAGTACATGCTCTATGCTTAATTTTTCATTACTTGTATCCTCTTCTATTTGTTCCTCTATGATGGTAGGAGATTCATTTTGTAGAAATTTTCTCGGCCTTAGGTGGATATCTTGAATAAGAAGGATTGAAGATATAGGAAATGAGGTTCCTTCCTATAGATTATACATTGGTATTTTCACTTTATTACTCATATTTTCCACTAGTTGGAATGGAAATTGAGTTGGTCTCAATGGTCATTGGTTAGACGGCAGCTAAAGCTGCAAAGGTTGGGTTAACGGTGGTGTAGGTAATCATTGTTGAGGAAATGGATTTTATGGTTGGGGTTGATGGAATTATTGATATGGAAGAGGTTGTTGCGCATAATATTGTTGGTATTTTTGGTAATATTGTTGATATGGATGTTGATATGGATATTGATATGGTTGTTGGTAGAATTGTTGAGGATTGTGGTTTCCATAAGAATATCCTCATCCTTGAGAATATTGGTTTTGGGTTTTTTGAGGAGGATAAGACTACCAAGGCATAGGATTATTCCACAATTCTGAATAGGATATTTATAATTTCGAGGAAATTGTTGAGCAAATTGGTGAGTATTATTTTGAGGAATACCTGCAAATCGTGGGTGCCAAGGTCTTCATGATCCTAGGTGGTAAAGGTATTATTTTCCTTTACCTTATTGCATTTGGATTAACTACAATACCTTCAACTTTGGACAATCATCAGTTGCATGATTTTAGGTGCAAAGTCTACAAACCTAAATATTGTCTAAAGGATATTCTTTCGATGGATGATTATTTCTCCATTTAGGACAAAAAATGTTAACACTTGATTTTGTTCTTCTTGTTTCTCTCTTGTTTTAGTATATCATTTTGTGTTCCTAATGAAATTAAGGTATCTATTTTGAAATCTTTAAACAAATTTCTGAGTTTAGCTCTTGTTATGCCTCTTTTTGTTGATTTGGTAACATTAGAATTTACATCTCTTTTTCCAGTTTTAGCTCTACGTCTTGAATATTTCCGAGATAATTCAACAAACTCTTCAAACATTAAATACAAAATATATGATTTTCCCATTACATTAATAATATCAGTATATTCATCTCGTATGCCTTTTAAAAATATTGTTCAAATGATTTCTTCACTCAAAGGCTCATGTTTAGATTTTTGTAAATTTTAGGAAAATCTTTCTAAATATTCCTCTAAACATATGTCTTCTTGCTAAGACATTCTAAAAATATCATCCTTTGAATCTCTAGACCTACAATATGCTTGATATTTCTGAAGGAATACATTTCTCATGTCATGCCAACTAGCAATAATATGTTCACCTACTCCCATGGACCATTTTAATGAAGATTCCCTAACGGTAGTAAGGAAAATACGAATCTTATTTGTATCAACCATATAACCATAGGTACAACATAAAATATCAAATTCAAAGATAAATGAGTAAGAATCTTTAGGTTTAATACCATAAAGATTTGGTAAAACAGAGCGTGAAATATTTTTCATTTTTACCTCTTCTGTCAAAATGTGACTAGTGTCTAGGAATGGAAATCCAAAGGTAGTTTAGTGTTCTTAATGCTGATTTTATTCTCTTTCATCTTCCCTTTTATTTTTTTCATTTTCTCTTCTTCTATCCTCTTCTTCTTTCCTTTGGGTTTCCCATTCTTGTCTTTGTCTTTCATAATCTTTTCATTGTTATGGAGTTAGTCCTCTTAATCCTTCTAGCATATTGGATAATTCTTGTTTTTTCATTTCTTTTACAATTGTTTCCTCAATAGCCTTGTATAATGTTTCTTTTGTTGTTTTAGTAAGAATCTAACATTTTGTTTGTTGTTCTAATTGTTCAAGGATAATTTGGACAATGTGTTTCTTATTTTTTTTTTCCTACATAAGATATTCTTTCTTGTTCTTGTTTCCCCTTTACTTCATAGGCCAATAAATTTTGTCTCTTAGTAAGAGTTAACCTTTTCCCTGAACATTGTTTTTCTTTTAACTCTTCCAAAGTTGGCCCTCTAGAAATTGTTGTAGTTAGCTCAGATGTAGATAGTCCTACTCCAAACAATGGTTGAATATTTTGGGGGTTTTTCTTTGTGTGTCTACCTTTTCATCCCTTTTTCAAGGCATAAAGAAACATAACTAGGATAAAAACTAAAATATGTTTTGTTGTTTTTGTTTTTAAAGGAAATATAAATGAATTAGCTAAGTTTATTGTGTGTAAATGTGCTTCCCCAGAAACAATGCCAAAATTGTTGGTTTAGTTTAGGGCTATAAATTAGATCCTATATTTTAATATCAATCCATATCTAATAGAACTTTGAAGCACACTAATCTATATGGAATTTAGATATAGACTAGTTTTGGAAAAAATAAAGAATTTAAACACACTTGCATCTAATATATCTTAATCATTTAAATGTTCTAAATAAGTGAACATAAATATCCCTTATAGAAGATATCATCATAATGTTTAAAATAATATCAAGATTTAGATCATCAAGTCTCTTTATAAAAATGAAATACTAAAGTAGCATAATGAATTGCATAAAATGACAAATTGACAATCCTTTACTGCTGCAAGTAAGGACACATCAATCTCTTTTACAAGAGATCCATGAACAATGTATATCATACTTTAGCAATATTTAAATATTGTTAATATATTGAAACATAAATAAATCTGTTGAACACCTAATCCTCTAGGGTTGGTGTGGAATGTGAACAGACACGAGAGTCCAAGAGACCACTTAGTATATAAAGACCAAGGTTCACAAGGAATTTTTTTTATATTTGAATTTTGTTAATATAATGCATCACATGATTATCTTTCATATCTATTGTTCACGTTCCATGTGTGTTTAACATGGTATGAGAGTTGTAGGAGAATTCTGGCTCTGCTCCAATTTGAGGCACTTGTTTTGTGGCCTCTCTACATGTGAGTTTTGTCTTCCTTGTTTGTGAGGCTACCAACATGCACCATATCATTCCTATATTTCTCTATCCATAGTTTTGAAATAGAAAAGAAAAAAGGGACAGTGTCCTCTTACTCAATGTGAAGCTTAGGGAAGCACAAGGGGGGAAGCGAAACATTTCAAATTCTCTACAGCACGTCTTGTTGCTTGGATGTTGATGCCAATGCTGATGGTAATTATTATTGATGTTATGTGCTTTGCATATTTGTAAACGCAGACTCATTATAGTAATAATCATAATCACCATCAATAATAGAATCACAATAATTATGGGGATTATAGGTGATAGGATACTAAATCCATTAACTTGGTTTCCTTCCCTTAACTTGGTGGATTTTATTGATAGTTAGATCTAGGCCCTCATTATAACCACCCTTTCCATTTGGTGTTAAACATTGTTTAGTCAGCCTGACTTAGTCTTCACACCTGGTGATTCCATATATATTACCGCTCTTTGATTAACACCATCGATTCGTCCTCATATCACCCACTCGAATCCGTCATGCAACATACCATATCCCGCTTCAAAGTTCAATGTCGAATGAATGTTGGATAGTATACCATTGCATACCTTAGTTGAATGCTCGGTCCATCTCTCTAATACACTCTGATACTCCCACACAATATTATATTGTAGGCTTGAACCTTTATTGCATTAGTTGTGCCATAGCTTGAATAATATAATGCTTCCCACCAACCTCACAATAAATTGAATACATAGCACTCTCTCCATTGCAAATACATTTGATAGCTCTAGGACCAAATCCTTATGAATCTTCCAATATCTCTTATTTCATCTTTGGACAAGCTTAACCATCATATTCAAGTTTTCATGTGAAGCGACTTCTAGGGATTGCAGTGTCTATGTGAGAAAATGATGTCCAAGGTTCTATTTTTACGTGTAACATTCTCAAGAATTTTCATGGGCTCAATTGGATGATAGAACTATTTTGACAAGTAAAGCTTCAAATGGTTATAGGTTCTCTGTTTCCAAAGGGATACAATGCATTTTTCTTTCTCTAAAATCATAGAGGAAATACCATTTTCTCTCAGGCAATCCATTGTGGAAAGCTCGGAGGGGCCTCCACCTACAATTATAGGGTCATTTAACCAAACACAATTCTATTTTTCTAAGATGGGCCTGCTTGCCCCACCACTCTGAAAAATTATAGGCATCCATTCTTTTCATGGTCACTGTCAAGTCTATATATGCCCTTTCTTCATCTTCTTATACTAAAGATTCAAATGTATTAAAGAAAAATTTTCAAACATTCATCCAAAGTAGAGATGTTTCACACCATGGAAATAAGTTTTGAATATTTGTGACCTATGCATTGACACATATTCCTATGCAGGAGTGTTTCATTCATATAGTTGAATAATCATTTATATTCATATCCTACCATTGTCATATGCTTTGAATAGGGGATTGTGTTCGTCAATATTTTCATATGCCTAAGTTGGTTCATATTTGCAGACTACATTGGTATATATATTATTCGATTGAATTAGTTGATGAGTTGAATTTCAAAGCATGCAAATGTTTTGTTTTATCAATATTCATTGAAAAGTGTGTAGAGAAGCATTTAAAGAAAAGGTTGTAAGTTGTACCTATAGTAAAAAATGGGGGGGTGTGCAATTTCTAACTTAAGATATTAATTGTAAGGTTGGAGAAAATGGCTAGACTTGATGACACATTAGAGTTTATAAATACTATAATTCATTCCACTCTTAATGAGATGGTCTAAATCAACAAGGACACTCTCCCCGATTCAAACCTTTTAACAAAATGCAAAAGAAAACATTGATTTTTTGCAATTTTATTCACAACTACATCAAAACAAGTTACAGAAAAGAAAACATTTTGAACTTATTTTTTTTTAGAACATTAAGACAAACTCCCATCAACATCTAGCAAGTTATCAAATCAATAATATTTAGGTTGATTCATATCAAGTGCTCATTTCAAAATTAAATTTGAATACATGTGTGGAAATGCAGACTACACTTCCCAAGCCATTCATCATACCTTGGGAAGAGCTTGTCAAAAGCAAGAAAAAAATAGGTCATGGATATGATAATGAAGCATCCTTTAATATTGCATAGTATTCCAAGCCCATTCAATTTCAAAGTGTTGGATTTCTTCATGGTGGTTCACCTTCACTTTTTCCATATTCTACTCCTCCACATTAATAGCAAAAAGTTGTTAAATGCCAACAATGTGACCGAGTTGGCCATATGAAAGATCATTGTTTTTATCTTCATCCCTGTAAGCATTATGGTCAATCTACTCATTCTTCACACTCATGCTTCAAAAACAAGCCTTTTACAAGAACAAAGATTCATCTTAGATGGATTGCTTCTTGGAAATGGGCTTCAACAACCAAGAAGATATTTTAGTCTTATGAAATAATCTTCTCTAGAATATTAGAAGGTCTTACGGTTGATTTTTCTCTATATTGTCACCTTGTATCTAACATGGGGTGAAGAGATGGTCATCTACAATCTTCAAAGCCACATCAAGAAATCTTGAGTGACAACCTCCCTAACGAGATTCAAAGTTGTAGCCAAAGATAGAGATGCCCATGAGCATGCATATTGGTTGATGGTCGATTTTAAACCATCCATGCTGGGTGAGACATCCCTTTTCAAGCTAGACTTCTCCCTTTTCTAGCAGAAGACTTCAACTTCTTTCAAGCTCTCGAAAAGTTCCAAGAATTGCATTAAGAATTCTAGAGTTAACGGTCATCCTTAAATTGCCGTAGGATGAAACCTCTCTTTTCACATTGAGATTCTCCCATTTTATGCACGTCGTGGACCTCCCTTGTTCTAGGTTTAAGGTCTCCCTCTTCAAATCGTTAAGGATCACTTCCTATAACATAAAAACTCAGCTTCTTGCAATATTTGAAATAGGTAGAAGAAACAGGGTGGATAGATATTAGACAAGTGGGGAGTTGTTTCCCTCACTTAGTATCTAATTAAGAAACTTTTCAAGGTCCAAAAGACTCTCATTGGGGAGGATTGATCATAGACGATCCTAAATGGCATCATATCTAAGAGCTGGATGAGACAAATCCAACGCAATAATAATTGTTCTCTAAGTTTTATGATGTTGAAACTGTTTTGATTTGAGTTCAGGCCTACATTTATTTTTGTAGACAACGATTTTTTGAGACTTTGTTTTTGTAGGAGTCAAAAGACGTCCCGTGGAAATTGGGGGACACCTCTTGGTAGTAGTAACTCATTTTGTAGTAGGAATTAATAGGAATTTGGTGTTGTAATAAAGAATTTGAGGCTTAGCATCATATTTTCCTTTTTCTCTTCTTGTCTATATCTTTTATATTTCATTTTAGTTTACAACTTTGTTAAACTATTTCATGCTTCATTTAAGTTAATTAATTGTTTAAGTTTTATCATTCACACTTGAACATTTTTACAAGCTACGTATCTTTAAACGATCCTTCATAAGCTCACATCATCAAATCATAAACAAAATTATATTATTGTCTCCCTTAGAGAACCATTTCCCCGTATCCTTAAATTATTAGGGATTTGTTAATCCCTCTAAATTTTCTCAATAAAAAGGCCCATAGTGGTGCACAATCCTCATGTCATATTTCTTTGACAAACAATGATGGAGGGCGAGAAGGTAGAATCTCTATTACGAAATCCTTTCCCCTACTAGGACCTTCTTTCATTAGATGCATTTTGGAATTTAGGACAGCTCGTAATAGTTTAGAGTAGTCACACTATATTTTAAGGTCAATTTGGTATATTTTCTTATAGCTCACTCCAGACTTATTCTCATATGATATTGATATGTCCTCCATCCACTACAATATCTATAAACCTTATATTAATAAAAAATCCTATTGGGAAATTTTTTTCAAGATGCACCTACTTACTCCTCAAAACACCATTATATGTGTTCACCTTAATTTTAACATAGTCTAATCCATGATCTAGGGTCCCTTATTCACTCTTGATCCCTTCTTAGACTTTCTCATTGGGCATTTGGATTTTTTTGGACTGGTAGACATCATGTGCCCTAAAACATGAGTCTCTCTAAATAGATAATTGGGCTCAGATGGTTAAAGTCTCAAAAGGCCTATATTGTTTCCTAATTTATGAAGCTCTACTCAATCCTTTCCTTAAAATGTGCCAGTGGGTCACTTCAGATGGTTATTCTAGTCTCATTTTGATTCCTCTCCCCTAAATCCACCAAGTCCCCATAAGTTAAACCCTTATTGGTTTGAACACCCCTCCGTTCATGATGTTATCAAGTAGGCCTAATGCCCCTTCATCCCTACTTCCTTACAATCCCCATCAATCTTGTTCCAAAGGAACTTAATTCTTTTGAAAGTAGTTATAGAAAAGTGGGAAAAAAAAACACTGAAGATACACAATCCCTAGATGATATAAAAAAAAAATCTTCTCTTCATTAGAGAATTTCCAAAAATGGGTCATTAGACCCTCACGAATATCTTAGACACCTTGAAGAAACAAGATGGAAGATCATTCTAGATAAAGAAAAGGAGTGGTGAATGAATACTAGAGACTTCTAGCTTCAATCCAAGGACAAAAATACATAATACTTTCTTAAGATTACAAATCACTAGAAGACTATAAGCACCATTTGCAATATTAAAAGATAAGGTGAGGCCATAGCCTCCACTTTCAAAGAAATTTCTCAAGAAGGTTGAAAATTTTTCAAAGATATGTTTCATGAAAAAACCAAAGTAATGATTGAACAATATTAAAGATGGTTGGACTCTTCTCTACGTTTATAAATAAAGAGAAAAATGAGAACCCTATGGCTAAGATTACAAAAACTACTCAAGTAGGTGATTCATAGTTTTCAAAAGGGTAGATCCTTCGGCATGGTTATTTCCCTATAACATTCAGTTGAGAATTTTATATTTCTTTTGTGATGATCTAATAAATGTCATAAAGTTCTCCCACACATTTGGGTAAATCCAAGCGCCTTTGCATACTCCTTTCAATGACATGATCCCAAAAGGTTACCATCTGAGCTCCATTAACCTTTTTCACCCATATCCTTATGTGACACAATTTACAAACTCATCCCCAAAATAATTTCCATCCATTTGAAAAGCATCCTTTTGGAACACATCTCTCTTGAGCAATTCGAGTTCCTAACAAGAAGTCAAATTCTTGAAGCCATCCGTTTTGCCCAAGAATGCCTCCACTCAATCCACACAAAGCATGGGACAAATATCCTATACTAATTAGATTTATCTAAAGACCTTGACAAGGTTATTTAGCTTTATATCAAACTTCTATTTATTCATTAGGGGTCTTGTCACTCCTTCATCTCTTGGGTTCTAATTTGCATCAAGAGTGCATTTCTTTCTCTTCTAATAAATGGAGCCACATCCTCATTCTTTAATATTGATTGTTGACTTCATTTGGGATATCCTTTGTCACCCCTACTCTTCCTTTTGGCTACTTAGGGCTTTAGTAGAAACATCATCCATGCCAAAAATAGGGCAAGTTCCAAAGGCATTTTCATTACTAGTTATTCCTAACTAATCCACATACTCTTTGTGCATGATATTCTTATTTTCATAGATGGATACTTGGCCATGTTTAGCCCTTGAAGATTCACCTAAATACTTTCACAAAGGCCATTAGAATGCTTATGAATTTCTAGAAATCCCCACTCTAGTGCTAGGGCATGATGACTGAAACAAAACATGTAATTGAGAATCCCTTTTCCACTTAAGTTTTGGGGACCCATCAAGGTATAACATATATAGGGTTTATGCTAAAGGAAAATAACCAAGCAAAATCAAATTAGAACTTGTTACCTGAAAAGATAGAAAATTTAATTAATGTCTATTCAAACAAGTGTCTATCTAGAGTTGACAAATTAATTTTTTGTAAATCAATCATAGAAGCTATATCTGTCTACTAGGCCTCTTTAGCATGGATTCCTATTAATATCATTCTTAAAATTCAAGAGTTATCTTCTTGATTTGTATGGGATGGGAAGGAAGGAAAAATTAATGTTCTCTTATATCTTGGGAGTCCAAAAACACTAGGGGTTTGGGGACTAAAACATATCCATTGGTTTCCAAACACTCTTGAATAGAAATGGGTCCACAAACTCATTGAGTGTAATGTCCTATGCCCTAGAATCACCTACCAAAAATATTAAGCCTTGTTACAATACTATAATAGACTTTTATGTGTCTCATAAACGAGATATTAATTAGTGTTAAACATAATAACTATCAAAACAACATAAATTAAATCATGAAGAACTCCCTTAAATATTGGCTTAAATATTGGCTTGGAATATATGGTTGGAGAAGAACCAAGCCATATTTGAAGATAAAAGCATATCAAGAACTAAGATAGCCATACATAGTCTGGCTATTGCAAACAACTCAATGAAAAAAGATCCTCCTTAGTCATATACTCTATCCAACAACTCAATGAAAAAAGATCCTCCTTAGTCATATACTCTATCCAAGTAACTAAAATTTAAATGGACTCTCCTTGGGGCTTCTTTAGATGGTTTAGTTTGCAACGATCCGACTCCTTGGATGGCGGTTGTGGAATTCTTCATATCTCAAATTATCATTTGTTTCAAAAATCAAGATAACACATAATTATATTAACTATTTGCTTTCAAATTAATCCTACAACTAGTAGTTTCATAGGGAATAACTTCCTTCCAGGTATATGGGCGCTCACCAACTATTGTAAATCTGATGAACGGAGTAGCAACAAGCAAACATTACACTCCTCTTCGTCTCATTGTTAAAAAAAATCAATAGAAAATCCATTTGTTTAATAGTATATTTTGATCATATTTACAGGCATAAAACTCCAAAACTCCATAGTAGATTGGATTGCATTCGGAGAAAGATCACAAAGAATGAAAAAGGTAAGTAGCGGCAATATATGGATTTTTTTTCTCCGTTTTCTTTTTAATATGGTATATAAGAATGTGAGAGACTAATTTTCAATTTTGCTGAGAGGGGCATTCAACGACACTGTATGTGTGTTTTGGGATAACTCAATTGGTTAATTCAAAGGTACTGAAATCTTTGATACAAGCGGAACCTAGGTTCAAATCCCACTATAGTATGTGTGTTTTGGGACCATTCAATTTGTTAATTCCAGGTTAGTGAAATGTTTGATAGAAGCCAAACTTAGGTTCAAATCCTACTCTAGTGAGCTCAGTTTACATGGAAGAGGAAATAAAGTAAACCTTTGGTCCTAGAGCTCAGTTTACATGAAAGAGGAAATTAATTTCAGGTTAGTGAAATATTTGATAGAAGCCAAACTTAGGTTCAAATCCCACTATAGTGAGCTCAGTTTACATGGAAGAGGAAATAAGGTAAACCTTTGGTCCTAAGGCTCAGTTTACATGAAAGAGGAAATAAGGTAAAGCTCAGTTTACATGAAAGAGGAAATAAGGTAAACCTTTGGTCATTAGGAAGCTTGGCTCTCAACCTTGTATTCCGTTGAAAGAAAAGAAAAATATCTAGCCATAAGTTAAAAAAATTAACTTAATTTATGAAATAACAAAATTATACATGTACATTCCAGTGCCCAGGAGACACCACTGTTTTTTTCCAACAAATCATCGTCAGCTCTGCCTGTACAGTGTGCAGATCCAAAGTGCAAAAAGTGTATGAAGAAGAGGGAAGCGGGGGGACTTGTCCAGACAAGTGCTCGGGGACGTGTCCAGACTATACGCTTGGCTATGGCAGCGGAAGAACCACAGGGCATCTACTGACTCACCTTGACTTTGACAAAGGGAAGTGGACAAATATCTAACTTTGCATTCGGATGCTCAGTGACTTCGGAATGTGTTTCTGGTATCGCAGGATTTGGGAGAGGAAATCTGTCTTTGCCTTCCCAGCTGTGTGTTCTCATTGGCGACAAATTCCCCTATTGCGTTAACGATCAAAACAATGGGAGCATAATAGTGCCGGGTGACAGGGCAGTTCCCACTGATATGAGTTTGAAATACAGTGTACACTCCCTTCCTAAAAAAGTCCGAAGCACCTTCATCAAGTCCGAAGCACCTTCATCTTTTGCGGGATACAACAAAATCTATTACACTCGTCTAGAAAGAGTGAGTATTGGCAATGTATCCGTGACCATGCCCTCGAATGTAACCAAATTTGACAGTAACGGCAAAGGTGGAACCATTATAGATTCGGGCACTACCTACACTCAGTTTGCCGAAGCGGTCTATTACGAGATTGCAAATGTATATGGTTTTCTTAATTGCAGTCCAAGAACTCCTGAAGTTGAAGCCACGACTGGCTTTCATTTGTGTTCCAATGTGTCTGGTGTGGCGAAGGGATTCTGCTCCAATGCCCATATTCGATTCCCTCATGTTACATTCCATTTCAGTGGTAGTACTGCCTCATGACAACTGTTTCAGACATGGTACTGCCTTACGACAATTTTATCGTGCCCGTGACCTCAGACGCTCTCTGCTTGGCATTTTCTGTTATCCTAGTTCCATTGCTTCTGCTGCACCTGCTGTTATTCTAGGAAAATATCAGCAGAAGGATTTGTAGATATTGTATGACAGGAAGATAAATCGTTTAGGCTTCACTAAGAAAGCTTGTCATGCTAGAAATTTATCTGATTCATTGATGGCAGGCTGCTCTGATAGGATCCATCTATATAGAGTCTAGGTATTTTGCTCTTTATCTATGTTTCTCTCCTGGTCTAATAATATCCCACAAATCTCTAAGATTTTCTACTACTTCTTCATGATGTATGTATAGTCTACGTATTTCCTCTTGATCCATGTTTCTCTCGTGTTTTATATCAATAAAATCCCATAAACCTATCATATTTTAATTTTACATTTTACCTAGATAAAGAAGTGAAGTGTTTATATGAAGTTTTAGATATATAAAAGGTGAAGTGATTTTTTGTTTTAGTTTATGGTTTATTTTGTAAACTTAAAAAATAAAAGTAGAGAATTAATGCAATTTTTTTATAAATACAGGCAGAGCATATTTTTACTGTAAAAAGTTTAATTTCTACATAAAACACAAAAGCTACATAAATTATGACAATGTTTTTGGTACTACTCCATATATGATCTTTGAGTATTATTATGGTAAATATGTTTCTGGTACTGCTCCATATATGATTTTTGAGTATTATTATGGTAAATATTTTATGGAAATGTTTAATGGTGGACAATTTATTAAATAATAGTTAATTTTAATTAATTCTGTATATTAATAATAATATTGGATGGGAATCTCATTAAGGCTTGGGCTTTTATTCTTTTCAATGTCTTGCAAGGCTTTGAGTAGTTGCTCTTTAGAAATGTCAATTAACATGACCATTGTTTTCTTGGTCAATGAAGTTAACAAAATCATTGGCACTATTTAGAATGGTATTTATAGGAATTTGTGTTTTAGGGAGGGTTTCAATTTTTTTAAAGCATGTGGCATTTGTCCCATCTACCCATGGCTCAAATGGTATTGATTGCCTTCTTCTTTTTCTAAACTCCTGAAAAAAATTGGTAATTTCATCCCCTACTTGCAACCACAAGGCTTGAATTTTAAATATTCATTCATTTTCTTTGTTAAAGAGTATCTTCCTCATGGCTTTCTCAATTTTAATGTTAACCATTACAAAAATATTTCAATGTCCAAATAAAATAAATAATTGAAAGTAAAAAGATTCAATTAATTTTCTAATAGGAAGGACATGTGTAATTTATTTACTTCTTAATATAAAATTAATATGTAATATTTTTTTAAGAATAATAATAAAATTCTATGTAATTGATAAACAAAATATTTGAATATATATATATATATATATATAAAACATTGATTAAAGATTAGTTTAACCATGGTTTTGTTAAGTTCATAAAAAAGATTAAATCTCTTGAACTATAGACATATTTTAAAGTTTTTCACTCTAAAAGAGCTTCCCATCACAAGATATTTGAACCCTCTAATGCTCTAATGCTTAAGATGGATCCATAGTTGTAAAAAAATATTTAAAAACCTGGTTTGTAAGTGTGCCTACTAACTAAAACTTGAACATTTTGTGGTAATGAATTGGAAAAAGCAATAATCAAAGTAATGTTCAAAGTATAAATTAAAGCTTAATATTCATAATTGTTATTTGTTGTTAAGCTTTGAAGGCTAATTGGAACTAATTGGAACATGTTTTGTGAAAGAATATAGTAATACTATGTTTAAGAATGTAAACTTTGAAACAGGAACTATAAACTCAAAACGGGAACTCTCGCCAAAAAACCCAGAAAAAACATCAAAAAGAGTGCTAAAAACGAAAAGTGTTGATGCTTGAATAACACCTTTTTTTTTTTTAGGGTAAATTTTCAACATGTTTTAAAAATGGAGGTGAAAACCAATTTTTGGTGCAAAAATTGTCCAAAAAACACCCTTAAAACAAAGTGTTGGTGTTCGAATAACATTTTTTTTTTCTCAATGGTAAATTTTGTGCAAAAAACACCCTGAAAACGAAAAGTCTTGATGCTGGAATAACAATTTTTTTTTGAATGGTGAAACTTCAATATTTCAAAAATAGCATAAAATATTTTATCATGTTCCCAAAAAAACATTAAAATTTAAAAAAAATAATAATAAAAATAAAAATTAAATCAATAAAAAAACACAAAACAAAAAATAAAAAATAAAAATAACAAAACATAAATAAAAATATATACTAAAAAAACAAAAGAAAACAAAAAAAATCAAACATCAAAAATAAAATAATTCATAAAAATGTAAAATGTAAAAAAAAAAAAAAAAACAAAATTAACGTAAAAACATATCTAAAAAAATGGAAAAAAAAAATATGTAAACCATAAAAAAATTTGGGAAAAGAAAAAATAACACATTAAAAAAAACTATAAAATTAAGTAGGTAACAATAGAAAAATTAAAAAAACATTAACAAAAAATTAAAAAAGAAAATGAAAATTAAAAACAAACTAGATTTAAAAAAAAAAAGTGGAAAATTAACCAAAAAGAAAATTAAAAACTATTGAAATTGAGATTAAAATGATTATTACTTAAAAATAAATGTAAAAATACATAGCTCACGGGGCTTTGGATTGACGGTGAATGGGTGCGTTGTTAAGGCACTCCGTGCGATAGGTCACCGGTTCAAATCCCCCGTGGGTACTTAGGTTAGTCTTAACTAGAAAAAAAAAAATAAAAAAAAAATGTAAAAATACATATATATGAGACAAAAAATAAATAAAAAATTAGAAAAAAAAATTTGTTTAACCATAAAAGAATTTGGAAAAAAAAAATTAAAAAATTTATATATATAAATTTAAGTAAGTAAAAATATAAAGATTAAAAAAATCATTAACGCAAAAAAAAAAAAAAAACAAACTAGATTAAAGAAAAATAGAAAATAAAAAAAAAAAAAAAAAAAAAAACTAATAAAATCAATATTAAAAACATTTAGAAACTAAAAAGACAAAAATAAGCTCAAATTATTAAAGGAAAAAAACTAAAAAAACTATCGAAATTTTAAAAATATAGGTATTTTCACATTAAAAAAAATAAATTAAAGAATATTTTCAATTTACGAAAAAAAAGGTCTTTTTGATTTAAAAATGAATAAATAAATAATTTTTTTTATTGAATTTTCATTATTTATTTACAAACAAACAAAACAAATTTAAAGATAATTTTTTTTTTTAACTTGAAAAAAAAAATTCATTAAACAGTTGTAATAAAAATTATTAAATTTCAATTTATTAAAAAATTTAATACACATTAAATTAACAAAAAAAATTTATTAAAATATTTTAATAAAAAAAAAATATTTTATTTTTTAATAAATTTATTCATTTCAAAATACACATCATAAAAAACATTTTAATTTTCTTAAAACAAATTTAATTTTTGATTTAAAATTTAAAAATTATTAAAACTTTTTCTTTTTTAAATTAATGTACCGAAAAGAACAATTATAAATATGGTTATTAATTTTTTTTTAAAAAGCCGCCCGGTGGTGGCTCGGCAGGGGCCACTATTTTTTTATTTTTTTTAATAAAAACACAATTTTTATTAAAAAAATTTAATAATTTTTTAAAATATTCGTTTAATAAATAAAAAAATAATAAATTGTTTAATAATATTTTTTAAAACGTTTTAATAAATATATTTATAATTTTTTTTTGGGTACATTAATTTAAAAAAAAATTAATAATTTTTTAAATTTTAAATTAAAAAAATTAAATTTGTTTTAAGAAAATTTAAATGTTTTTTATGATTTGTCTTTTGAAATAAATAAATAATTGTTTTGAAAAAAACATTATAATTTTTTTTTAATAAAAAAAGATTGTTTAAAAAAAATGTAATTTTTCTTTTTTTAAACATAAAATGTAGGTTTATTTTTTTTTTTTTTTTGAAAATATAGAATGTAGTTTTAATAATTCGTATTTTCAAATTAAAAAATAATAATAATAAAAATTGTTTAATTTTTTTTTTTTTTTTAATAAAAGAAAAGATTGTTTAAAAAAATATATTTATTTATTTTTAAATAAAATATGCATATTTAATAAAAAATAATTGCATTTTTGCTTTTTTTTAATAAAAGATAACCCTTTTTCTGGTTTTTTTTATATAATTTAAATTAATTTTTGTTTTTTTTAATATTAATTTTACTAGTTTTTTTTTTTTTTTGCTAATGTTTTCTTTTTTAATTTCTCTATTTCTATATATATATATATATATATATATATATTTTCCTTTATCCAAATTTTTGATGGTTTGTGAGATAACTTTTTTTTACATTTTTTGTTTTTTTTTAATATTAATTTTCCTAGTTTTTTAAATTTTTTCCATTATTTTTCTATTTTTTTCTTTAAACTAGTTTGTTTTTAATTTAATTTTTTTTTCCTAGTTTTTGCTAATATATATATTTTTTTAAACTCTCAATATTTACTTACTTAATTTTATATATATATAGTTTTTAATTTTGGTTTTTTTCCAAATTCTTTTATGGTTTATAAGATAAAAAAACTTTAACATTTTTTATTTTTTATTTTTGTCTTTTTTATATATATTTTTATATTTGTTTTTTAGAGACAATTATTTCATGTGGATTGAAAATTTAATTAACTTATAAATATGTAGAATATCGAAAATGCAAAATATTGACCTTCTTTAAATATGCAAATAAATAAAAACCCCACTACAAAAAAAATAAAAATAAAAATAAAACTAGAAAATATGAAGAATAAGACCACTTTCAAAATTATTAAATTTATGAAATAATTATTTACATTTCATACATTAGAAAATTTAAAGTCAAAAAATAGGTCTTTTAAAAAAAGGGTTACGAAATAATTATTTACATTTCATACATTAGAAAATTTAAAGTTAAAAAATAAGTCTTTTAAAAAAAGGGTCCCATGCAGAATAACAATTTTTTAAATTAGCATGAAAATCACTACCATTCTAAAACGTAATGTACATAAAAAAATGAAAGTGCAAAAAGCTATGCTCTAAAAAAACATGTGTGAGATCACCCATGTTCAAAATCGGGTCACTTTTTTGCTATCTCTACAAAACGGGTAACAGTATCAGTTACCATTTCAAAGTTTACATTGTTGTTTTCTAAAATTTAAATAATGGGTTAGAAGACATAAAGGAGTTTAATTTCGCATCACTTTTCAATAAATAGGCTTGCTTTATGATTTTTTTTTATTTTCTTAAATTCCTTGGAATGTGTATATTTAATAATATGTCAATATTAATTTGTTTTAGTTTGGGTTTTTATCTTTCAAACTTAGAATTAAAAATGAAAAATGAAAAATATTATGTAAATCTCTAGTTTCCTAAAACTACTTTGCATTATAAAGTTGTTAAAATCATGTAGATAATTTCTAATCAAAGTTGTTAGCTTTGAATAAAAGAATTATAGTTTCATTGATTGTGTATAATAGCATTTACCAATACAAAAGACTTGATACAAACTTCTTATGTAATTTACTAATACAAAAGACTTGAATCTACTCTACTTATGAGCTGAAAGCAATTAATCTATCATGAAATCACAACATAAACATGAGACAAGATTCAACACAAATAATCATAATTTTATCTAGGGGCAAGCAATAGTACAAAACCCCTTGCTATATGTATTGCATTAATAAAAACTAAGACAAGGAATACAATGCTTGGTCAAGCCTAGCAACCTGTGCACTAGTATAATCTATCTCATTGCTTCACAAACTAACCTTGGCTAATACTTAGCCAATTTTCTGCCTCTCCAAGTTCTTATTTACCTTGGCCAGTACTTAGCCAATTTTTTGCCTACCCAGGATCTTATTTCCTTGCGTGGTTCAATAAGGAATTGACGCGAGAAATTTCTCATTGGGAATTGTACAATTCCTTTAGGCCTTTCTCTCACTTCATGCACCACATGTATAACCTCAAAAATTATACAAATTGTAGTGCATTTCCCTTGAACTCCAATCCAATTGCTAGCTCAAGTTATTTTCATGCATCAATTATTCTGGGAAGATAGAAGATTTAACTGAAAGATGAGCTGAAGTTATGCCCCACTATTGGCTGCTCCACTAGTTGTAAATCAGTTAGAACTAGTTAAACTCATAATAACTCAAATTAACTAAACCCGACGACTAGAAATTAGTAATCAATCATAATTAAAGATAACGCAAGTCTCTCCAAGTAGAATTAATTGAGTTATGAGTGACAAGGCCATGTCACCTGAGTTAAGTACTTCCAAGTATTTTACTGAAATTGAAATTTGAATTTATCCTAATTAATTTAGCAAAAATTAAATTAGGAAATTCTTGTTGCATTCTCAACACTCCCTCTGAGTGAGAAAGGTAAAATTTGATACCCCGATCCCACCTCTACGAAACTCAAATTTTCCTCTTGACAATGCCTTTGTCAAAATGTTTGCATCTTTTTCCTCTATAGGAATGTATTCCAACAACATGATCAACCTTTGCACACGATATCGTAGATTGTGATACGAGATGTAAACATTCTTGGATCGATCATGAAAAACTGGATTCTCAGAGAATTTGATACAACTCTAATTGTCACAGTAAATCGGTGTAGGACCCATCTTCTAACCAAACAACCCAACAATAGTTTTTCTCATGTAGATAGATTCACATGTTGCTTGAATTGCAATCATGCACTTTTTAAGATGAGTGCAATAAATCTCTCCTTCCAGTTGCACCAAGAAGTCATTGTTAACCCAACAGTAAAAACGCCTCTTGATGTGCTCTTCATGTCTGATGGACTTCCCACCCAATCTTCATTTATGAAGTCTCTCAGCTTCACTCCCTTTGTCTGTCTATACCGAAGACCAAACCAAGTCATGCCTCTGAGGTATCTCAATACATGCTTTGTTGCCTTCTAATATTGTTTGGTTAGCTTAACCATTGCTTGACTAAGTTGGTTAACTACATAACAAATGTCCGGTGGTGTGTTCACCAAATACATAAGTGAACCCACAAGTTTCCTGTAAATGGTAGTCTCTACTACTTCACTTGAAGTAGCATCTTCCTTCATCCAATCCCCTACTAGAGGAGTCTCCATGGGTTTCCTCTTCTCCACGTGGAACCTCTTTCGTATCTCATTGGCATACTTGCATTGAGAGATAAACTATTCCTTATCTCCTTGCCTAACTTCCAAACATTTGAAATAATGCATGAGCCCCATGTCCTTCCTCTAGAATTATCTTGCAAGATCCTCTTTGAAAAAAATGATCAACTTCTCATCACGAGTTGGAATTAAATCATCGACATATAACAAGCTCAAGGTGCATGAGAAAAATTACATCTATAGTTTTGGAATGGTGCTTTTAGAGCTAGCTCTATTAATAAACTAACCATTCCTTATTTTGAAGATAGAAAAGACCCTATAAAAGAAGAAAGAAAATTATATATATATCATTGCCACACCATTTTTTATAATGTGAAAAATTTAGTATGTATTATGTGCTTATTGTTTTGGGGAATAGATTTCAAATAATTAGGATTAATATTATGTCTTTCCTAACACCAAATTTACAACTACACTTCTAGGAAAATAATTTTATAGAAATATATGGATAGTGCTATAAAGGGAGTTTTTGCACTATGATGTATTGGATGGATTTAAGATTATTATTTATTTATTTTACTAATATATATTTCTAGTTTTGTGCACACCATTGCGCATATGAAATCATGGAATTTTTTATTTCTTATGCATCATGTTTTTTACTTGTTAATTTATTTCTATGTTTAGTTGTTATGGATGCACTTGATGTTGATGTTGATGTAGATTGTCTATTTTAGTTCTGGTGAATATCTTTTTACTTTGAATTTTTTTCTAAATGATTAAACTGTAAAATTGTAAACTCATATAATAAGAAGTATTCAACATCATTTTTCCACTAGAATCAGACTTTAAAGAAATCAAACCATCAAATAGTAAAGTTATCTTCAATCTAAATTATCTAACCAAAAAAATATGAAGAAAGTTAGAAGGCTAATCATTTAGGATTTTCAACATGATTATCACAAGCATAAATCCAAATCCTCCATTTTAATATGGATCTATTCTATCCCTTGATTTACTTTCATATTTTTTTTTGCTAAAGAAAATGTGGATCCTTATATTTCATTAAGCTGAAAAATAGTGTACAATTTTTACAAACGTCCACCCGATGTCAAGGAATTAGAAAAAAATTGAGCCCAAGCCACCAATGGAAAAACCTTTTAGCCTTACAAAGAAAAACCCAAACCCAAGGAAAAACAAACAAAAAAACATCCCGGCCCCTGAGAAACCCGCAAACTTTCCCGCTCCACAACTCCCGGAAAATCCTGTACCATCTGAGCCATCCAATTCTGCACTCAGATCAATGGTTAAGGAGGATATCACTTATCCAAAAATACCAATGTTTAATGGTCCCGCCCCACCAAGTTGCACGAACAAATTCAATTGTTGATCCCCTTCAATTAAATCCTACAGATGATATTGATATTGTACCGGACAAGATGGTCAGACATTACTGAGCGATGAAGGTTAGTATTTGGAACCATCTCCCTGCCATGTGTTGGAGGTTAAACGGAATCATTGCAAAATTGCCAAAACTGTTTCCCACTTAAAAGTGGTGCGATCAGACGAAAATCACCTGGGAGGCGGTTTTAGATTCCGAGACCCTAAATTCTGAAAAATCTGGCTGCCCGAAAAAATAGGGTTCTTCCCTCGCATAATAATCTTCCTCGCCTGAACTTGGAACCCTATAAAGATAAGAGGCTTTCCACTGAACGAAGACCTGTGATATTATTTCGCTCCTGCCGATGAACTGAGATCTTCGTCTCAGTAACTCCAGATTTTGAGCGACCAAACGTGGTCTTCTCCCCGCCAAAGAACAGTTAACCAGACATTGATGACACATTCAGAGGATAAATAAAATCGAGCTAGTCTCCATGGCCTTATGTCTAAACAATTCCCTATCTTCTTCCGCTTGCTTGCAACATAGAGCTCTCAGTCTGCTCGGACGCAACTCCTACCACTTCATCGAAACCTTATCATCTGTACAGTTGACCCCCTGGTTGGCAAGAAGATCCACCAGCTTATTTTCCTTTCTGAGAACATGGTGGAAAATGATAGTGCGGAGGACATGAAGATGGCTCTGAATTGTCTGGAAAACCTGAATTAATTTCTAATGTTTAGAGACTTTCTCCGGCACTCTTCCATTATTTATTTTTTGCACTGAGTTGATGATTAACTCAGAATCTGCCTCTATCATAACATTGAAACAGTTATCTTGACTCAGAAAATCCAGGAATTCTTCCATAGCCATTAGTTCAGCCATGTTGTTGGTGGTTTTACCTAGGTGGCAATGGAAGATGAATATAATACTTCCCTCTACATTTATGAGGACACCTCCATACCCAGCTATTCCCGGGTTCTCTTTTGAAGCCCCATCAATGTTGTATTTTAAATAGCCTTTCGGGGGAGGATGACAGAAATCCTTCTCTGTATCCATAGATATAACCTTCTTGTCTAGGCCTAGAGGAGTGAGCCCCTGCATCCCCAGCTGCCTGAGAATTTTTAAATCTACATATAAGTGACGATTTTTAGGGTAGTTATGAACTGTGGTTCCCACTATCTCCTTGAATTGTTTTAGGATTATCTCAAACAAGCGGTGTGGGGGATTCTTTTCATCCTTAAATGTTCTTTTATTCCTCTCCTTCCAAACGTTCCATATAATGATGCTTGGTGTGAGATCTCACGCTGAGCTGAGAATCTCATATTCCGAAAAAATTCTTGTCCAATTATTGAGGGTACTAATGATGCTGCCTCTGTCTTTATCAGATTACTGAAAGATTGTAGCAGATATATCCCATAACCAGGAAGTGAAAATGCAGCTGTTGAGTAAATGTTCCATTGTTTCCTCTTGAGCCTCACAGAGCTGGCATCTTGAAGGCCCCATAACACCCCTCTTTCTAATGTTGTCCCGAGTCAGGATTTTCTTGTGGTATACCAATCACATGAAGAGTTTGATTTTCATCCACCCTTGGTGCCCTCAAAAGTTTTGCCATATTTTGTCCGGAAACTGGGGATCCAGCTCAAGGAGAATGCCTTTTGCTTCCTTAAGATTAAAGGTGCCCTGTTTGTTATTGCCCCATCTTAGCTGGTCTTGCCCCACTACAACTAAGATCTTCCTTTGTTCCACTATTTCCCTGAGCTCCTCTACTTTTGTTTTCGAGAGATTTTTATCTCCGCAATCAATGTTTCTCCAGATTCTCCACTTTTCTGTGTGATGAGAATGATTCTAGAAGTCCTTTACCTTAATTAATCCTTGGGAATCTATCTCATGCTTATGATCGAGGAAGTCTTCTTTTAACAAAATTGGTTCTTGTCACCACTTATCTTCCCAGAAAAGAGCAAGATCTCCTTCTCTGATTTCCCAGAAGCTATTTTCTTGTACTAGTCTTCTGTTCTCCTAGGCTTTGTTCCAGATATATGAGCCCTTTATATTTCTTGACATTCTTATGAGATCACTGGTTTGCCAGGAGCTAGCATATTTTTCTTTCCAGATATTTTCCCATTGCGTCTCTGGATGATGAACCCAATACCACCATAGTTTGGCCCCTAAATCTTTGCTGAGTATCTCCTGATCATCCAAGCCTAACCCTCCATGGTTCTTGGGATTACAAATTTTTTCCCAAGAGACTAAGGCCCATTTCTTCCTAGTCTCCTCCTTGCCCCAAAGGAAGTTTCTTTGAATATTTCTGAATTGCTGAAGGACTCCTTTTGGAGCTGGGAGGGCTGATAACATAAAAATAGGGATTTCTTGCAGAACAACTTTTGTAAGAACTAACCTGCCAGCAAGATTTAAAGATCTGATGGTCCATTTACTGACTTTATCCTGCAACTTATTGATCAAAGGTTCCCAAATACTTTTGAGCATTGGTTTAGCAGTTAGAGGAACTCCCAAATATTTTGAAGGAAGGGAATCCCTTTGAAAGCCTAGAATTCTAGAGATGTTTTTCTGAATAGCAATATTGGTATTGAAGAAAAAGATTTTTGATTTGGAGAGATTAACTTCCATACCTGAAGCCAAGGCAAAGAGATTTAGAATTTTTTTGTAGGTTGAAGCTTCTTTGACTGTGGGGAATCCCTGTAACATGGTATCATCTACAAATTGTTGGTGAATTAGGGCCTGACCATTCTCAATTAGTTGTAGGCCTTTAATCTTTCCTGTTACTTTCACCTGCTTTATTTCTTGACCCAGTCCTTCCATCATGATGATAAAAAGAAAGGGAGAGAGCGGGTCTCCCTATCTAAGGCCTCTTGGAGGACTGAAAATCTCTGAGGGAGAGCCATTAACTAATATAGGAACACTGGAGGAGGTCACCAGTGCCATTACCCATCTTACATGATTATGATCAAATCCAAAGCAATAAGCATTTTCTTGATGTAGGCCTAGTTTACCTTGTCCTAAGCTTTGGCTATATCTAATTGCATGATCATGCCCGCTTGACTCTTACTAGTTAATGAGTGAACCACCTCTTGAGCTTGAATGATGTTGTCAAGAATTTGTCTGCCTTCCAAATAACCTGATTGTTCCCCTGAAACAAGAACCGAAAGTAAAGGTTTGAGTCTATTAGCCACAACCTTGGATATAATCTTATAGACCACATTGCATAGGGCTATGGGTCTATATTTATTTGGTGTATGAGTAATGTCCTGTTTGGGGATCAAGGCAATGAAGGATGTATTGAGCGCTTTTAGAAT
Source organism: Pinus tabuliformis (assembly GCA_031772625.1). NCBI lineage: Eukaryota > Viridiplantae > Streptophyta > Pinopsida > Pinales > Pinaceae > Pinus > Pinus tabuliformis. The sequence continues at coordinate 1,187,303,958 of CM062820.1, read as the reverse complement.
GGTTTTGTTTAACCTAGAGTCCTCCACAACATTCAAATATCTTGTTTAATAATATTCCAACAAGCTTTGAAAAAGCCCACATTAAAACCATCCAGGCCTGGTGCTTTGCCATTCTGCATTTATTTGAGGACTTCAATAAGCTCCTCTTCTGTTACTGGTCTATTATGGTTGAAATTATCCTCTCTGGACACCAGTTTCGATATATTACTAGTTACCTCCCTGATGAATTGCTCTCTATCTGAATTGTTCCTGAGTTATACCTTAGAAGTGATGGACTAACACAACTTCTATAGCTTCATGGGAGACATGAAGCTCTCCCTCCTCATTCTTGATCGAAGAGATTCTATTGTGAGTTTTATTGGCCATGGTGGCTTTGTGGAAAAACTTAGTGTTACGCTATCCTTTTTGAGCCATTGAACTCTAGACTTTTGTCTCCAAAATATTTCCTCTTGTTTACATAGATTCTCCCATTATTGATGATGTTTATCCACTTGATCACTTATGGCTTTATCAAAGCCATCTGTGATCAGAGCTTGGTCGAGTATTTGTATTTTGTTTTCAACATCTTTTTTCTCCTCAAAAATATTGCCAAAATCCTTCTTGTTCCATTCTTTAAGCTGAAGCTTAATGTGCTTTGGTCTTTTGTGAAGTAGGTACATTCTTGTCCCCTGAATTTGCAAATCTTTTGACCACCATTTTTCAATGTTGGTAATGAAGTCTGGGTGTGAGAGTCATGTATTTTCAAATTTGAAAGGTTTGTTCCTGGGAGTACCAATACCCTTAATCTCCAATTGAATCGGCTAGTAGTCTGAGCCTCCAAAGGGAAGAACTCGGGCTATTCCCTCCTTTTCTGATAGCATAAGATTCTTAGAGATGAGGAATCTATCTAACTTTGAGGCAACATGTGAATCTCCTCCTCTTTTGTTATTCCATGTAAAGAGGCCAGTATTCCAATTAGTGTCTACAAGATTCATATTGTCTGAAAAGATTTGGAATGCTAAAGAGTCATTACTTAGAGCTCTTGTTCCTCCTTTTTTCTCTGAAAGAGATTTGATCATGTTGAAGTCCCCTCCCATGATCCAGGGTATATCTACATGTTTGTCCCTGAGATCCATCAGGGAATATAGAAACCTGAGTTTGTCATCTATTCTCTGAGGACCATAAACGTTTGTGACCAGAAAGGTGTCCCTTTCTTCTACCGGTTGAATAACAACTAATAAATAATTCCTGGAAGCCTCAGCATCCAAAATGCCTATTTTATGGGGTTCCATAGAGTGAGTATGCCCCTCGCTGTATTCTTTGCTTTGACTTCAAGAAACTCAAATATGCTAAGCCATTTGATATGAATTTGTCTTAACTTTTGAATGGAACATTTCGTTTCTTGGATGAAAATTATATCCCGTGTTTCTTGTTTCATTCTATTACTAAACATTCTCTGCTTTCTCTTACTCCCTAGACCTCTAATATTCCAAGATGTAAACTTCATTATTAAATATTTGTAAATGAGTATTTGGCTAGATCTTTCATCTTACCTGAATCAATCATCAGCTTTCCACACTCCATCGAGAGTTCATTCTGCTTTTTCCTACCTCTTTTCTTTCCTGGGTTTCTAGTGGCTAGTCCCAGAGTAGTTTTCATCATTTTCACACCTTTGTTGTCCTACTTATTGATTGTTTTTCCTCTTTCCAGCACCTTATCATGTGTTTTCCATAAAAACAACTATTGTATTCTATTGAGCTCTTCTTGAGGTAACGAATCCACCCCTCCCGTGGTTCCCTATATCAAGAACCCTTCTAGATCTAGGTTTTCTTTGTCAATAATTTCCTGTAGTTCATGGTCCTCCAGGTCCATCTCATTCTAGGTTATTTCCTGATCCATATCCAGTTCGCATCACTCATTGTAGCTTCTTTCTAATAATCAATATTTTTTTTTGTTCCTGGTTTTCTTCCTTCTCCTTTTCCACAATACTTTCTTCCATTGGTTGATCTTCTTTTGTAATCTCTTCCTCTTCCTCAAGCACTTGGAATTTTTTCTGACTGAACTATTTTCCTTCATCTTGATGTTGTTTCAATCCTCTTTTTCCTCCTTTACCTCAATTAACCACTTTCTAGAAGCTATGTGTTTCCTTCATTGTATTAGTTTTGCTCTTGTTTACTACTTTACTGAGCAGATAGTCTCTAAAAAGGTGTCCATGTTCATGACATCTGCGACATCTGAACGAAATGTGCTCATAATCTACTGTTTGCACCCATTCTTCATCAAAAACTTCCAAGATCACCTCATCCAGTAGAGCTCCTGATAGATCCATTTCCACACATATTTTGGCAAAGGAAGTACATTCTACCCTTCTAGTGGCTTCATAGCCTTCAACATAGCGACCTAATTTGTTGCTGCTGGCGGCTAGCGATTCATTTTGCTAGTAATCAAGAGGAAGAGAATAGAGCCTTACCCAAACTCGTACTGAAGTGAAAGTTTCCCTTTCTGGAACAAAATTTATCATCCATGGCCGCATGTAGAGTCCCATTGTAGCATAGAAGTAAGGCCCTCCTTCAAATACTTTGTCCTTGTCTTCAATATTCATGAACACCACAGTAAAGAATCCATTAGGCCCAAAATGTACTTCTATGCTCCCTTTAGGTTTCCAGTGGTATTTAATCCACGTCTGTAAAGCTTTTTCAATGGGCCTTAATCCCATGAACTTACAGATGATGGCATACGTCTGCATTTGATCCCTGTGTGCCTGCAGAGCCAGATCATTTAAAATGACCCTAGGTGTTATCTCTGCTTTGGGTTTGCTGGGTCCCTTTTGTTTTTTTGTCTTTAGTTCCCTGTTTTTTGTCTTCTAACTCCTTGTCTTTTGTGCCATTCTTTTCCTTATTTATGGCTTCTCCTATCTCCTCTTCCTTGTTTCTCTTCCCTTCCTCCCCAGTTGCTTTAGTATTCTCTAGAGGTTTCTTGCCTCTACTAGCTACAACCTCCTTATAGGAGGGAGTGGAGCTCCCTCCTCTACAGACCTCCATAAGGTTCACCATTTGAACCTATTTGCAACCCTCACTATTCGACCTCGTTGTTCGTCGTCCGCTCCCTCTTCCAACGATAGGTTTGTGTTCTTGAACACTTTAATCTTGATTTACTTTCATATTAGAAAAGAGTAACCATTGTAATTAATTTATATTTTGGTTATTTAGGCCTTTCTTAGTGGAGTCATTTGTGTGTTATGCATCTTTCAGATTTTTCAAAGACTTATTGTCAAATAATGAGTTCAACCCATTCACAAAATCAAGTTTTGATGTTCAATAAAAAGTTATATTATACATATTGTCTTTGTTTTATAGTCTTAGGGCTTCTTTTGAATATTTAAAAGTTAGATATTATGTTTAGCGAGGCTTAGATTATAGCTAGAAAACACTAGTAAAAATACTTTCAATAATTTGTTATGGTTGCATGCTACAAGGAGGAACTCATTGTTTATATTTTCCAACATTCAAATTATTTACTTCTTTCTTTATAATAAAATATGGAGTCAAATTGCATTCTATTGTTAGAATATGAAATAGATATTAGATGGTTCAATTACTTGATAAGAAAGCTGAAGTGGGTTGATATACCTTAAATTAGTTAGAATGATTATTAAGGGTTTATTTAATACAGGAACAAATTCAATTTGTTAGGGCGGAAATTTTTCCCTAAATTTGGTAAGGAGATTGTTACAAGTTATAGTTTCATCTTATTGGTAGAAATTTTGACAATAATATGTTTGTTTTTAGAGATTTTGATATATTTCAAGAAAAAGTGAATTGACGTACATGAAATTTTAGCTTAAAAATTCACTAAACATTTTAGGTTTTTCCACCTATTAACTCACTTCATTTGTACATAATTTTGATGACATGCATAAAATTTCAATTATAAATGCCCTATTATTGTATCTTAATTTGTTACTTTTGGGAGGTTGATTTTGCATTGAGTGAAGATGGATGGCCCAATTAAAATTTACACCTACTTGAACTTAATTCTAAGTTTTATGATGTGAGTAACCTATCATTCGCTGCAAATTCATGGTGGGGGAGGTTTGTTGGGTAAATGTTTCCAAATATAATGAAGAGCTCGACATGTCAAGCATAATAATAAATGACTAGTTAGGTTCTTTAGTTAGAGTGATAAAGAAAGGTACAATTCCCTTTTTGTTATCAAAGGTATCAAATAATGAAATGATGATCATTAATTTAAAATCAGAAATTTACTTGTAATTGTTATTTTTAGATATTGATGAAAGAAATTGTCTCAGTAAAGTTTTATGGACCTTTTGAATTTCCCCTATCCTATTTTCAAATATTAGATTAAGATATTTCCAATATAAATTCATCTTAAACAAAGATCTAGTATTTTAAAGTTTTTTACTTTCCTTTGGTTTAGATTAGTAGAATTTGGCTATAATTTTTACCAGATTTGCATATTCGATTAATATAATTTATGTTTTTAATGTTAAAAAGACTTAAGCATCCTATGAACATTGTGTAATGTTAATATAAGTAAAAATAATATTATATTTCACTTTTGAGTGTGACTATGATGTGTCCTTCTTACACTTTTTTAAATATTTCAATGCATGACTTAAATAAACTATTACAATGTCTATGCTAACTAATATTCTTCAATATCAACTTCATATATATATATATATATATATATATATATATATATATATATATATATATATATATATATATAAATAATATTTCAATAAATTACTTCAGTAAATTATTAGAATGTCCATGCTAACTAGTTTTCTTCAATATCAAGTGTGTGTGTGTTTATAAAATATTTCAATACATAAAAAATAGGAAATTGAAAGTAAAAAATTTCAATTGCTTTTTAATATTAAGAGGGAGATGTTGGGTTCATCAATATATATATTTTTCTCATAATAATCAATGTGAGTGATAAATAAAATCTTTCAATATGCAATATTAAGTATATCTCCCTTATATGCATATTTTTCAACCTTTTATATATATATATATATATATATATATATATATATATATATATATAGATATATATATATTCCATTTCTATTCCAAATATTAATATTTGAGTCATATTGAGATTAAAAATAATATTCTTTGAACACTATTTCATAAACCCGTGGTTATTATGAAGTTTCATTTGGTGAAGATTATTGTACCATGCGGGTTTTCTATTATGTCCCATAGGAAAGTACAAGTATATTATCATATAAAAATATTTTTATAATAAATTTTGTTGTAAATTACTAAAATTAAAATATTTAAATATTATGACTAACTATAAACAATTATTCAACACAAATTAACTAAATTTTAAAATATTTAAATAATTTAAAATAATATTTTAGAATATTTCAAGTGAAATTCAACTCATAATAATATCAGTTTATTGTTTTATTAATGTCCAATATCATCTGTGGTCATTTCATTCACATTATTTAGTGTTAGCTTATTCATAAAATCATTAACATGGTGGCCTATAACTTCGATATGATCTTCTTAATCATCCTCTCACTAAAACTCTCTACAATATAGTCTAATGGAATATTAATGACCCTTCACACAAGAATGAATGTGACATAAGCTATCAGTGCGGAGGGGATTTTCTATGATTTGAGTGACTCCAGGGAGTATTAAATCAAATTAGCAAGGGGAACTCCTACACAAGATGTATTGGTCCTCATAGATATGAGCAGTGATGTGGTATGAGTACCTTGCACCCCAAACCACGCAAGTATCAACAACCTCTAATACAAAGGTATTTTTTCTCAGAAATTCATACTCTACTATGTTTGTATAGTGTGCAAATATGAAGTCAAAATACATGTGTGAAGATGGAGTGTGCCTTGCAAATCCTTTTCTCAATCTCAACCCTATTAGTATATCTCTCGCTCTCTCTCTCTCTCTCTCTCTCTCTCTCTCTCATAGACACATATATGATATGACAAAGGAAAACCTTTATAGTTAGCCACTTAGGGTTATCCCTCTTGATATTAGCCCATACATAATAGTTAACATGGATGCCCTTGACTCTTATTTGAATATTGGTTATCCTCATTGGGCTTATGCAACACAGACACACACACACATATATATTTGTGTGTGTGTGTGTGTGTGTGTTAACAACAATGTCCCCAATGTTGTGCTCTAATAGCCGATAAATAAATAAATAAATAAATAAATATATATATATATATATATATATATATATATATATATAACAAATTACTTTGTTGGAATACCTCTCCTAAGATTCTCAACACCCTTTCTTGACATAGAGTTTTGCCTATCAATTATTTAGAGAGGGAGTCCCTTGATCATGACAATGAACCATAAACCAATAACAAAGCTATAGTTGATTATCATAGGCATGATAGAGTTACAGGGAGAATCAAGCCTCCAACAAAAAAATTCATTGATCATTCAAGCATTCATCCAATGAATAAGAACATTCCCAATTAACAACACATATCATAAGATAAGAATATAATGCCATAGTAAAAATGTTATTCACTGTATCATATATAAACCACTTATCTTATGTTAAATATGATTTTTACAACTGATATTAGGAATTTAAAACTCCACCCAACCTTAGATTGAATACAATACTATATTTCCTACACTCAATCACATCCAAGGAAGATCCACATTCCAAGGGAAATTTCGGTGAGTATAAATTGCAATTCATACTATGTTATCACATGGTTTATGAATTGACACACTTTAAGGAAAGCCTTTTAGGTCTCATGTAGCTCATAATTTCTAGGTGGTTTGTGCATTTACTTGAAAATATCTAATTAGTTCTTTGAGAAAAAACCCAATCAATGCTACCATGCGAGGTGGTTTCGTAGCCTATTTGGCAAGGACTACGGCTATGAAACCCTTACTATTAGAAGTACATACTTTAAGATTACTTCATTCAAGTTACAACATCATTACAACCACAAATATATCATTGTTAGACATTTTCAATAAGTAGGTCAAACATCCTAGATGCAGGTGTATAGTACTACATATGGTACGAAGGCGGCTTGGTGGGTTGGCGCGTGCCTCATTCCCACCACCATCTGGCCTTGCGTGCTGCTGGCTTTTATACTCTCTGCAAGCTCCTTCAATGCTGCATTATTGCAGCTCGTTCCTCCATACTTGCCTTCTCGTCCTTTTGATATGGCGCTCCTCCATTTCCTCAACGCTCCTCCCCTGTGAATGTATTGCTCCCTCACTACCACGGAGCCCTACTCTCAGTCTAGACCAATTAATCGCTGTGCTCAGGATTTTAGTGTTGATTCTCAACCGGGATTTCATGCTTTCCAAAGTCCTTCCTACAATTATAAGTGTCGCTCGGCCTCTGTCACTCTCAGCGCTCCTCTGCATGCTGAAGCTTTGGCCCTTTCAATCTCCCCCAGCCTGCACAGTCCTACTGCCAATTTAGCTCCTACTGCTCTTTTCAACATGCCTAAATTGCGCCAAAGAATGGGCTACAGGAGGGGAAGCTCCCATGGGCGAGTTATTCGACAGCCCTCCTCCTCTACCACGGATTCCTCGTCTTACTCCTCGGGCTTCGGCTCTAATCGCTATCCTCCTACCAGGAGCGGTCGTGGACTAGGTCATGGGCAGCATGGATTAGCGTCGAGCTCTCACAACTCTCACTCTCACACTGCTTGTTTTCAATTCCCCTGCACTCTCAGTAATCACTCTTTCATTTCTTCTGTCACAATTGAGCTGTGTGAGGGTACTATGGGTTTGATGGCTGCAATGCGAGGAGTGACTATGGAGACGAGGGCGGAAGACTAGCTTGGCACTTCTCAGCTTCACAGCAAGCAGAATAAGGTTCTAGGTGGTACTGCTACCCAGGAAACGCAAGCTCATGATGGTCCGAGTGTCCCAACTGTTGGCAGTTCTTCAGGCAAAGAGGGCCATCCCTATGATGATGATGACCCCTTCAATTATGGATTTCGTATCGTTGAAGAGTGGCCTTCCACCACTCATGAAGCATAAATAGGTCTGCGCTCTTTGGTTTTTGTGTCCCTGTTGTTCAAAGTTACGGGTACAATTGCATTTTGAATCAGATTACAGTTTTGACCTGGGTAGCACTTCCCTACTTTTATGCATATGCCTAGACAATCCGTTTTGGTCCCTGAATTACTTCCAGTCAATCTATAGTTTGACAATGTTGTATTCTGTGTCCATGCACTAATCATGGTCCTGGTCCTAGAAGCTCTTCTAGTCAGTCTACAACAAGTCTTTTTGGTCAATTTTTAGCTATGTAATGTGAGTATACTGCCTCTCTAGGCTAGACTTCTCGAGGCCGCCGCCTCTATGTAAATATTTTTTGTATCAATATAGGAGTAGACATATTCAGAAAAAAAAAAAAGTAGGTTAAACAAACACATACGTCACCATACATTAGATATTTCAGATCTCAGTCCTCTCCTTGCTCCTTGGTGAACACCTATTTCAGATAAAATCATTCATAAACAATCATCACTTGGACACATGACACTTTGATACACATCTCCTTATATATATTTAGCCTTAACCAATACCTTAGGCCAATCCTTTAGTAATTTCATTCGTATTCTTTGACGAGATCAAATAACCATTAACACAACCATTACTATGAGAAAATACCATGGTAAATACCCATGGTATTCAAATTAGTATTGTGAATATTATGTATGAGACTTTGCTTCTGAATACGTGTATATGTATGTGACCTTGCTTCACAAGACCGATATATACTTTCTCAAACATTTTCTTTACCATCCATCTTCTACTAAACTGTCCTTTCTCTATTCATACCAATTGTGGCATTTGTATCACTCTGCATAAGCATCATGTTATTACAATTTTAACATATTTATAAAATGGGTTGCCATCAAGGAAAACACATTAGCCATAATGCAAACAATTTCCACCTTTGGACTTGATGGCAACGACTTTGGTATTTGGTCATCACTTCTAAACACCTACAAATACATCTGTAAACACACCACGAAAAACACCAAGCTTCTCTCCCATACTTCACCAAGTATTCTACTCCAAACACCAAGCTTCACTCCCCATTTGACATCAATGATAGAGGGTTAACCAATGTTGAATGAAGGCTTCTCTCCTCATTTGGAGATAAGATTATTGTAGTTCTGATGTGTTGAATATGAAATCTTACAATGCTCCCCCTGATCATATGCCAAACCTTATGAAAGGTAGAATATTTTATGAATCAATCAAATATGACCTTTCATATCACCAACGGCTGATGATTACATCAATCACCCAATATAGTGAGGATACAAATTTGACTCATGCTATTACATACATAAATGAATTAACCCCAATAAACCATACATAACTTAATTTTACAATGATTTACAACATGGGTCCTTACATGACATTTACATCAAGAGATAGATATGAAATTTATAACCAAAGCTAGACACCTCAATGATAGTCATCATCAACCATCATTCTCCATATAAGAATTCTAAACCTCTCATAGTAGTATCATGAGAAAAAACATTAACATCTTCATCACCATCAAGGTTATCTAAGACAAAGAAGTGTAGTAGCAATCTTCAACATCATCAACATGTGACTAAGTATGCAACATCACCAACCAATTGTAGCAACAATATAAGATTTTTTTCATCAACTCATCCCCTTGACCTCATCAAATTAAAATTTCTCTTTCCATTTGTAGGAAGACCCACAATCATCAATCTCTTGTATCACACCATCACAGAAAGCGTGTACATATTCTTTCCATGTACCAGCAACATATGTTAGAACTAGGAATTCCTCCAACATCACCAGTGATAAAACTTATCAACATCAAAATATCTTTAGTATACATGTCTTCGAGCAACTTTTCCAAAATTGAGAAATATATATAGGCGTATGACATAAAGAGCGCATCATATCAATGTCAAAAAGAAGTAAGTGAATCCTAAACTCATAATAATCAACCAACGACCACATCCTCTTTATTAACTGTATCCAATAGGATTAACAACTTTACTAAGTGCAACTCAAGCATCATCCATGACTTAATGACAAAATTACAACAACATAGGTAATAATAGCAGTAACAACTATACATCTCCAATTATATGTGTTGGCCAATTTATTGGGCTTAAATTGCTGCATTAAATTATCAACCAGGGAAACTCGTAAGCTTGTGATGATGCCAGCAAAATATATGCAGGAGTAGGCAACTAACTCTATGTCTAGCTAAATTATTTACGATTCAATATAATATGCAAGGGAAGAGGCTCCTAACTAAGGAGGTCCTGGTTTTCCTTCCCTACAGTATCATAGAGAAATCATTGATTACATAAAACTAGAAACTTGAAATGAAGACAAGAGAATGAACTTAATTGTTGTTCAGATTCAAGTAGAGAGAGAGACTAACTTAGTCTCTTGATTGTCCTCTCATGTACTAATCCAAACTAAACTAAGATTCATTCACAAGCATAAGAAATGAAATGACTTGAAACATAAAAGCACAAAAGAATGAATTTCAATTACCATATAAATCAATGGAGAGAGAGCCTAACTTAGACTCTTGGTATCTCCTCATATGATACTTGAAACATAAAAGCAAAAGAATGAATTTCAATTATCATACAAATCAAATAGAGAGAGAGCCTAACTTAGACCCTTGGTTGTTCTCTCATATGCTGATAAGAGTCTAATTTAAAACTCATTCATCAATCTCAAACAAATCCTCAAACATCAAACATCTAAGTAATTAAATGAAATAAGATCTAATATGAAATAACATGTTTCTCTCATCCTTTTAGAGTGAGCTCAATTCTCTTAAGAACAAGACAAATTATTCCATATACTACATTAAGGAAAATTAAATCTAAAACTACATAATGGAAATATATGTAAAATGAAGCTTTATTCTATTCCATCATAAGTTTGGATACATGCTCTAAGAGTCCTCCCCTTGGAATGGAGGAGGTACTCCTATTTATACAATAGGATGAGATAACAAACTCATAATGATGATCCACTAATCTCTCTTTTAGTTCCATACATTTCTCAACCATCTAGACACATAACCCTATCCTCCATGATTTCCTCCATGAGGCCCATGATCTTCTCCATGAGATCATGATCTTTTCCATGAGGCTTATCTTATGAAATTCGAATTTGATCATTCAAGGCCACATAAAGATGCCCTGGAAGCTTCCTTTGTACCTACACATGTCAACAAACTCATTCTAATTGTTAGGTATAAGTATAAGCATATTATTTTCTAAAGTTTAGCCATAAATTCACTTAAAAATGTTAAGAATTAATAAACTTTGGAAAAGCATAGTTATAACCCAATAATGAGGTAAATGGAATGATGTGGAGGTGGAATGGAGGTGACATGAAGGTAAAATGTGAAGATATTGGTGAATAATGGAGTGAAAATAGGGACCATTTTGAGGCCCAACATCTGCCCCAAACTGAAGGTATTGCATGTCCTCATGCAATCTATTACATTACTTTTTGGTACCTGAGCTTTGGCTTAAACTCTGCATGATATCATTTACATAACTTTTGCAAAGCGTTATTTTGATGAATTACAACTTGGTTGGTTCTTGTGTTTCAACCATATTTTTTTTGTTGCATTCAATGTATGAGATTTGCATATTGATAATGTGATTTTTGTTGCAGAGTATTTTTGTAGGAATGCATCATGGTTGGTTCTTGTGTAACAACCATGATTGTATTGGCATCCAATTATCTTTTAAATACTTTTGTCAAAGCCATTTGTATGGTCATGTAATAGTGAATATATTTTGAAGGTATGTGGGCTTTAGAATGTGATATATGACTGTGGATATGAATGTGACAAAGCATGTATTGTAAATGTATCCTTCCCCTTAAACGGATGGTTTGGGCAGTTATGTAAAATGGGGAAAAGAAGGGGAAAAGAAGTGAAGTTTTTCCAAAAATTATTATTCTAACTTTTCAAGGAATTTAATAGTTAAAAGTTAGAAAATATCATACCTTAACTTACCCTTCCAAAAATGGATGAGAGTTGTGCACATGTGGCTGCAAAGACTGTTGTTCATAGTCTTCTTTACTTGGTTGGGAAAATGGTGGATGAATCATGCATGTTTAGCTGCCACAATTCTGCTCTGAAGCTTTTTCTTCAAGTTGTGGATGAAAGATGGATCTGTATTGTCGTATCGGCTGCTGGATCCTCTGCTACTAGATGATGAATCTGAGGAGTCCGCTGAACATGGCTGAAAGTCGTATCTACTGCTGGATCTTCTGCTGCTGGATGATGAATCTGATGAGTCTGCTAAATATGGCTGAAAATCCATAAGGCTTGGAAGGTATATAAAATATATAAGTGACATTTCCCTCCCAGCCTTATTGATTGACTTGTCCTCAAGTGATGACAAACTGATGAAAGGAAATTGGCTTCATCTGCTACAAAATATGGGTCTTCAAGTCTTCAACGCTTGATGGCACAAATCTTACTATGTGATTAAATGTGTCGATGTCGAACATAGCAAGAAGTTGTTGACTTAGTGGCCGTTAATGAATGCCCCTAGCCAACACAAGAGCTCCCACCATTGATTCTAATGGGAGTCAGGATGCCTAACACATCTTTGTAGGTACGAATAAATTTGTCGTGGTCGAGTCACCTACAAGATCCAACGAACAAGGGATATTAATGTACTCCCATTGTTCATTGGCAAGAGTACTTGCCATTAAGGCATGCAAGCCTCTAGGTGTTTTTTCAATGATACATAGACTCTAGGACTTTGACTCAAGCAGGGTTTTATTGGCGGAAATGAAGGGGAATGATAATGACAAGGAAAATGCATGGTGTATGAATAAGAACTCTTGCTGTGAAAAATGGATATCGAAGTGTTACGCCTTATATATGTACGATTGGTGGAAGTCAAAATCTTTTTCAGAAAGGAAGGTGGAAGGTAGTGGTTGTGGAGATGGATTTGTCATCAGAATTTTTCATGAATCTAGTCTTTGGAAGACTAATTTTCGTCACACTCAATCTCCTTAATGATCACTTTGTTATCCTGTAACCTGAAAAAAAACTTGGCAGAAAGAAAACATAAGTTTGTTCAAGAAGAATTGTGCATTTTCTTCATGATTCTTACGCAAAAATTTCATACCAAATAAAACAGATTTAAGAGAAATCAAAGTGGTGAAAGTAACTTAATTCATGATATCCATTCTTAAAAACAACCGTGAAAAATAATACTCCCTGTCAGATAACTTCTGAAATGTGTTTGGCGAAAAGATAGTCATTTGAATGATCTGTTGTGTCCTGCATATTAGTGCATCGTAAAGCATACAACAGAAAGATGTGATGCCAACTTAAAGTTATCAGAAATAATTATCGTCTTGAGAATTCTCCAATCGATTTTCGAAATGTGTTTCCAAGTATCCTATTTTTTATTTGCAAAGCTGTGTGAATTTTTGTTTTGTTTTTTTTATATTTTTTTAGTTTTTATTATTTTTTTTAATTTTGTTTTTTTTTTTTAAACAACAAATTTTAAAAATAAAATATTAAAAGTAATAAGTAAAATTTTTATTTGTTATGTTGATTTTATTTAGATTTTTCTTTAAACAATAAATTAAAAACATAAATTTTTAATTTATTATTTAAGTTGAAATTTTTAAAATCAACAAAATTTTATTTATTAAATCCTAATAAAGAAAATTTCTAAAAGAAGTTAGTTTTTTTTTTTAAAATACAATAATAATTTTTTTTTAATTAAAAATACAATAATAAAAAAAAGAAAATTCTTTTTTTTTTTTATTATTAAAAATAAAAATAAAAATTATTTTGTGTTTTCATTTTTTTATTATCCAAAATATTAAATGAATCAATACACAAAATAGTTTTTTATTTTTATTTAAATAAAAAAAAAAAAATCAACACACAAAATGTATTTTTTTATTTAAATAACAAATTAAAAACCATTGTTTTCAATTTATTATTGATTTTTTTTTATATTCGTTTTTTTTTTTTTATAAATTATAAAGAAAAAAACTAATTTCAAAGCCACACACCATATGCATTATTATTATTTTTTTTATATATATATATATATATATATATATATATATATATATATTTAATTTTTATTTTTTTTAATTAAAAAGAATGTTTTTTTTGTTTTAGTCATAAAGAAATTCTATTAAAAACTAATTCTATTGAAAACTAATAAAAAAAATTTCTAAAAATAAATTAACTCAAAATAAGTCAAATCCAGAGAATCTGGCTTTTTATCTAGAAAATCAAGAGTATCATGGAATCAGTTGAGTCAGATCTATCCCCAGGTCTGAGGGTCCATCCGGGCGAGGGTTTGAAAGTTCTTCTTCTTCGATCCATTTTTCTTCTTCGCCATTGTGAGGAGGTCCTCTTGTTCTTGCTGTGTGAGAGTTATTAACATTGATAGCAGGGAACAACAGGGAACAAATCGTGCCAAATCGTGGCAGCTGCTGGGCGATGGCCTTCTGAAATTCGAGGTTGCTTTTAAGTTTTTTTTTCGACCTAAGTCTCGGGCTGAAGATCGCCCACCTCTCCAATCTCAAACCCCAAGTGCAACAGGTACTTACAAATCAAATGTCTCTTCATTCACTGAGATTAGGAATGATACTAAGATTTTTAATTCATAGATATCATCACCCCAATATTTCTCAGATTAACTACAATACCCAATACCTAGGTATGAAGATAATTCGTTGCCGTCATCAATTCCAGAGTAATTTCAGGTTCAATATGAAATTCAGTTTCCTTGCCGCTGGCATATTGCAGAGACCAATAAAAGTATTGGCAAACTTTCTCTAGAACAACAGTACTAATTTCGGGAAATCTGACTTCTCCAAGTGTTGTTTCCGTGAAACTCCCTGTAGATGTTAGCATATTCTTGAGAGTGTTGGAGACAAGAGCTGCCTTCCGATCAATAACGAATTCAAAACCCTCTGCACTAATGAGTTTGACTGTGTCCTCCTTCCTCATTTTGTTGCCTTTCGCTGTCAAGAAGAAGGACGCCGACGCTGCACTTGCGATGATAGGAGGATTCGATCCCCAACCAATTGAATTTTATTGCATACAATTGCTGGAAACTAAGAAACTCGGGGCATTACAGGTTCCTTGACTGGATCGATGGCCAGGCCAAGGAAATCCCAACAAGAATAAGTAATGAAATGCAAAAGGTGGATATT
The DNA here is from genome assembly GCA_031772625.1 of Pinus tabuliformis. Lineage (NCBI taxonomy): Eukaryota > Viridiplantae > Streptophyta > Pinopsida > Pinales > Pinaceae > Pinus > Pinus tabuliformis. Next base: position 1,187,288,716 of record CM062820.1, on the reverse strand, counting down.
TTTTTTTTTTTTTTTTTTTTTTTTTAAATCTAAAATAAAAAACTAATTTTTTTTTTATTATTATTTTTTAAATCTAAAATTAAAACTAAATTTCATCTAAAAATTTAAAGATGTTTTTTTTTTTTCACAAAATTCTTTATTGTCTTTTTGCAAATTGGTTCTCTAGCAAGAGTATGTTTATTTGAACAAAATCAATAGACTTTCTGATCTTCCTGATCACACGAAGTGCAGGAAGAGAGCATACTAATCACTTGATTTGCTTTTATTCATGCAGGGGGGGTGTTTTTTTGAAAAGACGAAATTTAAAACTAACTAAACTCTAAACCATCAGAAAACTTCAAACTTAAACTTCCTTTGTGAAGATCCTACTGTCACCAGGTCTCACAAATTATTTTGCCTAAAGAAAAATAAATACTGAATTAAATTCTAATGCATAATCCCTTAGCACCATCCCCGGCAACGGCGCCAAAATGTTGGGCAATTTATTGGGCTTAAATTGCTGCATTAAATTATCAACCAGGGAAACTCGTAAGCTTGTGATGATGCCAGCAAAATATATGTAGGAGTAGGCAACTAACTCTATGTCTAGCTAAATTATTTACGATTCAATATAATATGCAAGGGAAGAGGCTCCTAACTAAGGAGGTCTTGGTTGTCCTTCCCTACAGTATCATAGAGAAATCATTGATTACATAAAACTAGAAACTTGAAATGAAGACAAGAGAATGAACTTAATTGTTGTTCAGATTCAAGTAGAGAGAGAGACTAACTTAGTCTCTTGATTGTCCTCTCATGTACTACTCCAAACTAAACTAAGATTCATTCACAAGCATAAGAAATGAAATGACTTGAAACATAAAAGCACAAAAGAATGAATTTCAATTACCATATAAATCAATGGAGAGAGAGCCTAACTTAGACTCTTGGTATCTCCTCATATGATACTTGAAACATAAAAGCAAAAGAATGAATTTCAATTATCATACAAATCAAATAGAGAGAGAGCCTAACTTAGACCCTTGGTTGTTCTCTCATATGCTGATAAGAGTCTAATTTAAAACTCATTCATAAATCTCAAACAAATCCTCAAACATCAAACATCTAAGCAATTAAATGACATAAGATCTAATATGAAATAACATGTTTCTCTCATCCTTTTAGAGTGAGCTCAATTCTCTTAAGAACAAGACAAATTATTCCATATACTACATTAAGGAAAATTAAATCTAAAACTACATAATGGAAATATATGTAAAATGAAGCTTTATTCTATTCCATCATAAGTTTGGATACATGCTCTAAGAGTCCTCCCCTTGGAATGGAGGAGGTACTCCTATTTATACAATAGGATGAGATAACAAACTCATAATGATGATCCACTAATCTCTCTTTTAGTTCCATACATTTCTCAACCATCTAGACACATAACCCTATCCTCCATGATTTCCTCCATGAGGCCCATGATCTTCTCCATGAGATCATGATCTTTTCCATGAGGCTTATCTTATGAAATTCGAATTTGATCATTCAAGGCCACATAAAGATGCCTTGGAAGCTTCCTTTGTACCTACACATGTCAACAAACTCATTCTAATTGTTAGGTATAAGTATAAGCATATTATTTTCTAAAGTTTAGCCATAAATTCACTTAAAAATGTTAAGAATTAATAAACTTTGGAAAAGCATAGTTATAACCCAATAATGAGGTAAATGGAATGATGTGGAGGTGGAATGGAGGTGACATGAAGGTAAAATGTGAAGATATTGGTGAATAATGGAGTGAAAATAGGGACCATTTTGAGGCCCAACAATATGTATTCATCACAAATCACATGCAACAAGTAATGTTCAAGAATCCAAAATGCCAACAATGGATCCTTAGAGGCATACACAGGGCCCTCATTGGTGGAGCAATACCATACCACGTGGGGGATTTATATTGAGGAGAAATTGGTGTAATATATTGGGGGTATATAGGGGGTAAAGAGTTTTTATATTGGTAGTTATAAAATATGGAGCTCAACATTAATGGTAAAATATAAAGGGGTATAAAAAATGTTAATGAAAAAATGGATACCTTCAATATCTATTGGAAGTAGGGGTCTTTTAAATTGGGATGGTGTATTGGGTTCGTATTGGTAGGGAGTTGAAATTTTGATTTTTAGGAGTATTTTCCAATATGTAGTCAAATTAAGGGTATTGTTTGATATTCCACGAATGCACGTGATAGGTCAGAGGTTCATTGAGTGAATCCCCTGTGGAGGCATAGAGGATGCTCCCCCTGAACCTATGCCAATTATTCACTGTCAAATATGATCATATCCAACTAATAAATCAAAGAACCAAAGTAGCAATGACACATTGCAACAACTCATGAACCATCATCGTTTGTAAGTAAGATTTGAGCATCATCAACATACTACAACCATTCAATTTAAGAACCAGAAATCCAATAATAACCGATTGAAGCATATAAAAAACACCCCTTAAGTCTGTTCCATTGTTTCTTCATCTCAAAGAAACATATGTGCCTTTATATATCAAAACTCACATATATATGTGACAATAATTCATGTAACCTTCGTACAGAAAGTAATATGTAACATGTTCAATCTTACGTTGTCAATGCAATGTTAGTAGTATAAGCATCACCAAGTGTACATCAAAACAAGACAAATAACTATCACAAAGATACTTACGCATAAATCCCTAGATATCATATGCTATTGATCACGTGGACCTGATAATCATCACCTGGTCTTCATGACGTCATGTACCTCACATTTACTTTTACATTCACTGTTAGAAGTATGCTTGAAGAGAGATGGATTACATTAGGGACAATCTTCCCTATGCCTCTGATTGATATGCCTTCCTTCTCCAAATCTACTTGCAATTTATAAGTATGTGTTTGAACTTATCCCACCTTCTGCTTCTACTCCAAATTCTTAACATGAAATCAATGGCCTTATTGCCAAATGATTTACAATAAAAATAATATCAATGAAAACCATCCTTTATGCCTAGGGCTTGATTTTGACTTTGATGAGTAATATTTCCTTTCACTTGTGTGACTCGATTTAGTTTTATTTTGAGCAAGATCACATTGTGTATCTAAAGCCATGAGATTGTATCTAATGCCTGTCTTGATTAGAGGAAAGAGTTGTTCATTGATAATATTTTCTAGAGTTTCATATGCCTTTCACCTTTTGTTGATTTTCTCATAATCTTCCCTTAGAGTTACAAATTCATATTCTAGTTTTTCACAATGGTTTTCCTTTTCTTGGAGTTGGTTTTATAGGACATATGTTCTTCTATTTGTTGCTTCCAATTTCAATCCTAACATGTTTATTTCCTCGACCATATTAATTTATTTTATTTCGTGTTCTTTGTTTGCATTCCTAACTCTATAAACTGTATTTAATGCTTTCAATAAGACATCTTATTTGTAGCTATCTGATTCACTAATGTATTCATCTTCAAGAACCATAAGTAACTGATAATTGTGATCTGATTCATCATCCTTATTATTGAAAGAACATTCACTATTACTATATTCTAGAGCATCCATAAACACATTATCATAATATTTTCCAAATGCCATAAGTACTTGATAATAATTATTAGAATATGAATATGAATCTTCTTGATCTGTTGCAAATAATACTGAAAGGGAGGGTGAATCAGTATTAGTACGTCAATAATATTTCTTTTCACAATTAGATTTGTATACGCTACTTTAGTTAATTAAACTTGCGCATATATGCAACTGTAGTTAGAGAAAATCGTGTATATCCTACAGACTTATAATTTAGTTAATTCTTCAGATGTTGATCTTTAATCTGTGCATCATAACCATATAACAATAACTAGGTACAGGAAAAACAAAGCAGACAACCACACACAAGAACACAAGATATAAGGTGCAAACCCAATGTGGGTGAAAACCACCTGCTGCAATTTGTCTATATCTTCTTTTAATAAGAAACTTATTTTTACAATAATTTTGTACTAGTGCAGTCTTATACCAGTACACAAGCTTCTACCTACAGAAGGATACAACCTTCTCTCGTTCTCCAGCTTCTCCTGGAATGGAGCTACAACCCCCTTAGCTCTTGTACCAGCTGATGTACTAGTACATAGGTGCTGACCTACAGAAGGCTACAACCTTATCTTTTCTTCCAGGGACCACGTTTCATAAATTTTTAGACTAGATCCATCAATATCATCAATCAACCATCAAAATATATCTGCATCAATCAATCTCCCTTGCACTAACCAAAACTGAATCAAACAATCACTTCCCTAAATGTTGTAACTAGAATACAGTAAAAGTACCAGAACCCAAACCAGAACCCAGAACACTACAACGGTAAACAAAAGTAGCTAAAAAATATTTTATGAGATGTACACTACTTCAATGTGTTGAACCTGCATGCATATTGACTTTGGTCAAGCCAAACCTATGTATACTCTACCTTGCAATGCCAAACCAACATGTATACACGCCTTTGATATACTGAACCTACATATAGATCTGTAAAAGATGATTTAACCTTTAAAACTATTCAAACATGAGTTATACCTAGATCGTCAGATTTACAGATTACAGTATGCTTCAGCTATTCAGATAAAAGATCAAAACCACATAAAGATACTTCTCTTCAATCCTTAAGATCTTGACCTATCAATAGAACTTATCCTTCTTCAAGCACTCAGGTTCCTCCTTGATTCAGATCCAGCTATGCACCATAACCCAATGACAAGATTCTAGATCTTACTCTTCATTAGATATTCAATACTCGAGTGCGTTTGCCTAATGATCTCCTCATCCTTTTATAGTCTGATGCCATATTCAATACCATGGTCCAAAACCACTTAGAATTAATACCTGGGACCAAATACCCAGAGTCAACACTTCGGACAAGATACCTTGGACCAGTACCATGGGTCAAATACCAAGGACCAATTACCATGGACCAAAACCAAGTTTTCCAACATGTACATGCTTTTCCTTGTATGAAATTGCATGTATACGCATACATTCCTTTTGGTCTGCGAACCTGCGTGTATACACAGTTTGGTCAAGGGGAACCTACGTATACTTCTTTTTCTTTCATTTTGTGATCTTTCATCTGAGTGAGTTGACATCAAGGACAAAAATTGTGTCATAGCACCAAACCTGTGTCATAATGCCAACAATCTCCCCCTTTAGACTTGATGGCAACCCCAAGTCATTCTCTGCCTCTTTCATCAAGCACAAAGGGTTATGCTCCCTTTGGGTACATGCTGAAATCTCTGATATGTTGAAGTGCACTGATCATGCTCCCCCTAACTATAAGCAAGGTCTGCGAAAAGATGTTCTACAAGAAGAACAAGACTCTATACATCATAAATGACCTTCCTATCACCAATGAATCATACATACATCTATCTCCCAACCATGTGGGGATATACCAAGATTGTCTCATCCACCCAACCAAGTGGGGATACACCAAAAGATTATACATGATAAGACAAGAACATTACATCATCTATCCGAGGCATAGTGGGGAAACAAAATAGGTCATTACATGACCTTAATAATAAAAGATATACATGACATAGAGACAAAATATCTAAAACAAGATAGTTATCAACAACTATCATCAGCAGCATCTGTCAATCACCATCAGCAACCATGGTATCCCTCTGCACATGTTCCACCTGAATAAAAAACAACTGTGAAAATGAAACAAGATCTTGTAAGATAATGCCAAAAATGCATTATTAGAAGTATATTCTACCCCTAAACCTATGCGAGATGGTCTCTGTCAGACCCATATCAAACTCTTTTCATCCTGAGTCTAACCCACTGTTTTTCTTCAAACCAACATATACATGACTGTATCCATAGAAACCAGCGTATGTATGCGGATATGTTTCATGAAACTCGTGTACAACCAATTTTCTCTGAACTATATAGGTTTCAACAGCAAGATGATGTATCAACTACTCCCAGCTTCTGTCTTAGATATTCAAATGTCTCTCTGGGTAGCGATTTGGTGAATATATCAGCAACATGTTCTTTGGAGGGAACATACTCCAACTTGACCTTTTGTTCAAGCACTTGTTCATGGAGAAAATGATATTTGATAGGTATGTGCTTGGTCTTGGAATGCATGATAGGATTCTTTGAAATACTGATTACACTTGTATTATCACATAGAATGGAGATGGGTGGAGTACATGTGATTTGAATGTCTTGAAATTTTTGCATCATCCAAAGGAGTTGTGTGCAAAAAGATGTAGCAGCCACATATTCTACTTCAGCTGTAGATAATGCAATTGAAATTTTTTTCTTGCTGAACCAAGATACTAATTTTGAACCCATATAGAATGCACCACCACTAGTGCTTTTTCTGTCATCCACACTTCTGACACAATATGCATCTGTATATGCATGAAGTGTAAGATCTGTATCCCTAGGATACCCTAAACCAAATTTTGTGTTCCTTGAAGATATTTGAAAATCCTTTTGACTGCCTGAAGATGTGCTTCCTTCCGATATGATTGGAATCTTCCAACTATTCCTACTGCAAGCATGATGTCTGGTCGGGTACGTGTAAGATAGAGCAGACTATGAATCATGGATCTATAGGTTGGTTGATGTACTGCTACTGATTCATCATTTGCAATGAGGCTGCATCCTGCTACCATAGGGGTACATACTGGTTTAGAATCTTCCATGCCATATTTCTTCAGGATCTGCTTGAGGTACTTGGTTTGTGATAGAAAAATACCATCTTTATTTTGTTGAACTTGTAAACCAAGAAAATATGTGAGCTCACCAAGCAAGGACATTTCAAATTCTTTCTGCATTACCAAAGCAAAGTTTTGACTCATGGCTTCTTCATTGCTACCAAAAATGATATCATCAACATACACAACAAGTATTGGTAATTTATCATTGTCAATTTTTATATATAGATTGCTATCAGCTGATCCTTTTGAAAAACCTTGTTGGTGAAGGTATTTGTCAAGTCGATAATACCGGGCCCTTGGAGCTCGTTTCAGACCATAGAGAGCCTTTCTGAGTTTGCATACAAGCTTTGGATCATTTCTAAGGATGAATCCATATGGTTGCTCAATATAGACTTCTTCTTCTAGGTCTCCATTAAGAAAAGTAGATTTCAAATCCATTTGATATACTTTGAACTTTTGAAAGCTAGAAAGAGCAAGGAACATTCTTATGGCTTCTGGTCTAGCAATAGGTGCAAAAGTTTCTTCAAAGTCTATACCTTCTTGTTGAGCATACCCTTTACAAACAAGTCTGGCCTTGTTTCTAGTAACTTCTCTATTTTCATTTAGCTTGTTTTTGAATATCCATTTGGTTCCTATGACATTCTTATCATGAGGTCTAGGAACTAATTCCCAAGTATTATTCTTTTCAATTTGCTCAACCTCATCATTCATGGCCTTGACCCAACATTCATCATTGCATGCTTCATGTACATTTTGCAGTTCGATGGAGGAAAGCAATGCTAGATAGCTTGAAGCTTTTGTAATAGTTCTTCTTGTCTACACACCTACCTCTTTCTGTCCCAAATTTGAGTCTCTGGATGCTTTTCTTGAACATATCTAGATGGAGTCTTCTCTTCTGTCGTTATCTACTCTTCTAGTGCTTCATTGGTTTCTTCTTCTTCAGCATCAGTCTGATTTGATGTGGAAGGATAATCTTCATCTTCATCCCACTCTTCAGTTTTTACTTACTTTGGATTTTTGCCTGCTTCATCAACCACAACATCAATACTTTCAACAATTTTCCCTAGTCTTTTATTATAACACTTATATCCTTTACTTTGGGAAGAGTAACCAAGGAGAATGCCTTCATCTGATCTAGGTTCAAACTTGCCAAGTTTTTCATCAGTCCTTTTGATGTAACATTTTCTTCCAAAAACTTTGAAGTATTTTACAGTAGCAGTCTTACCATGCCAAAGTTCATGTGGAGTTTGAGTGTTGTTTACCTGAACGTTTGTTTTGTTTTAGAATAGTGACGACAGCAAATGCAACGTCACCCTAGAAGGTTACAAGAGTTCTAGATTCATCTAGCATAGCACAAGCCATTTGTTGAATAGTTCTATTCATCCTTTCTACGACTCTATTTTGCTGAGGAGTCCTTGCGGTAGAGAATTCCCTTCTTTTTTCGTGTTCTTCACAGAAGTCGAAGAATTCATTCGAGGTGAATTCCCCTCCTCAATCAAACCTGAGGCATTTGATTTTGCGATCTGATTCATTTTCAACCAAAGCTTTGAAGGCTTTGAACTTTTCAAATGCTTTGTCTTCATGCTTTAGAAGTCCTATCTAACACATTCTGGAAAAGTCGTCAATGAAAAATATAAATTATTCCTCTCCACGAGGTGACTTTTTCCTTGACAGACCACATAAATCAGTGTGAACAAGTTCAAGAGGCTTAGTAGCTGATCCTTCCTTCTCAGGGAAATGTGCTCTGGCTTTCTTACCAAATTGACATGATTTGCATATTGTATTTTCTGGAATTTTGATGTCAAGAAGATCGTGAACAACCTGAAATTTGCATGCTTTCCTTATCTGAGGGAAGCTTATATGCCCCAATCTTTTGTGCCATAGCCAGTGTTCATCATTTTTGTTGAGATAGCACTATTGTTGTCCTCCTTTGAATATGTATAAATTATTTGGAGTTCTTAGGCCTTTGATCACTATTTCTCCTGTATCAAGCTCACAAACAACACATCCATTTGATCCAAATACTACCTCATTTCCTTGATCATACATTTGACTGACACTCAATAGATTATGCTTTAAACCATCAACATTCATAACATTCACAGCTTTAACCTTTTGTTTTAAGAGAATAGATCCTTTACCTTTTATGACTGCAAGAGTGTCATTTCCAAATGAACCTTCCTTTCCTTTTCTAAGGCATTATATGACTGAAGTTTTTATTTATCACCTGTCATGTGTTTCGAGCATCCATTGTTGATTTACCATTGATTTTCTTGTCCTTATGCATATAAGGCCATACCACAATTTTCAGTTTCCGGTTATTTCTTCCTCCATGTTTTGGGACCCCATGAAGCTTGCTCCTTCTGAGATGTTTGCCGAAATTTACTTCTACATTCAAAGTCTTCATGGCCGAAGTTGTTACAGATAGAGAATTCTATTTCATTTTTAAGAGTAGAAAAATTATTTTAGGTCCTTTTCATGATCCTAATCACATTCCTTTGATTCTGTGCTTCTCTAGTCATGATGGTCTTGTAAGCAACACATTGATCATCTTTGTGTCCAAAGTTATGACATGAAAAACATTGGCCATTAAAGAAATTCCTGTGATTACTGAATCTACTGATCTTGTGATTATAGTTTCCATTGACATTCATTCTTGATGCAAATTGAGAATGATTTACCTGTGGTCAGTTATAACTTCTATTCATCCTTGAAGTAGACTGAACTTGATTTACCTGGTGATCTTCTTTAAGTCTCTGCTGGCGATTGTCAACCTATTCATTTTTCCTTGCTGCAGCAAGATAGCTTTTTGAGGTTGATGGCTTCTGTGCTTGAGATGGTTCTTTAGTATATCCAAGACCTGTCTTTATCGAAGGAGAACACTGCACCTTGATAATTTCATCTAAAGTTTCTGATCCTTTAGCAAACTTAAGATTGAGAGTTTTTGTTTTCTCAATTTCCTTTCTTAGACCCACAATTTCACATTCTAACTTTTCATTGTGTTTTTCCCATTCAGCAAGTTGGAATGTAAGAGTATCTATAATCATACTCTTTTTTTCTAAACAGATTTTAAATTTAGAAATTTCTTCATAGAGACCATCTTCATCTAAAGCATCCAAGAAATCATCATCTTCAAAAGCAATTAGAAGTCTATAATCATTACTATTTTCATCTTCATCACCATTTGATAAACCATCACTATCTTCATGTGTATAGTAGCTCTTCTTATTTACACTTTGTTTTCTATTCCATTTTGCTAATTCGTTAACTTTATCGAGCTTATCTTTCTGAGGACATTTGGTAGCATAATGACCTACTCTTCCACAAGAAAAACATTTGAAAGGTAGTTTACCTCTGAATCTTCTAGAACCTAGTTGAAGGTTTTTGACAAAGTTTGATTCTTCCTCTCCTTCTGACGTATGTGCTGACTCATTGAATTCTCCTATTCTTGAAGCTTTGAATGCAACCTCTCTCATATCTGATGGACCCCCTTTTCTCATTTCATAAGTAGTTAGGATTCAATGTAGCTGTGACATAGTGACACTCTGAAGATCCTACTTTTTTTCTATGGCAGAAACTTTCAATTCAAACTTAGAAGACAAGGATCTTAAAACCTTTTCAACTGAAGTAACTTCTTTTACCTCTTCACCCAAGTTTTTCATGTGATTAACAATCTCATATATACGTAAGAAATAATTAGCTATACTTTCATCATTGTGCATTCTGAGAGTTTCATATTGAATTCTGAGAGATTGTAGTTTTGCACGTTTTACCTGATCGTCTCCTTCATAGCTTAGAATGATCTTGTCCCATATTTCTTTGGTGGTTTTGAGCTGCATAACCTTGACAAATTCTAATTGTGACAAAGTCCCCAATAGAGTATTGACAACCTTGGAATTTGTTTCATACTCTTTTCTACCTGCCCTATCTGTAGGAATTGCTGATGGAAATGTGTATCCTCCTTCCACAATTTCCCAAACGTCTGTTCCAAGAGATTGAAGATAGGTTGTGGTTCTTACCTTCCAATAGACAAAGTTGCTCCCATCAAAGATTGGTGGTCTAATGGATGTCTCTCTTTTGTAGCTACTCATGATGATAGATCTTCCTTCAAGCAATCAAGCTTCTTCTGAAGGACCTGCTCTCATACCAATTGTTGGAAATGATACTGAGAGGGGGGGCGAATCAGTATTAGTAAGTCAATAATATTTCTTTTCACAATGAGATTTGTATATGCTACTTTAGTTAATTAAACTTGCATATATAGGCAACTGTAGTTAGAGAAACTAGTGTATATCTTGCAGACTTATAATTTAGTTAATTCTTTAGATTTTAATCTTTAATCTGTGCATCACAACCATATAACAGTAACCAGGTACAGTAAAAATAAAGTATACAACCATACATAAGAACACGAGATATAAGGTGGAAACCCAATGTGGGTGAAAAGCCACCTGCTGCAATTCGTCTTTATCTTCTTTTAATACGAAACTTCTTTTTACAATAATTTTGTAGGCTTCTACCTGCAGAAGGCTACAACCTTCTCTTGTTCTCCAGCTTCTCCTGGAAGGGAGCTACAACCCCCTTAGCTCTTGTACTATCTGATGTACTAGTACATAGGTGCTGACCTACAGAAGGCTACAACCTTCTCTTTTCCTCCAGGGACCATGTTTCATAAATTGATAACTGGATCCATCAATATCATCAATCCACCTTCAAAATATATTTGCATCAATCAATCTCCCTTGCACTAACCAAAATTGAATCAAACAATCACTTCTCTAAATGTTGTAACTAGAATACAATAACAGTACCAGAACCCAAACCAGAACCAAAACCAGAACCCAGAACATTGCAACAGTAAACAGAAGTAGATAAAGCATATTTTATGAGACATACGCTACTTCAATGTGTCGAACCTGCATGCATACACACTATGATCAAGACAAACCTACGTATACATTGTCTTGAAATTCTGAACCAGTGTGTAAATGCACCTTTGATATACTGATCCTATGTACAGATATGTAAAAGATGATTTAACCTTTACAACTATTCAAACATCAGTTATACCTAGATCATCAGATTTACAAAGTAAGATATGCGCCAACTATTCAGATAAAATATAAAAACCACATAAAGATACTTCTCTTCAAGCCTTAAGATATTCACTCGTCAATAGAACTTATCCTTCTTCAAGCGCTCAGGTTCCTCCTTGATTCAGATCCAGCTATGCACCATAACCTAATGACAGGATTATAGGTCTTACTCTTCATTAGATATTCAATACTTGAGTGCCTTTGCATAATGATCTCCTCCTCCTTTTATAGTCTTAGGCCGTACTCAATACCATGGTCCAAAACCACTTAGAATCAATACCTTGGACCAAATACCTGGGGTCAACACTTCAGACAAGATACCTTGGATGAATAACATGGGTTAGAATACCAAGGACCAATTACCACAGACCAAAACCAAGTTTTCCAACATGTATGCGTTTTTCCTTGCATGAAAGTGTGTGTATACGCATACATTCCTTTGGGTTTGCGAACTCGCGTGTATACACAGTTTGGTCAAGGTGAACCTGCATATACTTCTTCTTCCTTCATTCTGTGATCTGTTATCTGAGTGACTTGCCATCAAGGACAACACCTGTGTCATAGCACCAAACTTGTGTCTAGTTTTTCACAGTGGTTTTCTATTTCTTGGAGTTGGTTTTGTAATACATATGTTCTTCTATTCGTTGCTTCCAATTTCATTCTTAACATGTTTATTTCCTTGACCAAATTAATTTATTTTATTTCGAGTTCTTTGTTTTCATTCCTAACTCTATAAACTATATTTAATGCTTTCAATAATACATCTTATTTGCAACTATCTGATTCACTAATGTATTCATCTTCAAGAGCCATAAGTAACTAATAATTGTGATCTGATTCATCATCCTTATTATTGAAAGAACATTCACTATCACTTTATTCTAGAGCATCCATAAATACATTATCATAATATTTTCCAAATGCCATAGTTACTTGATAATAATTGTTAGAATATGAATATGAATCTTCTTGATCATCATATGTGCTTTGACTATTTTCATTAGAATAAAAACTACTCTTTCCATAAAACTTCCTTTTGACATTTTTCTTTTTAAATTCCTTTCAACTTTCTTTCTTATCATTATTTTCTTCAAATCGAAATTTTGATGAATAGTTACCTACTCTTGCATAAGAAAAACATTTGAAAGGTAGCTTACCTTTGAATTTTCCAATTCCCACTGGCAACTTTCCAACAAAATTTGTTTCTTCCTCATCTTAAATGTAGCTTGTATCTTTGGGCTTTTCTTTTTCTTTCCCTTTATATGTGGCTTTGAAGGCTTCTTCTTCCATATCTGATGCACCACCTTTTCTCATCTCAAATGCTATCAAGATTCCACAGAGTTATTCAAGAGTAAGATTATTCAAATCCTACATTTCGTCAATGGCGGAGACTTTGGAATTGAACTTCGGAGTTAGTGGTCTCAAAATATTCTCAACAATAGTAGCATATTTTATTTTGTCCCCAATATTTTTCATAGAACTAACAATCTCATCTACTATAAGGAAAACAATTGTAATTCTTTCATCATCATGCATTTTAAGAGTCTCATACTGTATTCTAAATGTTTGAAGTTTAACACTTTTTACCTTGGTGTCACCTTCATAACTTTGGATAATCTTATCCCACATTGCCTTTGTAGTGTTTAGTTGCATGAATTTCACAAACTCAGGCTTAGCCACACTTCCCAAGATGGAATTTATGAATTTTTCATTGGTTTTATATTGTTTCTTCCCCATAGTATATGTCGGAATAGAGGTTGGATATTGATATCCACCTTCAACCATTTCCCATACATTTTCTCCTAGTGCCTACAAAAATGCTCTCATTCTAACTTTCCATAATACAAAGTTAATCCCATTAAATGAAGGTGGCTTAATCTAAAATGCTCCTTCTAGGCTACCCATCTCAATGAACCTCCTTGTAGGTGATCAATATTATTATTAGGGACCTTCTCTCATGTTAATTGTTGGGAAAATTATTGGGGGAGTGAATTAGTATTTTAATTTACTTGAAACTTTTCATTTCTCATTCTGCATTTTGTAAACTATTTTCATTTATGCAACCCATGTATGTACGTGACTCTTGTGAAGTAAAACCGCATATATTTAGCTAACTAACTTTTTATAACTTCCATCAATTATTCATCTTTAATGAGTGCATCATTGTGTCATTTTTCATTTATTAAGAAGAAACCATAAGCGGTAAATCCCATATAACAAAACACATAATCAACACACATAGAACATCATTATTTTTAGGTGGAAACACAATGTGGGAGAAAACCATCGTTTCCACGCTCCCTATCTTATTTCCTAGTATAAAGAAACATTTTACAATCATGTACTGGTGCAAAATATTACCAGTATGAAAGAACCCACCTACGAAAGGCTACAACCTTCTCTCGTTCTCTAGCACCGACTAGAAGGGAGCTCCAACCCACTGTTCTTGTTTACCCTCTCCTGTTGGAAGGGAGATCCCACCCCCTACACGAATTCTGCTTCTACTAATGGAAGGAAGATTTGACTCCCTCACTGAATGCCCCAACCATCAGCACCTTTGTGGACCACATTTCATTATATTTCATGTTGGATCCACCCAAATTAAAACATCAAACCTGTAGGTGAATTTTCATCAAATTTTCAGAGTGGATGCACTCCCAACATCAAGTCCAATATCAAATAATAGTTCTAAAATAAATAATGAACCAACTCATCCAATCATAGTACCAATTGAAACACTACAACATGAGGAAACCAATCATTGAATCTTAATCAACCTATGTAACTATATCAACAGATAATATCAATCCACAACCACTCATTAATATAGCGATGTTCCTGTAAACCCTTATGATACATACAACATAATGTATATGTTACTTCCCTTAAGTAGACTGACCTATGTACATGGTTTCTATAAAGAATACCTGCATAGAGATCTCAATATTAACAGCTCAATCTGAATCATTGTACTATTGAAACAACCACTGAGTCAATCATGGATCATTGATCCAATTACAGATCAAAACATAGTATCATATTCGCTAATCAAAATCCCAACTAATATTGTCGAAAAAATATTATCATGATAGAGACACCATCGACAGGCAACAGTAAACATAACATAATTGATCAAGTGTCATTAACAATCCAATATACTACAAAGCCCTAGCTTATGTATATGAATTTCATAAAATGTATCAATGTATGTACTTGTTTACCATTCATAACACCCATGTATAGATCGTCCCATACTGAAAATAATTTGTAGAATATATACGTCAGTGACCAAAAGTAGAACCACATATGTACACAACTCACGTTAGACAAACTTGTGTATAGATCTTAAAACTTTTGTTACAAACACAAATTTAGTCTCTCCAACCCTTACTATTAAAATTAGATACTTTAAGATTACTTCATTCAAGGTACAACATCATTCGAACCACAGATATATCATTGTTAGTCATTTTCAATAAGTACATCAAACAAGCACATGTGTCACCATACTTCAAATATTTCAGATAGGATTCATGTCCTTACTCCTTGCTGCAGACCTCTTTCAGATCAAATCATTCATAAACAATAATCACTTGCACACCTACCACTTTGATCTCCATCTCCTTATATAGCTTTAGCCTTAGCCAATACCTTAGGCCAAGCCTTTAGTAATGTCATTCGTATGCTTTGACGAGATCAAATAACTATTGACACACCCATTACTATGGTCTAATACCATGGTGAATACCCTTGGTATTCAAATTACCATGGTGTGGATTATGTAGGTGACTTTTCTTCTCAATACCTATATATGTATGCAACCTATCTTCAGAGGACCCACGCATACTTTCTCAAACTTTGTCATTACCATCCATATGTCACTCAACTATGCTTTCTTTGCTTATATGAGTTGTGGCATATGTATCACTTAGTATAAACATCATATTATCACAATGTTGAAATATTTATCAAAGAGGTTTCCATCAAGGACAATACATTAGCCATAATTCCAACATGATCCATAAATTTCACACTGGGAATCCCATTTTGTCGACCTTAGCAAGATTTTCTAGCATTAAAAATGAACTTCTAAAGATTGTTCCTACAACATTTTCTTCTCCTTTCGATGCTCTATAGACTACTATCCTTTGATAGAAAAATGCCCCCTCTCCCCATTCCATTCCCTTATTGGTTTTCATTTGTTCCCTCTCCTTCTGTTCATATTCCCCCCTATTTCTCTCATTCCTTTAGCATGGGAGATGTGGGTCCATCCCTTGGAAATACGTTTGACATATTTTGAGTGACCTATGTGGGTAGTTTTTCCATCCCAACACCACTTGAACCTCCCTCAGATCATGGATCTATGTCCCTTTTCCATCAATTTGAGTAAAATGAAAGTTTATTTATAATTTTAATAGAACATTATAAAAATTGAAGGTGAATTGTTGGGAAGTTACAATCTATTTCTTTGTTATGACATTTCTTGTAAGAATGAGTTAGTGATATGTAAGAATTATTGTTAGTCATATGTTATTTTATTTATGATCAATATTATATTCATTATTATTTTATTTATGATCAATGTTATATTTATGATAGTATAGTCTAGAGTAATGAGTTTAATTCATTTGTATGTGGATTTTAGATGAATTGGAATATATGGGAAATGGATGATGATTTTGGGTAATTGCATTCCTTCCCTATTAATTGCATGATTTTAATTTATTTTTGGCTTGTCCAATGGGGGTTTGGACCTCTAATTTCATGGTTTACATAACACTTCATAACATGGTGATTATCAATTTAACTTCCCCTTTTGGCACACACTTTCGATGTTAACTACATGTTGCATTTTCTTAATTTTCCTTTACATGATATAAGAGATTTCATGGAATTTAATGTGCTTTTTGGGGTTAAATGGTCATGGATTTTTTTTTTAACTTTTATTCTAGGGGGTTCTAGAGTCTAAAACTTGGATCATAGTGAGGTGAGATCCCATGAATCATTTGGCTCAATTTTTAGTTGTTGGTTCACTATATTTTTTAACATATGATCCGAGAAAATTAGTTTTCCTAAATTCTTTCTCAAATAAGTCATTCTCACATTTGTTATATAAATTTTTCTTCGGAGGATCCAAGGATGAAACTTGGACCATAGTGAGGGAAAATCCTATTGATCTTCTATTTCTATCATTTTATCAAGATTCACTATATTTTTGTAATTATTCTCTAAGAAAGTTGAGCTTCCTAGATGGTCCTGGAATAAAGTTAGTTTCAAAATTTTGTTATAACTTTTCTTCTATGCGGTTTCAGAGGGTGAAACCTAAACCATAGTTAGGTGAAATCCTCACAAAATTCTAGTAGTTATTCCATATCTTAGATATCTATATTTTTAGATATACTCCCTGAGAAAGTTAGTTTCCCTTAATGTTCCTAGAATAAGACCTAAAAATAGGCCATCTTGGCATTCTTCCCATACCATTATTTTTGAGAGGTTCTACACTGTGAAAATTGGAGGAAATGGAGAAAATGTATCAAGGAACCTATGATAAAAATTTTATATTTTGGTCCTCTACAATTTATTAGATATATGCTATGGAATATTAGGGTCTCAGTGAAATAAACAATGGAAAAAACTATTTGATGAGATGTCCCAACAAAAAGTGGTTTTGTGGATGGTGATTAAACAATGTGTGGGAAATGTTTGATAAAATTCTTTAGAGAAATTTGAAGCCCCATAACTTTGATGAAGGATTATGGGGTTGGGCTTGTTACAAAGTTTAATATACACAATTGCGATATGATGATAAACTTTCAAGGGTCAGTGGACCTAAAATTTCATAGCTAAGTGTTTTAGATTATAGATTGTCAATTTCTTGTATTATGTCAAATTAGGTATATAATGAAAGAAATGAACTTGTTTTGTCAAAAAATATTATTATGATATATTTTTTAAAATATAGATAAATTTTTCTTAGAAGCCATAAAGGTATTCAACGTGGCATCTCTTTTTAGTAAATATGCTTACTTTATGATTATTTTGCTATTCACTTAAAATCCTTAGGACTTTTTTATAAAATAATATATCAAGCTTAATTGGTTATAGGTAAGGTTTTGATTTTTCGTATCTTCAAATTCAATTTTTTTTTGTAAATATATAGTTTCTTAAAACAAAATAGCTTTATAAAGTCACTAAAATGATATAGATAATTTATAATCGAAATTGTTAGCTTTGACTCCAAAAATTTGTAGTTTCATTGATTTACTTAGAATATGCATATAACAAGCCCACAACACATGAGGAAAATGACATCTATAAATTTGTAGTGGTGTTTCTAGAGAAAGTGGTATGCTGGAAACCAATCGTTCTTTATTTTGAAGATAGTAAAGACCTTGTAAAAGTAGAAGGAAAACATTATTATATCATTATCACACCACTTTATATAATATAAGAATTTTATTAGGTAGTATATTCTTACTATTTTAGGGCATTGATTTCCAATGATTAGGAATAAAATTATGTCTTTCCAAACAATACATTTCTAAGATGAAACAACATGTTTGGTGTGATATAACTAGACTTATAGAATCTTCTAGGAGCTTTGGGGATTATTGTTGCGCACACATATATAGATAGTGTTACAAAGGGCTGTTTTTTATTATGATGTATTGAATGCATTTATGATGATTATTTATTTTCTTTAATGATATGTATTCCTAGTTTGTGCACATTTTTATGCATATGAATCATGGATTTTTTTTACTTCTTATGCATGATTCTTATTTACTTAATGGTTTAGTTGTATTCTTAGCTATTTATGGATCAATTTGATGTAAATTTATATTATATTGCTTAATTTTGGTGTGATGTCTTTTGAATTTTTTTTGTATGATTAAACCTTAAAATTGTAAATTATTTAATAAGTCTTGAACATCATTTTTCCTACTAGGATCAATGTATATAGAAATCAAACCATGAAATATAAATAATTTCTTCAAAACCTATTATCTAGAAAAATTAAATGGGAAGAGAGATCGAAGGTTAAACATTCAAGACTTTCTATATGATTAAAGGAGGAAAAAATAATATTCAAGTCCTACTTTCTAAGATGGATAGTTTGTAGCCGTTAGTTTACTGTCATCTTAAAAGATAGTTCCCAGTGTAAATTATTTGTATTTTGGTTGTTTAATCCTTTCCTAGTGAAATCATTTGAGTGTTATGAATCTTCTAGCTTTATCAATCATTATTGTCAAGTAACGAGTTCAACCCATTGACAAAACCAAGTTGTGGTGTACAATACAAGTTTTAACATACATATCATCTTTGTTTTAGGGTCGTAACCCTTATTTTGAAGACTTAAATGTTAGATATAGTGTGTGCTGAGAATAAAATTATAAAAAACAAACACTAATAAAGAGATTTACAGAATTTTCTTATGGTTGCATGTTACAGTGAGGCTCTCATTGTTTATGTTGTTCAAACTCAAAGCCTTTACTACTTTCCTTCTAAGAAATGTAGAGTCTAATTGCATTTATTGTTAAAATATGTACTAGATTTCGAACGTTTCAATTACTTGATAAAAGAATTGAAGCAGATTAATATCCCTTAAATTAGTTAGAATAATTATTAATGAATTAGTTAATAAGGGATCAAATTCAATTTATTATGGTCGAAAACTTTCCCCAAATTTGGTAGGAACCTTGTTAGAAGTTATAATTTATCTTATTGGTAGTGATTTTGAACATAAAAAATTTCTTTTAGAGATTTTAATATATTTTAAGAAGAAAAAGTGAGTTAATATATGTGAAATGTTAGCTATATTATGTTTTTTCCACCTATTAACTCACTTTGGCTCTACATGTTCTTGATGGCAAGCCTAAAATTCCAATTATAATTACCAAATTATTGGTCCAATATTTTTTTCTTATGTGAGGTTGATTCTCCACTCATTGACGATGGATGACCCAATGACAATTTCCATCTACTTAAATTCAAGTCTAGGTTTTCATAGCAAGCCTATCATTGATGCCTTGAATTTTGGTTATTAACTTGCTAGGAGTTCATGGTAGGGTTGATCTACTCGATAGCTATTTTGAAATATAGTGAAAATATTGGTATGTTAAGGCATAATAATAACAACTGATTGGTTACATGTTTCATATAGAGTGATAAATAAAGGTACGATTCTCTTTGATTATAAAAAGTATCAAACCATGAAATAAAGATTGTTAATTTAGCATGGGAAACATCAATAACATGTAAATGACATTGTTTGACATTAGTGAAATACATTCTTCTTGAGTAAAGGGCACATGAAATTTTGAATTTTCCTTATTTTATTTTAATGGGGTTTTGAAATATTAGAGCTTGATGTTTCCCTATTAGAGGTGTTAGGGATAATGATCTTGGTCAACCCATGAAAACAAAGTGCAAGAAAAAGTATCCAGGTGTTGCCTCAGTATATTGCACAATTGTTCTTCTTGTTTTCCCAAGAGAGAAGGGTTGATAGTTAGAGTTATGGATGGGCCAACCTCTACAACATTGACATGTTTTGGTTGAGTTAACAGAGCACAAGTCATTCCAAGGACTAGTCCCATATTATTTCATCATTTCATCAATTGGAATGGAAGTGGGAGGTTTTTTATGTAAGATATGTTCAATGAGGTCATCTTCATTAGGTTTCTCCCCTCCTATAACAATATCTAGAGTGCAGACCAAGTAAGGGGTTGTCTGATATGATTCATCTTCTTCCTCATCCTCTACCCACAAGGGTAAGTCATGTTCAATATAAGGCTAAGAGAGAGGATACAACACAAGTTTTTTGCTAAATGTCCTTTCTTAATAGTCATCTTTCCATCCCTACAACTAATGTGGCCATGAACAATGTCCAACTAAGGCTTTCCTAACATAAGAGGATAGCCATTAAACTTGGTTTTGGGGTGGAAGATCAGGAAATTAGTATGGTACTCCTAGGATTCAATGGATACCATGACATCCTCAATAACTCCCACTGGATCTACTGTGGATATATTTGTAAGTTGTAGTACTATGGTGGTGTTTCTCAAAGCCCCTTGGATATTGAGCTTCAACATGGTTTCACTAGTCATCACATAGATTGTAGTCCCAAGATCATTAAGGGTATTAGGGACCATAATGCCATGAATGTGAACATACATTATTGGGCTAATAGGGTCTAGGTATTTTGGGGAGATCACACTCCTAAGCATCAAATCAGATAGTTGTCCAAAAATATTGATGGTGGGGGCATCTCTTCTTCTTCTCCCATGCCTTTTGAAACATTTTTCTTTAATAAGCTTGTTTTAGATGGGAACATCTTTAATGGCCTAGAGAAGGGGTATTTTAACACACAAATTCTTCAATTATCCCTCAATTTCAACCTCTTCTATGGTGTGTTGGAGAGTGCATATCAACCTTTCATGATACAGGGGTGCATTGACTTGAGGAACTCTCTCTTCCTTCTCCTGTTCAAGCTCTTTAGGTGTAGAAGGTGGGTTATTCTCTAGAAGCACCCGCCTAGACCAAAGGTTGATTTCCTGGATTTCCACATCATCTGTAGGATAGGATTTTTCCCCACTATAGACCTATTGTTCCTACTTATTTCTCAAGTTCATATTGGGTTGAACATAAATTTGAGTTTCTTAGACGGGGTATGATGAGCTAGTTGTGGTTGAGGTTGTGTTGGAGGAATTAAAGTAGGAGAATGATTTTTTTGAGGCCTCCACCCTTGTGAGGGGTTGTCCCATTGGGAATATTGGGGTGGATATTGCTAAAAAGGATGGTTGACAGGATAAGGAGGATATGGAGGAGAATAAGGCCAAGGATTAGGTGTCGACCGTGATGGATGAGGGGAAGGGTAGCGAGGCTAAAAAGGTGCACACTAATTTGGATTGTAGTGAGGATAGTGTGCACCTTGATATGTTTGAGGTCCTTGGAGTCTCCTTTGGTTAATGAAGCACAACTATTCTAACCAACATTCAACTCCTTCTTGGTATAAAGCCTTTAGGCCAGACAGAGAGGGACATTTTTCTATTTCATGAGTCTCTTCACATACTAGGGAGACTTCAATGACATCCAACGAGAATTCATTCCTAAGATGTCCTTTAGTACAGCTAGGGGAGAAAATACCTAGTGTCCTTTCTGCTTCCTCTTGTTTCCTTTCGATTTTCAAAGTATCCCTTTGCAAGGAAATGTTGTGCAACATTTCACTCTTGAAATCCTCCAACATATTCCCTATTTAATTCTTGAAGGATGTTGTGGAGGGAGAAGAACTGACCAAGCTTTGGCTAGACCTACCCTTCTTCCTAGCAACCCTAGAGTAATTCTTGAATACATTTTTGATTTCACCATAATGAAATTGGTAGATATCTCCTCGAGATAACATGTTAACGATTTTCAATACATCTTTCCTAATCCCATAGAGAAGAACTAGCTTGAGTGACTTAGTATCAAGTGTATAGTTGGCCCTCTTATGATTGAGTGGAAACCTTTCCTCATAGTCCTTCAAAGATTCATCAAGTGCAAGGGTCATCCTAAATATTTCCTCCTTTGTTTCTTTTTACCTACAGTAATCTCGGTATTTTTCATTGAAGGTTTGTTTCATTTGGGCCCAGGTAGTGATGTCGCCTCTAGGTAGACTCATAAACTAGCAGAACGATGCATCTTTGACGGTAGAAAGAAATAACTTCAGATTCTTCTCATCAGAGTCATAGTCATACGTCTTATAGACAACAACAAACTCAAACATGAAGGTGTCAGGATTTTCAGAGGTTGGGCCATGGAAATCTAAAAGGGAAACATGGCTTATATTTTTCATTCTAGCCTCTCCATTAGTTTCTATGATAGGGAAAATCTCATTTTTTTGGGGTTTCAACAATAGTTTGAGTAGGTGAGGTAGGTTATTCTTGTCCAATAGGCTCCTCAAAAGATTTAGTTGAATCACCTAACAAGTTTTATAACTCCTGTGTAGTGAAAGAGGGAAGTTCAGAGCCACCAAAGAAGAGTGAAGGTTGGCTTCTTAAGGGTGTGGGGGTTTTTAGTAACAATTTTCCTTAGTTATCCCTACTCCTATGAGGCTTGAAAGAATATTATTTTTTGAATTTTTCACGTTTTCAAACAAGAGTAATGATGCAAAATGAGAAAGAATAATGCTTAAGAAAAAACAACACCTACTTAGACACCTCCCCGGCAATGGTGCCAAAATGTGACTAGCCCTAATATTGCACCAACCCTGTTGCAACTCCTAAGGGCTCCTCAACTTAAGTTATCAACTCGGGGTTCGTACAAACTTAGAGGCGAAAGTTTTTTATGCATAGTAGATTAAGTTCTACTAATTCCAAAATCAGTCATGACATCATGTCATGGTGTTCAAAGACCATTCCTCCAACCTAATTATAGTGAAAAATCCAAATGAAACTTATTTTAACTAGGAAAGTGAAAATGCCATTCATTAAACTTGCATATGATAATTAACATTACATGAGAAAAAGGGATAGTCTACTTGCAGAAGTGAAGGTACTCTATTTTTCACATTTCATCGAATCAATAACCTACTTGCATGTATCATTGATCTACTTTTAACATGCTTGTGAATTGAAAATAATAGTTATACATTGTGTTGTAGTAAGGAAAAGAGGAGGTTGGTGTGGTCTAAGAGCTTCTATAGATCATCAAATAACATGTTGGGGGGTCATTATTCATCTTAACCAAGAAAAGGTTGAAGTGGGGAGAAAAATACTTAGAGGAAAATGGTGCTACAAATCGGCTACATGTGTTGCTATAGGAAGTCGTGTATTGCTACAAGAGGCCCTGTAATGCTATAGGGCAGGTTCTGAGAGTATTTTGACGGTGGAGATGGTGTCTTAATGGAAAGAAGAGATGGATGAAGGTAGGAGGGAGTGAACGATGTTTGGGGAAACCTCCTAGTCAAACCTAGGACCTCTCGGAGGTTTGTCATGCACCAAGATGGATGCCCAGAGTGTCTCTAATTACCTAAACAAAATGATTGTGGAAACAAAGTTTGAGAGTAGTATGAGAGATAACGGGAGAAGATGGAAAATTCCAAGCGGAGGTGAAATATGTTCCCCCCACCTATAGGTCAACAAAACCCTTTAACTAGCCCACTACATGCATTAAATGATCAATAACACAATGACAAAACTTTTCCTGGAAATTATGAATTGAATTTAACTACAACCTTATTCTATTTCACAATGCTAATGTAATTACTAAACTAACTTATAGGTGGAAAAAGTTGAATATGAAAAATGATAAATAACATCTACCTATTTCAAGGAAATCATAAACAAATATTTTTGGACTTAGATTGTGAATCTTTCCCACCACTTTTCACAAAAGAGAGATGATAAGGAAGCTTGCAATCAATTTTTTTATAACTTAAAATATATTGCAACAAAATAAAAACATGAAATTCTTGGAAATAAGAACAAGACATAAATATCGAACAGGGACTAAAACGTCTAGGTTGGGCCCAAACCCCAAGGGTTTCAACCCTCTAGAACTAGCTGAGAGGCAAATCAATCAAAATCGTTCCTTTAGCATAAAATAGTAGCCTCATACATCACATTAAAGTTAAAAATAATAAGTTCAAGTCGTGGTCTCAATAGCTACTCCTAGCTGAATCGAAAATTCAAATCCTAATGATCATTTCAACTCATTTATTTATATAAAAGCTTAGATGATAGAAACTCCCTTGAAAATATGAGTGATTCCATCCTCGATGTCGAAAATTTTGGTTCCTGTCCTCTTTGAGCTTCTCATGTATGTGGAGTTACTTAGATGTCGCTGAATTTGAGCTTGTGATAGAGGATTTGGTGATCTCAAGCCAAGTTAGAGAGTTAAGGAGGTGGACAAGCCTCCGTAGATTCCCTCCTTCTTGTCTCCATCAATCCCCTACATAGTAAATTCCTAAATAGTGCTTCTTTTTCGTGCAATTTAATCACATTATGCTACATACTATCAAAAACACCTTTAACTCTTCTTACTAAGCATATTATAACAAAATATGTGATCTAATGTGAGAAAATGATAGTTTTAGGGCTAGAGGATAGCATAAGGAACTTCAATATATACCTATTTATGGAACTCATCAATATCATGTATAAAGTGAATCTCTCTAAACCCTTTAATAAGGTTAGTTGGTTCTACATAATAATATGCTTTATTAATTTTGGGCTTTGTCACTCCTCCATCTCTTAAGTAATAAATAGTATCAACACTTCCTTTCTCACACTTCTAATAAATGGATCATCCTCCCATTCTTTAATGTGCATCAATGTGGATTAATGACTCTGTTATGAATGTTATTTCCCCCTCTACTCTTCGTTTTGGTCACTATGAACCTTATTACACTCACTTCGGACCTTATTAGACTCATTATTGATGCCAAAAGTAGGGCAAGTTAAACGGAATTTTCATTACTATTCACTATTAATTAATCCACCTATGCCAAGTTAAACCGAATTTTCATTAGTATTCACTACTAATTAACCCACCTACTTTCTATTGATGATATTCTTAATATCTGGAATGGAAACTTCGATCATCTTCAACACTCGAAGCTTGTCCTCGATACCTTCAAAAATGCCATCATAATTCTTATAAGTCTTGCGAAATCCTCACTCTATTTATGGGGCATGATGACTAAAGAAAAATGTCAAATTGAGAATCATTTTTCCACTCGAGTGGCAAGGATCAATTAAGGTCTAAAATACTTGGTCTTTATGCGAGATCCAATAAGTACACAAAATATTAGCATTTGTTCCTTGAAAAGATATAAAAGGTAATTCGATTTGGGTTCAATAAGTGGCTATATAGAGTTGGAAAGTTGATTTTCTATAAATTGGTCATATAAGCCATCTTGGTGTATAGGGTCTTTTTGGCCAGGATCAATTAAGGTCTAAAATACTTGGTCTTTATGCGAGATCCAATAAGTACACAAAATATTAGCACTTGTTCCTTGAAAAGATATAAAAGGTAATTCGATTTGGGTTCAATAAGTGGCTATATAGAGTTGGAAAATTGATTTTCTATAAATTGGTCATATAAGCCATCTTGGTGTATAGGGTCTTTTTGGCATGGATTCATATTGGGATCCTTCATAAAATTCACTAACTATTTTTTTTATTTCTAGAAGTAAAAATAATTTTCTCTCTTATATTAGCACAAAATTTACATTCCAACGTTAGAGGTGTGGGACAAAAAAATATCCATTGGTTTTCAAAGACTCTTGTAGCCAAGTGGGTCTACAAACTCATTTAGGGTAAATGCCTATTTGGTAGCACAAGGCTCCCCCTTCTTGCATGGAGCTAGAGCAATTATTCATATCTCAAATATTAGATATTTATCAATTGTTGCAAATGCTAAGATAACAAAAACTAACTATCCTGAACTATTTTCATTAAAATTAATTTTACAACTAGTCATTTCATATGGAATAACCTCCTTCCACATACATGGGGACTCATAAAATGTCGGAAATTATATGTGAGGAGAAACAAAATTCCATAATTACACTCTTCCTCTTATTTTTAAACAAATTCAATAGAAAATTTGCTAAATTTGCTGAGGTGTCTTCTCATCATATTTACTTGCATAAGCACTCCATCGTAAATGCCCTATTCATGATTGGACTAGATGTGAAGAGAGATACAATTTTTAAAATCACAATGAATGAAGAAGGCCAATAAAAATAATATATGGTTTTCTTTTTTTTCTCTTTTCTCTTTTGATATGTTATATTGGAATATATGTGAGATTATTTTTTATCATCTTTGCAATCTACTATGAGGGTGATGTGTGATTGTGTCCATGATCAACCTAGAGTTGATAGGTGTTCCTTAAAAAAAAACTACCTAAACTAAAAAAAAATGGAATATAATAAAAATCAAAAGTGAATATATATATTTGGTTAGCTTAAATTAATAGTATTGGAAAACATGAATGTTAGCTTCATTGATATTACAACCATTAGGAAAGAGTTGTGGTAAAAATATTTCACTCTTAGTCTTAGTCATAAGTAAAATATTTCAATATTCATATGAAGTAATACAATTTTATGTCAATTTAATAGAGATTAAATAATTGAAAGTAGAAAAAATAATATATTTAGGGCTTTTGAATTGGAGAAGATGTATTATTCTTACAATACAATACTTAAATTAATTACTTAAAAATGTAGATAAAATAATTAATTGAAAATAAAAAACTTGTAATTCATTCAATTTTTTAAGTTAATATATAATATTTAAAAAATAAATAAAATAATACATAATTTCCAAGAACAACGATCTATTAAAACAATATGGAAATTAAAAAATTAGGGCAACCTCCTAAAGGGACAACTCGATGTATGACTAATAACAATAATTCAATACCAAAGTAATTCAGTTTTTAGTTGACTTGTTATTAGTTTTTCTTTGACTAAAAAAATTTAAAATCTATCCACACTTTAACATTATGAAATTAAATTTATTATTTTTAAATAAAAAAATATTTTTATTTATCTCAAATATGATTGGTTGAAATGTTTCTCCTCTTATTATTTAATGATGGCAAGAATTGAATTTTGTGTACTCTCATTAATTACTATTATTATACTATATCAGTAATCACTATGTACAATAAATATAAATAATTTGAAAATTAACATTATATATTAATTATTATGTACCATAAACACAAATGATTTGTAATTAAATTCAAAAATTACATTTTCTCTATTAAATAGACAATTTTTATGGTTTTATTTTTTAATTGTAAAAAGAAAATTTTAAAATATAAATTTAAAAAAAATATGTAAAAATAACATATCTACAATTTGTACAACTCTAATTATATCAATGTGTACTCTAATAACATGACATGTGTACTGTAATTATTGTAATTATTATAGTGCACCCTCCATTATTTAAAAAATATTCTTTTTTATGTACTTGCTTTTTTTTTTTAATATTATTTTAGTATTAATTTATTTTAATATTATTAAAAAATAAATAAAAAAATTTGATAAAACCCCTTTAAGGATCTGCAAAGACCATAATAAATACCCTCGATCAACTCATACACAACTTAGTGTCAACCAATAAAAACCATAGCTCACATTATAAAACACAATTGCATTACTTAATATTACTAACAGTGGTTTAAAAAACTTCGATATATCTTTTCAATAAAACCATAAAATTAAATAAAAATAATATATATATATAATTAGTGATCTACATTACATCATAATGTCTAATAAGTCACTTTTAAATATGTATGATGGTCATACATTAGAGAAAGAAAATAAAAAATGATATTTATTTTGAAAGGTCTAAGCTATGATTTATTTTAAAAGAATCTCATGAGTATCACTTCCAATGGTATAGAATGAAAAAATAATATCAAATACCTTTTATATGAAAATAGTTTTTAAGTTTTTAAAGGAAAATTGACCACATGAAGTTAAGCATTTAATTCCTTTTTAAGGATGTAATTTAAATTCATCTAGGTTAAATGTATTTCAAAAAACAATTGATCCGTTTTGAAGAAAAATAATGACACTAAAATAATCGAATGTAATGTAAACTTATTCACATCATATGTATTTAAACAAAAATTGATGTAATTTTTTAATGCGTGGTATGAAAAATCTATATGCATATTTGATATATCAAGCAACACTATATTTTTTAAATCTAAATCTTTATATTATATTCATAAATAAAGGATGTCAACATATTCTAGTCATATCCTTTCCATCAATGGAGAGAGTCTCAAATATTAACTAATACAAATACAAAGTTAGAGAGAAAATTATCAAATAACAAATGGTATACAAAGTTAGAGAGCAAATTATCAAACAACAAATGGTATCCTATGGATATTGATGAGACCAACCCTTTGAAAACTAGAAACGAATTAATGAATGATTAATAGAATAATTAATGGTTTGATTATGCAGATAGATATTTTGGTTTGGAGGGTTGATTGCGCAGTACATGGCAACTGTTAGGATGGAACACCTATCCGGTTCTCGTTTTGCGTACTTGGCCTTAGGTTTACTCTCCTGCTCTCAATTCACTTGGCATTTTAATTGTTCTCTACAACCTGAGAGGCTTTCTCCGTTGCTTTGTTTTATATGTGGCTTGTTTGACATGATGGTACTCTGCCTTCGACCTTGGCTCTAGTTCTTGTTTCCTTCAATGGTTTGCAGCTGTAGTTGATTCTGTTGTCTAGTATTTGCTAACATAGTGCTTCTCCGTGCACCTTTTACTCCATCGATGAGCTCGAGGGACTCAGGATTTGGCCCTCCATGGTCTGCTATAGGGTTTCTATGGTGTCTTGTTTTGGTGGAAGTTTATTGTAGCCTTTGTTCCATTTACACACTTAATATAGTATCGTCGTCTTTCTTTGCTAA
The DNA here is from genome assembly GCA_031772625.1 of Pinus tabuliformis. NCBI lineage: Eukaryota > Viridiplantae > Streptophyta > Pinopsida > Pinales > Pinaceae > Pinus > Pinus tabuliformis. Next base: position 1,187,259,436 of record CM062820.1, on the reverse strand, counting down.
GCTCTTTTGTGGATTAACTACTATTTTTCTGTCATTGCACCAGGTTGTCACTGTCGAGGGTCTCAATGTTCGGCTTCCGCTTCTCTGCAAACAATGGTAAGCCTTCTTTCTTTGATTTAACTATTCAGTTGCTTTTTCCCTTTGTTCTAAGGGTTTTTCTCCTGTGTGAGCAGAGTCCCTTTGATGATTGGCAACCCATTGAGGCTCCTTCTTCCATCCAACGCTGCTTCTCAGGTATGTTCCGTATTTGCAAACCCTGACTCTTTTTAGGTTCTTTTGTCATTGAGTTCTTCAACCCCTATTCATTAACTGGCTAGGTCGTTTCCTCTTGCAGGTAGCATGTTGGTGCTTCAGGCATGGTCAATGGCTTTGCTCGAAAGTCCTGTTCTTGCTGACCCCAAACATGTAGGCTCTTACCCTATTGTTTCTTATGGGTGTTTAGGATTCCTGTTTAGGTGAGCCTCAGCTCCCTCTCTGTCATTAGGACAGCTCTGTTAACAAGTTGATTTTCCTTTAACACAAAATTCACTGTTGTAAATATTCTTGTCACTGTATACGGTCTCGACTATGCATTTTCTTTAGCGAACAAGAATTGGTTCTGGTTTCGACACTTACAGTTTAGTTCCTTTGGTTAACACCATTGGGGTTTTGAGTCGGTATTTATTTGGAACGAGCAGTGTAATGATTTACTCCTGGGCTTGCTGGACTGTTATAACTATTTATGGAACTACTACCTTAATGATGTATTGTGAAAAAAACAAACTCAGTGTTTTAATGGACATGTACCTGGTAGTTGTCATTTTCGTTATATGCTTGTATGGGCTCTTCTGGTTATTTTTGTGACTATTTGGATTTCAACGCATAGTATAATCTGGTAGCTGTAGGCAGACTTTAATTCTCCTCTGTGGCTTCACTCGTGGGTTCACTGTATCTATGCTTGCTTGCTCTCGGTCGCTCCTCTGTTGCCTGTAGAAAAACTTGATTTGATTCTTTCCTCTTTGTCAATGTACAACACTGTATTCCTCTTATGCAACAAAACCACTAGACAATTAGGAAAAGAAAAAAAGAAAATAAGATGATCTTCAGTTATGAATGGACACGGATGATCTTTTTGCAAAAGAAATTCTTGTATGCTATGTTATTATAATTGTCCTATTCATCACCCAAAAATTATCTCCCCCAAATGTTTCATTTTCATCTTTTACATGAGTTGCTAAGCAGTTTTAGAGACTGCCAACAGTTACAAGAAAATTTCATTTGGGTAATTGTCTACTGTTTCTTTACGCCTGATTAATTCAGAACAACTACTAAAAAAGAGAGCTAAATGAAATTAAGAAAAACGTAACATATTGTTAACCCCTAAATGTTAAACATTTAAAAGAACTGAAAGTTTCAGGTACAATGACCTGTCCAATCTGTCTACACATAACCTGTGAAACAAATATGTTCATTTTTTTTCACCCTGAGCTGGACGCTCCTGCATCAGGCTGTCGGGGTAACAAAAATTCATGGCTTCACTCTATGAGCTCCTTGATAGAATATCCTGCATGTTGTATCTGTGTCGCGTCAAGCCACGAATTGTCCTCAATGGGGCGGTTCTTCCACTTGACAAGGTATTGAAAATACTCTTTCTTCTGAGTGCGCTTGGCCACCTGTGTGTCGAGAATTCTCTCGATCTTAAGGGGCTGAGTTGAAGGCATTTTCTTCATCCAAGAACCACTTTCCACCTGGGTATCCCGTTCTAGCCATGTCGTACTATCATCTTTAGGACTGGTAGTGTATGGAAATAGGTCTGGCACATTGAAGATAGGTGATATACCTATTCCTGGTGGTAGTTGTAATTCATAAGCATTGGCTGAGAATTTATGTAGAATTTTGCAAGGGCCAATCTTTTTGTATTTCAGTTTGTTGTATTCACCCCTAGGAAACCGTTCTCTGTGTAAATGTGCAAGGACTTCATCACCCACATTAAACTGTACTGCTCGCCATTTCAAATCTACCCGCTGCTTATATTTTTGACTGTTGTCCGGTAACTTTGTCTTTACCTGCTCGTGTAGGTCTATCATTGCTTCGGTGAAATCTTCCCTGTCACCACTCCGTCTTTCCTGTTGTCCCAGATCTCGTAATTCATGCACTCCAAGAGGATACATGCCATATAAGATCTGAAAATGATTGTATCTCGTGCTGCGATTCGTTGAGTCATTGTAAGTGAACTCCACCTCGGCAAGTACATGATCCCACATCCGTGAATTTTCTCTGATCAAGCTTCGTAGCAGGTTTCCCGAGCTCCTGTTTACCACCTCTATTTTCCCTTCAGTTTATGGGTGATAAGCAAAGCTGAAACTTTACTGTGTGTCCATATTTTTCCACAAGGTGCGCCAAACGTGTCCTATAAATTTCACGTCCCTGTCAGAAACAATGGACTTAGGTAGGCCGTGTAGCCTGATTATCTCTGTAAAAAAAAAAAAATGTGCTACATGAGTGGCATCACTAGTTTTCCTACGAGGGATGAAATGTGCCATCTTTGAGAATCGGTCCACTACCACCATCATAGAGTCGTAACCTCGTTGAGTTCTTGGTAGACCCAAGACAAAATCCAAGCTGACTGAGTCCCACGGTCTACTTGGAATAGGTAGTGGTGTATAGAGTCCTGCATTTTAACTGTGTCCTTTTTCCAACTTACACAATTTACATATAGTTACAAATCACTGCACATCCCTTCACATCTTTGGCTAGTAATAGACGTGACTGAGTTATTCCAAGGTTTTTTCAATGCCGAAATGTCTGGCAAGACCTCCATTATGCTTCTTTTGAAGGATGTTCTCCCTCACCGAACAGTCATGAATACATACCTGTCCCCCCTTAAACAACAGCTTTACCTATAAATTATAGTCCACCCATGAACTATTGTTCCTCAACAAAGGATTCTGGCAGGCTTCATAAGCCTCCTTGAAATCTGCATCTGTCTGATACAAGTCTGTTAGGTGTTTGAAACCCAACACTTGTACCATATTTTCCTATAAGAGCAAAGCTCTTCTTCTCAATGCATATGCTACCTTTTTGGCCTGTCCACTGATATGCTTCAAGACAAATGTGAAACTTTTCAAGTACTCAACCCATTTTGCGTGCTTGTGTTTCAGTTTATGTTGCTGCATAATGTACTGCAATGCATAACTATCAGAAAAGAAAACAAATTCATTCCCCAGCAAATAGTGTCTCCAATGCTTCAATGCTTAGATGACAACATACAACTCCTTGTCGTAAAATGAGTACTTATGCCAGCTTTCGTTCAGTTTTTCGCTGAAATAAGCAATAGGTTTGTCTTCCTGGCTGAGTACGGCTCCAATAGTTTTACCACTTGCATCACAACGAACCTGAAAAATCTTGTTAAAATCTAGCAATCTCAGGATTGGTCTTTTAGTAATCTTCTTCTTCAGTAGTTGAAAGCTTTTCTTCCCTATCTCAGTCCAACGGAAATGTTGACTTTCCTTTTTTATAGTATCCAACATAGGTGTGCAGATCTCACTAAAATTTCTTATAAACTTACAGTAAAAACTTGCCAACCCATGAAAAATACATACCTCAAACAGACTTTTTGTGGATGGCCAGCTAATGATTGCTACAATCCTGTCCAGTACACTTCAAAGGTGTCGAAAATGTTCTTCTCTGGTTTTGCTGAAAATCAGTATATCATCAAAATATACAATCATGAACTTCCCGATGAATTATTTCAACATTTCATTCATCAAATGCATAAAGGTACTAGGGGAATTACTCAATCCAAATGGCATTACCAGCCACTCATACAGTCCTTCGTTTGTCTTGAAGGTTGTCTTTCGTTCATCCCCTTCGCTAATTTGAATTTGATGGTAACCACTCTTCAGATCAATTTTCGAGAAATATGTTGCCCCGCTTAGACATTCCGTCATGTCATCCATTCATGGTAATGGAAACTTGTACCTGATGGTAATCTTATTGATGGCTCTTGAGTCTGTGCACATCCACCACTCTCCTCCTTTCTTGGGAGCTAAAACTGTTGGGACTACGCAGGGACTTAGACTTTCCCTTATCAACCCTTTATCCAAAAATTCCTGTACCTATTTTCTAATCTCCTCATTGTCTTTAGGAATCATTTGGTATGCTTCCTTGTTTGGCAAACTAGCTCCAGGTATAAAGTCTATGTGGTGACTGATACTTCTCTTAGGAGGAAATTTATCTCGTAAATCGTCCACTACAGTGTCGCTGAATTCCTACAACATTTTCTGAATTTCTGCAGGTAAATCAAAAATTTCTGTGTGCAACAACACTATTTTGGGCATTCTTACAACAACATAGTTCACTTCATTACCTTCAATCTGCTTAAAAGTTGTTTTCGACCCATTAATAACACTTAAATTGTTCTGCTTGTTTCTGCTGCTTCCTCTTCCTTGATGGGCACAAGCGTGTGCTTAATGCCATCCTTGATAAACTTGTAACAATTTGTCTTTTCGTCGTGAACTACCCTCCTATCATACTGCCATGGCCTTCCTAGCAATATATGACATATGTCCATAGGCATAATATCACAAATAACCTTGTCCTTATACTTGCCAATATGCAATTCAACTTCACATTGTTCGTCAACCAACAACTAATGGCCTTTCTGCAACCACGACACCTTATAGGGAGTGGGTTGCTTCAACTGCTTCAAACCCAACTTCTCCATCATCTCTGTGGCAACCAGATTATATGTACTCCCACTATTGATAATCAACTTGCAGCATTTTCCGTGTGACTTACAAACTGTGTGGAATAATTCTTTCCTTTGAGTTTGTTTAGCTGTCTCCTTTGCTGGTTTCAACAATACTTTATTCCAAACTAAGGCTTCGCCTGTTTCTGACACATTCTGTACTTCCTGGGGTGTTGCCTCTGCTTCCTTTGGCTGTGTGACATACACTCCTCTTTGACTAGCTTGTTCCCTTTCATGACACTCAAAAGACCTGTTGCCCCACTTGTGGCACTTGTAGCACTGGTAGGCAACTCCTCTGCCTCAACCATTTCCCCTTCCTCTCTAATATGGCCTTCATCCTCTAGTGTTGTTTCCTTTTTCTGCTATCCCTGAAGTTTTAGAACTGCTGCCCTCTTCACTATTGTTGGCAGTTCGTCCTCTGCTATAGGATTGTCCTCTTGCTTTGCTAGTTCCCCATTCTCTCCTAGCATTCTATTTTCTTGTGATATTCTCCTCTACCTTTATGGCACTCTGGTATACTTGTTCTATGTTCCTTTAGGAAAGAATACTTATTTCATCCAAAATTTCCAGCCTCGGGCCATTCACAAACCTAGCTTTCTTTTCCCGGGTGTCTTTCATATAACCAGCTCTTAAGTTCACCCGATAGAATTCTTCATATATTCCTTTACTGACATTCATCTCTGCTTCAAATTCTTCACCTGTCGATGTAGGGCGATCTGGTAGTCCTTGGGCAAGAACCTGCCCTTCATTTTGGCCACCATCCTTGGCCATTTCTTAATAGGAACTTAGACATTGTCCCACCACAAGGCCGCATGTCCTTTCAACTTGGTGGCTGCAACTTTGACCCTCCAGTCTTCGCTGACCTCTTCACATTTCAAATATTTGTCCAACTCATTGATCCAATCCAACAAAAATTTTGTGGACAAGCTACCATCGTAATCTGGAATTTCTGGTTTAGGCTTGCTGCTAGCCAATGGGAGTGACCTCAACAATATGATTTTAGGTCCTTCCTCATCTGATCCACCTATCACAACTACAACTTCTTCTTCATTGTCATCTTCTTCCTCTGGATCCCTTCTCCTTCCTGCCTCTACCGCCACCAAACAGGCACTAAGGATCCTAAGCCCTTCTCGTAATCCTTCCTCTACTACTCTCTGAGTGCTTCTCCCAAAACCTCGTCTTCCAACTTCCATTTCTTACGAAAACTCAAACCTGCTTTGATACTAAAATTTTATGGGACCAACCCTTTGAAAACTGTAAACGAATTAACTAATGATTAATAGAATAATTAATGGTTTGATTGTGTGGATAGATATTTTGGTTTGGAGGGTTGATTGCACGGTACTTGGAAAATTTTGGGATGGAACACCTGTCTGGTTCTCAGTTTGCGTACTCTGCCTTGGGTTTACTCTCCCGCTCTCAGTTCACTTGGCATTTTAGTTGTTCTCTACAACCCGAGAGGGTTTCTCTGCTGCTCTGTTTCGTCTGTGGCTTGTTTGACATGATGGTACTCTGGCTTCGGCCTTGGCTCTGGTTGTTGTTTCCGTCAATGGTTTGCAGCTGTACTTGGTTCTACTGTTCGGTATTTGCTAACACAGTGCTTCTGCATGCACCTTTTACTCCATCGATGAGTTCGAGGGACTCAGGGTTTGGTCCTCCGTGGTCTGCTACAGGGTTTCTATGGTGTCTGGTTCTGGTGGTGTTGGGTATACGACCAAAGTCCCAAATTGACTAGAAGTGGGGAGGATCATGGGTATATAAGGATGGACAAATATCTCCATTGGTATGAGGCCTTTTGGGGTAAGTCCAAAAGCAAATCCATGAGGGCTTAGGTCCAAAGTGGACAATATCATACCATTATGGAGATATGTGGTGTCCAGAGTCCTTATAGGTGGAAGTTTATTGTAGCCTTTGTTCCATTTACACACTTAATATAGTATCGTTGTCTTTCTTTGCTGAGCTCTTTTGTGGATTAACTACTACTTGTCTGTCATTGCACTAGGTTGTCACCGTCAAGGGTCTCATCGTTTGGCTTCTGCTTCTCTGCAAATAATGGGAAGCCTTATTTCTTTGATTTAACTATTCAGTTTCTTTTTCCCTTTGTTCTAAGGGTTTTGCTCCTATGTGAGCAGGGTCCCTTTGATGGGTGGAAACCCATTGAGGCTCCTTCTTCCATCCAACGCTCCTTCTCAGGTATGTTTCGAATTTGTAAACCCTGACTTTGTTTTAGGTTCTTTTGTCTCTGAGTTCTTCATCCCCTTGTTATAGACATATTTGGGCACTACAACCCCAATCACATATGTCCATAAACCAAGGGCTTATAAGTCCCTGAAATTTTTGTTTCATACCCTAAAGGAGCGAGGTCAGCTAATTACATCATCTCCTAGAAGTTCTCCATGAAAAGCTACCCAGAACGGGTCAAAGCAGGACCATACAGGCTGCCCAGTGCTAAAGGTGCGATGCATCTCACCTGCCACATGCAAAAAGTGTGATGCAGACTAGAAATCCCTTCTATAGGGTGCGATGAGCGAGAGCAGACAAATGGCACAAGCAGTTTGCTAGGTGGAAACCTAGAGAATATTCTAGAAACTACTCAATTGACACTTGCCTCTCTGAGTTCACCCAGGGATGAGCAAGAGATCTAAAATCTCCATGTGGAACTAAGAACTATCAGAGAGATGGCACTAATCAAAATCCCAGAAGCTGACTCACCCCCTTGCAAATATCTATAAATGGATCCCTCATCCAAGAGATCCAAGGGTTGGAATTGGGTAATTTGCAAAGAGGTGCTACTGGTTTCTCTTTGAAGACACTGTTGGGTGATCTTGCTTTGTGTGAGTTGAAGAGGGCTTTCAAGATGGGAGGATGGTGCTGGGTTAGACCAAGTGGTTGTAATCCTCTCTTCTATGACTTTTACTAATAAAGCTATTTGAGTTTTCCTCCATATTCTTGTGTATCTCTGAATACTGTGTTTGTTGTATGCATTTGCATGGTCAATATATATCTGATCCTATATTGTTTACAGTGAAAGATCTCTATGCTTTGATGGTATTATGCTGTTGTGAATCTATAGGTGCTCTTTGAAGTTGGACAAGTAAGGAAGCAGTGGTGAGATTCTGTCAAAGGGGAAAGGAAACAAGCAAGGAGCCAAGCGGAAGACTGAGGTTGGTACTCTCTGCTTCTTTCCCATCTCTCTCTCATAAAGGAAAAGCAAGTGACTTTAATCTGTTTGTTTCTAAGATAGCTACCTGTCTTTGTGGGACTAGCATCTCTTAATACACACTAGATTTCCCGATAACAAAATGGTGACTCCCCCGGGGAGCGATTAGTTTGATTTCTTGTCTCTATTTGTTTGATTCATAAACCACAGACGAAGCTTGAAGTCAAGCCAGCTAGCCTTCGAACTGCATTTGCTATGCAAGTGCAAAGTAGATCAATGCTACTTCAGTCAATCTCTGGGTTTGTTTATGAACTGAACAATTAACTTTCAAACATCCTAAGTGCCCTAGAGGTAGCTTGAGTAACCTCATTATATCAGCCCTATACTTTGTAGTTACTGACTATCATTTGCTCGGCCTAAATCCCTAAACTAAACTACAAACTGTGACCAAAAAAAAAGTTAAAGTCTCATTCCTTGACCATCGCACCCTCTTCTCTAGGCAATTTGGATGCATCGCACCTCCCATGTGCAGTAGGTTGGATGCATCCCTATTTCCCTGTGTTACAGGTGTGATGATCAGATAAGACTAGATCTGCCTTCAGATTTTGGTTTTTTATTCACTGTCTTCAGTTTTATTCAGGAGCTTTGCTATCTGTGACCAGTAGACCACTGTTGAAACCCCCTTCTTTACATCATCCAACCTCTATTGTACAAATAATTGTGAATTTTTTTATGTATTGTGCGCCATTTACAATTCTCTTTTACAAAATAGTAGCTTAAACAAACTGTCGTCTTTTGATTTGGAAGTGTCACAAGTGTCATTTTCAATCAAAGAAAAGAATACTTCTCTTTTTGATAGTCGATTACATTGTTACTCTTGTATTTGATCTGAATTTATAAGTATTTCAAGTGTCGAAAGTAGTTTTCAATTCAAAATCGGAAAGTGTCATCTTGCCTTCCTGTCATTTTTTGAAAGAGAAAATCATTAGTACTATCGCTCTGAAAGAAGAAATAATTTAGATTTGTATTTAGAATTCTTTCTTTCATTCACACATTAAGAAAGTGGAAAACAAATACATGCACGTGCATTTGAATTTAGACTACTTGTTGATTTTGATTTAGGACAGTGCATCTAGTGTGTGCTCTCTGCTCTATGTTGAAACGATTTCATTTCTCTTTCCTTAGTAGCTAGGATTTTCATTGCAAAAAGAAGATTAAATGACTGTTTATCATCTTAGGTTGTGGTTTAGGAATTTTATATCTACATCACGTGGTGAAACTAAAAGGAAAACTTCTTAAGAAAGATCAACTGTAAAATAAATTCAATGAACATAAAAATGCTTTGGAACCTAACGTACAACATCTAGAAGTCTAGGCTAGAGACGTATTCCGGTGTCCTAAAGCCTGGTAACTGTTGCTTTCATCATAGGGGTGATTCCTCCTCCTTGAGACGATAAGTGCCAGTACAAACTTGTGCTCCCACATACCGTCAAGTATATATTGGGATACCACAATAGGCTATATCCTTTATCCTTAGGAAGCTGTGTTTGCCACCTTATCGATCACAATGCACTGAACACAACATTCAGGAAGATTGACTACAGAACCGTAAAAAGTATTCTGCAGTTTTGCAATTGGTTTTGTAATCCATCTGTCTAGATTTCCATAGCAGTGTCTTTCATTCCTTTTTAGACTCCTTAAAGGAAAAGTTCCATCTGAGCACTTGTCACTTCAAGCTCATTAAAAATCAAAGGCGACTAGAGTCATCTTTAGCTTTTTCTCGACTCTTAAAAATTGAAAAAGCAAGTTGTGTGAAAGTGTCTAAAATTTATTTTAATTAGAATAATGTCATTGTTCCCTCGTTGGTCTTAGGTTGAGAAAATGGAGTCCACCAACCAAGGATTTCCCCTTGGGGGAGGTCCTAGTCCTTTCTCCTCTAGGGGAGATGTTGGTGCACCTCATATGGCCACATTGTCCCTTCGAGCTTGACTGACAATTGGCCTGCCGGTATGGCTTCTCGCGACCTCTGTCCTTCAAAGCACCACAATTTCTGAACAATTGAATCAGCAACTAGATGATACCAGAGTTTCCCCCCAACCTTCTACTTCATTTTTCTCTCCCTCTCCATCTTCCTCTTCGCTTGGTAAAGAGAGTAAAACTAAAAACGAAGTAACTGAGAAGAAGAAGAAGGGGAAGGAGAAGAAGAATAAGGAGCTAACAACAAAAAGGGGCAATCGTGCATCGTGTAGAAAAAATCCACAGATCGCACCGTCCAAACCTAAATCTCCATGTGTCATCTGCAAAGGATACCATTATCACCGAAATTGTCTTTACATCCCACGGATCCTAAAGGATTGGTCTCCTCACTTGCACAATCCAGTGTGGTCAACCTCTAACGATCATGTTGAAAGTACACTATCAACTAGTGAAAGTGAAGTCACCGGACAAAAAGGAAAATCTAAATTTCCCTGTAGACTGTGTGAAGGTGATCATGCCCTCGACCATTTTCCCTTCCTGGATGAAGCTAAAAGAGTCTTGGATAATCGTCCTGTATCACCACAGTGACTCCCTCGTGGGTAAAAGAAACTCTTGTTGAATCCATTGCTAGTTGAAAATCCAACTGATCCACCTTTGGAGTCGGTCAAAGCACCTATCATTGAAGATAAACCCTCTGAGTCCACATCAGACCAAAGTCAATAGGTCGAGATGGTAGTCGACCCCATATTTGTTGGAAATAATACTGAGGGGGGGGTTGAATCAGTATTATTAAATCAATATAGCTTTTTCATTTAAGATTCATATACACTACTTCAGTTAAGGCAAACTGCGTGTATACGCAACTGTGTGAAATGCAACAAGCATATATCTAGTAAACTTATGATTCAGTTAGATGATCCTTAATGACTGCATCAGAACATTATTAACCATATGAATAGTAAACAGGAGCAGTAAAATAGAATAGATCATCACACACAAGAAGCACACATGAACACCATGATGTAAGGTGGAAACTCAATGTGGGTGAAAACCACCTACTACAAGTCGTCTCAATCTTCTTTTTAATAAGAAACGTCTTTTACAATGGTTCTGTATTGGTGTAGTCTTATACTAGTACGCAAGCTTCTTCCTGCAGAAGGCTACAACCTTATCTCATTCTCCAGAATCTCCTGGAAGGGAGCTACAACCTCCTTAGCTCTTGTACGAGCCGTCCCATTTACTAGTACATAGGTGCCAGCCTACTGAAATGCTCCAACCTTTACTCGTTTTCCAACTGCCACTCGAAGGGAGCTATCACCCCCTTAGCTCTTCTACTAGCAGATGTACTAGTACATAGGTGCCGACCCACAGAAGGCTACAACCTTCTCTTTCTTCCTCCAAGTACCACGTTTCATAAATTTTCAGACTAGATACTCATGGACCACAACACCATAATCTGAAGGCCACTTTTCATCGAATTTTCATACTGGACCGATCAATATCATTGAAGCACACAATCAATCAAGACTAGCATCATCAATATCTGAATCACCCAATACTGAATCACTGAAACCCTATCAACAAAATGCAGTCACGAGAACACAGAGCAGAACAATGAACTCTGCAACAATATTCAGAACCAACTGTATCATCAAAAATCATGCATCAGAGTGCATACGCTACTTGGAAGTGCCGAACCAGCATGTATACGCAACTTCACCAAGGTGAACCAACGTATATGTCATTCATTACTTACTTATAACTTCACTCCACTTCCTGACTTCAGACATACCCAAATCATTACATATACAAAGATAATATGTATGTTAGCAAGCAGATCTAGTTCATCAGATCACATAAAGATAAGTCATTCTGATCCTGATCCATTATAGATCTCATCCATCAATACCGAAGCTAAACATAATCAACCAATCTGAATATGCAGAATACTAACACCAGTAAATAGTCATCAGAACTCATCAACAACTAGAAACACCTGTAACTTGAAACATCATAGCTCATATGGTATACACTACTTAGATGTGTCTAACCTGCGTACGTACGCTCTTTTATCATAGTCAACCAGAATATACATCTGTAAATATTCATTCATGATTTGCAGCTATTCCAAACTTGAGTTATACCCAAATCATAACATTTATATAACATCACATGCATCAATATACAGATCTAGACTAAGCAAGATCAGACAGTATGGAGATGATTCATTCCAAGCCATTAGATCACGATCTATCCTTAGATCTTGTTCTCCATCAACCATTAAGATTCCTCCGTAGCTTAGATCAAGCAATGCATCATGAACCCATAACATGCATACTGGATCTCATACTTCATCATATATTCAAGACTTTCTCAATGCCTTTGCCTAATGATCTTCTTCTCCTTTTATAGTCTTAGGCCTTACTCAATACCATGGTCCAAAACCATTGAGAACCAATACTAGGGACCCAATACCTGGGTTCAACACTTCGGACGCAATACCAAGGATCAAAACCATAGGTCTAAATACCACAGACCCAAAAATAAGCTTTCCCACATGTACGCGCTTTTCTGTGCATGAAATTGTGTGCATATGCACACGTGACTTTTGATCAGTAATCCCGCATTTATACGTGCCTTTGTATATAGTGAACCTGCGTGTATGCCCTACTTGGCATATAGCAAACCTACGTATATATGTGACTTGGTACATAGTGAACCTGTGTATAACCTGCATATGTACGCGACTTGGTATATAGTGAACCTGCGTATATACTCTTCTTTCTTCATTCTTTGTAGTCTGATCATCAACTCTTTGCTACTGACCTGCTGCACTATGATCTATCATTTGTGTGAGTTGCCATCAAGGACAACACTTGTATCATAATGCCAACAATCTTGACTTCAAAAGATTTACCTTCAGATGACACAGTCACCGAAGAGAATGAGAACGACACTGTTCAAATTCCTTTCGTAAACACAGACTCCGATGAACATGGGGGAAATCTGCCCATTCCTTTACCGTAGGAAGGAAATTTGTCAAAGTTGTATCCCGCCATTTATTCGGTCGCACCTCCAAGCAACCTAATCGTTCCCTTTCAATAGAATCTACTACGTAGACCCCGTTTACCATCTAATGTACCATTTCGAATCATAGTGCAAACTTACAAAATGGTCATGGTTGGTACCATCATAGATGAAGGGGCTTCTGTGAGTATCCTTTCCTCGACTGCTTGGAAAGCACTTGGTTCGCCATCGCTTTTGCCTAAGATGCAATATTTGATAGGCTTCAATAAAGGAACGAGTCGGCCATTAGGGATCCTGCCAAGTTTGCCTATAACTTTGAGAAGGAAAACCATTTATATGAATGTAATGGTAGTCCAAGGACCTTTAGATTACAATCTACTCCTTGGGCGCAACTACATTTATAGAATCGTAGCCATCGTCTCCTCACTCTTTCGAGTAATGTGTTTTCCGCATGAAGGCAGAGTGGTCCAGCTTGTAGACCAGCTTTCATTCCCCGGTTCACATAGAGATAATAGTCAAATTCCATCCCTAATAGGTATTTTTGCACAAGGAATGTCTCATCAATCTCCAGTTCATCCACTTGAGGAACGCGAGTGATTCAATGGTTGTGACTAAAACCTAGGGGGCATGCACCCTGGTCTGCTTCAGCAGGGAAGCTTCAGGTGTAGGGTAGGTTTCCGCAGAGGATATATGACTGGTCTGACACACCCGTCCTTTTAGGAAAATGGGATTAGACCAGAATAAACTACCTCTGTTAGAAGGTAGGCCTTTCCTGATAGAACAAATGTTTTGTTTGCAAATTGAAGGGTAACCTGGAGAAGGTAAGCCTTTTACGATAGAACAAGTGTTTTGTCTACAAACTGAGAGGTAACCTAGGAAACTCTACTTCGCTATACCTGGGGGCATGCAAACTTTTTGAGAAAGTGAAAAGCGACCATTTATTTTCTTATTTTATAGGTTCTTAACCCTTTAAACCCGTAGGATTAGTCATTCCAAGCTTACATAATAAAAGGAGTCAGAGAATAATTTTGAATGGTGCAAGCTCCCAAAAAGTGAACCTATCGATGAGACATCCTTATTATATGACTAGCACGAGCAGTTTTATGCGACGTTCAAGCTCGTTAAAGGTTAAACCTAGCAATGAGCCTATGTTCCACCAGAGTTTAAGCTCATTAAAAAATGAACCCATCTCCGGTAAATAGCCATTGTGAATGCATTTTCACCAGCTTTTGAGCCTTGGTCATGTTCTTACCATCACCTCCACTCTGTTGTTGCTGATCATTCGCCTCCATTTGATTGTTTACCCCTTTTGAGGAATAGCTATGACAAGTGATCATATTAGCCACCTTTTTACACTGCCGTGATTGGAAATTTCCAAGCCTTACGTAGAACCAGCTGCTATCTGAAAACATCACTCGTTCCCCAGAAAACGAGTCTCCTTTAAGCTCTTTTCATCTGACTCATAAAATATGAAAAGATTGCTGAGCGATTGGCCTGTCCAGCTCGTTAAAGTGATTGGAAGTGCTATCCCTCCCGTATATTTTAATATTTTTGGACCTGAGGGATTATTACACAAAAAGATCGACAATTTGTCTTGTTCTGCTCGTTAAATCTATCGAAAAGTCATCCCTTTCGCACTATTTTATACTTTTTTGGACTTAAGGGATTATGTTACGAAAAAGGAATATTGGAGTCTTCTTTCCGTCTCTTTTCAGACTCTCTAAAATTGAAAAGAACCGAGTTATCCTTGTCGTTAAACTCATTATAACAATAGCGACAAACTTGTCTATTCAGACAAGAGCGAGTTTCATTGTTGCTAGGCCCGTTAAAACATAGCAACAGGTTTGCTCAAAGGGAAAATTATAGAACAAGCATATGTTATCCTCCTCGAGCTTGACAAAAGTAAATAGGTACTGGTCAGAAATGACTGGGGAAAATTGGGAAGAAAATTTGAAGAAACTTTATTGGTAGTAGGTCACTCTTGAACATGACACTTACACTCCATCACCATGATTGAGTCGAGTTGGGTTATTCCGTTCACCAGTCATATCACCACTGGTCCACCATACCATCCACTTTTTGGGTTAACGCTACCAATCCATTTTAGTGTCAACGATATGTTCAAGAGAAGTCGCTCAGAGAATTCACCTACCGAGCTTGTGTCTCATCCGCCACAATACCTTCATGCTTCATTCTTTCATGACCGCCACCCTGAACCTTGTATCATTAGATCGTTTTCACCTCTACAAAATCATTTGCTCCATTCCGTGTCATAGATGTGGGATCCATTAATGCCTTCCTATGACGTGTCACTTCTTGTCGACATCAGCTCATTATCCAAGAAGCTGACCTAGGGACAACCCTTCTAGTACTTTGAAGCTTGCATGCTTAAATGACAAGTTTCTCACTTCTGGTGACAGGTTTACACTAATGGCCTTCGACCGAAAGAATTTGCGTGGTGTTCTACATCAACTCATGTATTCACACCACGTGAATTATACTGCAGTACCTTGAGGGTCATCATCATCAATGGTGATTCCACTCGCACCTATTAATAGTTTACATCATTGACTGGTAATCAGATGATGTCTTTCCATGTTTGACATCAAAACATCTTTTCACATGGATTGACTTGTACTTCGGGTGAATATTGAACAAGTTTTGAATACCCCGGATCTAGTTTCATCCATTCGGGCTACGATATAATCAGGAAAATAAAGACATCAAATGTACATCATTGCTGCACAGATAATCGTCCAAACTAAGGGATGATGGCTCTACCAGAATCATCAGTCTGCACACAGACAGTTGTCTGTCCTATGTACATGAAAATGAATTTATCAAGCTAAGCATGGGTATGCCCACCTCAGCTCGATCATGAAAATATTATGAAGATAATGTATTGTATTGTATCTTATTTCAAGTCACCTTCTAGTGCGAAAAACCTTGGATACTCATTATAAAGCATTTCACACGACATCAAAAGATTTATGACCTCATGCTTTAGGGGCAACTGTTATAGACATATTTGGGCACTGCAACCCCAATCACATATGTCCATAAACAAATGGCTTCTAAGTCCCTAAAAGTGTTGTTTCATACACTAAAGGAGCAAGGTCAGCTGATTACGTCATCTCCCAGAAGTTCTGCATGAAAAGCTACTCAGAACTAGTCAAAGAAGGACCATACAGGCTGCCCAATGCTAAAGGTGTGATGCATCTCACCTACCACATGCAAAAAGTGTGATGCATACTGGAAAGCCCTTCTATAGGATGCGATGAGCGAGAGCAGACAAATGGCACAAGTAGTTTGCTAGGTGGAAACCCAGAGAATCTTCTAGAAACTGCTCATTTGACACTTGACTCTCTGAGTTCGCCCAGGGATGAGTAAGAGATCTAAAATCTCCATGTGGAACTAAGAACTATCAGAGAGATGAAACTAATCAAAATCCTAGAAGATGACTCACCCCCCTACAAATATCTATAAATGGATCCCTCATCCAAGAGATCCATGGGTTGGAATTGGGTAATTTGCAAAGAGGTGTTGTTTGTTTCTCTTTCAAGACATTGTTGGGTGATCTTGCTTTGTGTGAGGTGAAGAGGGCTTTCAAGCTGGGAAGATGGTGCTGGGTTAGACCAAGTGGTTGTAATCCTCTCTTCTATGACTTTTACTAATAAATCTATTTGAGTTTTCCTCCATATTCTTGTGTATCTCTGAATACTATGTTTGTTGTATGCATTTGTATGGTCAACATATGTTTGATCCTATATTGTTTATAGTGAAAGATCTCTATGCTTTGATGGTATTATGTTGCTGTGAATCTACAGGTGCTCTTTGAAGCTGTACAAGTAAGGAAGCAGTGGCGAGATTCTGTCAAAGGGGAAAGGAAACAAGCAAGGGGCCAAGTGGAAGACTGAGGTTGGTACTCTCTACTTCTTTCCCATCTCTCTCTCGTAAAGGAAAGATAGGTGAATTTAATCTGTTTGTTTCTAAGATAGCTACCCATCTTAGTGGGATTAACAGCTCTAAATAGACACTAGATTTCCCGATAATATCCCTGGTCACTAACTGGCTAGGTGGTTTCCTCTTGCAGGTAGCACGTTGGTGCTTCAGGCATGGTCAATGGCTCTGCTCGAAAGTCTCGTTACTGCTGACCCCAAACAGGCAGGGTCTTACCCTGTTGTTTATGATGGGTGTTTAGGATTCCTGTTTAGTTGAGCCTCAGCTCCCTCTCTATCATTAGGACAGCTCTGTTGATAAGTTGATTTTCCTTTAACATGAAAGTCGCTGTTGTAAACGTGCCTGTCACTATATGTGGTCTTGGCTATGCATTTTATTTAGCGAACAGGAATTGGTTCTGGTTTTGACACTTATAGTTTAGTTGCTTTGGTTAACGCCATTGGGGTTTTGAGTCGGTATTTATTTGGAACGAGTAGTGTAATGATTTACTCCCAGGCTTGCTGGACTATTATAACTTTTTATGGAACTACTACCTTAAATATGTATTGTGAAAAAAAACAAACTCAGTGTTTTAATGGACATGTACCTGGCAGTTTTCATTTTCATTATAAGCTTGTATGGGCTCTTCTAGTTATTTTTGTGACTATTCGGATTCCAACGCACAGTATAATATAGTAGTTGTAGGCAGACTTTAATTCTCTTCTGTGGCTTCACTTGTGGGTTCAATGTATCTATGCTTGCTTGCTCTCGGTCACTCCTCTATTGCGTGTAGCAAAACTCGATTTGATTCTTTCCTCTTTGTCAATGTACAACACTGTATTCTTTTTATGCAACAACACCGATAGATAATTAGGAAAAGAAAAAAAGTAAATAAGATGATCTTCAGTTATGAATGGACACAGATGATCTTTTTGCAAAAGAAATTCTTGTATGCTGTGTTATTATAATTGTCCTGTTCTTCGCCCAAAAATTCTCTCCCCCAAATGTTTCATTTTCATCTTTTACATGAGTTGCTAAGTAGTTTTAGAAACTGCCAGCAGTTACAAGAAATTTTCGTTTGGTTAACTGTCTACTATTTCTTTACACCTAATTAATTTAGAACAACTACTAAAAAAGAAAGCTAAATGAAATTAAGAAAAACATAACATACTGTTAACCCCTAAATGCTAAACATTTAAAAGAACTGAAAGTTTCAGGTACAATGACTTGTCCAATCTGTCTACACGTAACCTGTGAAACAAACACGTTCGTTTTTCTTTACCCTAAGCTGTATGCTCCTACATAAGATATGTAGTATTATAAAACAAATTATTGACATAAACTAATAAAAAAAATTAAATGAATCTTCATGTGACCTTATCAAATGGATTGTCCTATGATATATAGATTATATATTTTATAAGAAAAATAATTTTAAATGGAAGAAAATAATTCCACTCAACATATTTTAACTAGATTGGTTAAAGTTATAAGGTTAATATATACTTAAGAAAAGTATGATGCATGAAACTCAGTGGAACCTTTTTGCCCATGATGTTGGCGTTAATTTCCATATAATTGTTTTTTTAAATAAACATATAAAATTAATTTTTAATGTAACGAAAAAATATTAATTAATAATTTTAAATATAATCTAAACTTAATTAAAAATAAAACTTAACAAATATTCCATAGACAATTTTTATTCATTAAAATTGTGTGTAATGCATGAAACTTATTGCTAGTGATATTCATTGATTTATTGACGAGAGGGTTTTAGTAACAATTTTATATTTTAGAAACGAAATTTTATATTCAGAAACTAAATGATAAAATAATCTATTTTTTATTTTAAATATAAATTTCATCAAACAAATGATTCTTAAATTGGTTAAGATGTTTTAAATTTATAATTGAATTCAAATTCAAATTCATGGCTTTTTTTAGGTAATTCAAGTTTAGAATTTTTGTTTTTTAAATAATCTAAATTGACAATCAATTAAAAGATGTTAGATTATTTGCGATAATTTGTGAATGTAAAATGATTACCATTTAACCACTTATTGTTCAATGACAAAGATTTTTTCAAGGGTAATAAACAAATGGGCTAATTTACATTAATTTTCATTTATTTATTAGATATGGAATAAAAAGGTGATAATAGATTGCTAATGCCAACTTCATACAAACACACTATGCTAGTGTACTATGCTAGTGTTTGGGAAGCCATAGGCTTAAAATGATAGAGGTAGCTACTGACAAATGGTTCACGTCACATATACCTCATTTGATTATTGAAAATGTCTAAATTTTCTAATTCCAACGTCAAGCTAAAATAGTATGGTGACAACTTAGAAGTGACATCCCCAAATGACATACATAAAATAGATGGTTAGTGGAGGAATTTGTCTTGGTCTTGGGGAAGGACATATAGGTAAATGGCATAGATAAAATGGAGGATTATGCACTCATCAAAATATTCACGAGTGAAAGGATGTTCAGAGTTGTTATTTGGAAATGGATTAAGACTAATTTATTCCATATTTTAGGTTGCTCACCTTGTTATTTGATTTTGGATAAGGGTTGGATTGGATGGATTGCAAAATTGGTGGAGGATGCTCAAAATATCTTACAAGATCGTTGGTTCATGGATTCACAATCCCTCTTTGCAAAAAAATGGACAGTCAATTCTAATTCTTGCTTGAAAAAAAATGTATTTAGTATTTATTTGGTTCTAATTTCTAGGCTTACTTCTACTAGTCTTGTATGAAGATTCCTTTAAGGAAATAGTGAACACTTTAGTTTCCTTTAAAATTTGATCTCTTCTTTCAGAAATTTGGGCACATGAGCATGGATTGAATTATGGTATGGCTAAATTTGACCTTGAGCCTACTAGACTCAATACATTTCAAATTGGGAAGAATTTTTCATCATCAGGTATTGGAATATGAAGGCACACCTTTCAAATTCATCCATATGCATGATCACATCCATTTGCGAAAAGAATGTCCATATGAAGTTCAAAGAAGCGATGGGTTCACAAGGATGCTCTTTACTCTATTTATCTTCTTCATCCCTTGAAAAGTACACCATCTCCAATCCCTTCTCTCATAGCCTCCCCTATAGTAGAACAAAACCCTCTTCCTATGGCTAACAAAGAGGTATTTCACTCAAAAGGTTCCCCACTAGTTTTAAGTTCTAATTAAAATGAGGCACCCATATTGCTAACAACTCCTTTAGGATCATTTCCCCTGCATGTTTGTAAAACCATCCCTCCTCTAATATTTCATTTCATTTTATTAATTCATTAGCTCCAATTCATTCAACTACTCCTATTTCATCAATTACCTCCCCTTCCACAATTAACCCTTAGGACTATTTATCCTTCCTCTTAGGTTTTTATTTCTCCATCTCCTCTCCACTCTCCTCCTTCAATCCTCCCATACCCACTCCCACCACCATATTCTGTATTTCAAATATTTCTCTATTACGCTTCCACCTCAGCTTCCACTCCATCATATCCCCCTTCTTAAAACCTTTTTTCTCTCTCAAAATCCCTGAATCACCTTGATATGGATCCTATTGAAGAGTTTCAACCAAAATAAGGAACTAGAATTGGTTTCATAAACACAGGGAATAAAATAAAAGGAAGAAAAACCTTCCTCTTGTTGGCTTAAAATAAAGAAAAAAATGATATTTGTATGGGGAAATGAGATTCCATACTTGTGTCACTTATAGAACCATCCCCCCATATTCCTAAAAAATGACTTTCTATCCTTGAATTACAGGGGATTGATCAATCTCTTTAAAATTTATTTTGGTAAAAGGACTGATAGCAATGCACAATTGTCATGTCATATTTCTTCAAGAAACAATGGCACAAGGTGATAAGATAAAATTTCTATTTTGAAAACTTCTTCCCTACTAGAAAATTATTTGATTGGATGAATTATGGCATTTAAGACGGCTCACAATAGCTTCAAATACTCACTCTGTGTATCTAAACTTGATTTGGTTTACTCTCTTAATGATTTCTCCATACCTATTAGCATATGATCTTGATGTTCTTCATCCACTGCAATATTTGTAAACCTTATATTGATAAGAAATCCGACTCGAAAATTTTCTTCAAGATGCATCTAGTTCCTCCTCAAAATACTATTGTGGGTGTTTAGCTAAATTTTACTTAGGTGCAACCTAAGGTCTAGGGTCCCTTAAAAACTCGTAATACCCATTTAAGCATTATGTTGGGTATACGAACAAAGTCCCACATTGATTATAAGTGGGAAGGATCATGGGTATATAAGGATGGACAAATATCTCCATTGGTATGAGGTCTTTTGGGGTAAACCCAAAAACAAATCCATGAGGGCTTAGGCACAAAGTGGACAATATCATACCATTGTGGAGATATGTGGTGTCCAGAGCCCCTACAAGTGGTATCAAAGCCAAGGTTCGAAGTCAGCCAAATCCTCGGAATGTTGAACGAAGGTGGTGAGCCCCGGTAAGCCCGTGGATGAGCTCGGTTAGAGCAAGCTCTCGAGACAGGTGGTGCTTCCATGTAAGGCATGTGCTTCCAACGCATTGGAGCAGAGAATCCTGGTTGGTAGAGAGGGGAGAATCCTGCGGATGGATAATCGTTTGAGGGGAGGCTCGATGGTCCTTTGTTCGAGGGGAGGATTGTTGGGTATACGAACAAAGTCCCACATTGATTAGAAGTGGGAAGGATCATGGGTATATAAGGATGGACAAATATCTCCATTGGTATGAGGCCTTTTGGGCTAAACCTAAAAACAAATCCATGAGGGCTTAGGCCCAAAGTGGACAATATCATACCATTGTGGAGATATGTGGTGTCCAGAGCCCCTACACATTACCATTGGACATCTCGATGATGTGACACTAATTGAAATCATACCACAAGAACTTTAGCTTATCCAGACAAATAATTATGCGGGGATGGCTAAAGTATCAAAATGTCTAGACTGTTTCTTAATCTTTGAGGCTCGACTCAATCTCTTACCTAGAATGTGCCAATGGGTCACTATAGGTGGTTATTTTGATCACAATCTCATCCTCCTTGAATTTTATTTTTCTCCCCTAAATCAACTTGCTACACTTTAGTTAAACCCTCATTAGTTTGAATATCCCTCTATTAAATATGTTACCAAGAAATCCTGGTGCTCCTTACTCCCTACATCCCTAGAATCTCCATTAATCTAGTTCCAAAGGAACATAAATTCTTCCAAACTCGTATCTCAAAGTGGGAAAAACAAAAGGAGGCTCCAAATACATAATCCTAGATGATATCAAAGAAAAACAAAATGTTTCCCTTCATCATAACACTTTTTTAAAATGGATTTGTAGAAACTCGGGAATATATTAGAGACCTTGAAGAAAAAAGAAGGAAAATCCTTCTATATAAATAAAATGAGTGGTGAATGAATATTAGATACCTCTAGATTCAAGCTAGGGATGCAAGTACAAAATATTTTCCCAAGAGTACAAGTCATTGGAAGACTATAAGCATGATTTGGAAGATTAAAATACAAGGTGGATCCATAGCCTCCAATTTCAAAGACATTTCCAATGAAGGTTGTAAATATTTCAAGGATATTTTTCATGAGGAAATCAAAGAAACAATATACCAAATCTGAAAAATGGTTGAACTCTTTCTTACGTTTGTAAATCAAGAGGAAAATGACAGCTTGTTGTAGTATGTAAAAACCCCCCCATTTATACGAATAATAGTTGATATTTGACATATAAATGGGGACCCTTTTTAAATTTTTAGTCTTTGAAAAATAAATATTTTTAGTCTTTGAAAAATAAATCCTAACTTTAAGAAATTGTGTTGAAAACTCTTAGAAAACAACTCAAGTTTAGGATCTTTGTCACAAATAGCATTTCACATTTTTCCCATGTGATAATTATAAACATCTTTAAGCAAATGCCGAATTGCGATATACGATGAGAACCCCCACTGCGATATTCTGATCCGAGCATCTTGAGAACATGCAATCACAGTTCGCAGATTCACAAATAAATAAGGCATGCCATTGTGTCATCCTTTAACAATTTGTTAAATACGATATTGCAATTTTCGCAATCGCATTTCGCATTATAAGCAGGCAATGCTATTTTACAATGTTTAAAAGTTGTGATGCGCGGAATAAAGAACCAAGCATGGGAAGTTACCGTGTTTTAATATAATAATGAATGGTTTGACAGGGTAATTAATGTTTAGCATCTCGAGGAGAAGTAATGATGTTTCAAGTTATGGCTAGCTAACATTGAATATCTCATTTGAAATCCTCCCACGATTCAAAGTCATTTCAGAGAGCTTTCAACATTAATTGCCGTATATCGTTTGCGTTGATATCTCTCTTCCATTTTAGGTAAGCATAAAAGGACATGTCCTTGTGGAAGGTGATGCAAAAGAAGAAAAAAAAGAGCATTACAGAGTTTGAGCTATCAGAAATGTCTCATATATTCTCTGATATAGTCTGCAACGCCGATGAGGGAGTGACAACATGGGAAGTCATATACAATAGGCTTGAGAATGAAACTCCCAAAATTACTATCGTAATGACCATGACTAATTCAATAAAACTTTCGGAATTCCAATTCAAAGATGCTACCTATTATTTCCTTCACAGAATAGGAGCAAGAGCGAAGATCCTACCCTATACCGATATGATTAAGTGGGTGGTGGAAAATATCACTATACAGGAACTCGAAGATGGAGCTCATGGGGTAATTCAAAGCTGAATACCTGAAGAAAATATATCATATACCTAACCCTCACGACATATATGACAAGTCATACATGACCAACTTTGCAAAGGAAAATGAAGAACCGTTCAAGATGATCCAGGGCTGGAGGGAACTGTAGAACAAGTTCAAATTTTACGAAATGCATATGTATCATGTAGCCTCCTTAGTAAAACCATACAAATATGTGGCTGCTATGTTATGTAGGCTATATGGATTAACAAACAATGCTAAGTTTTCCATAGAATGGATTCCTTTGATTGATGCATGTGTCAATTCCCACATTATAATTGGGCCACTACCCTATCTGATAACCTAGCCACTGCCATCAGCGATTATCATTAGAAGAAATCCTCCTCCACAGATAACCTTCCTCCATTCTATTTCAATGCCTACATCATGGATGCCATCTGTTTCTGCACTAAATTTCCAATCATAGGTTGGAAATGGACCTTGCAGGACCCCTACCCTATCCATCTCAAGCATAAATAGATTTTGGGATCCCATTATGTACCCCATTTTTATAAAATATTGCATGTTGTTACTTTTCCATTGCATCAATTAATTTTGAACAAGAAATCCCCAAGGTTTTTCAAAGAAGCTGCTACAGACCTTCTTGTAGTAAACAAGTATTTTGTTGAAGAATGTTTTATATACATTAGGGTTTTTGGCAGTACATTGGACCTGCATGTCCTCCTTTCGTATGTCTCTGATAAAATTTTTAGTAAGAGAAATAGCCCACTACATTGTGGGAAAAGGCTTGACCAAGACCCTAAAAGAGAGAAAAAAATCATTATGGCCATCTTTTCCTATTTGGTGTAGTTCCTTTTTATTAGGAAATTTTAACCATGCAACCAAGGAGTCAATAATCCTAGAAAGCGTCAGGCTCCATAGTTTTCCAAAAATGAAATTTGATCCAGACGAAATAGCACATAACATTACTACTGCAGTAAAGATCAAGCCTTTTAACCATGAGGATAATAATTCTGAAGACATTTTACAATCAGCTGAATCCTTCGAACAAGCATTCGACTAGGAAAAGGCAAATCTGAGTTGTGAAGATTTTGAAAGCTTTCAAGAATTCATAACCAGAAGGCTCGAAATAATTCCGCTGAATTTGTTAAAAATAGAGGACAAGCCTACATCTAGTGTGACTGTTAACAGTGAGGGACTTAATTCTCACATAGAGTCTCAAGTGGATATAAGGAAGGCATTGGATATAGGGAGGGCCCAAGACACTGATAATACAATGGAATCCAGTAGGAGGTCAACTGAAAAGAAGGGTATGAGCAACCCAACTAAAGATACCAGTTTTGAGATCAAAAGCAACAATTTCGAGCAAGAGTGGGATCAATTCAATAAAAAGTTACAAGACACTCCTAAGACGACATATGTTCAGGAAACTATGGAATATCACTATCATCTACATGCCCATAAGATTACAGAGTCTGAGCCGATGGATGAGCAAGGGACAAGTTCGTAGTAGACATAAATCATTCTTGCTTTGCCCACATCATAGATTGTCCTGAAGGTGACTAAAATTACTCCTTTATATTTGTTGTACAACCCACTTGATAAGGTTGTATTAAGGAGACAGAGGAAAAGAAGGAGGATAGAGACACCTGAGATCCCATCTGGGAATGAGTTGATGGACATAGTCTGGAAAGATATTCCTTCCAATCTAGTTGAAACCTTAACCAGACTATCGTAGTTTATAGAGGCACATGCAACTACCACCATGGATAAAGCGACTGAGATATATATTTTGTTAAGGGAAAGGGATGAGAAGATAATGCATCTTAAGCAACAACTGCAAGTTGAAAAAGAAAATGTGAACCAGCAAGCTGCTGAACAAATCACTCAATTACAACAAAATATGGAAGTGTTAAAGATAAGCCATGAAGTAAACATTTTTGTAAAGAACGTGAAAGTTCAAGAATTGCAATAGGCCATGGAAAAATGGTTGAACTCTTTCTTGCATTTGTAAATCAAGAGGAAAATGACAACTTTTTTTAATATGTAAAAAACCCCCCATTTATATGAATAATAGTTCATATTTGGCATATAAATGGGGACCCTTCCTAAATTTTTAGTCTTTGAAAAATAAATCCTAACTCTAAGAAATTGCGTTGAAAACTCTTAGAAAGCAACCCAAGTTTAGGATCTTTGTCACAAATCGCATTTCATATATTTCCCATGTGATAATTATAAACATCTTTAAGTAAATGCCGATTTGCGATATGCGATGAGAACCCACACTGCGATATTCTGATCAGAGCATCTTGAGAACACGTAATCGAAGTTTGCGGATTCACAAATAAATCAGACATGCCATTGTGTCACCATTTAACAATTTGTAAAATGCGATATTGCAATTTTCGTAATTGCATTTAGCATTAGAAGCAGGAAATGCTATTTTAAAATGTTTAAAAGTTGCGATGTGCGAATAAAGAACCAAGCATGGAAGTTACTATGTTTTAATATAATAATGAACGGTTTGACAAGGTAATTAATGTTTAGCATCCCGAGGAGAAGTAATGATGTTTCAAGTTATGGCTAGCTAACGTTGAATATCTCATTCGAAATCCTCCCACGATTCAAAGTCATTTCAGAGAGCATTCAACATTAATTTCCCTATATCATCTGCGTTGATATCTCACTTCCATTTCAGGTAAGCTTAAAAGACATGTTGTTGTGGAAGGTGGTGCAAAAGCAGAAAAAAAAGAGCATTACAGAGTTTGAGCTATCAGAAATGTCTCATATATTCCCTGATATAGTCTGCAACACTGATGTGAGAGTGACAACATGGGAAGTCATATACAATAGGCTTAAGAATGAAACTCCCAAAATTACTGTCATAATGACCACGACTAATTCAATAAAACTTTTGGAATTCCAATTCAAATATGCTACCTATTCTTTCCTTCACAGAATAGGAGCAGGAGTGAAGTTCCTACCCTATACCGATATGATTAAGTGGGTGGTGGAAAATATCACTATACAGGAACTCGAGGATGGAGCTCATGGGGTAATTCAAAGTTGAATACCTGAGGAAAATATATCATATACCTGACCCTCACGACATATATGACAAGTCATACCTGACCAACTTTGCAAAGAAAAATGAAGAACCTTTCAAGATGATCTAGGGCTGGAGGGTACTGTAGAACAAGTTCAAATTTTACAAAATGCATATGTATCATGTAGCCTCCTTAGTAAACCCATACAACTATGTAGTTGCTATGTTATGTAGGCTATATGGATTAACTAGCAATGCTAAGTTTTCCATAGAATGGATTCCTTTGATTGATCCATGTGTTAATTCCCACATTATGAATTGGGCCACTACCCTATCTGATAACTTAGACACTGCCATCACCGATTACCGTTAGAAGAAATCCTCCTCCGCAGATAACCTTCCTCCATTCTATTTCAGTGCCTACATCATGGATGCCATCTATTTCTGCACTAAATTTCCAATCATGGGTTGGAAATGGACCTTGCAGGACCCCTACCCTTTCCATCTCAACCATGAATAGATTTGGGAATCCCATTATGTACCCATTTTTATAAAATATGCCATGTTGTTATTTTTCCATTGCATCAATTAATTTTGAACAAGAAATCCCCAAGGTTTTGCAAAGAAGCTGTTACAGACATTCTTGTAGTAAGCAAGTATTTTCTTGAAGAATGTTTTACATACATTAGGGTTTTTGGCAGTACATTGGACCCGCATGTCCTCCTTTTGTATGTCTCTGATAAAAAATTTAGCAAGAGAAATAGCCCACCAGATTGTGGGAAAAGGCTTGATCGAGACCCTAAAAGAGAGCAAAAAATCATTATGGCCATCTTTTCCTATTCGGTGCAGTTCCTTTCTATTAGCAAATTTTAACCATGTAACCAAGGAGTCAGTAAGCCTAGAAAGCCTCAGGCTCCATAGTTTTCCAAAAATGAAATTTGATCCAAACAAAATAGCACATAACATTACTACTACAGTAAAGATCAAGCCTTTTAACCATGAGGCTAATAATTTTGAAGACATTTTACAAGCAGCTGAGTCCTTTGAACAAGCATTCAAGTGGGAAAAGGAAAATCTGAGTCATGAAGATTTTGAAAGCTTTCAAGAATCCATAACCAAAAGGCTCGAAATAATTTTGCTGCATTTGCTAAAAATAGAGGACAAGCCTACATCTAGTGTGACTGACAATAGTGAGAGACTTAATTCTCACATAGAGTCTCAAGTGGATATAAGGAAAGCATTGGATATAGGGAGGGCCCAAGACACTGATAATACAATGGAATCCAGCCGAAGGTCAACTAAAAAGAAGGGTATGAGCAACCCAACTACAGATACCTGTTTTGAGATCAAAAGCAACAATTTGGAGTAGGAGTGGGATCAATTCAGTAAAAAATTACAAGACACTCCTAAGACAACATATATTTAGGAAACCATGGAATATCACTCTCCTCTACATACCCATAAGATTCCAGAGTCTGATCCGATGGATGAGCAAGGGACAAGTTCGTAGTAGACATAAATCATTCTTGATTTGCCCACATCATAAACTGTCCTGAAGGTGACTAAAATTACTCCTTTATATTTGTTGTACAACCCACTTGATAAGGTTGTAGTAAGGAGAGAGAGGAAAAGAAGGAGGATAGAGACACCTGAGATCCCATCTGGGAATGAGTTGATGGACATAGTCTAGAAGGATATTCCTTCCAATCCAGTTGAAACCTTAACCAGACTATCGTAGTTTACAGAGACACATGAAACTACCACCATGGATAAAGCTACTGAGGTACCTATTTTTCTAAGGGAAAGGGATGAGAAGATCATACATCTTGAGCAACAACTGCAAGTTGAAAAAGAAAAAGTGAACTAGCAAGTTGCTGAACAAATCACTCAATTACAACAAAATATGGAAGTGTTAAATATAAGCCATGAAGTAAACATTTTTGCAAAGAACGTGCAAGTTCAAGAATTTCAATAGGCCATGGAAATATATGAAGAGGTCCCTAGTGTAGAGGAATTCATCAAATATGCACTAGAGCTAAATTCCCTCCTACTAAAACAACAAAAACAATTTTGCCAAAAGATGTCACATATCGCTCCTTATCTAATCACTAGTGACAAACTAACGGATAAGGAGATTGACCAAAGAACTGAATTTACTGATCTAAACAGAAGAATCTCAGGATTCATCAAGTGGCAAGAAATAAAAGATGGAAGGGGGGCTAATCTACGTGAGA
This sequence comes from Pinus tabuliformis, assembly GCA_031772625.1. Taxonomy (NCBI): domain Eukaryota; kingdom Viridiplantae; phylum Streptophyta; class Pinopsida; order Pinales; family Pinaceae; genus Pinus; species Pinus tabuliformis. The sequence continues at coordinate 1,187,230,577 of CM062820.1, read as the reverse complement.
TCGAGGAGACACATAAGGACATTCTATTCACAGATTCGGATGTGAGGATCAAACTAGTTGAATTAGTAGTGGCAAGAGCAACCAGGGTGTCAAAGAACATAGTAAAAGTGGTAAACCACACTTTGTATGCCACCAACTTGGTGAAAGAAGGAAGCCTGAAAATACTGCCCAATTTAAATTACTTGCATAAAATCTAGAAGGAAAGAGCGGAAATTCAAAGGCAAGGAGTCACAAAGTTCACAAAGATTGACTTAGAGGCATATTTGCAATACCTTGTCAAGCCACACAACCAAATCATGACCCTTAACTGCTCACTCCATTCAACTCAGTAGATGTTGCGTCCTCTCATAGATGTTATTTTTCCACGACAGGTCAGAACACAGTTTGGGGCACCTCCTCAAGTCAAACTGATGTCCAATATATGCAATTTAAAAGAGAAGTTGGCAGATAGAAAATCATGATCATAACCTCTGCTCATCAAGTCACTTTTAGCTTTTGAGTTAGTTAACTAGTTAAGAGGAAGGTTGTTTGAAACCTCCTCAAATTTTTGTATAATCGAACATTAGTTAGAATAGTATTTATACCCTTCTCATGTATTTAGAGAAAGGTCTAAAATTTTATCAAATTTTTTTGCAAAGAATGCACTTTTGTAAGTTTGTGAATGCTTTGATGAGATTATGGAACATGACCATTTCTTTTAAATATCAGACTAATTTCCTTTGGTGATGCACTATTGTATACTTGGAAGATATTTTGATCTGAAGAAAGGAGTTGATCTATGTCATTAATCAAATGGGAAGAACTTCACACTTATAATGTGTGATAATAAAGATCACATATCACACAAATACCTGAGTTTATATTAGATTAAGCTAGCTAGGTATTTTCATGATAGAATAGGCCATTAAGTTATCACTAGCCTTGTTGCAATCACTTGAAAACTAGCCACTCTCATTTTAAAACCCACACTAGGAAACTAATCCCATTATCTCGAGTTGGAGCCACCATTTCAAAAGGAAATGGAGTCGTGTTAAGGTCTAGACCGGGTGGTTATTCCCAATGTTGGAGCAATAGAAATCTGAAGCTTCAACATTTTGGCACTAGAAGGAGTTCCATCTGACTATGAATGGCATATAAACTTAAATATCAATCGAAAAACATTCATAAGAGTCAAAACCCCTCCACAACTTCTACACCTTCTAGATCTCATTCAAAATCTCTAGATCAAAATTCGAAAGTTGTAGAAACATCTCCCTCATATCCTAAAGTAGTAAGATAGCTACCTCATTCATATTACACTCCCGAATCTCCTAAAGTTCACTCTTTGATACAGAAATTGGAACGGACATCCATTTCTGTTGAGAAACCAGAGAGACCTGAAGCTTCTGAAGAAAGTGTCACTTCCTTGTTACGAGAGACTAGTGTATTAACTATATTACAAATTGAAAGGCTTAGAATAACTCCTTTTGAGATTCCCATTCCTCCACAATGTAAGAAATTTATTGCATCAAGAACTGAATCAGATACTAGTGATATCACCTCACCTTTCCATCCATTCACTTCTACTCAATCCACCTCTTCTCAACAATCCACTTCTCCAACTAGTATTTCTACTAGTAGTACTAACCCAGTAGTAAGTTCTTCACCATCTATACCTACTTCTGGACCAACCTTTGCATATTCCCAGTCTCTGACTCAAGTTATGGCCAATCGATCTGCTCAAGCTTGGACAAATCCTAGTGTTGTTCTGGTTTCTAATCCAAATGCTCTTCTAGCATATCCAGAAAAAAGGTTACCTAAGTACAATCCAGATGATGGTATTCTTACTGAACAACATCTAAATAACTTTATGCTAGCCATGAATCTTAATGGAGTTGCACACGAAGATGTTGTAATCATGTTGTTTACTTATACTTTCCAATAATCTACTGGGTCTTGGTATTTTTCCCTTCCAGCAGGGTCAATAAGAGACTGGGATACTTTTCAAGAGATATTTCTTGCAAAATTTGGTGATGAAAGGACTATAGCATCCTTAATCAATGATATTTATAACTTAAAGAAAATTCAGATGAAAGGATCAAATACTTCAACTCCAAATTTAACAAGTTACTAAACAAAATCCCAGCTTCCTCAAAACCTATAGTCGATGTACAAATAGAATGGTACATATCCTCCCTCCCTTCTAATATCGCAATTTTTGTAAGTAGAGCCAATAAGGCTACCCTTGTAGAAAGCATGAAGGAAGCTCTATCTGTAGAGACAAGAATCATTTCTTTAGAAACGAAGTCACAGATAGATGAAAGGAAATCAAAGAAAGTAACACACAAAGATGATTCAAAAAATAAAAATCCAAAGGACCCTCTCAACCTTGAAGGACTTTAGATAGTCTTAAAGGCCATGTCCAATTAAGTGGACGAAATCAAGAAACAGGTTGCGGAATCTTATGCTCCCAAGAAAACTTTTCGCTCATTTAAATGAAATCCTTTTTCTACATCTCAGCCTCCAAATACTATTTCTAATGTTGAGTCTAATCCGGAAATAGAAGAAGACTCCCCAAAGGAAGAGGAAACTGAAACGAAAGAAGAAGTCAAGTTAAATGGAATGTGGGACTTCATTCTTCCAACTGAAGAGGAAGCACAAGCTATTCCATCAACTACAAAACTAAAAAATCTTCTGACATGTCTACAACAATTTAGAAACAGAAAAATGCTACTCTTGTAAAGGAGAAGACAATAAGTAAGAAATATAAGACTATTCAAACTGATTCTATTCCACTAGATCCTCAACTTGCTTCTAAAACGTTAGTGATCTCAGATACAATAGAATATAACATACTCAAAGATATGAAAAAGACCGGGGCAAATATTTCATTACATGAGTTGACTAAACTCAAACAACAACAAAAAATTCTACTCAGAGAGTTGAAAGCAGTTCCTGTAGCTCCTCTGTTATCCACCGTGGTCACTCAAGCTTCTTATGATATGGGAAAACCCCCTTCATCTTCAAACAAAGTAAATCCCTCACATTTCATTTTGATAGGTGATAGTTCTATCTCTCATACACCTCTGTTTCTTCTTACTTATGAGATTTTTAACAAAAATGTCTGTAATTGTCTTGTTGATTTAGGAGCCTATTCAAGTATTATGCCAAGAACTATGTGCACCAAATTGAATATTACACCCCAAAAATCTGTTGTACACATAGTCCAAATGGACAGAACTAAAGTAGAGGTACTTAGAGAGATAGCATCAGTTTCAATCAGGCTTTCATCTAATCCAAAAGTTTCGCAGATAATTGATATTCTAGTGGATGATATCCTTTAATTTTATGGTTTAATTCTAAGTAGGGATTGGTCTGAAAAGTTGCACTCGTACTTTGCAACTCATTGGTCTCACATGTGGTTGCCACATAATGGTAAACCAAACCAAATCAGATTAGATCGTGAAAAGTTCATGAAGTACACAGTCACTGATCTCGAAGGAAGCAATGAACCTGCAACTTTCACCAATAACATTATTGGAAACTACTCATTTAAGTCATTCTTGGGATCCTTTAATGCTCAAATATCTCCCTTTCCAGATAATGTTGTAATATCTCATATAGAAAAAATTTCACAAATAGATGCTTCCAAGTGTCTATATGTTGTTGATAAATTTGTAAATAATTCACTATCTTGGACCCTTTATTTTGATGGTTCCAAGTCTCAAGATGGTGCAGGTGCAGGATGTATCTTAATCAACCTGCAAGGAGAAAACACCATGTTAACCTATAGGCTTGAATTTCAATGCACTCACAATACCACATCATATGAAGCTTCGATTCAAGGGTTGTATAAAGCCATTGGCCTTAATGTCAAGTATTTGCATGTATATGGAGACTCGGAAATAGTTATTAAACAGGTAAGAAAAAAAATTCATTGTGTTTCTGGGCATCTCAATCATTATCAATGTTTAGCCCAGAATATTACTTCTTATTTCATTGCTTTTGTTATGAAACCAGCTCAAGAAAAGATAGATCAACGCCTTAGAATTCAGCCTCTTCGAGGGGGCAACCTCCTTTACATTACATAAATGAACAATTCTTGGATGATTCAAATGACAAAACCTCCTTTCTATATATAGGAGTCTATGGAGTCACAATATAATCCAGCCAACCTAACAATAATAATATAAAGCCACAAAAATAGCAATAGAGGGATTCTATGGGCACATTAATAACAATATGGGGGTAATGGGGGCACAGCAATAAAAATAAGGGGTATAACTACAATAGTAATGGGGTAATCACTAGTATTATAGGGACCCAACATGCCCCTCTCCTTCAAAAAAGTGTTGTCCTCAATGCTTGAGTAGTTCAGGATACTTCTGCATAAAATTCTCATCCTCCCATGTGGAATCTTCAGCGGATAAGTTCTTCCACTTGATAAGGTACTCTGAAATTGATCGATTTCGTAGCTGTCGAGTTCTTGTTTCTATAACTGCTTCCGGTTCCAATATAATTTTTCCTTCCTCGTCAAGTTCTGGCAATATTGTTTGAACTGGGAGCTTGTCGCCTATAACCTTCTTTAAGCATGAAACATGGAAAACTGGGTGCAATCGAGAAGCTGCAGGAAGCTCCAATTTGTATGCCATAGTACCAATCTTTTGCAACACCTTGTATGGACCATAATACTTTGGTGATAATTTATTATCCTTGTTAGCTTGCTTGAGGGACATTTGCTTATATGGTTGTAGCCGTAGGAATACCCAATCACCTACATCAAAACTTCTTTCACTGCGATGTTGATCGGCCTGTTGTTTCATTCTATTCTGTGCCAACACGAGGTTATCCTTTAAGAGTTGGAGGACTTGTTGTTGATGTTCGATGTGATGTTCCACTGCCTGAACCTTAGAATTTTCTCTTAAATATGATGTGATGGATGGTGGTTGATACCCATAAAGTGCCATAAATGGGGTCATTTTTGTTGTTGTATGAAAGGAAGTGTTATACCACCATTCAGCCAAAGGCAACATTTTGACCCATTGTGTTTGTTTATCAGATACAAAGCAATGAAGATATCCTTCCAAACATTTGTTTACTATCTCAGTTTTCCCATCAGATTGAGGATGATAAGATGAGCTATGAGCTAACTGAGTACCAAGACAAGAAAATAATTGTGTCCAAAAATTTCCAGTGAAAATGGGATCTCTGTCACTTACAATAATATTTGGGTTTCCATGTAGCTTTTGAATTGTTTCCATAAATGCAGTAGAAACTGTACTGGCTTTAAATGGATGTGATAATGCACAAAAGTGTGCATACTTGGTAAGTCTGTCAACTACCACCATGATGACACTCTTTCCCTTAGACTTGGGTAAACCTGTAATAAAATCCATTGATACCTCCTCCCAACGTTGGCTTGGAATGGATAAAGGTTGTAATAGACCCGGTGTCTTAATTGTTTCAACTTTATTTTGTTGGCAAACCAAACATTCTGCGACAAACTTTTGAATATCTGATTTAAGGCCATCCCAAAAAAATTTATTCTTAACCCTGTGGTAAGTTTTTAAAAATCCTAAGTGCCCTCCTAAGGGAGAAGTGTGCAGTTCCATAAGAATCTTTTGTTTTAGTTGGGAATTCTTATAGAGGTATAAGCGATCTTTGTACCATAACGAATCATTTTTCCAGCTAAATGTATCAGACGTACTGGAATCTTGTTGTAGATTTCTAATAAGTGCCCACACTTCTTCGTCATTCTTCCATTCCTCCCTTGCTTCATTTATCCAATCTGGTTGGATGATAGAAATAGTGCACAACAATGATTCTACATCCTCATCCTTCCATGAGAGTGCATCTGCCACCACATTTTGCTTCCCTTTTTTGTAGATGATTTCAAAGTCATAACCCAACATCTTTGTGACCCACTTTTGTTGCTCTTCAGAGGATAATCTTTGTTCTAAAAAGTATTTAAGGCTATCATGATCCGTTTTTACCTTGAAGTGTCTTCCCATTAGGTAGGGTCACCATTTCTTAAGTGCATGGAGTATTGCCAACATTTCCTTCTCATAAATAGCTTTGCTTAGAAACTTTTCCTTGATTGGACGACTTTCAAAAGCAATGGGTCTTTCATCTTGCATTAGAACAGCACCAATTCCATTTCCTGAAGCATCACATTCCACAATAAAGGTTTTTGTGAAGTCCGGTGTAGCTAAGACCGGTGCTTGGCACATTGCCTCTTTAAGATGTTCAAAGGCCTTTGTTGCTTCCGGAGTCCATGAAAATGCATCTTTCTTCAATAATGTTGTTAGAGGTGCTGCTATTCTCCCATAATTCTTAACAAACTTGCGATAATACCCTGTCAACCCAAGAAATCCGTGCAAATGCTTTATGGATATGGGGATTTTCCATTCCTTAATGGCTTTAATTTTGGTAGGGTCTACCTTAACTCCTTCATGAGATACAATATGACCCAAATATTCCACCTCCTGGACTCCAAAGAAACATTTGGATCTTTTGGCATATAATTGTTTCTCTTCCAATAGTTGTAGCACCCTGTCAACATGTTCAACATGATCCTTCCAAGACTTGCTGTAGATAAGTATATCATCAAAAAATACTAACACAAATTTTCTAAGGAATGGTTTGAAAATTGAATTCATCAAACCTTGAAATGTTGAAGGTGCATTGGTAAGGCCAAAAGGCATGACCAAAAATTCATAATGACCCTCATGAGTTCTAAATGCCGTTTTCGGAATGTCTTCAATCTTCATTCTGATTTGATGATATCCTGAACGAAAATCCAACTTGGTGAAGTAAATTGATCCATGCAATTCATCCAGTAATTCATCAATGACAGGAATGGGGAACTTATCTTTAATAGTGAGCTTGTTGAGCTCCCTATAATCCGGACACATGCGCCATGATCCATCCTTCTTGTGCACCAATACTACTGGAGTAGAGAGAGAACTTTGACTCGGTTGAATTATACCAGCCTCTAGCATTTCTGCAACCATACGTTCAATTTCACTTTTTTGGACATAGGGATATCTGTACGGCCTGATGTTTGGAGGAACACTTCTTGGAATCAGATGAATAGCATGATCATGATCACGCATAGGTGGGAGACCTTTGGGAGTCTCAAATACCTTGGAATGATTGTCCAGGACTTTTTGGAGATCTGGAGAAATAGATGATTCTAATGTGGAAACATCTAGCGAACATAATTGTGCAATTACACCCCTTTGCTCCTTTTTTAGAAGCCTTGTCATACCATTAGAGCTGATTATCTTTCCTAGTTTCCCTGCAATACCCCTTAATTCAACTTCCTTTCCTTCCACAGAAAATTTGATAAAAAGTTCTTGAAAATTAAAAGCTATTGTAGCCATTGGACTCCTAGTAAAACATCAGCACCTCCCATTGGAATGGAAAGCATTGGGCTAGTCAATACATATTCTCCCATGGATAGCTTGATATTATGGCACTTTCCAGAGAAATTTATTGTTCCTCCATTTGCAATCATCACTTGACACTCTGGTGCTGGATATAGGAAGCAATTCAATTCTTTTGCTACCCTACAATGAATAAAATTGTGGGTGCTTCCTGAATCAATCAACACTATCACATTTTTCTTCTTGATTTGTCCTTCTATCTTGATGGTTTGAGGAGTGGTAATTCCTGCCAATGCATTACAAGATATGGTCGGATTTATTTGTTCTTCATCTAGGCTTTGTTCCTGGAGCATATCCTGTTCTTTTGACCTTTCTTGATCCTTTTCTTCTTCCTCTTCACAATCTATGTAGAATAATTTCTTCTCAGCACACTTATGACCTTTAGTGTATTTGCTATCACAACTATAACAAAGCCCTTTTGCTCTTTTTTCTTCCAATTGTTGTGGTGTCAACCTTATAGGTTGTGGAAGACTAGGGGCAACTGCACTTCCGTCTTTATAGTTGTGAGTGGTATGCTTCTGGGTTGCCATAATTTTGCTTTCCATTTTTCTTGCTAACCTGAATGCCTTCTCTAATGAATCAGGTTCCCAAAGTCGAACATCATGTTGGATATTATCCTTTAAAGACCCTATGAACACATCAACCCTATGCTGCTCTGGAATATCTTTTACCCTTATGTTCAATTTTTGGAACTCCTCAATGTGCTCCATTATTGAACCCTTTTGTTTGAGACTTATGAATTGGCTAAAAAAAGTGTTGCTTTTTGTATCCTCATAATGTGCTATCAATTCTTCCGTAAAAATTTCCCAAGTGATAAATTGTTTATGAGAGCAAAGCCATTGATACCATACAAATTGATTTGGTTCCAAATATAAAGTTGCCATACGTACCTTTTGTGTGTTTTGCACATTATTGAGATCGAAGAACTGCTCCATCTGTAATATCCATGTGGCAGGATCCTTGCCATCAAACTTCCTCATATCGATTTTTGGAATATAGTGGGTCTTCGATCCAACATTAGAGTCTATGGAATCATGATTAAGATTTCTTTTGTTCACATCATGAGTTTCCTTTACAACCTTTTCACCATTAGTAGGTATTTCTTGTAGAAAATTTGTGAAATCTGTCTTCAAATCTGCCATGTCTGTCTTCAAATCTATCTTCAGATCATCCATCTTAGCTTCCATGCCATTTATCTTAGATTCCACGCCATTTATCTTAGCATCTGTTAGCTTTTGTGAGCGTGACATTTGTTGCACTTGTTCTTGTAATTTTGATATATCATGTAGCATTTCTTCCTCTTCTTCATGAGTCATGCTAGAGCTTTCAGGTTCCTTACTACGTGTTTGTATTTTCTTTCCTCGGGGCATCAGTTACCGATAATAATGCTTTACTATGCCCTTTGAATTCCTTCAAACCAAGCTTATGCAAAAATAAAAAATAAAAACTACACACCTTTTTTTACTTTGTAGAAGCCTGATATTGAATCTGATGTATCTCTGTAATTTCGAATCATCCAATTCTTAAATTGTGACCTGTAGTAGCCTTCTATGTCCTCTTTCCAATGCCACTAGTCTGAACCAAATTGGATTCTCCAAGAAAGAGTTATGCACAATCTCCCGCAGTGACCTGATTATAGACTAGTTCAGTAGAGCGAACTTGTATGAAGTACCACATGTCATTGTTTCAACCTTTGACTCTGAAAAATATATAAAAGAAAGCTACAGTCCGTCCTTTTTTTTTACATTCTTACGAAATTTCAATCCGATGCTCAGAAAGAAAGTTATGACGATTTTCCCCAGGTCACCTTTTTTGAGTGTAAATCAGGAGTCTGCAAAAAGACCAACTTCCTCAGATCATATCTCCTAAAATATCGTGCGAAAAGCTCTGAAATTCGGACCCAAGGTTCAGCGTGATTTCTTCTCAAATGGGTTTTCTTTGCGACTTCTGAAGCGTCACAAAAAAAAAAGTTATAGCGAACATTCCACAATGACCTGTTTGGAGCAGCGAAACCCTAGAATCCAAAGCTCTGATACCAAATGTTATGAAACCAGCTCAAGAAAAGATAGAAAAGATAGATCAATGCCTTAGAATTCAACCTCTTCGAGGGGGCAACCTCCTTTACATTACATAAATGAACAATTCTTGGATGATTCAAATGACAAAACCTCCTTTCTATGTATAGGAGTCTATGGAGTCACAATATAATCCAGCCGACCTAACAATAATAATATAAAGCCACAAAAATAACAATAGAGGGATTCTATGGGCACATTAATAACAATATGGGGGTAATGGGGGCACAACAATATAAATAAGGGGTATAACTACAATAGTAATGGGGTAATCACTAGTATTATAGGGACCCAACAGCTTTTAACATTTCTTCAGTCCCAAGATTACAAAATTCAGGTGCTAACTTACTTGCCATCATAGTATCCAAACTTATACCTTGAGAAGAATTTAATCTAGATAGATTTTCAATAGAGTTAGTTTTTAGACCATCCATTCCTGATAATGTAACAAATTGGAGAGTGTTTAATAATGATGCTGATATAATCAACTGTGTAACATCAGAAGTATCTTATGAGGAACAAATCATAGACGAACATGAGCACAACTTTCACATCAATGATAAACAAGATCAAAACCCAGTTTTGAAATCTATAGTCAAAATGGAAGATCTCTATGATTTGAAAGACAGATTTAAGAAGATTACCAACTCCTAGACTCATAGTTCTACTATGAGATTTGAAGTGGTAAACCTAGGTACAACTAAAAAACCTCAAAGTATCAACCTAGGTCTTGGTTTATGACCCGAAGAAAGGATATCGTTGATCAAATTTTTGAAAACATATAAAAGTGTATTTGACTGGGAAGACCTATGATTCCTCTGTAATTCAACATACCATACCAATGACTTCTAATGAGAAACAAGTTCAACAGAAGTTGAGAAAGATTCATCCGAACCTTGAAAGTCAAATCAAATCTGCGTTGAACCAACTTCTTAAAGAAAAAATAATCTTTCCTGTTAGACACTCAAAATGGGTATCAAATATGGTTCTGGTGGGGAAAGAGAATGGTGATATTAGGATTTGTATTGGTTTTAGAAACCTAAATAGAGCTTGTGAAAAGCATAATTTTCCTTTGCCTACCATGGAACAAATAGTATAATCAGTTACACATTTTGAGTTAATGTCTTTTCTAGATGGATTTTCAGGATACAATCAACTCCTTGTACATCCAGATGATAGGATAAAGACGACATTTAGGACCAAGTGGGGAATATATTCTTATCAGAAAATTCCTTTTGGACTTATCAATGTAGGTGTTTCATTCCAACATGCCATAGATATTTCTTTTAAAGATCTAATTAGTAAATAAGTTGTTATTTACCTAGATGACATCACAGTCTACTCTAGGAAGATAAAAAATCATTTGAATGACCTAAATCATATCCTTGAAAGATGCAAGAAATATGGCATTTATTTGAATCCAAAAAAGTCATACTTTGCTTAGAAGAAGGCAAGCTTCTTGGGTTCATAGTGTCCAAGAAAGGAATTTATATTGATCCTGATAGAATCCAAGAAATTGAAAAGATTCCTCTCCCACATAAAAAAATGCCATGTAATCATTCCTAGGCTAGATCAATTTTGTAAAAACATTTGTTCCATATCTTTCACAGATTGTTTTACCCCTTCAATCAATGATAAGAAAAAATGTAGTTTTCAAATGGGGTAAAAATGAAAGAGAGTCATTTGAGTCAATAAAAAAGGCCATCATCAATTCTCCTTCTTTAACCACTCCAAACATTCTCAAACCTTTTTTGTTGTACACTTTTTCATCTGATACATCATATGCAACAGTTTTAACACAGCTAAATGATCAAAACATAGAAGCACCCATTTCTTTTTTCAGTTCAAATTTACAAGGTGTTGAGTTAAACTACTCAATATTTGAGAAACAAGCTTTTGCTGTCTTTAGAACATTGAAACATTTCAGACCTTTTCTCCTAAAAACTCATACAAAAATAATAGTAACTTACCTTGTATGTTGAGCCTTAGTTTTGGTCTTATTTTTGCTCAAAGAAACTTACTTATACATCTATTTTCCATCCATTTTCCCTTCATTTATCCCATTTTGATGTATATTTGATATCCATTCAGGTATTTAATTTTAATTTTTCAATTTCTAAAGTTTTTATGAAAATTTGGTTTTTAGTGCAAAATTGGCAGATTCAGAAATTCCCATAATAGCTCTATGGTTGATATGTTTGCAGGACACTTGGGCACGAATGGAATGCATGGATGGACAGCTTGGGAACTAGGACTAAGCCAGCAATGCTTAGTTCGAATAGAACAAGCTTTATTACGCCCATTTGGTGCTAGTCAACCATGACTAGTCATGCAGGAATCCCATAGAAATAGGACAGTTTTGAGATTTCATAGGAATGGTCATCTTTCTTGGGATGGGGATAATGAATTCAACTTGGATAGGTGGATGAGAGTAGATGGGTTTGTTTGAGTGAATATAGATCAGTTTGTTCATGAGACTTCTTATTTAAAGCCAAAACTTTGATGGCTTATGTATTGATTTTGTGATATACTTTTACGCTGTGACATCTTTGGATTGAGAAGTTAATATGAAGACTTGAGTTATTATTATTTTGCTGTGAAATGCTATGGATGTGTGACTGATTTAAGCTTCTGATATCACCTCTCAAAGTGTGCAAGGCAAGGGTGGAGGGCCCCCACTCCAAGCTAAGTACACTTCCTTGTTAACTAGTTTTATTTCCTTGTAATCTGATTGATTGTAGCACTAGTTTTTCAAAGCTTTATTTCAGTTTGCTTTATGGTTCATGCATAGTGATTGATTTCATTTGTTAATAGCTTATTCATCACTTTATTGAGTTCGAAAAATAGGTGTTCAAGTTGGGCATCCCTTCTGCTAAAATGATGAATCAAAACTAGTTTCTTTTGTTTGCATGCAAGTAGTTTTATTTCCATTAAGATTTAGATATTGAGATGAATGAATTATGATGGAATATCTTATGTGTCTCTTAAGTTAATAGCTTCTTTCATTAATAATTTATCCATCTTAAGCTTTTGGTTTCAATCTCTGATTCATTAAGTGATAATTGAGGTGAAGGTGGACTTCTTGAGGTCAAGAACCCTTTCAATGTTTCTCTCTTCTTAAGCTGATTGAATTAGAGTTATAAGATGTATTACTTGTAGCTTTTGAATAACTTATCTTTCAAGGTTTTGTTATATATGATCTTCACATATAGTGAACTTGCCTCAAAGCATAAACAACCCGGATTGATAAGAAATAATTGTGTTAATTTAGGACCATAAATTAGCTCAACATTTTGGCACCGTTGTCGGGGAGGCAAATATCGGCATAGTCAATAGAAAGATAAAATTCAAAACCACAAAAACATTAGTTACATTCCATTTAAGTTATGTTTCTTTATGCCTAGATATAGAGATCCTCAAGGTAGATTTATTAAAAACCCCCCAAAAGTAGAAATAGGATCATCACACACTCCAGTTACTGGTAATCCAACAATTGAGGAGTTGGTAGAAAAGCAAAGAACTGGCCAAAGATTAACCTTGATTGAAAGGAAAACTTTGTTAGCTTGGGAAGCAAAACAAAAACAATTCTCCACTTCCGGAAAACAAAAAGAAAAAGGAAAACAACTTGTTTTTCCATCCATCAATCCTCCTATCTTCCAACAATTTGAAATTCCACTTGAAATTGAAATAAATCAAACAATGGCAGAAGAGGGACATGGATCCGTTATTCTCACTCCTGAACAACAAAGGGCTGAATATGAAAGACAACAGAGAGAATGGAGAAGGAAGAGAGAGGAAGAGGCAAAACAAGAAAATGATAGGAAGCTAGAAAACGACCGGAAAAGACAAGAAGATGGACTTGACCAAGAAACTACTTTTGGTTTTCCGATAGTAGATACAAGTGCAATATTGGGAGAAGAAGTAAAAATGAAAAATATTCCACCTTTTGTATTGCCAAACTTCTATGGAATGTCTACAGAAGATCCTAATGCATTTATGTTTGAATTTGATATCTTATGTAGAACATACGGATATACTGATGACGTTCATAAACTTCGTCTTTTTCCTGCAACATTAAAAGCAACAGCTTTAAAATGGTTTATGGGTTTAGGAGAACAAACAATAGCCTCTTGGGATGATATGCGAACCGTCTTCCTTAAGAAATATCAAGCTTATTGTAGATCTAGAGATTCAAAGGAAGATGTTTCTAGAATGACACAACAAGAAGATGAAAGTTTAGAAGAATATTTGGAAAGATTCGCATATAATCTTCAGAAGTCTAAACAACATTCTCTAACTCAAGAAACAGTTTGCACAATCTTTCTCAAAGGTGTAAGAGATGAATAGCTTGACATTTTGAATGTGATGGGTAAAGGAGATATTTCAAACCTTCCATTCGATGAAATTGTCGAGTTATGTCAGAAATATTCTAGACGAAGATCAAAAACCGGAAGAAGGGAAGTGAGTTCCAAAGCAGCAAAGTCAGCTGCAGGAGGGATAACAAGAGCTGAAATAGGAAGTCTATTGGAAAATTTCAAAACAGATCTTTTGAGTACATTAGGGACACAAGTGGATGTGCTAAAAGCAAACAAGAAGAAAGAAGAACAAGAACAAGCTTTAGCAATATTTTGTTCAAAATGTAAAAAGAAACATCCTTTGAGAGACTATCCTTTGGATAGTATTCAGGTTTGTGGTCTTTGTACAGGCAATCATTCCACAGAGAATTGTGTAAAATTGAAAGAGTTACAAATGAACTCAATGGAAGAAGTTCCAGGGACATAAGGTTTCTATTATGTTGCACCACGAAGACCATGGCAACCTAGGATGCCTCAACCAAATCAGCCGCAATTCCCTCAACAAAATTATGCTTATCCACCTTATAATCCTTGGACCCCTCCAATGCCATGGCAAGCTTGGCCTCCACAACAATATTCACAACAACCTGCACAAGGTTGGAGAGGATATGGTTATGGAAACCAGCAACCTCAACAGTATCAACAACAATACCAGCAACAAAACCAACAACCATTTGCATATCCACAATATCCGCAATCCATACCCTTTCAACAACAACATTTTGTATATCCGCAATCCATCCCATTTCCACAACAGAATCCTCCATCGTTGTTGACCCAACCACAACAATTACAGCTACCTACAAATCAACCCAGACCAACTCAACTACCAGCCCAACCAATGGCCAATCCAAATAACAAGGTGGACAAATCTGCATACACTGTAGAGGAAGCAACATGTTTTCCGACATATTCGATCCTTCCTCTTGATGATGTCCATCTAAGGTCTGGAAAAGTGCTTAAAATGATTCTCCTCCAATTATAGAAGAACCAATTGAACAAGGAGAATCACCTGAAACATCACAAACTGAGGTACAAAATCAGAAAGGAACAAATGTTACAACAAAAACACCACCTTATCCTGAAAGGTTAGTGGAACAACAAAACCAAATAATCCTTCCTGAATTTGATATCTTAGATGAGTTAAAAAATGCTTATGTCAAAATTCCTTTGTTGAAGGCAATTAAAGAAATACCAATATATGCTAAAACAATAAAGGAATTGTGCATTCGGAAATCAGAGAAAAAGAAAAAGGATCCTACAACAATCCAAGTCATTGGTAAATTAGCAAGCCTCATGTCTACACAAACCATAGTAGAAAAATATATTGATCCTAGTATCCCAATGGTTACCATATCAATAAATAATTTCTTAGTACCAAATACATTAATAGACTTGGGAGCAGCTATAAACGTAATGACAATGGAGACAATGAAAACTTTGCAATTAAACAACATTAGATCAACTTCCACAATCTTGGAATTAGCAGATAGATCTAAAGTTGTTCCTGAAGGAATATTAGAAGATATCATAGTCTCCTTGGATTCATGGGAGTATCCTGTTGACTTCCTGATCTTGCAACCAAAGACAAACTTGGGAGGACATCCTCTAATTTTAGGCAGACCATGGTTAGCCACTGCTGATGCCTTCATAGGATGCAGATCTGGAAGCATGATTATTTCACATGGAGATGAAAGGAAACATATTACTCTTTATTCACCTGCACAATCCACTTCTTTAGAATCAATACTTGAAACTCAAGAAAAGCAACAACCAAAATCAGTTTTAAGTATAAATCAATTCTTTGATTTTAGAGAAGAAGAAGAGAATGAAGATTTAATGGACCTTTTTATCTCAGAACCAAGTATCTCAGAGCAGCTTAGAGAAACCCAATATGAAGCTGCAAATAAATTTTTGAATCAATGTTTTCAGGAAACTTGTACTGTTCAAACTTTGCGGAAATCTTTTATAGACATCTTTCCTCTAAACACAATCTCCACTCCTACAACAAAAACAATTGAGGTATATCCTGGAAAACAATTAAACATTGGAAATCAATTGCAATCAGCACAAGAGCAAGAGGTAATTGCGCCAAGGAACACAGTTTACATCAAAGCTGGTACGAGATTTAACAGAGAAATACAAGATTAAGCACAGGAAATCTACGCCATATCATCCACAAGCAAATGGGAAAGTCGAATCAACAAATCAAGTCCTAGAAAATATTATGACAAAAACAGTACAGATGAATAGAAAAGACTGGTCTGAAAAATTAAAAGACGCGCTCTGGGCCTATAGGATCACTTGGAAGACAACAACTAGTTTCAGTCCGTACCAGTTAGTATATGGGAAGGAGGCTCTCCTACCTATAGAGTTTCAGATACATACATACAGACTAGCAGCTGAACTAGGACTCAACTTGACAGAAGCACAACAGCAACGGATCATGGAACTGAATCAGTTAGATGAGCATCGTCAGCAAGCTATGGAACATACTACATTAGTGCAACAACAAAGAATGAAGTGGCACGACAGATACATCAAAACAAAGACATTTCACAAGGGAGATTGGGCATTGCTTTTTGACTCCAAATTCAAAGAATTCAAAGCAAAGTTCACAACACATTGGCTAGGCCCATATGAAAATGATGAAATCTTTGACAATGGAGCAGTAAGGATCAAGACAATCGACCAGGATTCCACCTCATTTATAGTGAATGGACATAGGCTCAAAGTTTATAATAGGCCTATCAGTAAAGAAGCATTTATGAAACAACTGATCGACGACACATAACTGGAACTCATGACGCCAGATCCGCCATCTTCCAGTCTACTAGTTGAATAAAAAAAAAAAAAAAAAAAAAAAAACAGAGAGCGAAAAAATATTAAAAAAAAACAAGAAAAAAAAACATCAAAATAAATAAATTGTTTGCAAGTGAAAACCAGGTAACTGGCACATTGCAAGCACGAATTCATAGGGGAAAACCAGGGCAACTTGGACTCTATGAATTCTTTCTACTTGTTCTACTGTTCTCAGATATATTTACTGCAGGTACACTCCACCAATCAATGACTTGAGGACAAGTCATATCTTCAACAAGGGGGGAGACTTGCATTTGCTTTTTAAGTGGATAGCTGAAGTTGCAACCATCAGCTCTTTAGCTGGAAACAAGACCTGTATTGTCAATAGAAGGACCTGATATAACAAATCATTGCCAAGGGACCTGAAAGACCTGCCAATGTCAACACAACATGTGCATCTTTTGTAAGCAGAAAAAGGGACCTGAAACAATGAATCATTACAGAGGGACCTGATTATCAATTCAAGAATTAGAACATGAAGAACAAGGAGCAGCAATAAAGTCTACATTTGAATCCATCTACAACATCTGATCAATTGATTTCATCCTACTTGTACAGCCATCATCCAGGGGAGTATATGTGGTCATTTTGTGCTTTAAAAATTCAAATTTTTCTTAGAAATTTTTAGTTTTTGTTAAGTTGAAATTAGTACCTGGGGATATTCATTATCATTTATATCCTATATTCCTATAACCCTTATACATTATAACCCTATTCCCTTTCATTTCCATACATATTCCCTCTTTTCATTAACCCTACTACCCCTAAGTATTTTTCTTTGCAAGCTTAAAAAGGCCAAACTGGGACAACTTTCAACCTGCACATACAAATTCAGGCAACTCAGAGCATTAGTGATGGTAATAATTTTAAACATGACCCCAATGGTCATTTTAAAATTATAAAACTATGTTATACAAAGTCAATAAACTTATGCGCTATATGGAAATCAAAGGATATTATATCAAACAATATATATACCATAGTTTGACAAAGTGTGTGAATGCGCTATATTCATTTCTATTACCAAACACGCATATGGTATATGGTAAAAGGTATATATATGTTGCAGATAAATAAACACGCAAAGGTTCATACATATGGTATAAGGTATGGAATATAACATAGTTACAAGCAAAGGTTCATGCATCAACGTTTATGGAATATGGTGGACGGCTGTGAATAAACAAACATTAGAACATTACAATGGGAAATGGTATCCAAACATCATTGCATACATATCATTACACAGCAAGCAGTGAATATATAGTAGTGCAAGCATACAACGGTGGATATGATGATAAACCATTGCAATGAATTAAACAAGTAATCCCATACGACAACCGGCCAGCACTTAACACGGTGGCATGGCAATTTGTTTACCCATTGGATGATACGCTGCGCAGGGATCATGCGTACCAAGCCATGACTTGGCCATCCTCATGACACAGTCGGGCGACTGGTCAATAGGACGGCCATGTAAGCCACAAATTTTAAACACCAATGGATATACATTGCGGTACAACCTGAAACGGTCATGAACACTGACCGAGCTCTTGTGCAGTTCAAACAATAATCCTCTGTGTCGTGTTAAACCATAATCCTCATCACCGCATAAGCTCAGAAAAATGGCATTTGAAGCTGAAGCCTAGTGAAAAGAAAAGCGAACTGAGTTGGGAGAATTTAAAGAGGCAAATCGTCCTGGGTTTGACGATTTGAGATAACGGATTTTTGGGTATTCAATAAGTCAAATTGAATGGTTAAACCAAGATTTGAAGCGTCGATATCCCTCCAGGTGCTCGGTGATCTAAGGGATTAAAACAGTGCTGTTGCTGAGGGCAGAGTCAAACAGAGGTGAATTGAGTTGATTGAAAAGAGGAAGAAGCAATGTCAATCAGAGTAGAGCCAAAATTCCAGATAGAGAGTTGGGGGAAGGAAACTATAGAAAAACTTTACCAAGCAGGGATGATAAGTTTCCTACAAAAATTTGATGGCCACTCTGAAAAAATAACCAGGGATTTTATAAACAATTTCAATCAAGACCAGACACGGGTGGGAGATGTCATTATTCCTGTAACCCAGGAATATCTTTCCCAAGCTTTAGATCTGCCCATGATAGGTGAGAAGTATTACAAAGGCCTGCACTTTAAAGAGAAAGCCTGGACTTTCTTTCTTGAGAAGAACCGGAAAGGGACATTTGACAGAACAAAAGGGACACCCAGGGAATGGTTTAATGAACCATGGGGTGAGTTGGTTTTGGTTATCCAAAAGTTTTTGACCTGTGATAGGGGGTATAGCGTGGCTCATTTGTATCATGTCAGACTTCTGCAGCATAGAAAAGGGGAGGATAGGATTAACTTGCCTTATTTCCTATATAGGAGCCTTTTGAGAATGATTGAAACAGTCAAAGAGGAACACAGGCCTAAAGCGGGACAGATATACCATCAAGGATTAATCAAAATCCTAGTTGAGTATCAGGTCAGATCACAGGGCATAGTGTGGCGAGAATTCATGTCTAAAAATCAATTCATTGAACAGGTTCATGAGATACAGCATCTACTACAGAAAGGCGAAGGTCAAAGAGGAGCAAGCAAGCATGGGGACATGCTTGATGATAAGCAAGGGAGAGATGTTGAGCCTTAGTTTTGGTCTTATTTTTGCTCAAAGAAACTTACTTATCCATCTATTTTCCATCCATTTTCCCTTCATTTATCCCATTTTGATGTATATTTGATATCCATTCAGGTATTTAATTTTAATTTTTCAATTTCTAAAGTTTTTATGAAAATTTGGTTTTTAGTGCAAAATTTGCAGATTCAGAAATTCCCGTAATAGCTCTATGGTTGATATGGTTGCAGGACACTTGGGCACGAATAGAATGCATGGATGGACAGCTTGGGAACTAGGACTAAGCCAGCAATTCTTAGTTCAAACAGAACAAGCTTTATTAGGCCCATTTGGTGCTAGTCAACCATGACTAGTCATGCAGGAATCCCATAGAAATAGGACAGTTTTGATATTTCATAGGAATGGTCATCTTTCTTGGGATGGGGATAATGAATTCGACATGGATAGGTGGATGAGAGTAGATGGGTTTGTTTGAGTGAATATAGATCAGTTTGTTCATGAGACTTCTTATTTAAAGCCAAAACTTTGATGGCTTATGTATTGATTTTGTGATATACTTTTATGCTGTGACATCTTTGGATTGAGAAGTTAATCTGAAGACTTGAGTTATTATTATTTTGCTGTGCAATGCTATGGATGTGTGACTGATCTAAGCTTCTGATATCACCTCTCAAAGTGTGCAAGGCAAGGGTGGAGGGCCCCCACTCCAAGCTAAGTACACTTCCTTGTTAACTAGTTTTATTTCCTTGTAATCTGATTGATTGTAGCACTAGTTTTTCAAAGCTTTATTTCAGTTTGCTTTATGGTTCATGCATAGCGATTGATTTCATTTGTTAATAGCTTATTCATCACTTTATTGAGCTCAAAAAACAGGTGTTCAAGTTGGGCATCCTTTCTGCTAAAATGATGAATCAAAACTAGTTTCTTTTGTTTGCATGCAAGTAGTTTTATTTCCATTAAGATTTAGATATTGAGATGAATGAATTATGATGGAATATCTTATCTGTCTCTTAAGTTAAGAGATTCTCTCATTAATAATTTATCCATCTTAAGCTTTTGGTTTCAATCTCTGATTCATTAAGTGATAATTGAGGTGAAGGTGGACTTCTTGAGGTCAAGAACCCTTTCAATGTTTCTCTCTTCTTAAGCTGATTGAATTAGAGTTATAAGATGTATTACTTTTAGCTTTTGAATAACTTATCTTTCAAGGTTTGGTTATATCTGATCTTCACATATAGTGAACTTGCCTCAAAGCATAAACAACCCGGATTGATAAGAAATAATTGTGTTAATTTAGGACCATAAATTAGCTCAACACTGTAGTAAGGAAACTTTTGATTCAAAGAGAAGTGGGGGAGAAAAGAGCCAATTGGGTGACTGCATTTCAATAATACGATGTAGAAAGCCATCCATCTAAAATTGTTAGGGGCCAAGGTTTTTGCAGGATGATAACTGGAGCTTCCATTATAAAGAGAAGAAGACCAAGGTAATGAAGTGAAAATATCAGAGGTAAGCCTCAATGATGCACAATCACATTTTTTTGATTTGAATTTTTATTTAAATAATGTATATGCTCCTATGCATCTAAATTATAAAACAAAACGTGCTTTAAGGCTGAATTCGAACCAATATCAATTGGTTGATGATGTATTATTTAGAAAAAATTATGGTTTAGTGTTATTAATATGCCTTGAGAAACTTGAAGCTCAAAAGGTTATGGAAGAGTTAGATGATGGACCAGCTGGAGGTCATTTTGGAGGAGACACCACAACCCATAAAATCCTACATGCAGGTTATTATTGGCCAACAATGTTCAAAGATGCACATGAATATGTAAGAAAATTAAAAACTTGTTTGACTGCAGCTAGAAGAGAAAAGAAACCAACATTCCCTTTTCCACGAGTCAATATCCAACAACCATTTGAACAATGGGGATTAGGTATAATTAATGAGAGTGTTCCTAACTATTCCAAGCAGCACAAGTACATTCTTATAGTTACTGACTATTTCACGAAATGGGTAGAGCCTATCCCACTGAAGGTAGCTAGTGCAGAAATTATTACAGATTTTATTGATCAGTAAATAACTACCAGGTTTGGCCTCCCTACAACTTTAATGTTTGATAATGCATCTTATTTTTCTGGAAATGCTATGGTAGAATTTGCTTTGAAAAGAGGTTTCAAATTGAAGTACTCAACCAACTATTATCCACAACGTAATGGATTAGCCGAATCAACAAAAAAAAAAATTATAAGAATCATCGAGAAAACTATTGACCAAAATCATAGGAATTGGCACAAAGCATTGGCATTTTCTCTTTGGGAAGATAGAATAACACAAAAGGCCTCAATCAATTCTTCTCTATTTTCTTTAGTTTATGGGAAAGAAATAGTTCTCCCCGCAAACATGGCAATCCCATATCTCACCCTAGTGTAGTTGATCAATGAAAATCCTTCATATTCTCTTAAAGCAAGACAATTTTGAGATCCTTAAACTTGAAGAAGAAAGAGAAAAGCCTAAAGCTACACATTTTGTCATCAATAGTTAGTCAAAGCATCTTTTGATACAACCTCTTCCAGTCGTAAAACTTTTCAAGTAGGTGATATGGTTATGAAATGGGACAAAACTCATGAGGAAAAAGGTAAGCATATGAAGTTCCAAAGACTGTGGCTTCGACCATTCCAAATCATTGAGAAAACTAGGCCATCAACATTTCCGTTGCAAGACTTGTGAAGTAAAGTGGATTTCGTGCCCATTAATGGAAGAACTCTAAAAAGATACTTTTCCTAGAAGACAACCTCTTCTATTTTTGTATCATATTGTCTCTATCATTCTTAGGAAAATCAATGTTAATGAACTATTTAATTTGGCTTCTGAAAATAAAATCTCTGATAATGTTTTGATTTTTTGCTTCAGTAAGTAGGAAAAGTTCAAGAAATAATTAGAGAATTTGAATATCAAAATGAACCTTATTTCTTTGAAGAAACTTGACCTTCCCATAAACATGTGTTCAATGAACAAGCTCTTATCTTTATAAAGTATAGATGTCTTGTTATTAGTCAAAGAAAAGAATATTTAACTCAGTAAGGACTTTCTACAGATGAGTATCTCAAAACTCTATCATTATCATCCAAAACTCTTTAAAAGGGCGAGTGATTCTATTATGAAACCAACTCACAAAAAGATAGATAAGATAGATCAATGCCTTAGAATTGAGCCTCATCGAGGGGGCAACCTCCTTTACATTACACAAATGAAAAACTCTTGGATGATACAAATGACTAAACCTCCCTTCTATATATAGGAGTCTAAGGGGTCACAATATAATCAATCCGACATAACAGTAATAAGATAAGGGAACAACAATAAAAATAGTGGGTTTCTATGGGGCACACTAATAACAAAATGGGGACAATAGAGGCACAATAATAACAATAAGGGCTACAATGACAATAGTAATGGGGGAATCACTAGTATTATAGGGATCTAACATGCCCCTCTCCTTTTGAAAAGCATTGTCCTCAACGCTTGAGTAGTTATGGAGGATTTTGTATAAAATTCTCATCCTCCCATGTGGAATCTTCTACGGATAAGTTCTTCCACTTGATGAGATACTCCAGAATTGATCGATTTCGTAGCTGTCGAGTTCTTGTTTTTGTGACTTCTTCTAGTTCTGATATTAGTTTTCCTTCCTCGTCAATTTCTGGCAATATTGTTTGAACTAGGAGCTTGCCACCTATAACCTTATGTAAACATGAAACATGGAAACTGGGTGCACTCAGGAAGCTGCAGGAAGCTCCAATTTGTATGCCATAGTACAAATCTTTTGCAACACCTTGTATGGACCATAATAATTAGGTGATAATTTATTATCCTTCTTAGCTTGCTTGAGGGACATTTGTCTATATGGTTGTAGCCATAGGAATACCTAGTCACCTACATAAAAAATTCGTTTGTTGCGATGTTGATATCCTTGTTGTTTCATTCTATTTTGTGCCAATGTGAGGTTATCCTTTAAGAGTTGGAGAACTTGTTGTTGATGCTCAATGTGATGTTCCACTACTTGAACCTTAGAGTTTTCTGTTAAATATGATGTGATGGATGGTGGATGATATACATAAAGTTCCATAAATGGGATCATTTTTGGCGCAGTATGAAAGGAAGTGTTATACCACCATTCAGCCAGAGGCAACCATTTGACCCATTGTGTTTGTTTATCACATACAAAGCAACGAAGATATCCTCCCAAACATTTGTTTACTATCTCCGTTTTCCCATTAGATTGAGGATAATAAGGTGAGCTATGACCTAACTAAGTACTAAGACAAGAAAATAATTATGTCCAAAATTTTTTAGTGAAAATGGGATCTCTGTCACTTACAATAATATTTGGGTTTCCATGTAGCTTTTGAATTGTTTCCATAAATGTAGTAGAAACTGTACTAGCTTTAAATGGATGCGATAATGAACAAAAGTGTCCATACATGGTAAGTCTATCAACTACCACCATGATGACACTCTTTCCTTCGGACTTGGGTAAACCTGTGGTAAAATCCACTGAAGCATCCTCCCAATGTTGGCTTGGAATAGATAAAGGTTGTAATAGACCTGGGGTCTTAATTGTTTCAAATTTATTTTGTTGGTAAACCAAACATTCCACCACAAATTTTTGAATATTTGATTTAAGGCCATCCCAAAGAAATTTTTTATTAACCCTGTGGTATGTTTTTAAAAATCCTGAGTGCCCTCCTAAGGGAGAAGTGTGCAATTCCGTAAGAATCTTTTTTTTGAGTTGGGAATTCTTACATGGTATAAGAAATATTTGTACCATAGCTAATCATTTTTCCATCTAAATGTATCAGATGTACTGGGATCTTGTTGTAACTTTTGAATGCGTTCCCACACTTCTTTTTCATTCTTCCACGCATCCCTTGCTTCATTTATCCAATCTGGTTGGATAATAGAAATGGTGCACATCAATGCTTCCACATCCTCATCCTTTCTTGAGAGTGCATCTCCCACAACATTTTTCTTCCCTTTTTTGTATATGATTTCGAAGTCATAACCCAACATCTTTGTGACCCATTTTTGTTGCTCTTCAGGCAATAATCTTTGTTTTAAAAAGTATTTAAGACTATCATGATCTGCTTTTACCTTGAAGTGTCTTCCCATTAGGTAGGGTTGTCATTTCTTAAGTGCATGTAGTATTTCTAGCATTTCCTTCTCATAATAGCTTTGTGTAAATACTTTCCTTTGATTGGACAAATTTCGAAAGCAATGGGTCTTTCATCTTGCATTAAAACAACACCAATTCCATTTCCTGAAGCATCACATTCCACAATAAATGTTTTTGTGAAATCACGCATAGCTAAGACTAGTGCTTGGCACATTACCTCTTTAATATGTTCGAAGGCCTTTGTTGCTTTCGAGGTCCATGAAAATGCATCTTTCTTCAATAATGTTGTTAGAGGTGTTGTTATTCTCCCATCATTCTTAACAAACTTGCGATAATACCCTGTCAACCTGAGAAATCCTCGCATATGCTTTATGGATGTGGGTATTTTCCATTCCTTAATGGCTTTAATTTTTCTATGGTCTACCTTAACACCTTCATGAGATACAATATGACCCAGATATTCATCCTCCTATACTCCAAAGAAACTTTTGGAGTTGTTTGCATATAATTGTTTCTCCTCCAATAGTTTGAGCACCCTGTCAACATGTTGAACATGATGCTTCCAAGACTGGTTGTAAATTAGTATACCATCAAAAAATACTAACACAAATTTTCTAAGGAAATGTTTGAAAATGGAATTCATTAAACCTTGAAATGTAGAAGGTGCATTGGGAAGGCCAAAAGGCATGACCAAAAATTCATAATGACCCTCATGAGTTCTAAATGTTGTCTTTTAAATGTCTTCGGTCTTCATTCTGATTTGATGATATCTTGAACGAAGATCCAACTTGAGGAAGTAAATTGATCCGTTAAATTCATCCAATAATTCATCAATGACAAGAATTGGAAATTTATCTTTAATATTGAGCTTGTCAAGCTCCCTACAATCCGTACACATGCGCCATGATCCATCCTTCTTGAGCACCAATAATATTGGAGCAAAGAAAGAACTTTGACTAGGTTGAATTATACAAGCCTCTAGCATTTCTGCAACCATATGTTCAATTTCACTCTTTTGGGCATTGGGATATCTGTACGGCCTGATGTTTGGAGGATCACTTCCTGGAATCAAATGAATAGCATGATCATGATCACGAATAGGTGGGAGGCATTTGGGAGTCTCAAATACCTTGGAATGATTGTCCAAGACTTTTTGGAGATTTGTAGAAATAGATGATTTCGATGTGGGAACCTATAGCGAACATAATTGTATAATTACGCCTCATTGTTCCTTATTTAGAATATTTTTCATACCATTAGAGTGTATTATATTTCCCGGTTTCCCTACAATACCCCTTAATTCAAGTTCCTTTCCTTCCACACAAAATTTCATGAAAAGTTCTTGAAAATTAAAAGCTATTGTACCCAAGGAGTGTAGGCATTGGACTCTTAGTACAACATTAGCACCACCCATTGGAATGGAAAGAATTGGGCTATTCAATACATATTATCCCATGGATAGCTTGATATTATGGCACTTTCCAGAGAAATTTATGGTTCCTCCACTTGCAACCATCACTTGACACTCCGGTGCTGGATATAGGAAGCAATTCAATTCCTTGGCTATCTTACAATGAAGAAAATTATGGGTACTTCCCGAATCAATCAACATTATTACCTTTTTCTTCTTGATATTTCCTTCTATCTTGATAGTTTAAGGAGTGGTAATTCTAGCCAATGCGTTACAAGATATGGTCGGATTCATTTCTTCTTTATCTAGGGTTTGTTCCTGGAGTAGATCCTCTTCTTTTGATATTTCTTGTTGCTTTTCTTCCTCCTCTTCACTATCTATGAATAATAATTTCTCCTTACCACACTTATGACCTTTAGTGTATTTTCTATCAAAACTGAAACAAAGCCCTTTTGCTCTTTTTTCTTCCAATTGTTGTGGTGTCAACCTTGTAGGCTGTGGAAGGCTAGAGGCAACAAAACTTCCATATTTATAGTTGTGAGTGGTAAGCTTACTTGTTACCATAGTTTTGCTTTCCATTTTTATTACTAACCTGAATGCCTTCTCCAATGAATTAGGTTCCCAAAGGTGAACCTCATGTTGGATATTATCCTTTAAATTCCCTATGAACACATCAATCCTATGCTCCTCTGGAATATCTTTTACCCTTATGTTCAATTTTTGGAAGTCCTTTATGTGCTCCATCATTGAAGCCTTTTGTTTCAGATTTATCAATTGGCTAAAAAAGGTGTTTCTTTTTGTATCCTCATAATATGCTATAGTTTCTTCTATAAAAATTGCCCAAGTGACAATTTGTTTACGAGAGCAAAGCCATCGATACCATATAAATTGATTTGGTTCCAAATATAAAGTTTCAATATGTACCTTTTGTGTGTTTTGCACATTATGGAGATGAAAAAATTGCTCCATCTGTAGTATCCATGTTTGAGGATCCTTTCCATCAAACTTCCTCATATTAATTTTTGGAACATGGTGGGTCTTCAATCCAACATTAGAGTCTATGAAATCATGATTAACATTTCTTTTGATCTCATCATGAGTTTCCTTTACTACCCTTTCACCATTAGTAACCATTTTTTTGTAGTAACTTACTGAAATTTATCTTCAATTCTTCCATATTAGCATCCATACCATTCATCTTAACATCCATTACATTCATCTTAGCTTCCATGCCATCCATCTTAGTTTCCATGCCATCCATCTTAACTTGAACGCCATTCATGTGAGCTTCCACGCCATTCATCTTGGCTTCAGTTACCTTTTGTGAGAGTGAAATTTGTTGTACTTGGTCTTGTAATTTCGATATATCATGCTGCATTTCTTCTCTTCTTCACAAGTCATGCTATAGGTTTCAGGTTGCTTACTAGGTGTCTCCATTTTCTTTCTTCAGGGCATCAATTAATGCTTTCTTTGACTTTGTAAGAACTCTATATTGAATCTGTTGTATCTTTGTAACTGCGGATCTTGAATATCTGAAATTGCATCCTCTAGTAGAGCTTTGAGTCCACTTTCTAACCCCACAAGTCTGATCAAGATTGGATTCTCTGAGGAAGAGTTATGCCAAATCTCCCACGGTGACCTAATTATATACTAGTTTAGTAGAGTGAACTTGTACGAAGTTCCACACGTCATTGTTTCGAACTTAGTTCTTGAAACTAATATACAGAAAAATACAGGCCGTCCTATTTCTGAAACGTCTTATGAAATTTCAATCTGATGCTTGAACAAACGTTATGACGATTTCCCCCAGGTGACCTATTTGGAATGTAATTCAAGAGTGTGCAAAAACCTTAACTTCCTCGAATGATATCTCCGAAAATATAGCAATACAAGATCTGAAATTTGGACCCGAAGTTGAGAATCATTTCGGTGCAAATGGGTTTTTTTTAGCTTCTTAAAGATCGCATGAAAAAGTTTATAGTGAAAATGCCACAATGACCTGTCTAGAGCAATGAAACCCTAGAATCCAAATCTCTGATACCAAATGTTATGAAACCAGCTCACAGAAAGATAGAAAAGACAGATCAACGCCTTAGAATTTAGCCTCTTCGAGCGGGAAACCTCCTTTAAATTACAGAAATGAACAATTCTTGGATGATACAAATGACTAAAACTCCCTTCTATATATAGGAGTCTAAGGGTTCACAATATAATCAGACGACATAACAGTAATAACATAAGGGCACAACAATAACAATAGTGGGCTTTTAGGGGGCATACTAATAATAATATGGGGATAGTAGGGGCACAATAATAACAATAAGGGATACAATGACAATAGTAATATAGGAACCACTAGTATTATAGGGATCTAACAGATTCACCCCATCGATAAAATTTTATCTTTTCACAGTGTAATTCTGTTGAGATTTTCTGTTTGGAGTAAAATAGGCAAAAATCTCTGTAGGTGACAACAATAGAAATCCAGTTCCTAGATTAGCTCCAGGTTGTTGGGAGATGATTAATGCCTCCTATATTTGATGTGAGTGAGTTAATGAGGTTGTTAGATTCTCTTTGCTATATAACAGGCAACCATTCGGATTGTTTGCTATGAGGGTGAGAGTTTTGTGAGGATTTCATTTTGTAATCTCCTGTTTGATTAATAAATTGCCGATGCCTATGTTGTGTGGACGTAGCCCAGATTGGTTGGGTGAACCACGTTAATTCCTGTGTTTTATGTGCTTGATTTATCTGCTGTGTATTTGATTTAATTCTGCTGTGCATCTGATCTCCAACAAGTGGTATCAGAGCATGTTGGAGGTGGCTGTGCGTGGCGTCCTGGAGTCTGCGTGCTGGACGTGCTGAGATAACTTGCGTGGTGCTGTGCGTTGCTATGCGTACTGATTGGCAGTGCTCTGGTGGAGGGTGCGTATGCGTGGTCGTGACTGCTGCTGCGTAGAGACCAGTATACAATGTCCTGAGCCCGTTGCGTGTGAAGACTCTCCGGTGAGCTCTGGTTCGGGCCAGTACACTACAGCATGGTTGGGCAGACTCAGCATATTTCGGCTGTCAGCATATTGCGTGTTTGAACCTGCAATTTTGCGCTGAGTAAAGGTATGCAATGCGTTTTCAATGTGCCAACGGTTCAATGTGCCAACGGTTCACTTTATTCTGGTTTGCAATGTGCCAACGGTTCAACACATTCCTGTTTTTTTTTTAAATCTGATAAACGTGGACAGAGATTCATCGTTGTAAAATCAGCTAAAACGTGGCTTATGTTTTGATAAACTACATGCTTGTGTGGAATTCGGTACCATCAATCGGAATTTTTCGGTGACGCCATTTCTGAATATTAATTTGCCTTTAAAGGGTTTTAATGCGCATTGTCGAATGTTCATTTGAGTTTCTATTGATATGGCTCAAAGGGTCTGTGGGCAGGAAAGACAGAAAAGAACAATGAGGCTATGGGAAAGCCATTGGTTGCTTCATAATATGAAGACAAATACTTTATAATTGGTTGTTTTTTGATAAACGTGGCTTATTACCAGCGGCGCACTACTTGTTTTTTATTTACTAAGGTGATAATTATGCAATCTGGATTTATGCTGCGCAGTGGCAGTAACAGGGAAATTTTGTTTTTTTTTTTTTTAGCAAAGGCATATCAGTGCATATTGCAGAAAGTTTTTTTTTTTTGAAGTACAAAGGGCAGTTTTTTTTTTTTTAAAGGCAAAGGCAGAAAGGCATAGGCAGTTTTTTTTTTATTGCTGGTATTTAAAGTTGGATATTGGAGATTATTGTGTTTTTTGTTGATACAAATGGCGAAAACTCAAAGTGCCCGGTTCGAAATCGAGAAGTTTAATGGCAAAAATAATTTCGAGATCTGGAAGGTAAAAATGCATGATCTGCTAATACAGCAGGGCGTGGCAAAGGCATTGTTGGGCAGGTCCAAACTGCCTTCCCCCGTGACAGATGATGAGTGGAATGAATTGGATGGACGAGCCTTGAGCGGAATTCGGTTGTGTTTGGCTGATGATGTTTTATTTAACATCGTGTCAGAGAAGACTGCAGCTGGTTTGTGGACGAAGTTGGAGAAGCTGTATATGACGAAATCCTTGACAAATCGGATTCTCCTGAAACGACAGCTTTATGGTTTGCGGATGAAAGAATGTACCTCGATTACTGATCACCTGAATGTTTTTAATACCTTACTGGTGCAATTAGACAGTCTAGATGTGAAATTTGATTCAGAGGATAAGGCAATAACTCTATTGTGTTCATTGCCCGAATCCTGGGATCACTTTGTTACTTCCATAAGCTTTAGTACAGCAGACATTCTTGAGTTTGACGATGTTGTTGGAGCCTTGTTGTCTGAGGAGACGAGGAAGAGGTCGAATGCAAACACCTCTACGTCAGAGGTAATGATGGCCAGAGATCGCTCAAGAGAGAGACACTCTGGGGGAAAGCATAGTGACTCTCGTTCAAAGTCCAAAGGAAAGAAGACAAAGGTGAAGTGCTGGCATTGTGGCAAGGCTGGACATCTGAAAAAGGATTGTTGGAAGTGAAAGCAGGCTGCTAAAGAAGGCTCTTCGACAGAAAAGAAGGAAGCCAACACCACAGATACAGGTTCAGTATCTGGTTCAGGTATGAGTGATGAGGTATTGTCTGTTAATGTTTCAAAACATGATCAACATTGGTTGTTAGATTCCGGGGAATCTAACCACATGTGTATTCATAAAGATTGGTTTAAGACATATAGATCAGTTGATGATGGAGTCGTGTACATGGGTAATGATGTCACTTGCAGTATTGTTGGAATAGGAAGTATACAACTGCAAATGTTAGATGGCACAACCAAATTGTTAACTGATGTGAGACATGTACCAGATCTAAGAAAAAATCTAATTTCATTAGGAGCACTGGATACGAATGGATATAAAACTGTAATTCAAGGTGGAGTTATGAAAATCTATAAAGGTATTTTACTAGTGATGAAGGCTAAGAAGGTAGGAAATCTTTTTCAATTAGAAGGTAGAACTGGGTCAGATCATGTGTCGGTGTCTGAATAGGACAGTAGTTCCATTCACCTATGGCATCAAAGGTTGGGCCATATGAGCGAACGAGGGTTGAAAATTTTGGCTGATCGCAAGTTACTTCCTAATCTAAGATCTGGAAAGTTAGATTTTTGTAAACATTGCTTGTTTGGAAAACAAAGTAAACAAAAATTTAAAACAGGCAAACATACTAGTAAAGGAATACTTGATTATATCCATTCAGATGTTTGGGGTCCAGCCCCTACAGCGTCATATGGTGGCTCGTCATATTTTGTATCGTTTATTGATGACTTTTCTAGAAAAGTGTGGGTCTACATGTTGAAAAGGAAGTCTGATGTTTTTACAGTTTTCAAGCAGTTTAGAGAATTGGTAGAAAACAGCACTGGTAGAACTATAAAATGTTTAAGAACTGACAATGGTGGTGAGTTTACTTCCAAGGAGTTTGACAGCTATTGCAAGGATGCAGGGATCGAGAGACATAAGACCACGGTTTATACTCCTCAGCAGAATGGAGTTGCTGAACGCATGAACAAGACTCTTCTAGAGAGAGCAAGGTGTATGCTGAGTAACACCGGGTTGCAAAAGGAGTTGTGGACGGAAGTAGTGGCAACAGCTTGTTATGTGATAAACCGATCTCCATCAACGGCGATAGGCTGCAAGGTTCCACAAGAGGTATGGAAAGGACACCCTTGTGACTATTCTAAACTCAGAGTGTTTGGTTGTGAAGCATATGCTCTAGTGCCTAAACATCAGCGAACTAAATTAGATCCAAAGTCTAAAAGGTATATCTTTGTTGGGTATGGTGATGGAACAAAGGGATATAGATTGTGGGATCCTACTACCCGCAAAATCATCATCAACAGAGATGTAAAGTTTAATGAATCCTCTCTTGTACAGTTAGATGTAGATAGTAGATTGAAACAGGATGATGTATTTGATTTCCAGCACATTCAGTTTGACAACATTTCTAATGATAGTCATAATGACCATAGTTCAGATTCTAGTCATGAACAGGTTTCAGAATCAGATTATGAACAGGGTTCAGATGGAGGTCATGAACAGGTCTCAGATGGAGATCATGAAGAAGTTCCTACAGATGATAGACAGCCAATTGTGGAAGCACCAGAAACATTCTTAAGGAGGTCTACAAGGATCAAACGCCCTCCGAGAAGGTATGATGATCATGTTACTTCAGTTGCTTTGACCGCTAATGATGATGAACCTTTGTGTTATCAGGAAGCTGTAGAAGGTTCAAATAGTGACAAGTGGAAAGCAGCCATGAAAGACGAAATGATGGCCTTAAGTAAGAATGGTACATGGGATCTGGTTGAGCTTCCGAAAGGCAGGAAAACTGTGGGGTGTAAATGGGTTTTCAAGCTGAAACGGGGTGTGAATGATACGGAAGACAGGTACAAAGCACGGCTGGTTGCAAAAGGGTTTTCTCAGAAAGCCGGTATTGACTTTCATGAGATTTTTTCACCAATGGTTAAAATTGTTTCAATTAGAATTGTGTTAGCATTAGTGGCTTTGCTTGATTTAGAGTTGCAGCAGTTAGATGTTAAGACTGCATTTCTACATGGTGACTTAGATGAGGAAATATATATGGAACAACCGGAAGGGTCTGTTCACCATCGCAATGAGAAATTTGTCTGCAGGCTCAAGAAGTCATTATATGGCCTGAAGCAGTCGCCTCGGCAGTGGTATAAGAAGTTTGATTCTTTCATGTTGAGTCAGAAATATGTTAGAAGTGAATATGATCATTGTGTTTATTTTAAACAGTTGAATAATGGCATATTCATTATCTTGGTATTGTATGTTGATGATATGCTTTTAGCAAGCAAAAGCATAGAAGAAATCAACAGGTTGAAGGCTCAGATGGCAAAGACATTTGAT
The DNA here is from genome assembly GCA_031772625.1 of Pinus tabuliformis. Classification (NCBI taxonomy): domain Eukaryota; kingdom Viridiplantae; phylum Streptophyta; class Pinopsida; order Pinales; family Pinaceae; genus Pinus; species Pinus tabuliformis. The sequence continues at coordinate 1,187,197,702 of CM062820.1, read as the reverse complement.
ATGAAAGATCTAGGAGCAGCAAGACAGATTTTGGGCATGGAGATTTTCAGAGACAGGAGCAATGGTAAGCTATGGCTATCACAACAAAAGTATGTTGAGAAAATACTTTTGAGGTTTGGTATGAATAATGTGAAGCCTGTTTCAGTCCCTTTAGCTTCCCATTTTAATCTTTCTTCGAGTTTATGTCCTAATACAGATGAAGAAAAGGATTATATGTCTCGAATTCCATATGCCAATGTGGTAGGGTGTTTAATGTATGCGATGGTTTGTACTCGACCAGATATTTCACATGCAGTTGGGGTTGTCAGCAGGTACATGGCAAATCCGGGTAAAGAACACTGGTCAGCAGTGAAATGGGTGCTTCAGTATCTGAGAGGCACAAGTAGTTATTGTATCGCTTACAATAAGAGTAGTGAATTTGTTTGCGGATATGTTGATTCCGATTTTGCAGGTGATTTGGATAAGAGAAGGTCAACTTCAGGGTATGTCTTTACTCTTGCAGGTGGAGCTATAAGTTGGATGTCAAAGCTACAGAACATTGTCGCGTTATCCACTACTGAAGCAGAATACATTGCTGCTTCGCATGCTTGCAAAGAGGCGGTTTGGTTGAAAGGTTTGCTTGGTGAGTTTGGTAGGTTACAGGACAACATCAGGTTACTTTGTGATAGTCAAAGTGCAATACATTTGGCTAAGAATCCGGCCTATCATAGTAAATCAAAGCATATTCCAATTAAGTACCATTTTGTAAGATAGGTTATCACTGAAAGGGGAGTCTCTCTTGAAAAGGTGCATACAAAGGAAAACTGTGCAGACATGTTCACGAAACCAGTTTTGTTAGAGAAGCTACGCTGGTGTTTGGCTTCTCTTGGCTTGCAGAAAAAATAAAATAATAATAACAGGGCATCAGGCTAATTGTTGTCAAGGTGGAGATTGTTGAGATTTTCTGTTTGGAGTAAAATAGGCAAAAATCTCTATAGGTGACAACAATAGAAATTCAGTTCCTAGATTAGCTCCAGGTTGTTGGGAGATGATTAATGCCTCCTATATTTGATGTGAGTGAGTTAATGAGGTTGTTAGATTCTCTTTGCTATATAACAGGCAACCATTCGGATTGTTTGCTATGAGGGTGAGAGTTATGTGAGGATTTCATTTTGTAATCTCCTGTTTGATTAATAAATTGCTGATGCCTATGTTGTGTGGACATAGCCCAGATTGGTTGGGTGAACCACATTAATTCCTGTGTTTTATGTGCTTGATTTATCTGCTGTGTATTTGATTTAATTCTGCTGTGCATATGATCTCCAACAAATTCTAATATATACAGAACTTAAAGGATAATAAGTCTCATCACGAACTTGTTTACAATGATCATAGGGGAATAACTAAACTGATATTACCAAAACTGCATATCAAAACTGGGTAGTAACCAATGATCTAATCAATCAAAGGACAAGGATCTCATCAAGAGCTAGTTTGTTCAATTTAGTTACAACTGGTGAATGGCATTGTCATTATTAGGTTACCAAGCCTAGACAATATCTTTTAAATTTCAAAAGAAAATTACATGAAAAGAAAAGAAAGGTTCTATGGAAAAAGAAAAAGAAAATGAAAATCATTTTGAATTTTTAAAATTGCTTCAGATGGGACACTGAATCATTGTCAGTTAAAAGGTAACCCTATCGAGGCTATGAACGCCCACTTGAAGTAGAGGCTCTATCTGTCATAAATGAGAAAACCAAAAAACTAATCTATATAAAGCACCTACTATATCTTTTTAAAATCTTAGAATTGGCTAATGCAAACATTTGTATTTTTGTCACTACAAGAGTCAAGTAGTTGAATACATATATTTAGTTAGAGATTATGATTTCAAAGGAATATTTTTTAAGTTATAACTCATGTAATTATTATCCCTATAACTTCTCTTATTTTTAAAGCATTTAGAAATTTCAAAAGATCAATCATAGATAGCTCCTTCTCCCAAGTGAATCGCCAATTGTTGTACTATGTCACAACACCCCCACTTATATAAATAATCATTGACATTAGACATATAAATGGTGACCCTTTTTAAATTTTTTGTATTTGAAAAATAAATCCTAACTCTAAGAAATTTCGTTGAAAACTCTTAGAAAACAACCCAAGTTTAGGATCTTTATCACAAATCGCATTTCGAATTTTTCCCATGTGATAATTATAAACATCTTTAAGTAAATCCTGAATTTTGATATGTTATGAGACCCCCTACTGTGCATTTCGATACGAACACCTTGAGAACATGCAATCACACTTTGCAGAGTCGCAAAAAATTAAGGCATGCCATTGTGTCACTCTTTAATGATTTGCAAAATGCAATATTGTGATTTTAAAAATCGCATTTCGCATTATAAGTAGGAAATGATATAATACAACTTTTAAAAGTTTTGATGAACGATCAAAGCTCCAAGCATGGGAAGTTACTGTGTTTTAATATAATAATGAATGGTTTGACAGGGTAATTAATGCTTACCAGCCCAAGGAGAAGTAATGATGTTTCAAGTTATCACTAGTTAACGCTGAATATCTCATTCAAAATCCTCCCACAATTCAAAGTCATTTCTAAGAGCTTTCAGCCTTAATTACCCTATATCGTATGCGTTGATATGTCTCTTCCATTTTGAGGAAAGCTTCATAAGACATGTCATTGAGGAAGGTAATGCAAAAGCATAAAAACCAGGGCATTACAGAGTTTGAGCTATCATAAATATCTCCTATACTATTTGATACAGCCTATAGTGCCGATGGGCCAGCGACAGCATGGGAAGTCATATACAAAAGGCTTGAGGATGAGCCTCTGAAAATTACCATCATAAAGGCCATGACTGGTTCAATAAAACCTTCGGGAGTCCAATTCAAAGATTTTGCATGTTCTCTCCTTCAGAGAATAGGAGTGAGAGTGAAGATCCTACCCTATACCTGTTATAGACATATTTGGGCACTACAACCCCAATCACATATGTCCATAAACCAAGGGCTTATAAGTCCCTAAAAGTGTTGTTTCATACCCTAAAGGAGCAAGGTCAGCTGATTACATCATATCCCAGAAGTTCTCCATGAAAAACCACTCAGAATTGGTCAAAGCAAGACCATACAGACTGCCCAATGCTAAGGGTGTGATGCATCTCACCTGCCACATGCAAAAAGAGCGATGCATACTGGAAATCCCTTCCATAGGGTGCGATGAGTGAGAGCAGACAAATGGCACAAGCAGTTTGCTAGGTGGAGACCCTGAGAATCTTCTAGAAGTTGCTCATTTGACACTTGCCTCCCTAAATTTGCCCAAGGATGAGTAAGAGATCATGAAATCTCCAAGTGGAACCAATAACTATCAGAGAGATGACAGTAATCAAAATCCCAAAACTTGACTTACCTCCCTGCAAATATCTATATATGGATCCCTCATCCTAGAGATCCAGAGGTTGGAATTTGGTAATTTTCTAAGAAGTGTTGTTGGTTTCTCTTTGAAGAAATTGTTGGGTGATCTTGCTTTGTATGAGGTGAAGAGAGCTTTCAAGCTGGGAGGATGGTGTTGGGTCCAACCAAGTGGTTGTAATCCTCTCTTCAACTACTTTTATCAATAAAACTATTTGAGTTTTCCTCCATATTCTTGTGTATCTCTGAATATTATGTTGTTATATGCATTTGTATGGTCAATATATATATCTAATCCTATATTGTTTACAGTGATAGATCTCTATGCTTTGATGGTGTTATATTTCTATGATTCTACAGGTGCTCTTTGAAGCAGGACAAGTAAGGAAGTAGTGGCGAGATTTTGTCAAAGGGGAAAGGAAACAAGGAAGGAGCCAAGTGAAAGACTGAGGTTGGTACTCTCTGCTTCTTTCTCGTCTATCTCTCGTAAAGGAAAATACAAGTAAATTTAGTTTGTTTCTTTCTAAGATAGCTACCCGTCTTAGTGGGACTAGCAGTTATGAATAGACACTAGTTTTCCCGGTAACAATACTGATATGATTAGGTGGGTGGTGGAAAATCTCACTATTGAAGACATGCAATTTAGGAACTTGGGGATGGAGCTCATGGGGTCATTCAAAGCTAAAGACCTGAAGCAAATGCACCATATACTTGACCCTCAGGACATATATGACAACTCATACCTGGCGAACCTTGCAAAGAAAAAAAAAAACCTTTCAAGATGATCCAGGGTTAGAGGGTGTTCGAGAACAAGTTCAAATTTGACAAAACGGGTATGTATCTTGTAGCCTCCTTACAAAACCCCTACAACTATGCAACTGCTAAAAAATGTAGGCTAAATGGATTACCTAACAATGCTAAGTTTTCCATAGAATGGATTCCTTTGATTTATGCTTGTGTCAACTCCCACATTATGAATTGGGCCACTACCCTATCTAATAACCTAACCACTTCCATCACCGATTATCGTCAGAAGAAATCCTCCTCTATAGAGAACCTTCCTCCATTCTATTTCAGTGCCTACATCATGGATGTCGTCTGTTTCTGCACCAAATTTCCAATCATGGGTTGGAAATGGACCTTGCAGGACCCCTAACCTATCCATCTCAGCCATAAATAGATTTGGGAATCCCATTATGTACCCCATTTTTATAAAATATGCCATGTTGTTATTTTTCCATTGCATCAATTAATTTTTAATAAGAAAGCCTCCAGGTTTTCTAAAGAAGCCTCTATAGACCTTCTTAAATCCTCCTATATAGAGAACCTTCCTCCATTCTATTTCAGTGCCTACATCATGGATGTCGTCTATTTCTGCACCAAATTTCCAATCATGGGTTGGAAATGGACCTTGCAGGACCCCTAACCTATCCATCTCAGCCATAAATAGATTTGGGAATCCCATTATGTACCCCATTTTTATAAAATATGCAATGTTGTTATTTTTCCATTGCATCAATTAATTTTTAATAAGAAAGCCTCTAGGTTTTCTAAAGAAGCCTCTACAGACCTTCTTGCAGTAAGAAAGTATTTTGTTGAAGAATGTTTTACATACATCAGGGTTTTTCGTAGTAAATTGGACCCACTTGTCCTCCTTTTGTATGTCTTTGATAAATTATTAGCAAGAGAAATAGCCCACTAGATTGTGGGAAAAGGCTTGACCGAGACCCTAAAAGAGAGCAAAAAATCATTATGGCCATCTTTTCCTATTCGGTGCGGTTCCTTTTTATTAGCAAATTCTAACCATGCAACCAAGGAGTTAGTAAGCCTAGAATGCCTCGGGCTCCATACTTTGCCAAAAAGGCAATTTGATCCAGACAAAATAACACATAACATTACTACTGCAGTATAGATCAAGCCTTTTAACCATGAGGCTAATAATTCTGAAGACCGTTTACACTTAGATGAATCCTTCGAACAAGCGTTCGAGTGGGCAAAGGCAAATCTGAGTCATGAAGATTTTGAAAGCTTTCAAGAATTCAAAAACAAAAGGCTCAAAATAATTATGTTGCATTTGTTAAAAATACAAGACAAGCCTACACCTAGTGTGACTGTCAACACCGATGGACCTAATTCTCACATAGAGTCTCAAGTGGATATAAGGAAAGCACTGGATATAGGGAGGGCCCAAGACACCAAGAATACAGTGGAATCTAGTAGGAGGAGAGCTGAAAATAAGGGTATGAGCAACCCAACTAAAGATATTGGTTCTGAGATCAAAAGCAGCAATTTGGAGTAGAAATGGGATCAATTCAATAAAAAATTACAAGACACTCCTAAGAGAACATATGTTCAGGAAACCACGGAATATCACAATCCTCTGCATACCAAGAATATTACAGCTTCTGAGCCGATGGATGAGCAAGGGACAAGTTCGTAGTATACATAAATCATTTTTTCTTTACTCACATCATAAATTGTCCTGAAGGTGACTGAAATTCCTCCTTTAGATGTGTTATACAACCCACTTCATAAGGATGTATTAAGGAGACTGAAGAAAAGAAGGAGGATAGAGACACCCAAGATCCCATCTGGGAATGAGTTGATGAACATAGTCTAGAAGGATATTTCTTCCAATCTAGCTAAAATCTTGACCAGACTATTGCAGTTTACAGAGACACATGCAACTCCCACAATGGATAAAGCTACCGAGATATCTGTTTCGTTAAGGGAAAGGGACTAGAATATAACACAACTCGAGCAACGACTACAAGTTGAATAAGCAAATGTGAACTAGCAAGTTGTTGAACAAATCACTCAATTACAATAGAATATGGAAGTGTTAAAGATAAGCCATGAAGTAAACATTTTTGCAAAGAAAGTGAAAGTTCAAGAATTGAAAGAGGCCATGAAAAAATATGAAGATGTTCATACTATCGAGAAATTCATCAAAGAGGCACTAGAGCTAAATTACCTCCTACTAAAACAACAAGAACAATTTTGCCAAAAGATGCCATATATCGCTCCTTATCTAGTCACCAGTGACTAGCTAACAGATAAGGTAATTGACCAAATAACTAAATTTACTGATATAAACACAAGAATCTCATAATTCATTGAGTGACATGAAATAGAAGAGGGAAGGAGGTCTAATCCACCTGAGATCAAGGAGACACATAAGGAAATTATATTCATGGATTGGGATGCAAGGATCAAACAAGGTGAATTAGCAGTGGCAAGAGTAGTCGTGATGTCGAAGAACATAGTAAAAGTGGTAAACCATACTTTGCATGCCACCAACCTGGTGAAAGGAGGCAACTTGAAACTACTTCCTGATTGACTGGGAGGCAAAGGCTGACTGGGAGGCATATTGGCAATACGTTTTCAAGCCACACAGCCAAATCATGGCCCTTAACTGCTCACACCATTCATCTCAGTGGATGTCGCCATCTCTCTCAGTTTTTATTTTCACAGGACAGGCCAGAACACAGTTTGGGGCACCTCCTCAAGTCAAACCGATGGTTGATATAAAAGATTTAAAAGATAAGTTGGCAGACAACAAGTCATCATCATCATCATAACCTTTGCTCATCAAGTCACTTCTATTTTTATAGTTAGTTAACTAGTTAAGAGGGAGGTTGTTTGAAACCTCCTCAAGTTTTTGTATAATTTGTTTTTTAGCATTAGTTAGAATAGTATTTATACTCTTCTCATGCATTTAGAGAAGGGTCCAGAATTTTATCAAAAACATTTGCAAAGAATGCACTTCTGTAAGTTTGTGAATTCTTTGAAGAAATTATGGAACATGATCATTTCTTTTAAATATCACACTACTTTCCTTTGTTGATTCACTATTGTATACTTGGAAGATAATTTTATCTGAATAAAGGAGTTGATCTATGTCCTTAGTCAATTTTGTAGAACTTCACACATATGGTACTTTTATCTTGTATGATTAGTTATGTTTATGTTTAATTAGTGATAACACTTCATTTTCATGAATTATATATGAGATATGTTCTTTTTGTTCAGCGTTAATTGCACTATTGTATGATGCCTAGCTGAAATTATTTATTTTCATATATAATCATGAGATATATACGATAGAGTTTATACATTTCTTTGACTTACTATTTAGTCAAAGAAATTATCTTTACACGTTATCACCTCTCTTTAATGCGTGATTGATCTTTATTATCACATGTCAAATATATATCTTTTAAGATCACATATCACATAGAAATACCCGGGTTAATATTAGATTTTAGTTAGCTAGGGATTTGCGTAATAGAATAGGCCATTTAGTTATCACTATCATTATTTCAATCCTTTGAAAACTACCCGCTCTCATTTTAAAAGCCACACCAAGAAAGTGGTCCCATTATCCCCAATCGGAGCCACCACTTCAAACAAAAAAGATTCGTCTTAAGGTCTAGACCGGGTGGTTATCCCCCATGTTGGAGCAGCACAAACATGAGGCTTCAACACAACCTTATGGCTAAGATTACAAAACCTTCTTGAATAGTTGTTTCATATTTTTCAGAAATGGAAGACACGATAGGCGAGGTGATATTCCTATATCATTCTATCTAGAATATTTTGACTCCTTCTCAGATGTTATAATAAGGATCATCAAATTCTTTGACACATTTTGGGTAAATATTGGCACCATTTAACACTACATTCATTGTCGTGATCCCAAAAGTTGACCATCCTAACTCCTTTGATACATTTAGACCCATATACTTATCTAACACCATTTACAGAGTCATTTCCATCCATTTGAAATACATCCTTGTGGAACACATCTCCTGTAAGCAATTTCAGTTCCTAATAAGAGGGTAAATACTTGAAGCTATTGGTCTTTCCCAAGAATTCCAACCCACTCAATCGAAAAAAAGCACTAAAAGGCTATCATGTAAAAATTAAATTTCTCTAAAGCCTATGAAAGGGTTAGTTGGTTTTATATTAGGCTTCTCTTTATTCGTTTGGGGTCTTTTACCTCCTTCATCTCTTGGGTACTAAATTTCATCAACACTTTCTTTCTTTCCCAACTAGTAAACAGGGGATCCTCTCCATTATTTAATGTGGATCGATAAATTAGTTAGGGACTCTTCCTCTTGGTTGTTAAGGACTTTAATAGAGTCATTATGGATGCCAAGATAGGGAAAGTTTGAAAGTCATTTTCTTGAGAAGTCATTACTAATTGACCCACCTAATCTTTGTCGATGATATTATTATTTTATTAGATAGAAACTTGCATCATATCAAACACTCAAAACTTATCCTAGATAATCAAATTGAGATTCCTTTTTCCACACAAGTGATGTGGATCAATCAAGGTATACATACATGGGCTATATGCTAAATCAAAATAACTACACAAAATTATATTGGAACTCATTACCTAGAAATATAGAAAAGATAATTCAAGTTCGGTTTAAAAAGTGTTTACCTAGGGATTGAAAATTAATTTTCTATAAATGACTCATAGAAGCCATCTCAATCTACTAGGCCTCTTTCACCTGGATTCCTATTGGTATCCTTCATAAAATTCAACAGTATATTATTGATTTATATGGGATGGGAAGGAAGGTAAAAATAATGTTCTCGCTCATATCTTGGCACAAAATTTTGATTCCAAAAAACACTATGTGCTTGGGGACAAAAAAATCTCAAAAATCTCCAATAATTTTCAAAGGCCCTTGTAGCAAAATGTCTTTAGAAGCTCATTCAGGGGAAACTGCTACGGGGAGGAAAAATCCTTCCCCTCTTTGTTTGGAGTTCATGGAATTCTTCATATCTCAAACATTATATATGTATCATTTTTTGCAAATGCTAGGATAAGAAAAATAACTATGTTGAACTATTTTCCTTATAATTAATCCTACAACTCATCATTTCATAGAGAAAAACCTCTTTCTACGTACATGGGGAATCACAAGTAATTACGTTGGGATGGATGAATTCTCCAAATTCCTAGATTTTTTCCTAATTTCTGAGGCTTTGCTCAAGCTCTTCCTTAGAATTTGAAAATGGGTCACTATAGGTGGTGATTTTGATCACAATCTCATCCTCCATGAATTTGATTTAACTCCAATAAATCCACCTAATAACCCTAAGCTAAAACCTCATTGGTATGAAATCCCTCTCTTCATTATGCTACCAACCAATCCTAGTGCTCCATTCTCCCTACTTCCCTAGAATCCCCATTAATCTAGTTCTAAAGGGACTTAAAAATTTCGAAAGTGGTATCTCAAAGTGCGAAAAAAAAAGAAGAGGTTCTAGATACATAGTCCCTAGATGATATCAAAGAAAAACTAAATGTTTTCCTTGATCATAACACTTTTGTAATATAGTTTTGTATACCATTAGGAATATATGAGAGACCTTGAAGAAAAAAGAAGGATCATTTCTCTAGATAAATAAAAGGACTGTAAAATTATGAGTAGATACATCCATCCTCAAGATAATGATGAAAGTACACAATATTTTCTCAAGACTACAAGTCATTGGAAGGCTATAAGCACCATTTGTGAGATTAAAATATAAGGATGATCCATAGCCTCCACTTTCAAATACATTTCCTCACAAGGTTGTAAACATTTCAAAGATATCTTTAATGAGGAAAATAAAGAAATGATAGACCAAATGTTCAAAATGGCTAGACTCTTTCTTATGTTTGTAAATCAACAGGAAAATGTCAACCTTATGGCCTTGATTACAAAACCTTCATGAATAGGTGCTCCATAGCTTTCAGACAGGGAAGATCCATTAGGAAAATTTTGAGGTCCAAAATGGGCCTCGTACGGAATATTATAAAATAATAGCAGAAATAATATAATAATATTAGATTACATCATGAAGTTTTAGAGGGAAAAAATTAAAAACTACTTATTAAACTCGTATTTTCAACTTATCCCCCTATGATTTTACTCAAATTCTGATTCAAATCACTCATTAGATGCCGTATTTACTTTTTCATCGAAGAAGTGTCCATGTTGCATACCTTCGATGGACCCTACTATAAGAAAAATGTGAAATAAATGAAAAATTGTGATTGCAATCATGAGTATTCATGTATTTCACATTTTTTGAGTAGTAGTGTCCATCAAAAGTATGCAACATGGGCACTCGGATGAAAAATTAAATTTTGCATCGACAGAGTGCTCCCACTTGAAATTTGAGTAAAATAATAGGTAGATAAGATGAAAATATGAGTTGAAAAAGTATGTTTTTTTTTTTTTTTTTTTTTTTTTTTTTTTACCTTCTTACTCCAAAAATGGTGAATCATCACCAATGGTTGACATCATCATATTGAATCCTATTGGTTCTTATAATGTTGATTTTTGCTGTACATTTTTTATTTGAAGCCCATTTTTGACCTAAAAAATTCTCTAATGCTTAGGTGAGGTGAGATTCCTATATCATTCTGTCTGGAACATTTTCAATTCTTTTGAGATGGACTAATAAGTGTCATCAAATTTTCCCACACATTTTGGGTAAATCTTGGCACCATTCAACACTACCTTCATTTCCATGATCCTAAAATCTAACCATCCAGACTCTTTTAATATGTTTTGACACATATCCTTATCTAACAACATTTACAAAATCATATCCAAAATCATTTCCATCCATTTGAAATAGATCTTTGTGCAACATATCTCCCCTAAATAATTTCAATTCCTAATAATAGGTTAAATTCTTGAAGCTTTTTGTCTCTCCCAAGAACTCTGGTCCTCTCAACCTATAAAAAGCACCAAAATTTTATCATGTACAAAGTGAATATCTCTAAATCCTTTGAAAGGGTTAGTTTGTTTTATATCATACTTCTTTTTATTCATTTGGGGTTTTTCCCCGACACTTCCTTTCTTGCTCTTCTCATAAATAGATGATCCTCTCCATTCTTTAATGTGGATCAAGAGATTATTTGTGGATGTCATTCCGCCCCTCCACCCCCACCCACCCCCCCCCATTCTTCTTATTGGTTACTAAGGGCTTTAGTAGAGTCATTATGGATGACAAAATATGACAAGTTTGAAAGGCATTTTAATTAGCATTCATTGCTAATCAACCCACCCACTCTTTGGGGATGATATGATTATTTTAGTAGATATAAAATTGGATCATATTCAACGCTTCCCCTAGATACCCTCAGAAGACCATTAAAATGCTTATAAGTCTTGCAAAATCGTCAGTCTATTATTTGGGCATGATGACTAAAGACAAATATCAAATTGAGACACCTTTATCCACTCAAGCACTGGGGATAAATCAAGGTATAAATACATGGGGATTTATACTAAATCCAAATAACTACAAAAAAATAGATTGGAACTTGTTACCTCAAAAGATAGAAAAGATCATTCGGGAATGGTGCAACAATTGGCTATCTAGGGCTCGTAAATTAATTTTATATAAATCAATCATAGAAGCCATCTTGGTCTATGGGCCTCTTTGGCATGGATTCCTATTGGGATCCTTCATAAAATTCAACAACTATCTTCGTGATTTCTATGGGATGAGAAGGAAGGAAAAAATAATGTTCTCACATATCTTGGCACAAAATTTCCAACTAGGGTTTTGGGGACAAAAATATATCCAAAACCTCCACTGATTTTCAAAGGCTCTTGTAGCCAAATGTGTCTAGAAACTCCTTTATGGGAAATTCCTATGGGGCGACAAAAGGCTCCACATCCTTTTGTGGGGCTCATGGAATTATTCATATCTCAAATATTATATATTTATCAAATGTTCCAAATGTTAGGATTACAAGAAATAGTTATGTTGAAATATTTGCTTCTAAATTGATCCTAAAAGTAGTCAGTTTACACAGAATAACTTCTTTCTACATACATGGGGATTCACAAAGTGTTGTAAATCGGATGAAAGGCACATAAGAAATCTAGATTTACACTCTTCTTCTTATTGTTACTGAAATTCAATAGAAAATGCTTCAGTCTAATGAGGTATATTCTGATTATATTTACAGGCATAGAAACTCCATCGTAGATGCCCTATCAAATATTGGAGTAGAATTGGAGAGATACACTCTTAAAATCACAAATAATGAAGAAAAGCAATAACAACAAGATATGCTTATGTTTTTGTTCATTATTCTTTTCGATATGGTATATAAGAAAATATGTTGAGTATCTTTTAATTGCGGCGAGTGACACATTGTGGAGCCATGTAGGAGGGCAATGTTCTCTAAATTAAAAAAACAATGCGGGCCATAATAAAAAAGAAAAATGAAAGTATATGATTGGTTAGTTTTAATTGAAAGTATTGGAAACAGTCAATGCTCGATAGGTTGTTATTAAAATTGACTTTTAAAAGGTTGTGGTAAAAATATTTGAATCTTAATGTTAACCTTAAATAAAATATTTTGATATTTATATGAGTAACATAATTTTATACCAACTTTAAATCGATAAAACTATTAATATATATATATATATATATATATATATATATTTCACATTTGAATATGTAAAAGATATATCATTCTCACACATTTTAAAATTATTTCAATGCAAGATTTAAATAAACTATTTCAATAATTATATAAACTAATTTAAGTCCGTGTAAATTTTTATATATAAATAATTTAAACTATTATAAAATATTTCAATATCAAGATAAGTTATAAATAATTGTAAGTTAAAAATATGTGCATGTATCATTCATTTAATTTTTATTATAAATTAATATGTAATATTTTTTTAATATTTAAGATGTAATTTCCAAGGTCATCCCCATGCTAAAACAGTATGGCAACGTCTTAAAGTGACAGGTCGGAATATGAATATGGCAATGGAAATTGGTAGGGCAAATAAACACCATGTCCCCACTTCTAGTTGGAGTTCTTACCGTCACATTTGCCGGTGCATTTGGTGAAGCTACAGTATAACAGTGATGGCCAAAACACAACACCCAATCTGCAGCGCAATCCTGGACTTCTTCTTGATCAGCTTTTCCTGAAGTGCCTCTTTCAGCTCCTCGCGACGTTCTGACAATTTACTTTCAATTATATCAATTTAAGTAAATTATTTCTACTTATCAACTTCATATCTAACATTACATCGTGCATTTCCTAAATATCTAACATTCTACGAACAACAATTAAGCGAAATATTCGAATTGCGATTATTTGCATTAAAAGAGGATAAGAACGCCCTCGACTCCACCGAACTGATTGCGATGGAGATGTTACTCCTCATTTGCCTTGCTGTCAGGGATGGTCACTCTGGCCAGGGATGGAATTTGATGGGGTGGAGTGATTTTTTTGGTGAAGTATAATTAAAATTATTGGAAAATCATCTGTATCTTTTGAAATTGTGAAAATTTATAATAATAAAAAATTACTAAAACAATCAAATGTGATTAGCAAATCTGTTTTGAAATTCCAATCTAAATTGTTCCTCTAAGTTGCAGGAAGTTGCCATGAAACACTTCCAACTCATATTAACATTAATTTAATGAAAGAAACCCTAGACTATGGACATAGTACTCTTCATTTGTCTGGCTATCATAGTGGAGGAGCCAGAGATGGAATTTGATGGATAAATTTGTTTGTGGAGTAATTTTTTTAGTAAAACATAATTAAAAATATTACAAAATGATCTATATCTTTCATTAAAACTGTGAAAAAACTATAAACATGAAACACTTCCAACTCATATTAACATTAATTTAATGAAAGAAACCCTAGGCTATGGAGATGGTACTCATTTGTCTCTCTGTCATAGTCCTCTAGCAAGAGATGGAATTTGATGGATAAATTTGTTTGTGAAGTAATTTTTTAATAAAATGTAATGAAAAATATTACAAAATCATCTATATCTTTCATTAAAACTGTGAAACACTATATATCTTTCATTAAAACTGTGAAAAACTATAATCATGAAAAGCTTCCAACCCATATTAACATTAATTTAATGAAAGAAACCCTAGACTATGGAGATGGTACGCCTCATTTTGTCTGGCTGTCATAGTCCTCGAGCAAGAGATGGAATTTGATGGATAAATTTGTTTGTGGAGTAATTTTTTTAGTAAAATATAACTAAAAATATTACATAATCATCTATATCTTTCATTAAAACTGTGAAAAGCTATAAACATGAAACACTTCCAGCTCATATTAACATTAATTTAATGAAAGAAACCCTAGACTATGGAGATAGTACTCCTCATTTGTCTGGCTGTCATAGTCCTCGAGCAAGAGATGGAATTTGATGGATAAATTTGTTTGTGGAGTAATTTTTTAGTAAAATATAATTAAAAATATTACAAAATCATCTATATCTTTACTTATAACTGTGAAAAACTATAGAAGATGTGTGAAAACAATCAAATTTGAAGAGTACTGCCTCAGTCCAATTATTTCCTACCTGTGATCTCACACACTTATTGCTGGGCATTTTTGGTTCTTCAACCCCTTTATGCGTCCGTTGGACCTTACGCTATCATTGGAAACTATCAGCGAAAGAACTTTTATATATTGTATGACAGGGAGATGAATCGTTTGGGCTTCACTGATCCATGGATGGCCCGCTGCTATTATCCCATCCGTGTTTCTTCTTCATCCTTGTGCAGACCGTGTTTCTTCTTCATCCTTGTTTCTCTCTGCACGGTTTATCCAACATTTCGAATAAGAATCCCATAAACTCCTAATATTTTCGTTTCGTTTCGTTTAAGTGATTTCTAAAGATATAAATTTCGTTTAAGTGATTTCTGAAGATGTATTCTTTTGGTTTAACATGATTGAGTTCATAGATTCATTTTCTTATAAAACACAAAGGACACAAAAAACCAATTTCCAAATAAATTATTATGAGTATATTTTTGTTACTATATGACACAGATTTTGAGTATTATTATTATGATTTATAATTTAAAACGTACTAAATATCAATGAATTTAAAATAATTATGTATTATAATAATGATAATAATAAAATTTTATAGGAGTTTTATTAAGATTTAGGGTTTTTCTTGTTAAGTATAGGTAGTTTCTCTTTGGAAACATCAACTATCTGCTGATTATTGTTTTCTTTATCAATGAAGCTAGGGAAGTGATTTCCATTCTTTAGAGTGGGGTCTATAAGAATTCGTGTCTCTTTTCAACACAATTTAAAAATGTAGGGTACAGAATCTAAAAATGTAGGGTACAGATTCCTTTGAAGCATGTAGCTTTTGTTGGGTTTACTTTATCAATGCCTAAATCAGGTTGACAACCTTCCTCATTTTTCAAATTGGTGTAAAAAAATTAGTAATTCTATCTTGTAACCAAAAGAATTAAGTTTTCAATATCCATTTATTTTCTTTGTAAAACAACATCTTCCTATTGTCTTTCTCAATTTTAATATTAATCATTATAAAATATTTCAATAAGTAATTGAAAGTAAAAAACTTTAGTGAGTGTTAAATAATATGTAGGGAAATTTAAGTAATGAAATATATATATATATATATAAACCATTGATCTATTAATCTCAGAGATATCAAATCTCTTGATGCACAATTTTTTTTTAAATCTTTGATGACCAAAAAAGAACAACCACGTTAACAAATGTGGTTGATACAAGTGGTAAGCTTCATCTTTTTTAAATGTATAATGAGACACATTTTATAAAGGAATGGTTTCATGTATCAAAAATGAAAATTTTGTTTGCTTTTGTAAGTGATAAAGCATGGTATGAAACATACTTATGAGACCTTATTCTATGCACACAACCAACAATGATGGTTCTTAGGATAACCAATCATACTCATAATGTAGTAATCATACTCCCAAAAAATCTTTCAAAGGGTTTTCCCCATTGTGGTGTTTTCCAAACTTGGTGTCTCTTGTTGATGTGTTGATTGTCTCCTTTGTCATTGAATTTATTGATTTATCTTCAATTATTGATGATGATTCAAAATATGAATTGCTATTGGAAAGATTGCTAATTGAAGTGTTGAATTGGGCTAAAGTGATTCATACAACATAGAACAATATGAAAGTTTAACATTGTATGAGAGGTAAGGTGAAGGACAAGCCCAAAAGGAGACAATAATTGGAGCAATCATCTTTGTTAAAGTTGAAGGAGCCAATCTAGTGAGGTCAATATATCTTCCTTCTTCAAGGAAGATGAGAAGTTCGGTGATTCATTTAACTTTGTTGCATGGAAAGTTAGGTTGGAGATCTTAAGTGACAACGCTGATGTTTTGGATTACATACAAGGAAATGTACTTGAGCCTGGAGAGAATGCTTCCACTACTATCAAGAACAAGCAAAAGAAAGGTGAGTTAAAAGTGAAACAAATTATAGTTGATGGCTTATAAGATAATTTACTTGCATGTTCGAAATTTTAGGAAGTCTAAGGACATGTATGATAAGATAGATGACATGTATGAAGTCAAAAATTTGAATGAAACCATCTCCTTGAAAGGTCAACTCAAAGACACAAAGATGAACAAAGGAGAGTTTGTGCAATCCTACATTATGAGGATGTCTCATCTTAGAGATCAATTGCAACGAGTTGGGGAATCTCTGTGTGACAGGGAATTGTGACTGTTACACTAAGAGGTCTCCCTACTATTTGGGAAACCTTCATTACTACTATAATCAATAACAATACCCTCTCATAATTTCATGAAATTGTTGGAAATCTCACAAAAGAAGAATCAAGGATGATATCAAGAGCAAGGATTCAAAAGCATGAAGAGGGAGAGCCCAATGCATTCGCAAGTCAAAACAAGAAGAGGAAAGGAAAAGGAGGTAGATCAAATTCAAGAAATCTTCCACCTCAAGATGCAAAGAGAGGGAATGATAGATCATCATCTCACATTGAATGCTACAATTGTCACACGAAGGGTCATTATTCTCAAGATTTCGCCTATAAGAACAATGGTCCATGCTACAACACTAGAAGCAACAACATCATGTTTGATGATCGAAGAAGAAGAGAATACCGAATGAATTATCGCAATGGAAGAGATGGAATAAGAAGAAGAGATGCTCCTAATGACCATAAATAATATCATTGTCCACAAAAGAAGACAATATTCTCTAGGCGTGAGAGTAGTGTTGCAAATCAATCTGAATATATTCTTGTTTCTACCCTTACTAGTTCATCTCCTCTAAATTCATGGTATAGTTGGTTGGTTGATAGTGGGGCCATGATCACTTCTCTTGATATAAGGTATTTCTCTCTACTTTGGTAGAGATGGAGTCAAATTTGAAAATTATTCTTGGAGACAACTCCACTCATCCCATCAAAGGCTCCCGGTTTGTCAAATTTCATTTGAATTCTAGGGAATCTATTTTTCTCTATGATGTGATGTATGTGTCAGGATTGAAAAATAATTTGGTATCAATATCCGCTTTCGAAGACAAAGGGATGAGGTTTTCCTTCATCAAGGGAAAGGTTTTTACTTGGCCTCTGGATCACCTATGAGAGATACATTCACATTGGGATCAAGATATGAAGCAATCTACAAGGTTAATAGAAGACCTCTTCTAACATCAACCCATGATACTAATAATCTAAGCGAGCTATGGCATGGAATATTTTACCATCTACATTATGATGCTCTTTCGAAGTTGGGACAGATGGTCTTTGGTCTCTGGGATTCCTAACGTTCAAGCTCAACATGACGGAGTATGTTGAGGTTTTTCTAGTGGAAAGAAGACAAGGGGACCATTCCCCTCTAGCGAGAACAAGACAAATGAAATCCTCCATCTCATTCATTCCGACATATGTGGTCCAATTCCCTTGTGTTCTTTTGTCAACCATTGCTACTACATCATCTATATTTATGACTTCAAGAAAGACATGGATATATTATTTGAAGCACAAGGATGAAGCCTTTGAAATGTTCAAGGAGTTCAAAGCTTTGATCGAAACTCAAATAGGGAACAAAATCAAAATATTCATGTCTGACAATGGTGCAGAGTACACATCTAAGGAGTTCATTTATTTTTTCATGAAGCAAGGTATCAAGAAAGAGATAATTGTGCCCTATACTATCAAACAAAATGGAGTGTGTGAAAGAAATAATAGGTCCATTATAGAAGCTCCATATGCCATGCTCCATGATCAAAAGTTGGTAAAGTTCCTTTGGGGAGAAGTAACAAATGTTGTAGTATATGTTCAAAATAGGGTGCCTCATCAAGCATTAAACAACAAGATGCCCAAAGAATTATTCACACATGTTAAGCCTTATGTTGGTCATCTTTTTATCTTTGTCTACCCCGCATAATTTCATGTGACGAAAGACAAAAGAGACATGTTGGAGGCCACACGAAGAAAAGGTACATTTTTTGGATATTGTGAACACTCTAAAGGTTTTAGAATATATATTCCTCCTCAAAAGAAGGTTGAGATTAGTAGGGATGTAAAATCTGATGAAGATTATGCCCTTGGAAAAGAAAGGGACCTTCCTGCACCTCATCCTCGTGAGAAAAATGATGATATGGATATTTTAGATTGTCCTTACGTGCCAGAATCTGAGACAAATATTGTTAACGATCCCATGTAGCCCATGGATCCCTCAGATCCTCCTGCATGTGATCTTCTTGCTAGGAAGATGCCAATTTGGCTTCGAGACACATTATACGATGATGAGAGACAAGTTCACATTCAAATATCATTTAGAGAAATGAAGAAGCCATGGAGATACCATGGATTTGTTGCAGCCATGAGCACTATGATTCATGTCGAACCTCCCATCTTTGAAAATGCCATGAAGGAAGAAGGTTGGAAAGATGTGATGGCCCAAGAATATGAATTGATGATGCAGAGTGACGTATGGGATATCGTGCTAAGACCAAAGGAAAAATTTGTGGTGAATTCAAAGTAGGTCTTAAAGATCAATCATGGAATTGATGGTAGCATTGAGAAATGCAAAGCAAGGTTCATGACACAGGGATTCTCCCAGAAACATGGAGAAGGTTATGATGATATGTTTTCACCTGTGGCTCAATATCAAACCATTCATTTGATAGCTTCCCTTGCCACAAGTCAAGAATGGACCCTACATTAGTGGTTTTGAAGACATCATTCCTCCATGGCATGTTACAATAAGATCTGTACACTAAACAAGCACAAGGATTTGAAGTAGAAGATCGAAAGACACATGTTTGCAAGTTGGAGAAGGCATTATATGGTTTGAAGGAACCCCCAGAGCATGGTATGCCTAGATAAATAGTTATTTGGTGAAGCTGGGATTGACAAGAAGAAATGTTGATCCTAACCTCCACTTCAAGGTAGTCCAAGTTATGCCCTTGATTTTGGTTTTGCATGTTCACAATCTAATCTTGATAGGTA
This sequence comes from Pinus tabuliformis, assembly GCA_031772625.1. Classification (NCBI taxonomy): domain Eukaryota; kingdom Viridiplantae; phylum Streptophyta; class Pinopsida; order Pinales; family Pinaceae; genus Pinus; species Pinus tabuliformis. Next base: position 1,187,177,973 of record CM062820.1, on the reverse strand, counting down.
GTAAGCCCCTGATGATCGAGTCTAGGAGGGATATACCCTCTAAATTTGAGATGAAGGAACTTGGACTCATGCACTACTTTCTAGGCCTTGATATGTGGCAAAGGCCCGATGATATTTTCCTCTACAAAGGAAAATATGTTGTGAAGTTGTTGGAGAGATTTGTAATGACAAAATAGAAGTACCTCCCCACACTACTCGAAATGACCTTTAAGAAATTATGTGGAGAGGTTGCAGGACCTGATTTGGTGAATCCATCTTAGTAGAGACAATTGATTGGGGCTCTGATGTTCATAGTGAACACATGTCTAGACATATGCCATGCAGTCAATACGTTGAATCAATTCATGAACGAGCCTCCCCATGCACATTGGATCACTTCCAAACACATTTTGAGATATCCGCATGGGACGATCACACTTGATCTCAGATATTCTGCCAGAGATGTTGAACTTCATGGATACACCAATGCTGGCTAGGAAGGAAATGTTGTCGACAGGAAGAGTAAACCTAGATGTATTTTTAGCCTTGGATCTACCATGATATCTTGGGTATGAAATAAGCAGATGTATATGGAATTGAGTATCGCAGCGTCAATGTACATTTCTGCTATTTTCATGTCCATAGAACTGCACAGGAACCTGTGTAGACTATAGGCTTTACTACGGGTCATGGATCCGTTCTTCAGACTATATCCTACTAGGGTACACCACCCGACATCTACTCACTGACACCTTGAGTTTTCCAATAGGAAGTGGACAAATAACTAACTTTGCCTTCAGATGCTTGGTGTTTTCGGTTAGGTTTGTGGGTATTATAGGATTTGGAAAGGAAAAATTGTCTTTTCCTTCACAGCTGAATTCTCTCATTAGTGATAATTTTTTATTTCCTCAATGATAAAAACAATGACAACATGATAGTTCTCGAAGATAGAGACGTTCCCATGGATATGAGTTTGAGTTATACTCCCTTTCTAAATAAGTTCCAATAACCTCCATCTTGTTGGATTTTATTATTAATATTACATTGGTCTACTAGGAGTGAATATTGGTGGAAAATCCATGATGTTGCCCTCCAATATATTCACATTTTATTGTAATGGAAATGGTGGAACCATTATAGCCTCAATAACTTCTTATAGTAACATTACCCAAGAAGTGTATAACCATATTGTAGCTAAATTTGATTCTCGAATCTGATATTCAAGAGCTCCTCATGAGGTTGAAGTGAAGAGTAACTTTACATTGTGCTAAAATGTGTCTCGTGTGGCCACTATTCAATTCCCTGAGTTTGCATTCCATTTTAGTGGTGGCTCAGATATGGTACTTCCACAGTTCAATTGTTTCATGTCAGTGACATCACACACTTATTCCTTTGCATTTTTTGTTGTTCAATATGTTTATATTTTTTTTGGACCTTTTTCTACCATAGGAAACTATCACCGGAAGAACTTATATATATTCTATTATCGGGAGATGAATAGTTTGGGCTTCACTCAGAAATATTGCTTGAAATTTGTCCTCTATCTGTTGATGGCCCACTGGTATGATCCCATCCATATATAGTCTAGGTGTTTCTACTTCATCCATCTTTCTCTCTACATGGTTTATCCAACATTTCGAATAAGAATCCCATAAACTCTTAATATTTTCATTTGAGTGACTTATGAAGATATAAAGAGTGAAGTTATTTATGAAGATGTAAAGAGTAAAGAGTGAAGTCATTTATGAAGATGTATTCTCATTGTTTAATTTTATCTTTCAGTTTCCAAAATTCATCGATTCATTTTCTCATAAAACAAAAAAACTTAAACTTTATAAATGAAGGCAAAGGATTATTTTTTATTATTTTTTATTCTTTTATTCTTTTGCAAAAAACCCTAACTTCCACATAAATTATGAGTATGCTTTTGGTAATATATGACACAAATTTTGAGCATTTCAATATTGTTCTATAATTTAAAATTTATTAAAGAGTAATAAATTTAATTTAATTATGTACTATAATAATACTACTAAAAATAATAATAATAATAATAATAAGATTTATAGGAGGTTTGACTTGGAATCTCGGAGGAGCAGATGAAGGAGATGGAAGCAAGGGTTTCTGAAAGTTTAGGGTTATCAGTGACAGGCTTGAAAGAGCGGCGGCAACAAAGATAAGGGCAGGAGGTCAAGCCTTCTGCGCGCAGACTGATCTACGAAATCTTAACCAAGCGAGGAGGGTTAATAAACTAAGAGAGAGCTGAAGGATGCCATGGCAGGGGAACCTGGGGGGGGAGAGATCCCCTCCTACAAAAATGTGGTAGTAGGAGAACCGAGTGGAAGTGGAATACAAAGAGAAGCAAAGGAAAATAGCAAAGATGAGCCAGTCATGGGAAATCGATGGCAAACAAGACATGGAGGCAGATTTCTCCCAAGAGCGAGGAAAAAACCAAGGTTCGTAATACCCAACAACAGACTTGAATATTATAGATGCTATATGAGAGATCACGCTTTGATATGAAAATTTGTAGGGTTTTGGCCCTCGGAAAAGGAGCTGGTAAAATGGATACAACAAAGATGGAAGCCGAAAGGGCATATATATCTAAAGCTAGGGGCAAAAGGTTTTTTTACAGTGATATTCTCAAATCTGGAAGACAAGGAAAGAACCTTTGAAGGGGGACCATACTTCATGAATAATGCTGGTCTTTTTATGAGGCACTGGGAGGACTGCTACAATCCAAACCAGGAAAAGATGTTAGCAGCGCTGTTATAGGGAAAAGTGTCTATACAGAACTTCTTATCCCACTAAGGTGTGGTACCTACCTCAAAAACAAACAAAGTAAAGCTACTTTCGTTTTCCTTTATGAAAGATAGATGAGATAAGAATAAAGGAGACCAACCTCTGTCTTGCGCTTGGCTCCTGGTTCGATTCCTCTCTCTTCTGATAGTCCTTTGCTACTTGCTTCCTTGTACACTCAGCTTCACAGAGTACCTATAGAATCAAAGCAGCATAACACTATACAAGAACATGGATCTATAATCATAAACAATCTAGGATCAGATGTAAATTTACCATACAAATGCATGAAACATAAATGACACAAAGAGTATGGAGGAAAACTTGAATAGCTTTATTGATAATCAAGAAAGAGCCAAGAGAGTTACAACCAGTTGTTCTGACCCAGCATCATCCTCTCAGCAGGTAAGCCCTTCTTCACCTCATGCAAAGCTTAGATCACCCAACACTATGATGTTGCCTCAAGAAACCAACAACAATTCCTTACAAGATGCAAAATTCCAGCCTCTGGATCTCTGGGATGAGGGATCCATATATAGATATCTGTAAGGGAGATGAGTCAGCTTGTGATTTGATTAGTGTCTTCCCTCTGATAGTTCTTTCTTCCAATTGGAGATTGACGATCTCTTACTCATCCTTGGTCGAATTCAGAGAGGCAAGTGTCACAGGAGAAGTTTCTGGAAGATTCCATGCATCTCCACCTCGCGAATTGACACTCTCATTTGTCACTTCTCACCCATCGCACCCCATAGAAGGGCTTTTTGAAATGAAACGCACCCACAGAGTGTACTTAGGTGAGATGCAATGCACTTTGCCTATGGAGCAGGTGAAATGATCCTGTTTTCACCAGTTCGTAGTTTTTCATGGAGAACTTCTCGGAGAAGTTGTAATCAGTTGACCTTGTTCCTTTAGGGTTTAGAACAACACTTTTAGGGACTTAGGATCCCTTGGTTTATGGAAATTTTATGCTTGGGGTTGCAGTGCCCAAAAATGCCTATAACAGTTGCCCCCTAAAGCATGAGGTCGTTAATCTTTTTTGATGTCGGGTGAAATGCGTTATCATGAGGATCCGAAGTCCTTTCAAGTTGGGAGGGGACCTGTAATAAGATACAATACAATACATTATCTTCATAATGTTTTCATGATCTAGCTGAGGCGGGCATTCCCATGCTCAGATTTATAAATTCATTTTCATGTACATAGGACAGAGAATTGTCTGAGTGTAGACTGATGATTCTGGTAGAGCCATCATCCCTTTGATTGGATGATTATCTGTGCAGCAACGATGTGCATTTGATGTATCTATTTCCCTGAATATATATCGCAGCCCGGATGGATGGAACTAGATTCGGGGTCTTCAATCTCGTTCGATCTTCACTCAAAGTACAAGTCGATCCATGTGAGAGATGTTTTGGAGTCGAACATGGAAAGACATCGCCTGATTACCAGCCAATGATGTAAGATGTTAACAGGCGCGAGGGGAATCATCGATAATGATAATGACCCCCAAGGTACTACAGTACAATTCACGTGGTGTGAATAAGGTACTTGGCATCGAACACCACGCAAAATCTTTTGGTCGAAGGCCATTGATGTAAACCTATCACCGGAAGTGAGAAACTTGCCATTGAGGCATGCAAGCTTCAAAGTACTGGAAGGGGTGTTCCTAGATCGACTTCTTGGATAATGAGTTGATGTCGATAAGAAGCGATCCGTCATAGGAGGGCCTTAATGAATCCCACAACAATGACACGGAACGGAGCAAATGATTTTAATGGAGGTGAAAACGATCTGGTGATATAAGGTCCAGGGTGGCGGTCATGAAAGAATGGAGCGTAAATGTATTGCAGCGGGTGAGACACAGGTGAATTCTCTGAGTGACTTCTCTTGAACATATCGGTGACACTGACATGATGGATTGGTAGCATTAACCCCAACTATGGATGGTGTGATGCGACCATGGTGATGTGACCGGTGAATGAAACAACCCAACCCGACTTGGATGCAGAGTGAAAGTGTCATGTTCAAGAGCGACTTGCTACCAACAAAGTTTCTTCAAGTTTTCTTCCCAATTTTTTCCCAGTCATTGCTAATCAGTACCTCTTTATTTTTTTCAAGCTTGAGGAGGATAACATATGCTTGTTCTATAATTTGCCCTTCGGGCAAACCCATCGTTATGTTTTAACAAGCCTAGCGATAGTGAAACTCGTTCTTGTCTGCTATGGACAAGTTTGTCGCTATTAGGTTTTAACGAGTTTAATGACAAAGATAACTCGGTCCTTTTTCATTTTAGAGAGTCTGAAAAGGGACGTAAAGGAAACTCCAAAATTCCTTTTTCGTCATCTAATCCCTTAAGTCCGAAAAAGTATAAAACAATACAGAAGGGATGAATTTTCGATACTTTTAACGAGCCAAACAAAACAAGCGCTCGATATTTTTGTGTAATAATCCCTCAGGTCCAAAAAGATTAAAATCTAAAGGAGGGATAGCACTTCCGGTCCCTTTAACGAGCTGGAGAGGCCAATGGCTCGGCAATCTTTTCATATTTTACGAGTCAGTTGAAAAGAGCCTAAAGGAGGCTTGTCTTTGAGGAACGAGTGATAAAATTGGGTAGCAGTTGATTCCAGGTAAGGTTTGGAATTTTCCAATCATGACAGTGTTACAAGGATGGCTAGTGGGATCACTCTTCATAGATGTTCCTCAAAAGGGTTAAACAATCAAATGGAGGTGAATGATCGGCCAATATAAAGTGGAGGTGATGATGGGAACACAACCAAGGCTTTAAAGGCTGAATTACTACATTCACGATGATTATTTATCGGGAATTGGTTCATCTTTTATTGAGCTTAAACGCTGGGGGAAACATTTTCTCATGACTTATGTTTATTTTTTAACAAGCTTGAACTATGTGCTAAAACTGCTTGATTAATCCAGTCGTATAATAAGAATGTATGATATATGAAAACGACAATTTTTTAGAGTTTTGCCCCGCATCCTTTCTTTATGCAAGTTAGGAAATGACCAATCCTACGAGTTTAAAGGGTTAGAGGACCTACAAATTTAAAAAAATAAATAGTCGCTCTTCGCTTGCACGCCAAAAGGTTTGCATGCCCCCAGGTATAAAATAAAGCTTCAAGGTCACCTTTTGTTCTACCGACAAAACATTTCTTTCATCAGGAAAGGTCTACCTCTTTCAGGTTACCAAAGATTGTTCTATTCACAACACAAACAAAAAACTTCTTCGGCGATGTCTACCGAAATAGACAAAGGTGAGACAATCCACTCACATAACTTTGACGAGGGAATCTTATTCGAGTCTAACCCCCTTTTCCAATCACGGACGGGAGTACAGACTAGTCATATACCTCTTGCGGAAATCTACCCTATATCCGAAGTTTTCCTGCCGAAGCAGGCCAGGGTGCATGCCCCCTGGGTTTCAGTCATGTCCCCTAAATCACTCGCGCTAATAAGGTAGACGGACTGGAGATTGATGAGACATTCCTTGTGTGAAAATACCATTCAGGGATGGTATATCACTATTTGCTATGCGTGATCCGGGAAATGAAAGCTGGTCTACGAGCTTGACCACTCTTCCTTCGTGCGGAAAACACATTACTCTAAAGAGTGATGAGACAATGGCTCCCATGCAATAAATATAGTCTCGTCCAAGGAGTAGATTATAGTCCAGGGGTCCTTGGACTACCATTATGTTCATATGAACGGTTTTCCCTCTCAATGTTATGGGCACATTGGGAAGGATCCGTAATGGTCGACTGGTTCCTTTGTCAAAGCTTGTTAGATTTCTCATCTCAAGCAAAAGCGATGGTGAACCAAGCGCTTTCCAAGCAGTCGAGGAAAGGATACTCACAGAAGCCGCTTCATCTATGATGGTACCAGCCATAACCATTCTATATATTTCAGCAATAATTCGGAATGGTACACTAGCCGGTAAATGGGGTCTGCCTAGTTGATTCCAGTCAAAGGAAACAACTAGGTTGCTTGGAGGTGGGACCGAATAGACGGCCGGGTACGACTCTGACAAACTTCCTTCCTGCGGTAAAGGAATGGGTAAATTGCCCCCATATTCATAGGATTCTGTGCTTACGAAAAGAATTTGGACAGTGTCATCCTTGTTCTCTTCGGTGACTGTATCATCTGAAGATGGAACCTCTGAAGGCAAGACCGGGTCAATTGTCGCCTCAACCTTTTAACTTTTGTCTGGTATGGGTTCAGATGGTTTGTCTTCAATGATAGACGCTTCAGTCGACCACCTGGTCGGTGCAGCGTGTGGATTTTTGCTAGACGATGCTTCGTTGCCCCCTTTCACTTTTGGCTCCTTCTTCTTCTTCTCTTTCTTCTTCTTTTCCTTCTTCTTCTCAGGTACTTGAATTTTGGCTTTACCAGCCCCATCAAGCGAAGAGGAAGGAGGAGAGGAATAATTGGAGGAAGTAGAGGGTTGGGGGGTAACTCTGGATTCATCTAGTTGCTGACTCGATTGTTCAGGAATTGCGGTGTTTTGAACGACAGAGGTTGAGAAGAGCCATATGGGCAAGCCGATTGTCAGTCCTGGAAGCGACAATGTGGCCATATGGGGTGCACCAACATCTCCCCAAGAGGAGAAGGGACTAGGATTTCCTCCAAGGGGAATTCCTTGGTTGGTGGACTCCATTCTTTCAACCTAAGACCAATGTAGGAAAGGTGATGATTATTCCATTTAAAATAAATTTTAGACGCTTTGACACAACTTGTTTTTTCAATTTTAAAGAGTCGAGAAAAAATAAAACATGACTCTAGTTGCCTTCGATTTTTAATGAGCCTGAGGTGACAAGTGCTCAGATGGACCTTTTCTATTAAGGAGTCTGAAAAGGAACGAAAGGGTCTGCTCTGGAAATCCAGGCAGAGGGATTACCAAACCAATCGAAAAACTGCAGAATACTTTTTACGGTACAGCAGTCAATCTTCCCGAATGCTATGTTCATTGCATTGCGATCGATAGGGTGGCAGACACGGCTTCCTAAGGATAAAGGATTTGTTGGAAATAATACTGAGAGGGGGGCGTGAATCAGTATTATCAAGTTCGTTTAAATAAATCTTCCTTATTTATACTTTGAATTATTTTTTCATGTCAATACCATAAAATAATGAGCATGAACAAGAAAAACAGATAGACACACCAAAGAACACCAGATATAAGGTGGAAACCCAATGTGGGTGAAAACCACCTGCTGCAATATGTCTCTATCTTCTTTCAAATTAGAAACTCCTTTTACAATGATTTTGTACTAGTGCAGTCCTTTACCAGTACACAGGCTGAAACCTGCAGAGAGCTACAACTCTCTCTCATTTTCCAATCTCTTCTGGAAGGGAGCTACAACCCCCTACAAGGACCACTTTTCATAAATTTTCAAACTGGATCCATGAACATCAAATGATCATCAAGTACATGTAAATCACACAGTCAACTGCAGTAACCAGATCAACAATAACAGTAAACTAAACCCAGAACACCTTATCAACAAAAAAATTCAGCCAACAAAAAGTCTTAAGACAGATCCGCAGTTTTTCTTTATCTGGCCTGCGTGGCTACGCACTTCACCTTCTGCTCCCCTGCTTATACCCGCAGAGAACCTTCTGCTGCACTGCGTATCTACGCACCTGCACCTTTTGTCACACTGCGTACATATACTGTAGCTCCGCACCTGCGGCTTCTATCACGCCGCGTACCTCTACTGTAGCTCCGCACCTGCGGCTTCTGTCCCGCCGCGTATCTTTACTGTGCCTCCGCACTTGAACCTTCTATCGCGCTGCGTACCCACGCACTGCTCCTTCTTCTGCTCTGCGTACCCACGCACTGCGCCTTCTTCTGCTCTGCGTACCCACGCACTTGCACCGTTAATCACCCGCGTACTTCTAATTAGGGCCAAATTGGCAGTTCACCAGTGTACCACAGATAGTCAGATGCACAGATCTGATCATGCGCCCGAGAGATCACACTTCATAGATTCACTTTCAACTTCATTTTTACATAGATCAAGCTTTTAAACCGATAACCCAATATTTCAGATCTTAAGATATTCAATTTGCAAAAAGATGCTTTGGCCAAGTGATCTTCTTTGCTTTATATAGGCAAGTTCTTCCTAAAATCATGGATCAATACCATAGATAACCAAAACATGGGGCTCAATAATAATAATAATATAAAACAATACCACGGGCCAAAACCATAGAATCAAGAACGGCGAGCTAAATACCACAGGCCAAACATAAGAAACCCCACGTGAGCACGCTTCTCTGCCTTGAAGTGAGTGAAACTGGGGTCCACACCTTTTACATGGTGTACCTGCGTGTATGTACGCACTTTATCTATGATATTGCTACGGGTCCGCGCCTTTTGTACTGTGTACCTACGTACTTCTTAATTTCCAACATTTTGAGAGCCTGAACAGAGCATTGCCACTTTAAGAGAGTTGCCATCAAGTACAACACCTGTAACGTAGAGCCATACCAGAATCATAATGCCAACAATCTCCCCCTTTGGACTTGATGGCAACCTCAAGATCTTCAACGTCATTCTCCCCCTTTGACATCAAGGGCAAAGGGTTATGCTCCCCCTAAGAACATGCTCCCCCTGACTATAAACCAGATCAGCAAAGAAGAACCATAATCCACCAAACACCATAAATGACCATGAAAGAGATAGAGACATATTGCAACAATATTCAAACCAGCATCCATGATCTCCTTCTGCACTTCCTCCATAATGCCAACAATGCATTATATGCTCCCCTTGAACCTGTGCCATTCGATCTTCGACCAAACCATAACCCAGCACATGTACGCACGAGCCTTGCGTACAACCAACCATCAGAAGAGGTTCAACAACAAGATGATGCATCAACAACCCCCAGCTTTTGCCTGAGGTATTCAAAGGTCTCCCTGGGTAATGGTTTGGTGAGTATATCAGCAACTTGTTCCTTAGAAGGAACATACTCCAACTTGACCTTTTGTTCAAGTACTTGTTCCTGGAGAAAATGATACTTGATCGGTATGTGCTTGGTCTTTGAATGCATAACTGGGTTCTTTGAAATGCTGATTGCACTTGTATTATCACATAAGATGGAGATGGGTGGTATACAAGTGATTTGAAAATCCTGCAAGGTCTACATCATCCAAAGGAGTTGAGTGCAGCAAGATGCAGCAGCAACATATTCTGCTTCAGCTGTAGACAAGGCAATCGAACTCTGTTTCTTGCTAAACCAAGATACTAATCTGGAACCCATAAAGAATGCACCACCACTTGTGCTCTTCCTGTCATCCACGCTTCCGGCCCAATCTGCATCTGTATAAGCATGAAGTGTGAGGTCTGTATCTCTAGGATACCATAAGCCATAGTTTTGAGTTCCTTGAAGATATTTGAAGATTCTCTTTACTGCCTGAAGATGAGTTTCCTTTGGATTTGCCTGGAATCTTCCAACTATTCCTACTGCATGCATTATGTCTGGTCGGGTACCTGTCAAATAAAGTAGACTTCCAATCATAGATCTATAGGTTGGTTGATGCACTGCTGCTGATTCATCATTTGCACTGAGGCTACATCCTGTGACCATGGGTGTACATACTGGTTTTGCATCTTCCATGCCATATTTCTTCAAAATCTGCTTGAGATACTTGGTTTGAGACAAAAAGATCCCTCCTTCTTTTTGTTGGATTTGCAAACCAAGAAAATATGTCAGTTCTCCCGGCAAGGACATTTCGAATTCTTTCTGCATTACCAAGGCAAAGCTTTGACTCATAGCTTCTTCATTGCTGCCAAAGATAATGTCATCTACATACACAACAAGTATTAGCAATTTATCGTTTTCAACTTTTATATAAAGATTGCTATCTGCTGATCCTTTTGAAAAACCTTGTTGATGAAGATATTTGTCCAAACGATAGTACCAAGCCCTTGGAGCTTGTTTGAGACCATAAAGAGCCTTTTTCAATTTGCATACAAGATTTGGATCATTTCCAAGAATGAAACCATCTGGTTGCTCAATGTATACTTCTTCTTCCAAGTCTCCATTCAGAAAGGCTGATTTCACGTCCATTTGAAATACTTTGAAGTTTTGAAAGCTTGAGAGAGCAAGGAACATTCGGATGGCCTCAAGTCTTGCAACAGGAGCAAAAGTTTCTTCAAAATCTATTCCTTCTTGCTGCGCATATCCTTTACAAACAAGTCTGGCCTTGCTTCTAATTACTTCTCCATTTTCATTCAATTTATTTTTGAAGACCCATTTTGTCCCTATAACATTCTTATCCTTTGGTCTAGGAACTAGCTCCCAAGTGTTGTTCTTTTCGATCTGCTCAAGTTCTTCATCCATTGCTTTGACCCAACATTCATCTTTGCATGCCTCTTTCACATTTTGTGGTTCAGTGGAAGAGAGTAATGCCAAATAGCTTGAAGCTTCTACAATTGTTCTTCTTGTTTGCACACCTGCTTCTTTCTGCCCCAAAATCTGAGATTCTGGATGATTCTTCTGAACATATCTGGATGGAGTCTTCTCTTCAATCCTTATCTGCTCCTCTGGTTCTTCTTGAGGTTCTTCTTCTTCATCATTCTGTCTTTGAGGGTATTCTTCATCTTCTTCGATATCTTCATGATTTACTTGCCTAGGAATGTATCCCTTCTCATCAACCACTACATCAATGCTGTCAACAATTCTTCCAAGTCTTTTATTGTAGCACTTGTATGCTTTGCTGTGTGGAGAATAACCAAGAAGAATGCCTTCATCTGCTCTAGGTTCAAGTTTGCCAAGTTGCTCATCAGTATTCTTAATATAGCATTTGCTCCCAAAGATTTTGAAGCGCTTTACCGAAGGAGTCTCACCATACCAGAGCTCATGAGGGGTTTGAGTGTTGTTCACCCGGACATTTGTTTTGTTGAGAATAACAACCGCAGCATATGCAACTTCACCCCAGAAAGTTGCGGGAGTTCCAGATTCATCAAGCATAGCACGGGCCATTTGTTGGACTGTTCTGTTCATTCTTTCCACCACTCCATTTTGCTGAGGAGTTCTAGCTGTAGAGAATTCTCTTCTTATCCCATGTTCTTCACAGAAATCGAAAAATTCATTTGAGGTAAACTCCCCACCTCTGTCGAATCTGAGGCACTTAATTTTGTATCCTGATTCATTTTCAACCAAGGCTTTAAAGGATTTGAATTTTTCGAATGCTTCATCTTTGTGCTTCATAAGTCCTAACCAGACAAACCTGGAGAAATCGTCAATGAATAATATCAAGTATTCTTCTCCTCGAGGTGTCCCTTTCCTGAATGGACCACATACATCTGTATGTACTAGCTCAAGAGGCATGCTAGCTGATCCTTCCTTCTCTGGAAAGTTAGTTCTGGTTTGCTTTCCAAACTGACATGATTTGCATATGGTGTTGTGTGGAATTTTGATATCTGGAAGACCGCGAACTGCCTGATATTTGCATGCTTTCCTTATTTGTGAAAAGCTTAGATGCCCCAACCTCCGGTGCCATAACCAGTGTTCATCATCCTTCCTTAGATAGCATTGATGTTGTCATTCTTCAAAAATGTATAGATTATTTGGGGTTCTTTCACCTTTGATCACTGTTTTACCTATATCAAGATCACGAACAAGACATCCATTTGATCTAAATATCACCTCGGTTCCTTGATCACACATCTGGCTGACACTCAGAAGATTATGCTTCAATCCATCAACATACAAAACATTTCCAGCTTTGACCTTTTCTTTTAACTGAGCAGTGCCTTTTCTTTTTATAGCTGCAGGAGTATCATTTCCAAAAGAAACTTTCTTTCCCTTTTCTAAAGCAGAATATGATTCAAGTTTTTCTTTATCACCTGTCATATGCTTCGAACATCCACTGTCAATGTACCATAGATTTTCCTGTCCCTCTTCATAAAATGCTATCCCACATCTTTCTGTTTGTGGTTCCTTTATTCTCCATGTTTTGGTGCTTGAGGCTTGTTCCTTTGTCTGCTAAAACCTGCTCCTGTATTCAGAATCTTCATGACCAAAGTTATTGCAAATAGAACATTCAACTTCATTTTCAAGAGCCGAAAAGTTTTTATAGGTCCTTTTTGTAATCCCGGTCATACTTCTTTGTTTTTGAGCTTCTCTAGTCATGATTGTTTTATATGCAACACATTGATCTGCTTTGTGACCAAAGTTATGGCAAGAGAAGCATTGTCCATTGAAGAAACTTCTGTGGTTATCAAATCTTCCGGCTAAATGATCGTAATTTCTATTGTCATTCATTCTTGAATCAATTTGAAAGGATTTTACCTGTGGCTGGTTGTAGCTTTTGTTCATCCTTAAGACAGATTGCCCCTGGTTTACCTGATAGTCTTTGTTTGTTCTTGATGTAATTGGTCCCTGCTTTACCTGGTGATCTCCATTGTGCTTTTGCTCATTCCTTCTTGCTGCATCAAGATAACTCTTTGAGGTGGATGCTTGAGAAGTTTCTCCATTATACCCCAGACCTGTCTTGTTTAGTGGAGAATGTTGTACATTGATGATCTCATCCAGAGTTTCAGATCTTTTGACAAACTTAAGATTAATAGCCTTTGTTTTCTCAATCTCTTTTCTAAGACCAACAATTTCACCTTCTAATTTTTCAAGATATTTTTCTTTTTCATCAATCTGAAATTGTAGAGTATCATTGATCATATTCTTTTCTTCTATACATGTCTTGAGTCTAGAAATTTCTTCATGAAAGCTATCCACATCTATAGCATCCATGTAATCATCATCTTCAAATGCCATTAAAAGTTTATAGTCATTACCTCGTTCATCTTCATCACTATTTGATAGACCATCACTATCTTCATGAGTGTAGTAGCTTTTCTTATTTGCATTCTATTTCTTGCTCCATCTAGCAGGTTCCTTTCCTTTGTCAATCTTATCCTTATGAGGACATTTTGCAGCATAATGACCTACTCTTCCACAAGAAAAACATTTAAAAGGTAACTTACCTCTGAACCTTCCAGTACCCCGTTGAAGATTTCTGACAAAATTTGATTCTTCTTCTTCTTCTGGCGCGTGAATTGCTTCATAGTAGTCTCCTTTGCCTGAAGCCTTGAAAGTAGCTTCTCTCATGTCTGATGGACCTCCTTTTCTCATTTCATAAGCAGTTAGAATTCCGTGTAGCTGAGACATAGTTAGAGTTCGTAGATTTTCCTTTTCTTCTATTGCAGACACTTTAGATTCAAACTTGGGGGACAGTGATCTTAAAACGTTTTCAACCACAATAGCCTCTTTTATTTCTTCACCCAAGTTTTTCATGCAATTAACAATCTTATCTACCCGAAGGAAATAGTTAGCCACACTTTCATCATTATACATTCTGAGATTCTCATACTAAATCCTGAGGGTTTGAAGTTCAGCACGCTTTACCTGTTCATCTCCTTCATATCTCAAGACAATCTTGTCCCATATTTCCTTTGCGGATGTATATTGCATAACATTCACGAATTCTGTTTGAGATAAGCATCCCAGCAGAGTATTGACTGCTTTAGCATTTGTTTCATATTTCTTCTTCTCGGCCGGATCTGTAGGAGTAGCTGAAGGAAAAGTGTAGCCTGTATCTATGATATCCAAAACTTCTGTACCAAGAGATTGAAGATAGGCAGTAACTCTTACCTTCCAATAATTGAAGTTTGTCCCATCAAAAATTGGTGGCCTGATTGATGCTTCCCTCTCGTAGTTTCTCATGATGAATGATCTTCCTTCAAGCGATCAAGCTTCTCTGAAGGATTGGCTCTGATACCAATTGTTGGAAATAATACTGAGAGGGGGGGGTGAATCAGTATTATCAAGTTCTTTTAAATAAATCTTCCTTATTTATACTTTGAATTATTTTTGCATGTCAGTACCATAAAATAATGAGCATGAACAAGAAAAACAGATAGACACACCAAAGAACACCAGATATAAGGTGGAAACCCAATGTGGGTGAAAACCACCTGCTGCAATATGTCTCTATCTTCTTTCAAATTAGAAACTCCTTTTATAATGATTTTGTACTAGTGCAGTCCTTTACCAGTACGCAGGCTGCAACCTGCAGAGAGCTACAACTCTCTCTCGTTTTCCAATCTCTTCTGGAAGGGAGCTACAACCCCCTACAAGGACCACTTTTCATAAATTTTCAAATTGGATCCATGAACATCAAATGATCATCAAGTACATGTAAATCACACAGTCAACTGCAGTAACCAGATCAACAATAACAGTAAACTAAACCCAGAACACCTTATCAACAGAAAAATTCAGCCAACAAAAAGTCTTAAGACAGATCCACAGTTTTTCTTTATCTGGCCTGCGTGGCTACGCACTTCACCTTCTGCTCCCCTGCGTATACCCGCAGAGAACCTTCTGCTGCACTGCGTATCTACGCACCTGCACCTTTTGTCGCGCCGCGTACATATACTGTAGCTCCGCACTTGCGGCTTCTATCGCGCCGCGTACCTCTACTGTAGCTCCGCACCTGCGGCTTCTGTCCCGCCGCGTATCTTTACTGTGCCTCCGCACCTGAACCTTCTATCGCGCTGCGTACCCACGCACTGCTCCTTCTTCTGCTCTGCATACCCACGCACTGCGCCTTCTTCTTCTCTGCGTACCCACGCACTTGCACCGTTAATCACCTGCATACTTCTGATTAGGGCCAAATTGGCAGTTCACCAGAGTACCACAGATAGTCAGATGCACAGATCTGATCATGCGCCCGAGAGATCACACTTCATAGATTCACTTTCAACTTCATTTTTACATAGATCAAGCTTTTAAACCGATAACCCAATATTTCAGATCTTAAGATATTCAATTTGCAAAAATATGCTTTGGCCAAGTGATCTTCTTTGCTTTATATAGGCAAGCTCTTCCTAAAATCATGGATCAATACCATAGATAACCAAAACATGGGGCTCAATAATAATAATAATATAAAACAATACCACGGGCCAAAACCATAGAATCAAGAACGGCGGGCTAAATACCATGGGCCAAACATAAGAAACCCCACGTGAGCGCGCTTCTCTGCCTTGAAGTGAGTGAAACTGGGGTCCGCACCTTTTACATGGTGTACCTACGTGTATGTATGCACTTTATCTATGATATTCCTACGGGTCCGCGCCTTTTGTACTGTGTACCTGCGTACTTCTTAATTTCCAACATTTTGAGAGCCTGAACAGAGCATTGCCACTTTAAGAGAGTTGCCATCAAGTACAACACCTGTAACGTAGAGCCATACCAGAATCATAATGCCAACAGGATTAAGCCTATTGTGGTCTCCCAAAATATACTCGACGGTACGTGGGAGCACAAGTCCGTACTGGCACTTATCGTCTCAAAGTGGTGGAATCACCCAACCAACAGTGAGAACAACAGTTACCAGGCTTTACAATGCCGGAATATGTCTCTAACCTAGACTTCTAGATGTTGTGCTTTAGGTTCCAATGCGTTGTTAGATTCATTAAATTTGTTTTATAGTTGATCTTGCTTAAGAAATTTGCCTTTCAGGTTCACCGCGTGATGTAGATGTACAATTCCTAAAATGCAATCTAAGATGATAAATAGTCTTTTATCTTCTTTGTGCAATGAAAATCCTAGCTACTAAGGAAAGAGAGACAATATTCTTTCACAAAGAGCATAGAGCACACATTATATGCACTGTCCTAAATCAAACCAGTCAAACAGTCTAAATGCAAATGCACATGCATGTATTTGTTTTTAGCGTTCTTAATATGTGAATGATAAAAAGAGAGCTAATGCGCAAATCTGAATTACTTTTCAAGCGACAATTACTAACAAGTTTCTTTTCAAAATAAAAAATGAAGACAATCACAACACTTTGCGATTTAGAAATGAATACTTGCTTTCAACACTAGAAAAACTACAAATTCAGATCAAATACAATAGTAACAGGGTGATCGACTATCAAGAGCAATCAGACTCTCTTTTATGATTGAAAATGACACTTGCGACACTTTCAAATCAAGAAACGATAGTACAATTACGTTACTTTTTTGCAAAGGAGAACTGAAAATGACTCAACAAATACACCAAAACATTTACAGTTCTTTGCACAATGGAGGCAGAATAACAGCAAGGAAAGGGGTTTCAAACAGAGTTGTACTGACCATAGGTAGCAAAACTCATGAATGGAACTGAAAAGAATGAACAAAAACCAACATTGAGGAACAATGCCTAGTCTGATCAGCACACCTGTAACACAGTGAACTTGAAATGCAGTGCACCTACTACACTCGGGAAGTGCAGTGAATTTCATATTCACAGAACAGAGACTACGCTGGGCTAGAGACGAGACTTTTCTTGGGTTCCGGGTCACAGTTTGCAATTCAGTTCAGGGATTTTGGCCGAGCAGGTGGTAATCAGTAAATCAACAAAAGGGGTAGATCTAAGGAGGTTACTAGAGCCACCACAAGGGAAATTAGAGAGTTTGTAAATCAGTTGTTTAATTCATAAACAAAACCCGGAGATTGACTAAAGCGGAATTTGTCTACTTTTCATTTGCATAGCAAATCCAGTTCGAAAGCTACCTGGCTCAACTTCAGGCTCCATCTGTAAGTTTATAAAGTAAACAACAAGGTAGATAAACAAACAACCTAGTCGCTCCCCATCGGAGTCGCCATTTTGTTACAGGGAAAAGTGTCTATACAGAACTGCTTATCCCACTAAGGTGTGGTAGCTACCTCATATTCAAACAAAGTAAATCTATTTTCTTTTTCCTTTACGAAAGATAGATGAGAGAAGAATAAAGGAGACCAACCTCTATCTTGCGCTTGGCTCCTAGTTCGATTCCTCTCTCTTCTGATAGTCCTTTGCTACTTGCTTCCTTGTACACTCAACTTCACAGAGTACCTGTAGAATCAAAGCGGCATAACACTATACAAGAACATGGATCTATTATCATAAACAATCTAGGATCAAATGTAAATTGACCATACAAATGCATGAAACATAAATGACACAAGAGTATGGAGGAAAACTTTAATAGATTTATTGATAATCAAGAAAGAGCCAAGAGAGTTACAACCAATTGTTCAGACCCAGCATCATCCTCTCAACAAGTAAGCCCTTCTTCACCTCATGCAAAGCTTAGATCACCCAACACTATGATGTTGCCTCAAGAAACCAACAACAATTCCTTACAAGATGCAAAATTCCAGCCTCTGGATCTCTGGGATGAGGGATCCATATATAGATATCTGTAAGGGAGATGAGTCAGCTTGTGATTTAATTAGTGTCTTCCCTCTGATAGTTCTTGCTTCCACTTGGAGATTGATGATCTCTTACTCATCCTTGGTCGAATTCAGAGAGGCAAGTGTCACAGGAGAAGTTTCTGGAAGATTCCATGCCTCTCCGCCTCGCAAATTGACACTGCCATTTGTCACTTCTCGCCCATCGCACCCCATAGAAGGGCTTTTTGAAATGCAACGCACCCACAGAGTGTACTTAGGTGAGATGCAATGCACTTTGCCTATGGAGCAGGTGAAATGATCCTGTTTTGACTAGTTCTGAGCAGTTTTTCATGGAGAACTTCTGCGAGAAGTTGTAATCAGTTGACCTTGTTCCTTTAGGGATTAGAACAACTCTTTTAGGGACTTAAGAGCCCTTGGTTTATGGACATTTTATGCTTGGGGTTGCAGTGCCCAAAAATGCCTATAACAAGCACCCATCTAGGTAAGATTGTTTGGCCTACCAATAGAGTTCTGGGACCCTGAAATTCTGGAGGGTATAGGCAATACAATCGTCACTTTTTTCAAAGTTGCTGAGACAACAAAAAGAGGAAAGTACAAATCATATGCAAGAATATGTGTATATATGAATATAGCAGAACCATTACCAGAGTTCATAGAGCTAGAATACCATGACGAAATATGGCAGCAACCGATGGAGTATGAACACATACCCTTCAGATGCAGAAGGTGTCATGAACACAGACATCTCTTTAAACAATGTCCAATGAACAAAGTGGAAGAATCAGCGAGAAAACAAGAAGAAGGAAAAAGGAGGACAGAAGGAACAGAAGGAGGAGAAAAGGGTTTCCAGGAAATACATAGAAAAAGAAGACTAGGGAAAGAAATGACAAGAATACAACAAACCATGAAAACAATGGCAGTGGAATGTCAGAACAAGTTCGAAGCCTTACAGGAAGAAGAAGGGGAGATGGGAAGTGAAGAAAACATAGAGGAACCCATGGAGATCACAAAAGAGACAAAAGAATCAGAACTAAACCAGGACAGTATGGCGGGGGGAGAAGGAGCAGAGAACAGCATGGAGATGTTAGCAGAGCAACCTCAGGAAGAGATTGACACACAGAAGGAGAGTGGAAATGAGGAGGAGAGAATAATGAAAAAGCTGCTACAGGACTGGAAAAATCTTGATGAAAGGTTCATCCCGGAAGCCCAAAAACAATTGTATAAAGAGACTTTTCAAAAATACAAAGAAAAAAAGGAACTACTCAAGCAATGCAACTGGATCAAACAAGAATGCAAGGAACTCAAAGTTTGGGAATGGAAAACTCTGGCAAAGGTGGTAGGAAACGAGGGAGGCGGACAATGAATGAAACTATACAAGCGGTTGGAGAAGTATTGGTTAACTCAGGCAGAGTTATACCTCTCTCAGAGGTATTTCAACAACCCCCCAAAACGTTTTAAAATGATAGTTACAAGTTGGAATATCAGAGGCCTTAACAGCAAAGGCAAGTAGAGGTACCTGAAGGATAGGGTAAAGAAAGATAAACCCAGCATAATGATAATCCAAGAAACGAAGGTCATCTCTCAACAATTAAAAGATATAATAAGGAAACAAAAAATTCAATACGAGGTAATGGGTGAGGATGCGAATGGAAAGGCGGGAGGCTTAGCAATCCTCTGGAACCCTAAAGAGGTTCACTTTGAAAATTGGATCAGCTTACCCAGAATTCTCTCAGGCTTATTCAGAATCATAGGGTCATCTGAGTGGATCCTCATTACAGGAGTCTAGAGACCGCATATACCAAAAGAACGAAAAAACTTCCTCAAACACATGCAAATCATGAGAAAGATCTTCCTAGGAGTGCCGTGGATTGTAGGGGGAGACTTTAATATGATCAAAACAATAGAAGAAAAGAGAGGGGGTATAAATAGTCCGGATCAAAATATGGAGGATTTCAGTGAGATGATTACAGAGCAAAGATTAGTAGACATCCCAACAATCAACGACATCCACACTTGGAATAATTGAAGAGGTGGTAGAAACCAAATAGCTTCCAGATTAGATCGATTCTTAATATCATAGCAAATAATGAACAAGGATGTATTTATTGAAGCCACAATAATGCCAGTGATGGGTTCAGATCATTGGCCCATCAGGCTAGAGATAGACATTAAGAAAAACCCCCTTAAAGGACCCTTCAGCTTTGAGGCTTTTTGGCTCAGGAATCCACAGTTTATAGCTAAGATGGAGGAATGGTTGACGCAAAGTCAATAAAAAGGAAACTGCAGGATGCATACCTTTCAGTTAAAGCTTAAAGAACTCAAGGGGAAAATCAAAAAATGGAATAAGGAAGAGTTTGGAAACATAATGATGGAAAAACAGAGGCTAGAGCAAAAAATGGAAGAGATACAACAAAAGATGATTACAGAAGGAAGAGATGAGGAAAGATGCAGAGAAGAAGGAACTCTAATCAGCCAACTGGAGGAGCGGAGGAAACAGGAAGAAATCCTATGGAAACAGAAATCCAGGATAAACTGGCTTCGAGAAGGAGAAAAGAACACCAAGTTTTTCCACCAGGCCATGATACAGCACAGGCAAAGGAACAAGATTTTCTCAATCAAAAATGAAGAAGGGGAAAGGATAACAGAACACGAAGGAATCGAAAAAGTATTAGTAGATCATTATAAAGACCTGTTGACGGAACCACATGTGGACAGAGGAGAGGCTACAGAGCTAATCTGCAAGGAAATCCCTAGAATAATAACGGAGGAACAAAATAAGGCATTGATGAGAGCTGTAACGATAGAAGAAGTGGAAGAAATTGTGATGGGAATGAAGAGAAACAAGGCCCCATGGCCTGATGGATATACAGCGGAATTTTATCAGGCAAGCTGGCATTTTCTGGGACAAGAACTTCTGGAGGTGGTAGAGGAATCACGAATAAATCAGAAGGTATGGAAAGGTCTTAACTCTACTTTTCTCACTTTGATTCCTAAAAATGCAAAATCTAAAACTGCCCATGGCTTCCGCCCAATAGCCCTCTGTAATGTAATATACAAAATAATAGCCACTCTGCTGGTTAAAAGATTAAAACCCATTCTCTCTAGCATTATATCCCCAGAACAAACTGGCTTTGTAGAGGGAAGACAAATCCTTGATGGATTAGTAGTTACCCAGGAAGTAATACATTCTCTAAAACAAAAAAAGCAGAGGGGGATGTTGATAAAATTAGATTTGACAAAAGCCTATGATAGATTAAACTAGAAATACCTAATAGAGATCCTCAAGGCTTTTGGATTTAGCAACAAATGGATAGATTGGGTTTATAATATGATATCAACACCTTTTTTCTCTATAATGTTAAATGGAACGCCAACACCGACCTTCAACGCAACCAGAGGCTTAAGACAGGGAGACCCTCTATCCCCTTTTATTTTTATCTTGGCTGCAGAGGGCCTGGGAAGATACTTCAAAAAAGAGATGAGGGAAAGAAAGATCAAAGGGCTGCAGCTATGGGGCAGCAACCTGCCCATCACACACCAGCAGTTCGTAGACGACATCATGCTTTTCAGTGAGGTCTCGCTAAAGGAAGTAAGGGGAGTAAAAAGGATTTTGGACTTGTTTATGGAAGCCTCAGGAATGGAAATTAACAAAGAGAAATCCTGTACCTTTATCTTCAATACCCCAGAAACGATCAAAGCTCATTTAACCAGAACGCTAGGATTCAGACATGGCGAACTACCAACAAAGTACTTGGGGAATCAATTAGATGTAAACCCCACAAGAATAGCAAACTGGCAACAGATAATAGAAAAACTCAAGAATAGATTAGCAAGTTGGTCTTTTTGAACACTGAACATAGCAGGCAGATTGGTGCTTCTGAAATCAGTTCTCCAATCTATACCAATCTACTCTCTATCGTTCATGGCTGCACCCAAAGGAGCCTGTATAAAAATGAAGGAATTCTCTGGAAAATTCCTATGGGGAGGGCCAAAACAGCAAAGGAAATGGGCACTTGTATCGTGGAAAAGCTTGACAAAAAGAAAAGAAGAAGGAGGTCTAGGACTCCGGGACCCAGGCATCCTAAACCAAGTTCTAGGAGAAAAACTATGGTGGAGGTGGATGAGGGGAGGAAATGATTTATAGAAAACAATATGGACATAGAAATACAATATGCCTTTAACAATGGAAGATATTCTCAGATTAGAAGAAACTCCAAAAGGGTCTACTATATGGGAATTGGCAAGTTAGAATAGAAACATCATAAAAAATTATGCCTTATTGGAAATAAGGGGAGGAGGTATAGCTAGACTCTGGGAGGAGGAATGGTAACAGAGAGAGAGAATGGCCAGCATTCAAGCCTTGCAAAGTACACATCAGAAGGCGGTAAGGGAGGGGCTTGAATATGTAAGAGATTACTGGGGAGAAGGGGAGACAGAAGAGACATGGAGAATACGGAGAAAGCTAGAGGATTGGGATGAAAATATAGATCAAGAGCAGAAAGGGATATTTATAAAAGAATTGGAGTCAAGGAAAATCAAAAATAGGCCAGGGCCGGATATCCTCAGATGGGGAAAGTCCACAAGAGGGACCTTCACAGTCAAAGAAGCCTATTACTTATCCACTCGACAAGAGAGGGAGGGAGAAAATATAGAATGGAAAATAATTTGGAGAAATAAGTGGTGGCCGAAGGTAACTATATTTGCATGGTTAGTTGGAAAAGAAAGAATCCTGATGTGGGACAAGCTATAGAAATGAGGCTTCCAGGGGGACCTGAGATGCAGCCTGTGTAAATAAGAAAATGAATCTCAGGAACACATCCTGAACTCTTGCCCATTCGCTCAGCACCAGTGGAATGAGGTCAGGAAACTCTTTGGAGATTCTAACAGGGACCCCAGGGATATTAAAAAGACCATCTTCCAATGGGGAGAGGGTAATTTTTCGTGTAAGGTAGTAAGGAGAACTTGGAATCTTGCCCTAGGTTTTATTATATGGCTTCTATGGAAGGAAAGAAATCGAAGGATTTTCCTAGATAAAGCTAACCCACCAGAAAAGATATGGGGAGGAATACAAAAATCGATCAGGGAGACGGTTCTGGCTGAGACCTGGGAGGAGGAAGATTGGAGAGCGAACCCCGAGGAAGGTAGAATCCTAGCAAAACTGAACATGGAATATGGCATGGTGTACCCTTTGAAGGAAAGACAACAGAGACCTCAGGCTCAGAGTCCAGAGCAGTTCAGTTATCCGGCGAGAAACTTCATTAAACTGAACTTTGATGGGGCTTCCAAAGGAAACCGAGGACCGACAGGCCTTGGAGGTATTTTTAGAGACAGTGAGAGACATACTAGATGGGTGTATGCGGAATGGGGAGGCATAATGACCAACAATGAAGCAGAATTGATGGTTGTATATCAGGGTCTCAGAATAGCAGTAAGGAATGGCTACACAAACCTGGAAATCGAAGGCGACTCTCAGATAGTAGTGGAAATGCTTCGAAATCTCAATAATGGGAAGGATTGGGATCAAGTTGCAAGGAGCTGGAGAATGGCAGGGATTATTCAAGATCTGGAAAATATTTTAAAGTGCTTTCAATATAAAATCTTCAACCACATCAGGAGAAAAGGAAATAAAGTGGCAGACTTTCTGGCAAATTGGGGATCCAAAGAACGGGGAGAAAAGATAGACAACAATTGGTCAACAATGATGAATAACCCAGGTTTTGAAAACCTTACTACAATAATCACTCAGGATCATAATGAATCCACAGCTTAATAACAAGGACCCACAGAGACCCTTGTTTGGTCAATTTAGTGTGCTCTAAATTGCTGATTAAAATGTCAATCCGGGATTCGTAAACTGACAAAGTGAAGTGTACTATATGTACAAGATAACCATTTTCTTAATCTTTTGTCGTTTTTGAGTTTTTTTTAGTTTGTTTTTGGATTTATCTTTTATGGATTCCCTAGTGTGTGATGGCGAAAATGAAAGTTAAGTATGGATGGTAATGGTGATTTCTATAGTGATTTTTCAAACTTAAAAGTGTTCAAAAAGAAAGCTCTAAACTAACTGTAATGAAATCAATTCTTAAGAGGAAGTAAATGTATCAAACAATGAATTAATGACAATGGCCCAGTATCCTTACTGTTGTATGAAAAATAAAGTAAAAACTGAACTTAAAGCAACTCAAAGACTAAAAGAAAAGCAACTAATTCACACTACTTCAACTCTTCTGATCCTTTACCCTTCAACTCAATCTGCCTTATGGGAAGCAATCATGAACAAGTTAAGTAATATGATATCTAAATTGCAAGAAAGCAAACTAAATCACACTACAATAAGTAATATTCTGATTCCTTACCAATAGAGTCACTTGACTATAGAAAGAAACCATAAACAAATGAGTAGTATGATGTCTAAGTAGCAAAAAAATAAATAAGAAAAACACAATTTGAAAAATGACAGTGCTGGAATTAAACTTCAGAAAATGAAAATTAGCAGGAAGGACAAGATGATCTCATATGTCAGTAGTTATCTAAAAAAATATGTAAATTTGCACGGGCTACCTACAACAAAACCTATAAAAGAAGCACTGATCAACTAACAGTTAGAAAAGAAACATAAAGGAGATATAGACAGCAATGATCATTAGAATAGCGGACTATATATACAAGCAATGATTGAAAGAAAATAGTAAATGAAAGCAAGCAGAAACTATACAAGGCTCTGGTGTATAGGGGCCCTCTGCATCCTCGGCCAGTCAATGAACAGTCACAAAAACGAGCTCAGGAAAGTAATCTTCTCATGTATTAAAGCAACAGCAAAA
This sequence comes from Pinus tabuliformis, assembly GCA_031772625.1. NCBI lineage: Eukaryota > Viridiplantae > Streptophyta > Pinopsida > Pinales > Pinaceae > Pinus > Pinus tabuliformis. The sequence goes on along the minus strand of CM062820.1, from coordinate 1,187,153,124 downwards.
CACGTAAAATAGAGTATAGTGGGGTGATAACAATAGTCAAAATTACATCTCAAAAGCTTAACCACACAATGTTTATCAATGTGTTATTTATAATGAAAAGTGCTGTAACTAACTCCTAAATCCTATGTTGTTAACTGCGTTGCCAGAGACACGTAGATCTCCTCAGCCCGAGATCTAGCGTAATGGTCATCATGTCCATTAAATCCTCGGAGTGGTAGCTGCTGGATTCAGGTTACGGGGTTGATCTCCAAGTGTGCCAATATCTCTGTGAGCTGAGGATTGTGCCACGTAAACCTTCACGTGCTCAAAACAGAGACGTGCCACCACTAAATTCCTTGGTTGGCTATGCCTTTGACCCTTGTTGACCGTGACCATTTATGGATGATTTGGCTGATCTGAAGGGACACGTTCCATGTACACGTCACCTGTAGCTTGCCCATGGTTTCCGCAGCTGCCTGAACAAAAATCTAAACCAAACAATAGTCATAAGAATAGTTAGAAAACCATGTCAGAAGCTCTTTTAGACTATAATGCAATGATTTAACAGCTTGGTGGATGAAGTAAGTGGAAAAATAAGGCTGAGAGGGTGTATAGGAAGGTGCAGGTTTGAGGCTCAACAACCCGTGATCGGGGTGACAATGGCGGCGAGGAGATCAATTAATATGGTAAGAGCGAAAAATAATGACAGGTCATATGGGATATGGGTAATCATGATGGCAAGCAGGAAGATCTGCAGAGAGGATATAATTCCAAGGTGAGGCATAGATGAAGTAAAGAAAGGCAGAAGAGGTGGTAGAAATGTTGCAGTGATGGGACGCGGGCAAGATGGTACAGAAGATAGATGTGGAGAAGTGGGAGATGATGGAAATAACACGCGACAGTGGGAGGTGGTGAAGAGGAATGAGGAGGAGTGGCAAAGGAAAAATCATAAAGGAGAGAAGAGGTGCGAAGGAGAGAATGGGATCACAGCAAATACAGTGAGAGCGCAAGGAGGCAGGGTGGCGAAGACCATAACAGAGCTTAAGATAAAACAGGGAAGGAAGAAAGGTCGACCACATACCACGAAGAGGAAGAGACGAATGGCAATGGTGAGAAGAACGAGAAAGGAAGTGGCTGAGGAGAGCAGAGAAGGAAAGAGACTCGGGAAGAAAGGGAAAAATATGGATTCGTGGGAAGCCATGGACCAATACCAGATAGGCATGGAAGAGATGGAAGATGAAGAGGAAATGTATAACTCTGAACAGGACGATCGGGAGCGGCTAGGGAAGAGTGTATTGGAGACAGAGGGGCCCCCTAAGGTTGAAATTTAGGAAGAAAGAAAGTATGGAGTAAGGAGGGACAGAGGGCGAAGAGCGGGAGGCGACCAGGGTGGCACCTCTAGAATGAAGGATCAGGGTGACACAATAAAGGAGGATAACAGAGGAAGAACGGGAAGAGGAAGGACCCGTGGCGGTAGAGGGAGAGGAAGACCGGCCGGACAATGGGAGAACAGTGAGCAAGCCACGGTGGGGAAAAGGAGGTATAGGAAAACTTTAAAGAAAAGGGTCCAGTACGCAGAACGAGCCTACAACGAAAACACAGATGATGATATCTGGAGAATAATTCAGAGAATGGAGGAGGAAGCCACACAGGGTCAGTCGGGTTCAGAAATGGAGGACTGGGAATACTTGCTGCTGGATCTGGGAAACACCAGAGGGCGCATGACACTGTACAAACAGGCATTACATGTTTACTGGGTTATGAAGAGACTGTTGGCAAAAGCAATGGAGCAGGTGGCCATGGAGATGGCGGAACTGGCTCAGGGAATTCCTAACATGAAAAAAGAGATACAAAACATGCAGGTAACCCTCATAATGCAGGACAACAAACTGGAAGAGATCAAGCAGCTGATAAGGGAGACCAACTCTGGAATAAAGAAAGAAGGAGACCAGCAGGAGGCCATGGCAGACTGATACATGGAGATAAGTAGAAAATTCTCTAGTTTTTGGATGTAGAATGATAGCTCCTAGATTTTGGACACTGTTCATAATGCAGATAAGAACTAGTAGTAATCTGTTTAAATGTCTAGTATACTTAGCTTGGACAAGGAGACTCAACATTTTTTATTTTTGGGTCGCTGTTAAAAACTTTAGATGGCCAATAGACCCGGTTTCCCCATTACGGCGGGTTGACGGCACCATGTGTATGTAGAGGTTTCAACTCGATTTAATGAATTTGAATGGTCACTCCTTATCTTACAAAAAAAAAGATTTATAGGAGGTTTATTAAGAATTGGGTTTCCATTTTTTTGAATATGGTACAAGACTCCAAGTAGTTTCTCCTTAGAAACATAAACTATTGGCTGATTATTACTTTCTTGATCATTGAACCTAGGGAAGTGATTTCCATTGTTTAGAGTCGTGTCTATTTCAATACACTCTAAAATTTAGGGTCCCAATTTCTTTGAAGTATGTCACATTTCTCTTGTCTACTCTGTCAATCCCTAAATGGTGTTGATGGCCTTTCTTATCTTTCAAATTGGTGGAAAAAAATCAGGGAAAATTTCAAGAAACCCGCACTGCCCCCCCACCAACACCGCACGCCCCCCCCCCCCCCCAATTTTATATTTATAATAAATTGGTGAATTCCCATGATACATAGGAAAAATGGAAGGAGATTTTATCAATAATATAATATGTGTGTATAATTTTTTTCTCGAATATCTCACAAAATTATATTATCTTGTAAATCATGGTGAATATGTCGTAGTTATTTTTATTTTTAGTTTAAAAAAGAGTATAAAAGAATAAAAGAAATTAGACATATATGTTAACTAAAAAAGGGTATACACTATAGTTTCACTCAAACTATGGTGTAGGTCCAAAATTTTGGTTCATAAAGTAAGCATATATTTTAAAGGGAGTGTGACAATACCATGAGTGCTAATAGGAGAAAATTGTTCAAAAGCACACAAATGTCAAAAAAAATCATTGTACCATATATATATGGTGCTTGTGCCTACATTGACTCTGACATCACAATCAGCTCGATGTTTATATTACAGGGAGCCCTCGAGTAACCTGCACTTTATTAAGGTTGATCACACTCCTGATCAATCACCTGATCCAAACTATCTCTTTTATTAAGCTTAACATAAGGAAATACATAAGGAATTACAAGAGGCTCGAAGCTTGATCATCATGAACATAAGTAAGATAACCCACAAGAGCAGACATAAACAAGGTCGGGAATGATTCACTGTTATGAAACCAACTCAAAAAAAGATAGAAAAGATAGATCAACGCCTTAGAAATAAGCCTCTTCGAAGGGGAAACCTCCTTTATATCACCTAAATGAGCAATTCTTAGATCATACAAATTAAAAGGCTTCCTTTCTATATATAGGAGTCTAAGGAGTCATAATATAATCACAGCCAACATAACAATAATAATGTAAGGGCACAATAATAACAATAGTGGGATTCTATGGGGCACAATAATAACAATATGGGGACTACATGGGCACAACAATATAATAAGGGGGTTGTACTAATAACAATAAGGGGTTACACTAGTAGTAAAGGGACCTAACATGCCCCTCTCCTTCAAAAAGTGTTGTCCTCAATGCTTGAGTAGTTCTTGATGCTCCTATATAAAATTCTTGTCCTCCCATGTGGAATCTTTAGCTGGTAAGTTCTTCCACTTGATGAGATACTCTATAATTGATTGATTTTGTAGCAATCGAGTTCTTGTTTCTGTGATTTCTCCAGGCTCCAATATGATTTCTCCTTCCTTGTTAAGTTCTGGAAATATTGTTTCAACTGGGATCTTCTGCAACTTTTGAATGAGTGACCACACTTCTTCGTCCTTCTTCCATTCATATCTTGTTTCATTTATCCAATCTGGTTGGATAATAGAAATGGTGCACAACAATGCTTCCACATCCTCATCCTTTCTTGAGAGTGCATCTGCCACAACATTTTTCTTCCCTTTTTATAGATGATTTCAAAGTCATAACCCAACATCTTTGTGACCCATTTTTGTTTCTCTTCGGAGGATAATCTTTCTTCTAAAAATTATTTAATACTATCATGATCTGTTTTTACCTTGAAGTGTCTTCCCATTAGGTAAGGTCACCATTTCTTAAGTGCGTGTACTATTGCCAACATTTCTGTCTGATAAATAGCTTTCCTGAGGGACATTTTCTTGTATGTATGCAACGATAAAAATACCCAATCGCCTACATGAAAACTTGTTTCATTGAGATGTTGATCTGCCTATTGTTTCATTCGATTCTGCACCAAAGTGGCGTTATCCTTTAAAAGTTGGAGAACTTGTTGTTGATGCTCAATCTGATCTTTCACTGCTTGAATATTTTTCTTCTTGATGTGTCCTTCTATATTGAGAGTTTGAGGAGTGGTAATTTCTTCCAATTCATTACAAAATATGGTCGGATTCATTTCATGATGCTCTATGTGATCTTTCACTTCTTGAACTTTTTTCTTCTTGATATGTCCTTCTATATTGATAGTTTGATGAATGGTAATTCCGGCCATTGCATTACAACATATGGTTGGATTCATTTCTTCTTTCTTGATGTGGTCTTTCACTTCTTGAACCTTTTTCTTCCTGATATGTCCTTCTATCTTATTAGTTTGAGGAGTAGTAATTATTTCCAATGCTTTACAATATGTGGTCAAATTCATTTCTTCTTTCTCCGGAGTTGGTTCATGGTGTATATATTCTTCTTTTAACATTTCTTGATCCTTTCCTTCCTCCTCTCCACAATCAATGTAAAATAATTTCTTCTCAGCACACTTATGACCTTTAATGTATTTTTTGTCACAATTTTAACAAAGCCCTTTTCTCTTTTTCTTCCAATTGTTATGGTGTAACCCTTGTAGGTTGTGGAAGGCTAGGAGAAACAACACTTTCATCTTTATAGTTGTGAGGGGTAGACTTCCTTGTTGCCATAATTTTTCTTTACACTTTGTAGCAAAGCCCTTTTTCTCTTTTTTCTTCCAATTGTTGTGGTGTTTCTCTAAAGAAGGTGTTGCTCTTTGTATCCTCATAATGCGCTATAATCTCCTCCGTGAAAATTTACCATGTAACAAGTGGTTTACGTGAACAAAGCCCTTTATACCATAAAAATTAATCTTGTTATAAATATGAATATGCAATACATACCTTTTGTAATAGTGGCACACCATGCAGATCAAAATATTTCTCCATCTGTAGTATCCAATTTACCGGATCCTTGCCATCAAACTTCCTCATCTTGATTTTTCTTGATTTTAGGAGCTCGGTCGTGAAACGAATGTAACTCTGCAATTTCAGATCTCCAAGTTCTTAAATTTCTTCCTATCGTATCTCTCAGAGTTCTATTTCTAACCCTGCAAGTCTGATCAAAATTTGATTATCCAAGAAAGAGTTATGCCAAATCTCCCATGGTGACCTTATTCTATACTAGTTCAGTACAATGAACTTCTATGATGTTCCATGTTTCACTGTTTCCACATTAGTACCTGAAATTGATATACAGAAAACTACAAGAAGTCCTCTTTTTGTAACTTCTTACAAAATTTAAATATGATGCTCAAAGAGAAATTTATGACGGTTTTCCCAATGTCACATGTTTAGGATGTAATTCGGGAGTCTGCAAAAACCCTAACTTCCTCAGGACATAAGTCCGAAAATATAGCAAGCCAAGATCTCAAATTCGGACCCAAGGTTCAGTCCAAATTCTTCTCAAGAGGGTCTTAATTTTAGCTTCTCAAACTATGAAGTGAAAACGTTATAGAAAAAATTCCACGATGACTTGTTTTAGATGAAATTCTCGAGCTTCCAAAAACCCTAACTTCCTCAGTTCATATCTCCGAAAATATAGCGAGACAAGATCTGAAAATTAGACCCAAGGTGCAACGCGATTTCTTATCAAATGGGTTTTTTTTATATTCTGAAACATCGCAAAAACCAAGTTGTAGAGAAACTTCCACGATGACGAGTTTGGAGCAGCAAAACCCTAGAATCTAAAGCTCTGATACTAAATGTTATGAAACCAACTCAAGAAAAGATAGAAAATATAGATCAACATCTTAGAAATAAGCCTCTTCGAGGGGGCAACCTCCTTTACATTACATAAATGAACAATTCTTAGATGATACAAATGAAAAGACTTCATTTCTATATATAGGAGTCTAAGGGGTCATAATATAATCAGAGCTGACGTAACAATGATAATGTAAGGGCTCAATAATAACAATTGTGGGCTTCTATGGGGCACAATAATAAAAATATGGAGACTACATGGGCACAAAATTATAATAAGGGGGTTGCACTAATAACAATAAAGGGCTACACTAGTAGTATAGGGACCTAACATTCACACATTTATGTAACTCAAGAAGGCTCCACCAATCCCTAACTCGCTCAACTGATCAACAATAAAGAATTTCTCACCCTCCCTTCTTCCTTTCATATTCTGCCCTATGCTCAGACCTCTAGTCCCACTTACCTTCTCCTCAATTGAATTTGTCCTTGGCAACCTTTCCTCTCCCATTGCTCGGTTGCTCCTGTTCTTCTCCACCACCTTCCCACAACTGGAATTTCATTTTGGTTCTTGTTCCCCCCCTTGGATGTTAGCTCTGCAACCCAATGATCGTCCCCACTACCTGTCCATGGCTCTTCTTTCTGTAAAAACAAAAAATGAAGGTCCCAACAAGCCCCGAGTAGAGTTCATTGACTCGTCCGTGAGTCAATCGACCCTGGGTGATGTTTGCACGGTTGTTGTCAACACTGTTGATGTTTATGTCGTTGCCTCTACTATTGCTTCTTCTTGCAATGTTGGTCATGCTTCTTGATGTGATGATATTGCTTCTTACTGGCCTTCTTTTCCAAATGAAGGCCCCAACTCTGGCACTGTAGTAAAAATTTCCTAGCCGAATCAAGTGTACTCATTGAGGGCTACTTGAGAGGGGATGGTAATTGTGTTCTCTTGCTTGTAGAATTTTGCAGATGTGTTGGAGTATGTCTAGTCAAGTTGTTTGTTCATTAGAGAGATTCAATGCTCCTCCATTTCATCAAAAATTTCACGTAGATCATTGACATGGGAATCAACCTGCGGCCTGAGATCTGAGATATTCTTCTTAGTTTTTTCCAACTCATCCTCAATTTGTTCAATCCAAGTTTCTAGAGAGGCAACCTTTGTGTCAATCCTCATCTGCTGATCTTTGTCTTTGAAGTTCCAGCAGTTAGTGAGGATCTATTGAATTCATTGTAGAAGTGGGTATACTAGTTGATTTTTCATGGCCACGCTACCTAACCAGTCATGGACTTGATCCATCAGAATGCATCCCTCGGCTAGGTCATCAGCAATAGAGGATTTTACGGTGTCTACGGTAGTGATATTTTTCTTTTTCTCGGGAATGTAGCTAGTGGACTAATCCAGATTTAAATAGGAATGCAACAAAATATCGAGATAACCATATACACAAAGATGCAGTGGGAATAATACTTCGTTTCATTAATGTAAAATACTATAATATTCTTACAAACAGAAATGGAAATAAACCAGCTAGGGCGATGCTAGCTTATCTCTAAGAAGAGATGTGGCAGCTACATGCCTCTAAAATATGTTACAATGAGTCTTGAAGGCCTATTTATTGTTGAGAAACAATGGAAAACCCTAAAAATCCTAAAACCTAACCCTAGAAGATGAAATGCCAAACTATGTGCCCCATTTGGGTAAATTGGTACATCAACTTCTCGGGGTCGTAACTTTGACATACGAACTCTGTTTGATGCACACATTATCTCGTTAGAAAGGTCTATCCGAGAACTACAACTTTGGGAAGAGAAACATCAGTCCAGGGACCCATGTTGCTCCCAATGTTCCCAGAAAACATCGTTTAGGGCCTCAAAACAGCTCCAGAAGTTCAGGACCTGAAAAACTACTAAAAATAGTAAATTGTCCTACAATTAAGGAAACTGAAAAGCTGAAAGAAAAAATGGTGGGGGTCCAAGTGGACTTGGCAGGTGGCAACCAATATCCACGTGGATCATTCCTCCCCCCTTAGGAAGAAATGGTCCATATTACGTTGAGTTCCTCCATGAGACGAGGAAACTTCTGTTGAACTTAGTCCTTGGTGAACCACTTGCCCTGGTGAAGGAGTTGGCCTGCTTTGACAACTCGATACAATGGGATATTCTACTAGTGAGTGTGCTTGATCTGTGTGTCCATGATCTGATCAGTTGCAGCTTGTTCCATCCAATTTGGATTTAAATCTATGGGTGTGAGCTATTCTGCAATATCGGATGTGTTTGGTAATGGTGGAAAGTATGGTCGAAGGCGGTCCACATTGAACACTGGGTGTAGGCCAAGGAATGGGGGAATGTTTGCACTCGAATGCATTGTCTCCCACAGCCTTGGTAATGGTGTAAGGACCATATCAGAGTGGCCTATGTTTCTGATAGGCTCCGGTAAGGCATTCCTTTTGCAAATGAAACCAGACTTTGTCACCCACCTAAAACTTGTGTGGCACTCGATGTTGATTATGTCACTGCTTGTACTTGGCATTTGATTTCTCCAGAATATCATGGACCTACTGGTGAATATGTTGGATGTGCTCAATGAAGTTGTTTGCCTTACCTGTTTTAGACTAGACATGAGCCGAATCTACGTGACTAGCTGCAAATGGCATGGCCACATTAATGGGACATAGTGGCTAGAATCCCAAGCCCACTTGAAAAGGGTTGTGGCTAGTTGTAGCTGAGTTGAACATAGGGGAGGCCCTTGTCCCATGTGCATGGATGCTTTGAGTTGTACATGCACAGAATGTGTACAATCATCCTACTGACAACCTTTATCTGGCCATCAGTTTGAGGATGGAAGGTTGTGGACTTAGTGATTTTGGTGTCGAGCATCGACGAGAGACTAGACCAAAATGTACTGAGGAACTTGTTGTTCTAATCGGAGATGATAGACTGTGGGATCCCAAAGTATACCCACACTCATTCAAATAAGAGTTTAGTAGTGGCTTCTGTTGTGATATTCTTCTTACAGATAGCCATAGTGGCCATCTTTGAGAACCCGTCAACGACCACAAAAACACAGTCATTTCCATGCTTAGTGGAAGGGAGGCCTGACATGTAATCCATGGAGATGGATTCCCAAGGTCAACTAGGGGTAGGCAATGGGGTATAGAGGCCTTGCTTCTTTATGGTATCCCAGAATGAATCCCAAGTGGGTGTGGCTGAAAATAGTGAGCCCGTACTTTCATTCTTCTGCTTGCGGTAGGTTTCCCACCAGTCCTTGACATCGGGGGCTCCTTTGAGAATAACGAAAACAATCTTTTCCCAACTCGAAAATTGATGAACAGAAAAGTACCCATCTAGTAGATTTAACCATTTATCTATGACATCTCTGTCTATATGACCCTCGAAGATGGGGATTTCAAAATTAACTTGTACCTTAGATGGTGTGGTGCTTCCAGAGTAGTTGTTGGAAGCCGATGCGTCACCTCTGGGAAGCTGTTGAAGGATCTGTGCAAAGCTGTCCATCATCGCATTCATTTGTCGCTCGAGGGCTTCTTCAAGCAAGATTTTGATAGGATCTCCTACCCCCTTGTCTTTATTTTCATCCGACATGGAAGTTCATTGGGATTTGTGAGGCTGGTCTTGCAAAGGTTCGACCAATTCAAGCCCTAACTCCTTATATCCCGACCTCATTGGGGACATGCAAAGAAAAACACAGAAAAAGCAGACCACTTTCATACCATTGATCCATATTTAAATAGGAACGCAACAAAATACAGAGATAACCATATACACAAAGATGTAGTGGAAATAATACTTCATTTCATTAATGTAAAATACTGAAATAGGCTTACAAACAGAAATGGAAATAAACTAGCTAGGGCAATGATAGCTTATCTCTGAGAAGAGATGGGGCAACTACATGCCTTTGAACTGTGTTACAATGAGCCTCGAAGGCCTATTTATTATTGAGAAACAATGGAAAACCCTAAACATCCAAAAACCTAACCCTAGAAGATGAAACACCAAATTGTGGGCCCCGTTTGGGTAAATTGGTACATCAACTTCCCGGGGTCGTAACTTTGGCATACAATCTTCATTTGATGCGCACAGTATCTCGTTAGAAGATCTATCCAACAACTACAACTTTGGGAAGAGCAAAACTGGTTCATGGACCCATGTTACTCCTAGCTTTCCCAAAAAAAGTCATTTAGGGCCTCAAAACGGCTCCGGAAGTTTAGGACCCGAAAAACTCCTAAAAATAGTAAATTGTGCTACAATTAAGGAAACTGAAAAGCTGAAAGAAACAATGGTGGGGGTCCAAGTGGACTTGGTAGGCAGCCACCAATATCCACCTGGATCATGGACGGATCAAATAGAATCATTTTCACAGCAGCAAGGACCCCAGTACATACTAATTGAATATGGCCACAACATTCGTCCAAGGTGCATAGAAAAAATTCCCTTGGGGCTTCGATAACTACCTCAACAATGGTGGGACAAAGTGATTGAAACTATGATGTTACCTGGTCAACCTGTGTATACAACTCTTGATTTCTCTTACACAGTTGATCTCTCTCGGCTGTGAGAGAGATGATTTTCTACTTCTACTGCTCATGTTAGGAAGCAAGTTCACTATGAATATTCTTCCTCTACTGTGCTGGCTGATGAATGAATCCAAACAACTGTGTAGGGGACTCATTGTGAAGATTTTTCGGCTACATAGTGGAGGAGTGCAGTTATCTTCACTACAACAGTTGGCCACTAGCAACAAACTTGTCACAGTAGCCTTGGAGCGAGGTTGCTTGCTGCGAGGGTTATACAAATTGAGGTGTTGGAGGAATAATAAGTGGTTGAGGAACAACAAGAAAATTTAAAGACAATGGAGTGTGAAGTAGTTCAATCGTTGTAACCAATGGGTGTAAGGCGACAGGAACTTCGCTCAATAGTGGTACCGACCCCAAAAATAGTGATATCATTGACATGGTGTTGCTTTCTCCCCCAGGGAGTGTCATGGTCGGACTCAGTCGATCTCCATACCTTAAGTGCCTATTCGAGTACTAGAGGTGATGGGGAGTGATAATGTTGTCGAGGTTGAGTCCATATGTGGGGATGGATATTGTGAGCAAGTTGAGACAATAGACTTAGAAGGTGGCTTTTCTTAGACAATGAGGGAGGTCATGGTAGTCTGGGTCCCTCATCAGTGAGGTCAACTACAGTCATGATGGGCATGGATTTTTACTTCTTTGCAGTGGGGAGCTTGGTGATTTTTAGATGCCTAGTCTTAGGAATTGATGGCTTATATTGTCAGTGAGGCCCTATAGGAGGGATAACAACAACTAGTGGTGTAGTGATTATCATATTATGTTGTGAAAATCCTTGCAAATCAACACACTAAAAGGCCTCACCTCATGAACCAGTTAAGCTTGCAATGGTCTACTTAATGGAACTCATATTTTTCTTCATTTGGGTGACCATTGGTTAAAATTCCTACTCCACCGACAACTTTCGAATGTCGAAGGTTGCATCTTCTCTCAATGGTTGCACTACCATTCCCCTGAAAAATTATTTGTATCTGCCTTTTTCTTTCTCGTAAGAAACTCCTCGCCATGACCCAACTTTTGCGTGGAATGCTCCAGTTGTTAATGTGGACTTTTGTTCCCACATTTGGAAAGTGACTAGATGGACATAGTGTGGCTTAAGTGTTGTCATTGTCACCCCAAACACGATCACCTCTAAGTATTCATTAAGAAGTGCCCTGGGAATCCTTTCAGTGGCCCTTATGACCACTACCATTTTAACATACCACTCATAGAAGGCTTCTTCATGGATTTCTTTATTAGTGGGGTCCCCTGATGTTCATCATGGTGTGTATCTAAGAGCATAAATTCGTTCTTCAGAAATCTATGCCAAGTCCCTTCTTGGCAGAGAGCACCACTCCCACATTGCTAGGGTCATGATCAGATAGTTGAAAATAAAATTAGTGCTTCCTTTGTACACATCCTCGCATGCCTCAAACAGTTCATTCATTAGGAATTCAAACTGATCTAGTGATTCCCCTTCTATGTAGTTCTCCGCAATTGAAATGGTGTCCATAGTACATTCGTTTCTTGAAAATTTATGCATCACCTTCCTGGTGATGATATAGCAAGAAAATATAATGTGGTCTTTATTCATCAAGTCAATATTTTCTCCCTTCTCACCTCACTTGGTGTCGTATCTACTATAATAGTTGTTATCTCCCTCCTTTTCTTGCTTTGAAGTTGTCTAAAATGTCGTTGAGACTACATTTCCTATGGCGGATAACCTCATAAGCCATTGAATGTCATCTACATGAATTGGGTATTCTCTTTCTAGCCAAAGCAACCCCCCTGCATCCTACTGATTAAAAATTTCATGCAAAAACGCATTGCAGCAAAAGTCATGCCAAACACAGGAAAACTTCTCAAGTTTATCAGCATTGATCGATGAATTCCCCTAATTCCCCCTTGGCTCTAGTCACCTTTGTCCCATATTCTTTTGTAATTGTATTTTTGTACACTTACCGCTTGAGTGTTGGGAATTGGAAACAATCTGATAGGTCATTGTACACTGACATGGCTGTTATCACCCCAAGAAACTCTCCTAGGTTGTATATCAGAGATGCTCGGGAACATTACAAACTCAACAAAATGTTGGATAAATGGTGGATGAATGAAAGAAATGTTGCATATTCAAGCTAGATAACCACTTCTACTATGCTTAACCCGAGACATGGGTGAACACCCCCAGACTATAAGGCTTTAGACCACCAATTACTCATAGTTTGAGGATTAAGTGGAAATGGAGAATACTAATCACACCAGTAGATGCACAGGACCCTGTGATGGCCAGCTACAACCAGTAAAGAGGTCTGTAAATATGTTTCCTAATACACAGATAGGATGACAGTTCTCTGGCATTAAAATAACAGAAACCTGCATACAAATTCAATGATACATGCTAGATCAAAAAACATAGGTGGGATGATAGCCCCTCTAATGCTAAACTTCTACAACACATGAATAAACGCATAACAGGCACAGCCTCGAACAAAGAAGAAGAAGTGGACAGTGAGCAATTAACAGCAAAAGAAGCTTGCATTAGCTAAAAACTGAAGACCAGATGCTGCAGGTATCACAATAGTTACAGTCTCCAGAAGTTGAAGGTTACAACAAAATAACATTCATCAACCTATTAAATTCTGTCTTCTGGATATATATAGAGGTTGGTTTACAAAATTGCTCTGCTGTGCTATGCGAGGAAGGATAATAATGGGACAACAACCATATTAATTCTTTGGAATGGGCCTCTGCTACACTCTGCCTGCATTAATGGATGATTTAGAGATTCTCTAGCATTCTGTTGTCCTGCTTGGGCAGATGAAGTACTAATGGATACAAGCGAATAACCGTGTTAACTTCTCTAGGTTGTCCAATTTGTCCTTCGGCCATTCTCTTCTTTAAATGCAGTTGGTGAGGAGTAATGGTGCAAAGTGCTGGATCTAGCCTTCTTCCTCCTTCAAGAGCACAAAACAGGTTAAAGGCGTAAAGACAGTATGGTGGAGGCATGCATAGGGCAAGAATAAATAATGGCTGTCAGATCATGAAAATCAACGGCGAAGATCAACTTGGAATAGCCGGGAGAAAACAGAATCGGTTGAACGAGGGCCGTTGGATCGGGGGCGGCAGATCCAACGGCTGACGGGACCGGATGGTGCACGAAGATTAACGGGCGGGGGATAAGCGGTATCAGGTAGCAGGCTGTTTTCCCACACTGCCTATAGGGGGTAAGCAGTATCCATAAATTGTCGCACGATCTAGTCAAAACACAACGTGTGGCATCCCGAAACTATCACCCCCGCGGGTTAACGCACGTGCAAATCCCATGATTGTGGATGCGTCAACTGTCAGATTTGCGCTGAATAGTCAGATGACAAGGAAAGAGCGCAAAGTTTAACATGCGGGCTAGGGCGACAGGGACCATTGGATCGGGATGATCAACGGTTCCGATTTCAAAAGTGACAGAGGATTAAAATGGTGTGAGTTCCTGTTTTAAGTGCCCAAACTAAATAAACATGGTTTATGCGGGTTTTTGGGAATAAAGCAGAAATAGTAGGTTTAAGGGGAAAAAAGGATTCACACTGAGTTTCAAAAGAAAATAGGGAGAAACAGGGAAAGAAAACATTCTGTAGGAGAATGAAGGAAAGTGGGGAATGAAGATTTTGCAGAGAAACAGAGACAACAGAGGTTAAGAGGGTGTGAGGAAACCGAGTGATTAAGGAGGAGAACGACCGCTGTGAGCACCCTTCTCAACATAAACCAACTATCAGTCTTGAATATTACCTTTTAAGAACTGAAGTTTATAGTAGAGCTAACAGTGGCCTTGTCATGTTTTACATACATCAGCTCTCTGACTATAATTCTTGTTTCCACCCTGTCTTTAGGAATTGAAATTATTGGCTTCATCATCTTGTAGAGCCACTAATAAACTATAATCACTTAAGGCTGAAAATGAACACTTGGGTGATAGTGCCGAGGATGAGACTGTGGCTTGGAGGATTCTACCACATGAACTTGAAATGCTAAGAACTTCATCATCTCCATGCAAATTAAGCAAACCAACTTTGAAACGAAGTTTCTAACTAGACTTCCTAACTAATTACTACGTAAAATTTCCCTATGTATACTCGAACATGTTAACCAGTCATCCGCTAATATTTCCTTAACTTGGATGACATATTTTGTGAAAAGACAAGGTGGAGAAAATGGGTAATAATGTTAGTGTAATGGAAGATGTTTAGGATTTAATTTTTTCTATAACGAAAAATATCATATGGAAATTTGGTCTGCTAATGGTATTATTTCCCAAATATTAAGGAAAAGACACTTCATACATGTCAATGACCTCCTCTTGCCCACAATTAGTTATGGTGTGGTGACATGGATGTCACAACTAAAACTAAAACTCTAGGTTTGTTTTATTGGAAATAAACTAACTAACAAATTGATTGATCAACTCATACCCACTCTCATAACTCTACCTACAGTCTCTTTATAGAGACTTCATCAATGTCAAATATGAATGTTTGGTTGGTGGAAGGGTTACAGGCTTGCACCCTTAACCTGCCCTAGAAGTAGTATCCCATCTAGTTGTGTGAACTTCACCGCTCGTGACTCTTGATCTTCGCAACTAAGAAAGGTCCTAATCAGTGCATTTATAGCTTGCACGAAATGTTTTGGAACTTGTTGTCATATAAAAGACCCTTTCCCCTGATCGTGAAGGATTTATTCTTGATGTGTCTGTCATGTCATGATTTCTACCTTAGTTACTCGACTGATTCATGAAAGTCTGCTAAGAGCCTGACCTCATTCAGTTTTGATAGTTCCTCTAGTCTCTTCTATAGTGACTCATCTTCTGTCATCCTTGTTGCTTGGGAAATGAAGATGCTAGGGATTGTGAAATCTGTAGGCACAATGGTTTCTTGTCCATATACCAACTAGAATGGCATTTTCTTGTGTAATCTCTTGACTATTTTGTGGTACGTCGAGAGCGTGGTTGGAACTCCATCCCAAATATCTCGATTTGTCAAGAAAACCTTGGTTAAGCCCTTCTCAAGTATCTTGTTAAATTCCTCTACTATTCCATTACCTTGTGGATTATATGGGCTACTATTGTATTGTTGTATGAGGAAGTTCTACAATAGAGAGGTGACTATTTCATTAATGAAATGAGTTCCTTGGTCACTTGCTAGGTTTCTTGGGCACCCAAACCTTGAGACAATATTTTAAAAAATGGATCTTGTAGTCGTTTCCATTGTAGAGTCTTTCACTAATGCTACCTTAGACCATCTCGTGAGGTACTTAGTCACTATGATGATGTACCTTGCCTGGGTGTGACATGTCGGCAGATTCATCAGACCGATGAAATCAACTGGCCACTTTTCAAAGATCTGTAAAGTGCATAAGGGTTGTAGTGGGAGTTCATCGAGATGAGATGGTTTCCCAACGCTCTCGCACACATCGATCCTTTAGCATATTCCTTAGTGTCCTTATATACTGTTGGCCACAATAGCCTTGCTTGCAAAACATTACTTGCAATTTCCTTCTCCCCTAAGTGGTCACATGCGACTCTAGAGTGACAATCCCACAGAACTTCTTGACACTCATGCTCGAGGACACATTGCCACAACACATAATCCAACAAAAACTTGTACAAGTGACCTGTGATAAGCTAATCGACAGCTACTCACACGACCATGTATCTCCTTTGCGTCATTTTGTACTCTTCTAGACATTTCCCTGTGGCCAGGAATGTTGTAATCTCTTATAAGTATTTAGGTATTGCTTCCACTCTGAATAGATCGACATCAAGTAATTGATCATCTACGGAGCCCCCACTTTCCCCCAATTCCAATATAGATAGGTGATCAAGCCTGACATTCAATCGACCTGGTTTGATGATTACCTCGAATGTGAAATCCTAGAATAGTGGAAGACATCTGCATATTGTCCCTTCTAATACTAGCTTGTTCACTAGGTATTTCAATGTTGAGTGATGTATCAATAACTTGAACGGGGGCCCTCAGGGTGTAGTGCCTAAACTTTTATAAGGAATACACCATGGCGAATGCTTCTCTTTTAGTCGTGGTGTAGTTTTTCTCTGCGGTGGACAACTTCCTGCTGGAAAGGTAGATGTGATGGTGCAAGTTTCCTTCTCCTGGTTGCACCATCACTATCCCGAGATTAATGCCATATGCATCTATATGTACATAGAACTTCTTATTCCAATCAGGATATATTAAAATTGGAGCACTTGCTAGCTTCTCCTTTAGTATATTTAATGCAGCTTGAGCATCTTCTGACCAAGTGAATGCTTCTGCTTTCCTAAGAAAATTTTCCACTGGGGCGGTGATGGAAGTGCAGTTACAGATGAATCTATGATAGTACCCTATGTGGGCCCACATTGATCGTAACTTCTTCACATTCACTGTTGTGTCCATGTTTATAATTGCCTCAACCTTAGCAGGGTCCATGCAGTCTCCATCCTTGCATACAATGTGGCCTAGCAGTGTGCCAAATGGAACTGTGAATATACACTTCTTCAGGTTCAACGAGATCTATAATTTCCAGTAATGATCAAACATTACCCCGATTAGGATTTTGTGCTTCTTCAACAGGATATATACTATTCAATAATCCAAGTATACCTCCATGCATTTATGAATGTAATCTCTGAATGCAGTGATGACAATCCAAGAGAATATGGTAGGCACATTCTTGAGGCAAATGGCAGCACGTGGTAAGCATACGACCCCCACTCTATCGTGAAATTTGTCTTCCTCTTGTCCTCTTTAGTTATTCTAACTTGATGGTACCATGAAAAATTGTATTTCAAGGAGTATTCTTAATTCCCTGCAACATTGTCTAGGACCTCATTGCTGAAGGGTGTGGGGAATGTGTCATACATGCAAGCCTTGTTAAGGCTCCGATAGTCTACACAAACCCTTATGTCTGTGGCATCTTTCTTATTCTGTATTACTATTAGGTTGACCCATTCTACCTCATCAAAGGGGAAAATAAGTCTTGCTTCAAACATTCTTTCTATTTCCTTCTTGACCTTCTCCTTTACTCTTGGGTTCACCCTGTATGGTTTGTGCTTCACTGGATTAGTGTCAGGTTTCAATATTGGTGGCCACCAACCTATTCCACTTTGACACTGACCATTGTTTGTTTCAGTTTTTCAGTTTCCTTAATTTTAGAACAGTTTACTATTTTTGGCAGTTTTTTGGGTCCTGAAGTTCCGAAGTCGTTTTGTGGCCCTAAATGATGATTTTTGGGAAAATCACTAATAGCAGAAAATGTAGTCCTTAGAAGGATATTTCTAACAAGGTATTATGTGAGTGGAACAAACATTGTATGCTAGAGTTACGACCGCAAGAGGTTGATGTACCAATTTACCTCAATGGGGCCCACAGTTTGGTGTTTCATCTCCTGGGGTTAGGTTTCTTCATTTTTGTGGTTTTCCAGTGTGTCTAAATAATAAACAGGCGCTCAAGACAAATTGTAACATATTTCAAAGGAATGTAGCCACCACATCTCTTCTCAAAGATAATCTACCATTACCTGATGTAGTCTTATTTCCATTATGTTTGTAAGCATATTTCAGTACCTGATATTAGTGAAATGAAGTGTTATTTCTACTGCATCTCTATATACATGGTTATATCTATAATTTTTTGCATTCCTATTTAAATTTAGATCACGTACTACCATCAGAAATAAAAAATTTCACTTTTCGTGTCTTCATCTCAGTAGTCCCCTATTGACGACATCTTGGGTTTAACCTTCCTACCAATGTTGCACCTCTGAAACTTTATTGGGAGAAAGTGTGAAGCATCTATTATGATTCCTTCATATATATTCCTCTCCCCTTCAGTCTCATGAAATGTAAGGTGCCTCAAAACTTCCAGGTCGTCCTCCTCCAAATCTGCATTCACCTTCCCGCAGGCCATGGCTTCTGGGTATCCTTACTCATAAAAGTATTGTAGGAACCTGTCATTGATGCATCCTTCTAATAATTAGCCTGGGGTGAAGAGGATCCTTTTAATGGAATACAGATCCTTTTTTAGTCATCTATCACTATATTTAAATGAGAAACTGTTACTAAATTTTTCTACCAAGGCATCCCAATTGCCTGTTTGTCTTCGTATCTCTTCTAGTATGTACCACACTTGAGGGACTGTACCTAAGTTGTGTATGAACATGTGTAGCCTTAATTCCTTCATAACACTTTCTCTATTCCATCTGTTTGTGCAATACTCCATGTGTTGTCAGGGATCTGAGTTCCCCCTACATTTTTCAATCTCTTATGGGTGATCCCCCACCTACTTATATATTTCCCTCATGGCCCTATTGATTCTTCCCTAGTCCTAGAGGTGGTTATGGTGTAGTCCCCACTAGCATGATGGGGTTGGTTATAGTGCAACATTTAATAATGGTATTTTGTGGCTTTCCCTTATAGTTGTTTCAACTTTACTAAGAAATACATCTACTGAATTTATTCCATTTAAATTGGGAAAATCCCTTACCTTTGTTCCGATCAAGTTGATGCAGCATATCATAGAACATCGTCTAGTATTAACTTCGTATCCACCTTGCTACCAAGCATCCCATGCCACCTCAAAGCCAACCTCTGATCTCTGTATACTCCTTCAGTTGACTGATCCTTTTGATGTGGGTTTGATGTAATCTTCTCACTTTCCTATTGCCATCCAGTAGAGCTAGTCTAGTATCCCTAGGTCATTTATGTCGTCTACTATTTATTTGAATCCAGGTCCGTAGTATGGGTCTAGTGGTTTGATGAATAATACTTCTTCCACTCCAAAGATCATCTACTCCTTCTTTAGGTCAATAACGACATCGTTTTCATAGGCCAAGTCAATACCTAATAGTGTCGGGTAAGGATGTCTCCCATGATATCAATCAGTTCAAAATCCATGTGTGTCTTCACCCCCGCCACATCTACTTTTATATCCTCTAGATTTCTAATGGGATGTATACAATAGTGTTTAGCCATTCGCAATTGGATTGTTGAGAACTTCAATTATGGTTTTTCTAGTGCCTCACATAACTTCCTTGGTGGGATATTAACGTCAGAATATAGGTTTAACATCTTGTCTTAATTTTAAACCTCATGAGCCATTCATCAATCCTAAACTCCCTACCCATTTTGTTCTTATTTCTCTTGACTCACCTTATGTGTTTTTCAGGAAAGTTCACCGAGACATTCCATTCTCTAGTCTCCTCCTCCAAAAGGACTTCTTTCAAACTTTTGTGTAGCTCCCATGGCATATGATCATTATTGACAATTTGCAAGAAATACCTAAGCCATTCCTCAATTGGTTGAGAAACAATCAATTTTGTAAGGTTGGGCATATTATCCTTCTAAGACTTTGTCAAATTTTTAAATAGTTTTTCCGCCTCCTGGTAGTATTTCTTTTGTTATCCAGGGTTGTATGACTGCGTTGGTGATGCCACAGAAACGATCGTTGGCTAGTCTGAGGTACCCTAGTTAGCCCCCATTTTCTTACTGCCATTAGTGACTGTGTTTGTGTCAGACAGTGGAGATATCTCAATAATCCTTGGTTTCTCATTGATCAGGTTTTTCCCTCGTTGACTAGTCTATTCTTCCCACCTTTCGATCAGCTCATGGAAATCCTCCGTTGCATGGGTGTTTACCCTACATTGGGATTACCATAGTCTTCTTAGTAGGGAGTAGTCCTAAGCAACATGTCCATACTAATCATAGTTATAGTAGTGCATAGGCCCCGTGGTCCCTGCTCTACCTCCTCTTGTTCCTCCTCTTCCTTGTCACCCACGATCAATTTCATTGACCTTGAATGTTGACAAGTCTAGCCAATAAGACAATGCATCTAGTGGCCGACACTCATTTATGACATGGGTCGTAGAGATGCATAACTTACAATAATTATTATTTGAGACATTTGAATATTTCTTCAGTATCAGGCATAAGCGCGGTGAGTTTCCATATACCCTACACACTTCATAGTATTCTGGTGGGTTTTGGCTTGTGAATGCACCTTGAAATCCTATTGCCATGACCCCTACCGTGGGTGGGTTCCCCAATGGTCCCACTGGACCTAATGCGGCACCTACGCCCCTCAACCTTGGGCATTTTGTTGCAACATGACCCTCGACTAGGCAGTTGGTACACCACACGTTTGATCTCGCAGGTCGGGTTTGCTGTAAACATTTCAACTTTTGTGTTAAGATAGAAACCAGGTGTTGTAGAACCAATATAGAGGGATTATGTGACATGGATCCACCCTAGTACTCATGCATATATCCAACCATAGCCTCTATGTGGATAGCCTGCTCTAGGGCATCCTGTCTTGTCTCAATATTGTGTTGCATTAATGGCATCTAGGTGAGGGGTAAAAATGATTTGATGAACCAATCCTATGGTGATTTAGATCGATTGTGTAGTTGAGCTTACCAATTGCATCTTTGAACCTATGCATTAGCTCCGAGGCAGTCTCTCCCTCTCGCTAGTTGATCTCCCACAAATTCAACATCCCTTGCTAATTTGTCTAGGGGTGCTTGAACTCTTGTACAGTGTTCCTCTTAATCTCATCTATAGTCGGGCTCTGGTGTAACTCTACACATTTTATAAACCACCGAAGGGCTCGTTCCCTAAGAGTTTTCTCGAACTATATTAGATTCACATTGTCAAGCATCTGACAAGCCCTCTATATCGCCTCACATAGGTACCAGTGTTGTTCTGCATCTTCGTTTCCTCTGCCAGAGAATTTTATGTATCTTGTAAATTATCCCACCATACTACACTATGTTCAAGATAAAAGGACAAAGTCTTGGTTTCCCAGATGTTAACATTCTTGTAAACCAATATTAATATTGCTATTATTTCCACTACTATTAGCAGTACTAGTCCTATATTTAACATGCACTATATCCACTCTTATCACCTAAAGTAACTTAAAAACAAATTTACTAGGGTTATTGTAGAGTACCATGGGAATATTGGGGGGAATGCTACCAAAGCCTTTTGGGTTTATATCTTCAATTATTTCTGACACAACATTATTCTTGAATATTCTTCTCATCACAAAGCAAATCTCATCCTCCATGTCTTCCTCGGGGTTACAGTCACCATCTCCATCTGACCCATTAACCGCAACTCGGGAGGGACGGATCATATCACCCTTTGGACTTCCAGTCATCCTTACTATAACTATCCCTTTCGCCTTATTATCCTCCCTTATGTATCTCTCCTATGGACTCTTCAACATGATTCTTTCTTGGTGTAGTCCCTCTGGTTTCCCTCTAGTCGCTTGCATGGCTCTCTCTTTCCACTTCTCTGCTATCTACACTCTCTTCCATGCTCTTACCTCCCTATCTATGAATCTTCTACATCCATCCCTCTAACAATATCCTACTCCCCCTCTTTGTAGAATTTCTCCCCTTAGGTCCTCCCACTAGTACTAGGGATTTAGGCTAGCATGCTTTAACCTTGTAAAGGAATAAAACCTTCTTCCACCATTAAAACATTAATCTAGAGAGGTATTTCTTTTAGTAGCTTCCCTCTTAACCCAGTTCGGAACTCAACGTCAGCCTTCAAGAAGGATTGGTGGCATTCTTTTGTGAAATATACCGCATTTCCTTATAGGGTAGTTTTCACCCAAAAGTATATTGCTCTTGTCATACATGGGTGAAGATGGTGGAGGGCCGCGACATCTGTGGGAATCCAATCGCAATGAGCTATTGTCTATCCTCCCATCTGATCCTTCACTTGTAGTCTCCACAACCAGTTTTACAATTCCTCTAGGAAATTAGCCTAGAAGATCTCATATTGATCACATGCAAATTCTAAATATAAAATTTCATCGTTCACTTTCGTAACAACTCAGTTTTGAAGTATCGCTTGCTCGGATACAAACCGATTCGCTTTCTCATCACACCAATTTTGTATGGCATTATTAAAACTCCTTGATACCATATTCTGACCCCCCTTTTTTATTTCAGGTCCCATCAACATAACCATTTGTTGGCATAGAATTGACAATATGGGAGAGACCCTAGGTTCAGGCATAAGGGGCCAACAAGGCTATGTTCTAGACCAGAGAAACGCCGACATTTTCACCTTACATAGAGAGGGTAAGGAGTCTCACTCGATACATGCCACGATTGAAGTTAGAAGGGGTAGAATGAGGCACCAAGGTAATCACAACCAACAAACGATATTGACACATAACAATCAATCATCCACATTAATCCAGCCATATTGTTCTACTCATATCCTCTTATGGAACCATACAACCTACATGCATACATTCAAAAATTTTAAAGAACCAACATAGAACTCAAGAGCACATTGTTGATCTGAACTGTCTCTTTCATTAAGATTAACATAAGGAAATACATAAAGGATTAAAAGAAGATTAAAGTGTGATCATCAAGAACATAAGTAAAATAACCCACATGAACAAACATAGATGGGACAAGGAATGATTCACGCCTTTCTACAACTTAGGAAGGCTCCACCGATCCATCACTCACTCAACTGATCAACAACCAGCCATTTATCGCCCTCAATTCATCCTTTTATCTTCTACTCTATGCTCAAACTACCACTTCCACCTATCTTCCACTTGACTGACTTTATCCTTAGCTGCCTTTTCTCTCCCCTTACCCAGATGCTCCTGCTCTTCTCAGCCACCTTCCCACAACTACCATTTCCCTTATGGTTCTTGTTCACCCCCTTGCTTGTCAGCTCTACAACCCAATAGTCATCCTCGAGACCTTTCCCTAGATTTTATTTCTAGTAAAACCCATAAGGAAGGACCCATCATTTTTACATTACTTCTTTCATGACAATTTTCTATAAAATCATCAATAATAATACTCCTCCAAGAATTTTACTAAAGCTTCAATCTCTTTTACAATTGAGAAAATATCTGAATGTTGGAGATTGGTTCTTATTTGAAGAGTATGTAGAAATCATATTACATGGAGCGAAGATACCATGATACATGATTCCTTATTTTTTGCCCATGAGAATATTTACATTGGAATTTATTAGACAAATCTAGAATGTAGATCAAGTACAATTTGTCCTTGCTAGGAAAGGATTATTGTTTAAATTACCCATAGATGTTGTCCCCTTTATTATAATTAATAGTCACGACATAAAGGAGATTAAGAAAAGGTTGCAAGAAATGAACTTTCATTGAGGGGAGAAGTGGCACTATGATCCACACCAGGTAATTTCTAAGAGGAGGTTGGAAATATCTTGTGCATCCATGAACTAAAGCCAAAACTTCAAAAATTGGAGAAATGTGGCTTGGTAGATATGTGAGAGTATGGAGGTAGAAATACCTCATCCTACTAAAAAGGGATTGAAAAAAAATGTTGTTGATGTCAGGGATCTTAATGGAGAAATTTCTTAGGGTAGTAAGAAAGCAATAATGATAGGTGAGACAAAATTTGAACAATTCATGGAAAGGCATTCAAGTGAGGTTGGTTTTCAGTAGTAGCTGGGAGGGATCTCTGCCATCATCTCCAATTGCAGATGAAGAAAAGAACAATTCCTTGAACATTTTAAAATATACTCATCAGTAAATTGAGGAGAGGAACATGAAGATAAAGTCTAATTCTATGGTTCAACTTGAATCTCAATCCATTTCTCATGATGAAACTAGACCTCTTTCAGGTATGGATTTGGAAGTAAACGAGTTTATATTTTCTTTCACTCATCCCTAGAGCTATTCAATTTCCTCCTTTGTATATTTTAGAACAATTAATCTATTTTTAAAGAATAAATACATTCCATTTCTAGGTAAAATAAACCTGCACAAACAAAGAAGGGAGGAAATATATAATGATCTCAGCAAAACATCACTAGCAGTAAGGAAGACAAAGGATTTATTGGGAAAAGTGAGATCATCTAAGTTTGGAAAGGGCTAGTTACTAAGCTCTTCACAATCATAACCAAGAGTATAAGAAGTTGATAATCAATCTTGGGGTAAACCCAATGTATAAAGCAACAATTTGGTCCTTGATACAAAGTTCGAAGTCTGAAATCTAGTCCATAAGGATGAAAATGAAGCTACCTCCAATAGAGCATGTTCAAGATCCAGAAGTGGCTCAGATAAAGAAAGAAAAATAAATCCTGACTCATGAGTTACTTAGAAGAAATAAGGAAATATAAATTCTTAAGGAGCTTAATGCATATCTGCAGCAAAAGATAGACAAGCATGTCTACGCAACACAGTTTGATTATGAAAGCCCAACTGAAAATATTATTGGTGGTTTGATAGAGCTAAATATCTGAGAAGATGAATATAAGAAACTACACATAAATTTGGATGATGCAAAATACAAAACGAAGCATAAGGAGGGACACTTGAACATGGCTAGAGAGAATGCAATTGAGCATCACAATAAATACAAGTCAACATGTGATGAAATCGAAGAACTCAAAGAAAAGCTAATGGGGAACATGTGTGTTATTCAAGCAAGAGAGATCATATAGAATTGTATCACTCAGAAAATCAAAGTAGTTTGGGATCACATGGTAGTCATAACTAAAGAAAAAGAAACGTTTAGGGCCTCTAAAGCCATAATCTACACCAATAAATTTAAATCACATGAAAGTGAAAAATTGTGTAAAAGAGTCATTGATTATCTAAATGATAAGTCTTCTAGGAGTTAAGCACAATATACATTGTAGACATAACAATTGTGGTGTCAGAAATATGCAAGATGGTGTAGAAGAACATGTACAGGAAACAACTAGAAACCAGATTATTACGAAGTCAGGGAATGTGTGTCAGCTTTTAATTCCACTTTTGACAAGAAAGTTAAAATGGGGTTACCTTGATGTTGGGATCAACAAGGAAAATTCCTTTCTTGGGAACAATATTAAATATTGTTGGCGGAAGAAAAAAGTAAGATCACTATATCTCATCAGAAAACAACAATCTTCAAAGGAGCTATAATCGTGAAGTACTTACAGAGGGACTTCCATCTATTATGTTTAGTCAAAAATTTATTCACTGGGAAGGCCACATACACCAAGGTAACCAACTTAAAATGGCCTTAAACATAATGTTACAGACTTAACCCTATGGAAGAAGTTTTAGAGCTTGATTTCTCCAATGAATGTTCGAGTTGTGCAACCTGGAGATTCATCAAGCAAGCGTCATGTTGCATAAGAGTCCCAAGTTATCGAATGATTATTTTTAAATATTTTCATTTTTTGGAAAATGCATAATTTTTGTAATTCTAAGAGTTATAAATTTCAAATAGTTTAGTATTTTAATTTTCATGAGGACCGAATGGTTAAGGAGCAGTTGTGACCGTTGATAGTTTTTATAACTGTTTTCAATGTAAAAGTTCCTTTCAAAGAAGATCAAGGAATGAGTTTTGGGGTTCTGAAATTGGCCTAGAGAGAGAATGAGTTTTGGGGTTCTGAATTTGGCCTAGAGAGAGATTTTTGTTGTGAAATGTACAAGATTTTCTTAGAGAAGTAATGAAATTTCAAAGAGGATTCCAATTGTTTGTTGATTATGCCATGTGTCACGTTCTATGTAAGTATTTTGTGTATTTTTATTCATTTGTGTACTTATTTAATTATATAATTCCACTTAGTTTACTAAATACATATATAAGATTTATGTTTAATTGTTGTTATTCCACTTTCAAAGTTTCACACTTAGTTTAATTAATTTTCTATTTATCATTTAGTATGTGACATCAAATGCAAAACATGCATACTAAATTCAAAACCTTCCGTTAATGAAATGCAATTGAAAGCACTTATGATAATTTGGAATTTCCTTCCACTTCGGAAATGATTCAATCTCTAGGGTTGGTCCAGCTTTATATTTTGGAAAGTAGAGACAAAAATTTATACAAAAGAATGTTGGTCTCATGTCAATAGATCCCCTATGGTGAATGCTCACCAACTGAGTACATAAACCATTTTTATCTTAGCTTACCTACCTATCACTTATTTCCCTTTCCAAATATCAATAGTTATTTTAGAAGAAAATATAAAATAAGAATAGTAGTCTACTATGTTCTAAAAGTGAGGATGTTAAATTCATGCTACGAAGTGAAAGGAAATAAACACAACTTTTTTCAAAGCACCAAATATATAATAAAATAATAATAGTTATAAAACTAGATGAGGATATATGAATCTAAGCATGAAATAAGAACTAAAATCATTCAAGGGAATAACATAATCTTTGACCAAAACAAATCCAAAACTCAAAACTCAACAAAAAGCCCAAAACACAAGAAACATATACATCATTAAGACTTTCCAAGATATCTGAGCTAGACATCAAGGTAGTTTCATGTAATTGAATGAGCCAATAGTTGATTTGAATTAGTCTTGTTAAATTAGTTATTTATAATTTAATACTAGTTATTTGAAAGAAATAGATCCCAACTTCATCAAAAACAGCTTCATTTCCTGTCAAAGATAAGAAACAAACAATGTAATTATTAAATATGAAACACCAATCTTAAAATAACACACATTAAAGAAATGTAGTTGCATCTTAAAATGAAAAATAAAAATATAAAACATATTTTTAGATGAAATTGACATATACTAATCTTACATGATCAATGGAACATGTATACCAAAATAACCGTCCCCTCACATATATCAAATTATATTAGGTCTTAGGGTATATCAATTTCCCATCTCTAATCTTGGTCATTTTCTACATTGTTAACATGATCTTTTGGAAATGAAATGTCCTCAAAAACATTATGTTATGTATCAAGCTCATTACATATTGTTTCTATATTGGTTTCTATGCTTCTATCACAATCTTATCGTCAAAGATCTAGTTTTATTTCATATGGAAAATTGTTATTGCCATGCTTTGTTACATATAATATTAAACATCTATCAGCATGAAATGTATCTTTTCCTTCCTAGATGAGTGCTATAATTGGCACTAAATTCATGTATTTCCTATACGATCAAGGCAATGGAAACATGATAGTGTTGGGTAAGAGGGAAGTTCCCATGAATATGAGTTTGAATTACACTCCCTTGTTAAATAAGTCCCAATCACCTTCATCCTTGGAAAGATTCAACGATTTATATTACATTGGCCTAAAAGGAGGAAGTATTGCTGGAAAATCCTTGACACTACCCTCTAACATATCCACATTTGACGATAATGAAAATGATGGAACCATCATAGCTTCGGGCACTTCTTACACGAACTTTCCCCAAATAGTGTATAACCATATTGCAGCTGAATTTGCTTCTCAGATAAGATATCCAAGAGCTCATAATCAATTTGAAGCAACAACTAACTTTACATTGTGTTATAATGTGTTCGCTGTGACCAATATTCAATTCCCTAAGTTTTCATTCCATTTCACTGGCGGATAAGATTTGGTACTTACTCAATCCGGTTGTTTTACGTCGGTGACCTCAAACACTTATTTCTTGGCATTTTTGGTTTCTCAACCCCTCTATACATATGATCGACCTCTTTCTTAATTGCCTCGAGGCTACTAGCTTTAAGTGATTTAAATTTGGCCTCCCACTCCATACTTTCACTCATGGCTTGAAGCTGATGAGATATTAAAAATCCAACTAATAACACAGTAAGTCCAAAGAAATAAGAGGATGCATGAGAATACGAGAGATCGAATCCTTGAGGACCTCTCAGTGATAACCCTTGGCTATGAGGTTTTATATCCCTTTCTTAAGAATTCTAATTAATATTACTCAGAGCCGCATAGTGAAAACTTTCAAGCTCAGGGCAGAGGATTCCTCTCAGATGAAGCTCAGAGAAAGGGCACTCACCGATAATGGAAGCATCATGCAATCATGCAAGTTGCAACCTGTACGGAAAGGCACATGAAGTTTTTGAATGGATTAAGCGTATTCAATGCGCTCTACCACCCTGTGTTGGGTGTAATACGGCCAACTTGGAAGTTGGTGGGGAAGGTGAAGTTTCTTAATTGAAATTGAATCCCATCTAAAAAAAATTGAATACTACTCTAGTGAAATCATAGTTGTACCATTATCACATGTGATTAACCATTTAGATTAACCAATCTCTAATGTGTAAAAACATATTTTTAAATTTAAAAGCACCTGTTAATGACATTTTCTCATTAATGTTGTAGCTTTGTACATAATTGTATTAGGTTTACACATAATGTGCTATGTAATGAAAAATGCAGAATCTAGATTAAATATATCTCTGAATCCAGTCCTTGTACTTCTATAAGGGACTCCACCTGACTTCTGAGCAATACGATATCATACTTTTGTGAATAGGGGTAGCTACCTGTTGTTCAGTCCATCTAATTGTCATAGGCCACCATCAATACTTAATTTATGCCTGGCAAGTTAAAGAATTTAAAAATAAAATTTGACGAGTTATTAAAAATACTTCCTACTTTTGAAATCATAGAAATTTAATTTAACCTTTCAGATTGACAATTGGTTTTGATATTTTAAATTTTTTTGAAGAGTTATTTTTTGAGCCCCTCTACACACCCCAGAAGCCCGAGGAAGCTCTGGGATAGGTTGAATTTTGAACATTAATGGCGATATATTCGTTTGTGTTCAACAAGTGTTCTTAAAATAAAAATAAAATATTCTCTAAATAGAAAAGTAATGTTTGCTATAATTAAAAAACAAAAATGAATATGCTATGCATGTTTAGTTAGTTATCCATATGTCATGATGTAATTTCTTAAAAAAATATGTGAATAAGATGTTAAAAACTTATTCTTTTAAGAAATATTTCAACATGAGATTTAAATAAACTATTTGAAGATCCATGTTAACTAATTTATGCCGATATCAAATTCATACATATCTATATATGGAAAAAAAAAAGTAAAAATAAAATATTTTAATGTTGTATATAATAAAATATTCAATGTGAATTATCAATAAAATATTTTAATACGACTTAATATTGGCATATACTTTAGAATATATTTATAACAAAAAAAAATCATTTTAATGTGTGGTGATAAAATGTCTAGACCCACATGCTATGTAAAAAAAATTAATGCCAACTATGTATATATTCTATATAGCATTCAAGAATACAATTTAAATAATGACCAATTACACATTATATTTTGCAATCTAGAAGAAGTTTGCACCTAAAGAATTTTGATCCTTTTTTACGATCGATTTTTTGGCATAAATCACATGGTATTTCATTTGTCCATGCGTTTCGAACCAACTGGCATAAATCACATGGTATAATCACATGGTATTTCATTTGTCGATGCGTTTCGAAGCAACAAGTGTGGTTCATCGTGAGGACAATTTGAATGAACAGATCTCACTTTGCATATTAAATAGATAGAGCAGAACATACAACGGCTAGATTTGACCGGTAAAACCTTTATTTAATTAAATAAGTTAATTCTATTAGTTATATTCTTATTAAAATCAAAGTAAATGGACAATTTTATAAACTTATAATTATAAATATATATTAAAATAAATAAATTATAGAATAAAATAATTTAAATTAATAGTTAGTTATCAAAGTTATTATATATAAATATTAGAGCAATTAATAGTTAGTTAGAAAAGTTATTAAATATATAAATGTTAGAGTAATATATAAATAGTTAGTTATATTTTTATTAAAATATAGGTTAAGGGAACTATTTCATACACTTATATTTATAAATATATATTAAAATAAATTAATTATAAAATAAATTAATTTTAAATTAATAGTTCTTTATAAAAGTAGGGTTAGAAAGAATATTTTAATATTTAAAATTAATTAATAGTTTATTTAAGGGTTAAAATTAGTATATTATCATAGATTAATTTCAAGATTATTTTCCTTCTATTATTAGAATAAAACTAATAGCATAAATTAAGTGCTATTACAATACCTCCAACTATATCAACCACACCTTAAAGAACAAAGGTCACAAGAAATGGGAAACAAGGGGAAATTACTTAAAAGACAACAAGAAAAAGCTATACCTAGGAGGGATGAATGGAAGAAAACAACTAGGAGGAGAGGGCTAGGACCCAGCAACTACTGATCTTCCAGCCATCTTCTCTATTGAGATTGTTTGGCCTTTTTCCAATCTCAAGGGCTTCCCTAAATTTCTGGTCATGGAATTGTCACACTCTAGCAATAACACTAGCCTCCTCAATACAGACATCATAATTGATTTTCGCCACATGTTTTGCTAAAGCAGAAGACTTGGTTCTCCTATGCTTAAGGTCAACTGTGTGTTCACTAATCCTTTCAGTAATGGAGCGACCAGTTTCACCAATATAGGCGGTCCCATAGGAACAAGGAATAATTTATACCCCTTTCATGTCCTTAGGGTCAATAGGATCCTTCACTAATCGAAGGGACCTACGAATGGTGTTAAGAGGTCTGAAGGTCGAGGGGATATTATGCTTCTTGAGGATCCTCACAATCCTATCTGTGGTCCCTTTAACAAATGGAATATGGACACCTCGAATCTGTTCCTTCATTTCTCTTTTAGTTAACGAATTCCTAGCTGCTTTGAGGAAAGCCTTCTGTCCCATGTGTCTACTATAGCCATTCTCAACAAAGACATTAAGGAGATGGAATTTCTCCTCCTCAAAGCTCTTTTCATCGGAGATCCTTAAGGCATGAGTAGTATGGGTGTTGAGAACCTATTGAAGCCCCGAAAATCGGGTCGACAACAAGGGGGATACCCACCCGGTCCG
Organism: Pinus tabuliformis; assembly: GCA_031772625.1. Taxonomy (NCBI): domain Eukaryota; kingdom Viridiplantae; phylum Streptophyta; class Pinopsida; order Pinales; family Pinaceae; genus Pinus; species Pinus tabuliformis. The sequence goes on along the minus strand of CM062820.1, from coordinate 1,187,121,811 downwards.
GACCTTGGTTGGCAGCTCCTTATCCGTTTGGTATAGCGGGTTCGACTGGGAATAATGGGACCAGTTTCCCAATCTAAGGGTGTGTGTGTGTAGAGTTGGATGATGCTGATCTAAGAGTACTTAAAGCCAATTTAATTCAAACTTCTAAACTAACTCTATGCTATTGTAATCTAATGAGAAACAACACATCTAATCTACGCTAACTCGGGGTGTATTTCTTCTATTATGCGATCTAAAGAGATTTCGAACAATAACTGGTAATAAAGATCATTCAGCTATCATAAGAATATAAATCAATTAAGATAAACCACTTTGCATAAAAAGTTAAGCAAAATAGTTGTGAACAGCATATCGCATAATAAGTTATTCATATATCAAACACAATTGGATGACTCCACCGTACAAAAGTGCCAAATGGTAACTCACACATTCATGCAGTAACATATAAACAACTAAAAACTGTATATCACTTTAAGAATATAAACAGAAACGGTCAAGAGATAAAAGTACTATTTATGACTAGTTCCACTCATAAGCTTCAAGCAAAAACGATTTATCTCTACTTGTTCTAACATCTACTAAGAGTACAAAAGTGCAACATCAGTAGCAGACATCAAATGCAAACATTAATAAATCTCGATCCATCCATTCATCAAAACCTCCTCTGAGGGTGCAGAAGTGCATGTTCCGAGGACAAGTTTTTGACAAATTTCTGAACCTTCTCTAAATGCATGAGAAGGGTTAAAATACTACTTCCTAATTCTAATAATAGTGTTTTTACAAAATTTAGGATGCGGTTTTCAAATGACCGTCCTTTTTCTAATCTAATTTAAAAGAAAAAACAACATTCTAAAATAAGGCTACTTCTGAATTTGGTCTTTAAAGCTGCAAGTGTTCATCATGGGCTTGAGGAGAGTCGGCTAGCTAACTTCTGCGCTAAGTTGGGCTGCGAAAACAGCATCTATGAGAGATGGCACTACTTTTTCGGCCGCGTTTGTGATGCATTTCACAGTCATCCATTGACTATGCGGCTTGACCAAGTATGCCGAGTAACATTCCCAATTCAACATATTTAATGCTTCGATCGCTTTTCCCTTTGTCTACGCCTTCTGCTTCCATTCTGCTTCCAGTTGTAGCTTATTGGTAGGTACCCCGGGGTGGTCTCTGCGATTAAATTGGCCCTGTGTAAATTCTCATTTACACAGTCGATAAGAATGCTTGCTTGTGTGGCCGTTGTCTCCGCTACTCGTTCCGCCTGCCTGATTTGATCGTCCCATTTATTAAAGAGCAATTTTTTATGATTCTCGTTTATTTTGGGTGCACTTGCTCTTTTCCCTTCATCTTCATCGTGCCAAGTTAAGTATTCTGTCACTCTGATCATAGTCACTCTGCAAGTCTACCACTTGATTGGTGATTTTATCGCTCAGCTCGCAATAGTGACTCCACTGTGATATTTTACATCTCAACTCTTCCTGTTGCTACAGTAGTTGTTCATTTAAGCCAATAGATTCTGAAATAAATTCTGCCAGCTTAGGCTCATCTTTATGCATTTCCTATAAAATTTGCAATTGTTTTCCTTTCTCGTCTAGAATTCTTTGATAGCCTATCTGCATCTACTGAAAGTCTTCCTGCAGCTTCTCCAGTTGTTTGGAATCTTCAATATTAGCATTAGCTTGTTGCAACTGTCGTTATAGTAGCTATATTTGATCTTCTTGTTCTTTCAACAGTTGCTGAACTTTTGATGCCTTGTCAATAGTTGCAGAAGCATATGCTCCTGCGATCTGAGACAACTTAGTGATATTTTCAGTTGGGTTATTGTTGGGGTCTTTCCATAAGACGTCCAAATGTTCAACATCTTGTGACAGTGTATTTTCTAGTTTTCTTTTCTTCCTCTGTCTCCTTACAACTGCGTTATGTTGGGGACTATAGAATACATCTAGTGGGGGAATTTCTTCTACATTAAGTAGAAGCTCAGAAGCTGGAGTGATAGGAATGTGCTCCGTTTCTGTGACACTGCTGACTATGGTCGAAACCACTTCTTGCGCTACATGTGTATTGTTCACAGGTGTTCTTGGGGCTTGCCCTTCAAGATTGATCAGCTCATTGAAGTTTTCTCATTCTTTGTCCAGTTTTGTTGTGACGAGTGGCGCTTCGATGACAGGAGGGGGGACATCTCTTGGCGGGGAGGCGATAACTTGCTGTTGCAACATTGCACTTGACTGAGCTGTATCTTTAGCTGTTTCTTTGTTTTTTTCTTGGTCGCTTCCAGACCCTTTAGAATGTTCAGGCACTCTTTGCACAGTGTTAGATTTAGATCTGGAAGTGCTAGAGTTTCCACTGAGGCTAACGCTTGGAGTTGGTTCTCTGGCACGCAGTCGCAGCTTCTCTAGAGGAACACTGGCCGGCCTTCTTTCCCTGCATAACATGAATCTTTGGAGGTCATCTAGAGACAACTTCGACCGAGCCTCCCGCAAAATTTCCTGGAGTGAGCTTCTACTCTGAAACAAATCATCAAACAAATCTTTCTTTCCAACGAATACTTTTATTTTGACGTTTGTTGTGAAATCTTGGGCAACATCATTTGGGTCAAATGGCCTTGCTGGGAATTTAAATAATTGTAGACACGTCACATTCTCCACTTCGGTGAAAGCGTGTCCTACATCGAACAATGAGAAGGCCCCACAAGCTACAGGAAACTGAGGCCATATGGCCTTCTTTTTGTCCTTTAGGTCTTTGGTCAGGCCGCCTTCTGAACAAGTTTGATAAGCAATTTCCCGAGCCAAAAGTTTATCTGGGATATATAGAGGTAGGACATGTGGAGGTACAGTGCTTCCAAACACTCTAATATAGGTGAACCATTCTTCCCCGAACCATCTTCTGATGGGGATGATGTCTATCTGTGCCTCGGGTGAGGACCTCGGGGGGTCTTCATCATACATCATTCTATACAAGGGTAAGATAAGCCCGTGACAAATCTAGTAGAAGTGTGGGATGAACTGAGAATCCCATAACACCTTATGATAAACATGGATAGGTAATGGGTCCTGGGTAGTCCATTTCCAACCCATAGTGGGAAATTTAGACACATAACAAATAGAATCCATAACATATGCAGACAGATAAAAAGGAGGATAGATCCTTTGAGACAAGGATCTTTTAGACCGGTAATTGATAACAGCCGTGTATAGATTATCAGAAAAGATCTTGGCCCAATCCATAATATCGGCATTTGTGGCAGCATCTATTAATGGTAGCCATTCAGACGAAAACTTATTGATATCCGGCATCCCAAACAATCTACAAAGCATGGCTGCAGCAAAACAATACGGAGAGGTGAGGGAACTAGTGCTATACATACCGTTTTTGTCTTTTTTTAGTGGCTCCTCTTTTCTGGACCAATCTTTGGTGGTGTCTGCTAGGTTTGGGTTCTCTGCCACAAATTTCTTAACGAATTGTGCATTGTAAGTCGCCTGCGGTTCAGGAAGATGATACATAAGCTTTAAATCTTGCGCAGCGAATGATCCGATGAGCCCATGTCCTTGAACCTCGAATTGTCTGTTGTTCATCTCTGCATTGTCAAGTATCCACTTGATCATATCCGTATATGGTAGAATTTTGGGCCTTGCTGCTATCCGGTGAAGAAATGAACATGCTAGCTCTTCTAAGGATGCCTCAGAAGAGCGTTGTGAGCCCACGACAGCAGCAACCCTCATTATTCTAGGATTTTCTTCTTCAAGCAGCCTGTACATGCTTTCCCATGTCGATATCCCTGCGTCTCTGTTACAGGCTGTGTCTGTATACAAAGGCGCCATCTCCTTCGTCTTTTCCTTCGCCTCAAAGCCTTGAGCTTTATTTTTCTTTCCCATTTCTTCCTGCGTTTAGCTTTGAATCGTCTTGTCTCTTCGTTCCTGCAGATTACGAGTGAAATGGAAATGACTGATCAAGAAAGGTGATGGGAGAGTTTTAAATGCAACAGATATATCAAAATATGCCACCTTACGTGAAGTAATTCTTTACAGAAGCACGCGTCTTCATTTCATTTAATAACTGACAACTAATTCATTTTCTATCATTAAAAGCGCATGATCTTGAGTCAACTTATCGTAAGTGGCTTTTCTTTGAATGGCGTGCCCGAAGGATTCGTGATGAAGTGATTTATGATTTGCTTACGTAACATCGCAGATCGCGAGAATATAATATCGCAGCGATCGCAACATCGCAGGTCGCAGAAGTTTGATGTTTGCCAAATCTTGCCAGCTCATTTCTGTGATATGCGATCTTGCAATCAGTGTTATCGCAGATCGGTAAATCTTCAATTTTTTTCCTTATGAGTATTACTTTATTGCGATGCGATGTTATGCTTAACACGAGGGTCTTGCGTATACTGATATTTATAGAGAAATGGAGGCATTTCCTATCTTTTTGCAACATGGCTTTAAAGACATTTCCCTTATCGCAGACTTAGGTTAAAAATATTCAAAAGACCTTTCTAAGCTTACGATGGTAACCTTATTTTGAAGAAAGGAAACTCTTGCTTTTTTTTTTTTCTTTAAAATTTAACTAAGGGTCCCCATTCATTTAGTATTTTGGACAACACTTAAATGAACAGGGGGGGGCGGGGTGTTGCTGGCCACAACAATTGGCGATTCACTTGGGAGAACCAGTTATCTCTGATCTTCTATTGACATTTTTCAAACTTCCAAAACAAAAATTTTCTCAGAAAACTTAAACTTTATTATAAAAAGATAAAGCATATTATACTTCAGACTGTCAATGATATTTTGTTTCAACCTCTTTCTATTTTAATTACTTGTATCCTAAGCTTGTCCTTGCATTTACATCAGCCATTACTTGGTCTTGTAAAAATTAAAATAAAGTCTTCCCTGTGTAGCAGCCTTTTAAATATGCTCCTTTGTCGCAGGTAGAGCCTTTGCTACTAGCAGGCATCCATAGCCTCGACAGGGTTACCTATTATCCAGTAATGATCCTTTATCCTGCTTAAGGCTATTTACAACTTTTCAAAGAAAAACCCATTTTGACACTTTTTTCCTTTTTTTTTATTCTCTAAAGAAAAATGTCTTGGTTTGGTGGCCAAATTATGACACAGTCATTCACTTGATTTACACTTTTGCTGAACAAGCTGGCTCGTGATGAGACCCCTTGTCTTTTGATTGCAACAATCTTGAGTCGTTGCCCTGTTTTGGTGGACAGTATTGGCAAAGTCAGCAAGTTATAATACCTGTGATCATGATAAGCTGGCTCGTGATGAGACCTCTTATTCTTTGAGATATAGTGTTTTCTTGGATTGTTCCTCTGAATGCTGCGATTTCCTTTAGCAGGGAGGAAGTCAAATTTTTCCTTAAGAAAGTTCTGGACGACAATAATAGAGCTTTTTGGAAATGGTTGTTTCTACAGGGAATCCTTATTTTGTTATTGATGCCTTTCATTGTACTGACATAAAACAATTTCTTCACTAAGATTGCTTTCTTCAAATTTCTTGGAGTTGAAACTAGTATCATATCTGAGTTAAAGTTCTATTGATAATAAAGATCAAATTTCCAAAAGATTTGCTATTTATAGAAGCAGAAGTTCAAAATCTTGATAGAGAAAAGGTGTCTTTAGTAAATGTCAAATGCTGTTAACCATAGCAAATTTTATTATGGGGAAAAATATTTAACGAAATGAGAGGTAGACATTCCCTAGGATTATGTACAGAATAGGGATAATCTCTTCTCTTATTTTACCTACCAACTATTAAAAGTAAACCTAAAACCTAATAACCTAGCTAAATTACTCCTACTCCTATTCTAACTATATACAGAAAATTAACTAGGTGAAATGATATTTCCAGTGGAACCATCTTTTGATTTTTATTCCTACACGTATGTAACTTTCAAACATTAGCGTTAAGAATAAAACTTTTCCTGGACTGTTAATGTTGGATGTGGAATAAGAATGTGTAACTTCAGTTGGAATTCTGTCTGATATTTCTTTCTCATGAAAACTTCTTTCCAACTGGATACCTATTGGATCATAAAAACCAGGATGAATTTCTGTTATGGATTGATGATCTCGTAATAGGAAAGATGACAAGCCAGGTCGTGAATATGATTTTTCAGTTTTAATGGCCTGTAACCTACTGTGCGTTAAAGTCAAACTTTTAGCAACTTCTTGTAAAAGGAAAGTTTCCATATATAAATCACTAAATAAATCAATGCAGAATAGATGGAAATTCCTGGAAAGATTTTTATCAATTGGCGCGAATTGCCGACAAGTTTCGAAAGGTACTTTCCTTCGTTGGTGATGTTTTGGATGCCAAAGAAGTTTTTTAAGGAAGTCTGATATTGATTGATCTTGAAATTGAAAAGGTTCTATACTTCCTTGACACAGTTTGGCTTTCCAAAATGGTAGCACGTCTTTCGAATGTTCTTTGATAAGATGCTCAACATACCACAGTAATCTATCAGAAGTCTAAAAATTTAAAACACAATCCGATTTTGTACAAAATGAGTGCAAGTGAGAAAGAAAGAAATGATTATCTGTACAAATAATGTTACAGCACAACTGGGATTGACTTGGAATATCTTGTTTTTCACAAGAACTGGCCATAATTATGGGATCCGAGCAATTTCAAATTTCGTCTTGTGAATCAGAAGACAAATTATGATTGTGAACAGGCATGGGGGTTTTCTCATGATATGAATCATAGATCGGGGTATTGTCTTGGATAGTAAAATCATGAAAATGATCTTTTACTTTGAAATGAGGATTGACTGATATGATTTCTGCATTAGAATATCTCTCATTATCTGAGCTTTGTTGAGTTACTTGGGATAAATCAACAACATCATCGTTGTCAAAGTAACTATCATAAATGATTTTACAGGTTTCCCTAGATTTCTCTTTTTCGTCATATATTTTCAGACAAGGAAGGTCAAGTGGTTCTTGTTTGAAAATGGTCAAAGGATGTTCTATAGCTGTCTTTTTATCTTGAAAACCTAATGATGACTCATTTGAATAATCCTCTGTGCTTTTTGAGATATCTTTAATATTGAGAGGGGAAAAATTATCATCGCTAAAAACATCAGTATAAAGAGAAAAATGCGATTCTGGAACAATGCATTTGAAAATATCATCATGGAAAAATATTTGTTCATCAGATTCATCATAGACATCGGGCTTTAGATCATACCTTTGTGTACTGATACTTTTTGAAAGAGAAATAGTTTGTTGTTCTAACCTTGGCATCTGCATTTGTTGATTTGTAACGATATTATCTGACCTTGTATCAAAGTCATCTCCTGGTCCCAAGGCAGGCTTTCCAACAGCATTCTCGCTTTTGTCTTCTTGCATTAGAGCATGCATGACTCCTAGGCTTTGGGGACTTTCTTCATCATGGCTGATTTGTATATTCAAATTGGAATTCTCATTCACATTAGAAGAAAATGAGACAAAGCTTGAACTAATTTCTGCTTGATCAGACATAGGAGGCAGGGAATACTCAGCATAATTTGAAGATTCTTCATCCATGAGTTCACTTTCAAGATCATACTTTAGACAATTAAAATGAAGTCGCATATTAAAATCCCTAACAGATTCATCTTGTTTCCGTAGATAATCAATTTCATCATATACCTGGTCATAGTCATAACAATCAAATTCAAAAATGAAAATCTTGACGAATTGGTCCCAGCTGTGAATTGATGCAACTGGGAGGGTTCTGCACCATTTTTTAGCTTCCGCCGTGAATGTAAGAGTAAAAATTTTGCATAGAACACCTTCATCAATTCTTTGAACATCAGAACTTGAAACTCTTTGAATAAATTGAAGAGCATGATTAAAAGCAGAAGAATTATTCTTACCATTGAATTTTACCCGAGACAAGAGTCTTACCACTTCAGGTGGAGTGTTGGAAGAGGTAGGAACATGGATGCAACTCCAAATGGGAAGTTTGTGAGCAGCCATCCTGATTCAAATGTTACAATTGAAAATCTTTCCAATAGACATTATGTTCAGGCCCTCCTTCTAGCGCCAAATATGTTGAAGCCCCGAAAATCGGGTCGACAACAAGGGGGATACCCACCCGGTCTGGACCTTGGTTGGCAGCTCCTTATCCGTTTGGTATAGCGGGTCCGACTGGGGATAATGGGACCAATTTCCCAATCTAAGGGTGTGTGTGTGTGTAGAGTTGGATGATGCTGATCTAAGAGTACTTAAAGCTAATTTAATTCAAACTTATAAACTAACTCTATGCTATTGTAATCTAATGAGAAACAACACATCTAATCTACGCTAACCTGGGGTGTATTTCTTCTATTATGCGATCTAAAGAGATTTCGAACTATAACTGGTAATAAAGATCATTCAGCTATCATAAGAATATAAATCAATTAAGATAAACCACTTTGCATAAAAAGTTAAGCAAAATAGTTGTGAACAGCATATCGCATAATAAGTTATTCATATATCAAACACAAATGGATGACTCCACCGTACAAAAGTGCCAAATGGTAACTCACACATTCATGCAGTAACATATAAACAACTAAAAACTGTATATCACTTTAAGAATATAAACAGAAACGGTCAAGAGATAAAAGTACTATTTATGACTGGTTCCACTCATAAGCTTCAAGCAAAAACGATTTATCTATACTTGTTCTAACATCTACTAAGAGTACAAAAGTACAACATCAGTAGCAGACATCAAATGCAAACATTAATAAATCTCGATCCATCCATTCATCAAAACCTCCTCTGAGGGTGCAGAAGTGCATGTTCCGAGGACAAGTTTTTGACAAATTTCTGGACCTTCTCTAAATGCATGAGAAGGGTTAAAATACAACTTCCTAATTCTAATAGTAGTGTTTTTACAAAATTTAGGATGCGGTTTTCAAATGACTGTCCTTTTTCTAATCTAATTTAAAAGAAAAAACAACATTCTAAAATAAGGCTACTTCTGAATTTGGTCTTTAATGCTGCAAGTGTTCATCATGGGCTTGAGGAGAGTCGGCTGGCTGACTTCTGCGCTGAGCTGGGCTGCGAAAACAGCATCTATGAGAGCTGGCACTACTTTTTCGGCCGCGTTTGTGATGCATTTCACAGTCATCCATTGACTATGCGGCTTGACCAAGTATGCCCAGTAACATTCCCAATTCAACCTGTTTAATGCTTGGATCGCTTTTCCCTTTGCCTGCACCTTCTGCTTCCATTCTGCTTCCAGTTGTAGCTTATTTGGTAGGTACCCCGGGGTGGTCTCTGCGATTAAATTGGCCCTGTGTAAATTCTCATTTACACAGTCGATAAGAATGCTTGCTTGTGTGGCCGCTGTCTCCGCTGCTCATTCCGCCTGCCTGATTTGATCGTCCCATTTATTAAAGAGCAATTCTTTATGATTCTCGTTTATTCTGGGTGCACTTGCTCTTTTCCCTTCATCTTCATCCTGCCAAGTTAAGTATTCCATCACTCGTCTGTCACTCTGATCATAGTCACTCCGCAAGTCTACCACTTGATTGGTGATTTTATCGCTCAGCTCACAATAGTGACTCCACTGTGATATTTTACGTCCCAACTCTTCCTGTTGCTACAGTAGTTGTTCATTTAAGCCAATAGATTCTGAAATAAATTCCGCCAGCTTAGGCTCATCTTTATGCATTTCCTGTAAAATTTGCAATTGTTTTCCTTTCTCATCTAGACTTCTTTGATAGCCTATCTGCATCTGCTGAAAGTCTTCCTGCAGCTTCTCGAGCTGTTTGGAAGCTTCAATATTAGCATTGGCTTGTTGCAACTGTCGTTGTAGTAGCTGTATTTGATCTTCTTGTTCTTTCAACAGTTGCTGAACTTCTGATGCCTTGTCAATAGTTGCAGAAGCATATGCTCCTGCGATCTGAGACAACTTAGTGAGATTTTCAGTTGGGTTATTGTTGGGGTCTTTCCATAAGACGTCCAAATGTTCAGCATCTTGTGACAGTGTATTTTCTAGTTTTCTTTTCTTCCTCTGTCTCCTTACAACTGCTTTATGTTGGGGACTATAGAATACATCCAGTGGGGGAATTTCTTCTACATTAAGTAGAAGCTCAGAAGGTGGAGTGATAGGAATGTGCTCCGTTTCTGTGACACTGCTGACTATGGTCGAAACCACTTCTTGCGCTACCTGTGTATTGTTCACAGGTGTTCTTGGGGCTTGCCCTTCAAGATTGATCAGCTCATTGAAGGTTTCCCATTCTTTGTCCAGTTCTGTTGTGACGAGTGGCGCTTCGATGACAGGAGGGGGGACATCTCTTGGCGGGGAGGCGATAACTTGCTGTTGCGACATTGCACTTGACTGAGCTGTATCTTTAGCTGTTTCTTCGTTTTTTTCTTGGTCGCTTCCAGACCCTTTAGAATGTTCAGGCACTCTTTGCGCAGTGTTAGATTTAGATCTGGAAGTGCTAGAGTTTCCACTGAGGCTAACGCTTGGAGTTGGTTCTCTGGCACGCAGTCGCAGCTTCTCTAGAGGAACATTGGCCAGCCTTCTTTCCCTGCATAACATGAATCTTTGGAGGTCATCTGGAGACAACTTCAACCGAGCCTCCCGCAAAATTTCCTGGAGTGAGCTTCTACTCTGAAACAAATCATCAAACAAATCTTTCTTTCCAATGAATACTTTTATTTTGACGTTCGTTGTGAAATCTTGGGCAACACCATTTGGGTCAAATGGCCTTGTTGGGAATTTAAATAATTGTAGACATGTCACATTCTCCACTTCGGTGAAAGCGTGTCCTACATCGAACAATGAGAAGGCCCCACAAGCTACAGGAAACTGAGGCCATATGGCCTTCTTTTTGTCCTTTAGGTCTTTGGTCAGGCCGCCTTCTGAACAGGTTTGATAAGCAATTTCCCGAGCCAAAAGTTTATCGAGGATATATAGAGGTAGGACATGTGGAGGTACAGTGCTTCCAAACACTCTAATGTAGGTGAACCATTCTTCCCCTAACCATCTTGCGATGGGGATGATGTCTATCTGTGCCTCGGGTGAGCACCTCGAGGGGTCTTCATCATACATCATTCTATACAAGGGTAAGATAAGCCCATGACAAATCTGGTAGAAGTGTGGGACGAACTGAGAATCCCATAACACCTTATGATAAACATGGATAGGTAATGGGTCCTGGGTAGTCCATTTCCAACCCATAGTGGGAAATTTAGACACATAACAAATAGAATCCATAACATATGTAGACAGATAAAAAGGAGGATAGATCCTTTGAGACAAGGACCTTTTAGACCGGTAATTGATAACATCCGTGTATATATTATCAGAAAAGATCTTGGCCCAATCCATAATATCGGCATTTGTGGCAGCATCTATTAATGGTAGCCATTCAGACGAAAACTTATTGATATCTGGCATCCTAAACAATCTACAAAGCATGGCCGCAGCAAAACAATACGGAGAGGTGAGCGAACCAGTGCTATACATACCATTTTTGTCTTTTTTGAGTGGCTTCTCTTTTCTGGACCAATCTTTGGTGGTCTCTGCTAGGTTTGGGTTCTCTGCCACAAATTTCTTAACGAATTGTGCATTGTAAGTCGCCTGCGGTTCAGGAAGATGATACATAAGCTTTAAATCTTGCACAACGAATGATCCGATGAGCCCATGTCCTTGAACCTTGAATTGTCTGTTGTTCATCTCTGCATTGTCAAGTATCCACTTGATCATATCCGTATATGGTAGAATTTTGGGCCTTGCTGCTATCCGGTGAAGAATGAACATGCTAGCTCTTCTAAGGATGCCTCGGAAGAGCGTTGTGAGCCTGCGACAGCAGCAACCCTCATTATTCTAGGATTTTCTTCTTCAAGCAGCCTGTACATGCTTTCCCATGTTGATATCCCTGCGTCTCTGTTACAGGCTGTGTCTGTATACAAAGGCGCCATCTCCTTCGTCTTTTCCTTTGCCTCAGAGCCTTGAGCTTTATTTTTCTTTCCCATTTCTTCCTGCGTTTGGCTTTGAATCGTCTTAGCTCTTCCTTCCTGCAGATTACGAGTAAAATGGAAATGACTAATCAAGAAAGGTGATGGGAGAGTTTTAAATACAACAGATATATCAAAATATGCCACCTTACGTGAAGTAATTCTTTACAGAAGCACGCGTCTTCATTTCATTTAATAACTGACAACTAATTCATTTACTATCATTAAAAGCGCATGATCTTGAGTCAGATTATGGTAAGTGGCTTTTCTTTGAATGGCGTGCCCGAAGGATTCATGATGAAGTGATTTATGATTTGCTTATGTAACATCGCAGATCGCGCCATCACAAATCGCATTATCGCAGATCGCGAGAATATAATATTGCAGCGATCGCAACATCGCAGGTCGCAGAAGCTGGATGTTTTCCAAATCTTGCCAGCTCATTTCTGCGATATGCGATCTTGCGATCGGTGTTATCGCAGATCGGTAAATCTTCAAGTTTTTTCCTTATGAGTATTACTTTATTGCGATGTGATGTTATGCTTGACACAAGGGTCTTGTGTATACTGATATTTATAGAGAAATGGAGGCATTTCCTATCTTTTTGCAACGTGGCTTTAAAGACATTTCCCTTATCGCAGACTTAGGTTAAAAATATTCGAAAGACCTTTCTAAGCTTACGATGGTAACCTTATTTTGAAGAAAGGAAACTCTTGCTTTTTTTTTTTCTTTAAAATTTAACTAAGGGTCCCCATTCATTTAGTATTTTGGACAACACTTAAATGAACAAGGGGGGGGGGTGTTGCTGGCCACAATAGAACCCCCAACTTTTGAGCCGTGAAATGGTGGGAACTAGCATGAAGATACTACTCCGTATGAGTTTTCTTATGAAACACTCGGTGGGAGAGGGAACCATCACTATTCTTAGAGATAAGAATATCAAGGAAAGGGAGGCAACCATTGACTTCTTGTTCCTTAGTGAACTTAATGGCAAAGGATTGACTATTGAGATGATCAAAGAAGAGATCTAACTCCTCTTGGTCGTGAGACCAAATGACATTAGTGTCATCTACATATCTTTTCCAAAGATTAGGATGGAGGCAGGCTGAGTTTAGAGCCTTGGATTCAAGGTCGTCCATAAAAATATTTGCAACAACAGGGGATAGGGTGAGCCCATGGCAACCCCACAGGTTTGCTCAAAGAACTCACCCTCAAAATTACAAAAGGTGGAAGTGAGGTAGATCTCAACTAGCTGAGCGGTGTCAGGATCAGTTAGGCAGTTGATTACCTCCATGGCCTCATTTATAGGGATGCAAGTGTACAAGGAAGCAACAACAATTTTGATTCTGTAACGTCCCCCGATAACCTCACATGAAAATGTATGGAGTTAGAATTGTTTTATACAATTTACCCATAGGTAACTATCCAAATTACTATTCCACGTTCTTCATTAACCATTAGATAGAATCTTAATCATTACATAGAGTAACTTTAGTAAAGGAATAACAAATTACATAATCATTAACAACCACTATTGTATCATATTAACATGAACTTTATGATGTAGCCTTACATTAATTCCATGATTCTTTTAGCTCAGTTACTTAATCATATTCTTAATGATATAAATGTCAAATCATGCAAGGAATCAATATCATAAAAATGACACAATAGGAAACCAAACCCCATAGGGTGAAAACCAACAAACATTTAATTTTATTATTAAACGCTCATGAAAGTGTTCACCCTTCACTCAATGGCTATAAGGGAGTCCATCCCTTGACCATTGTCATAAAATATTACAAATGATATGATCTCAAATGTAACATAACTTTTTGTAACCTATTACAATCATCATGACATCATTTACCCACAAACCCTTGAGCATTGTGTCTTTAGGGCATGGTTCTTGCCATCAATGGGTTATCATGCAGCCGAAATTCCTCAATTTGCATAGCTCACTAACTTATTTCCTTCCATAATAGTAATTTGATCCATCTTTATATGTCACAACCTTTTCTTGCAACTACTATTGTCAACAACCTTATATATCATGATTAAATCAAGTATTAATCAAACAAATTCATAAATATATATCGGTGGTGGTTCACTATCTATTCATGAACATTCATGAAATGAAAACAAAATATCATGATATGCTTCCTTTAAAAACACTGCATATGCATTAGTTATAAGCATATAACCATCAACACATTTCTATAAACAAATACCACATTAACTAATATTCCCCTCGCATAAGCACACATTTTTCCATGAAAAATCACTACAACTATCTAGACATTCCTTTCAAGGAAACTAACACATGAGTGATGATCTTCGTGTATGCGAATTACATAAAATTTATCAAAATAAGTAGCTCCTCAACTATTACTTTTGGTGCATGCAAATACGTAGAGAAATTTAACATAATGAATGTTTTTCCTATGCCTACAAATGCATATACTTTCCAAAAGAATCTTCTCAAAAGAATGCTTAACACAATAGAGTATGCAAACACATGTTTCCTTTCTGAGTAAATCTAGCATAATAGACCGTGCAAAGAAAATGTTTTCTTTTCCATAAAACTAATGCAATATAACATACAAATACATGTCTTATTTTCCAAATATTCTACAAACATTACCCATATATATATTTCAAGGAAACCAACACATTACTATGGTTTTTGTGCATGTATTTCATCTTATTTCCCAAAGAATCTTTTCCAATGTAGACTAACACAACATGCTATCATTTCCCACATACAAATGTATGATCTTTCGAATGAAAGATAATACAAATCTTGCATGCATATACATGATCTTATTCTAAAATAAACTAGTATAATAGTCATGATAGCATAAAAGTAATCACATATAATTTTTTTGAAGGAATATAGTTCAATAGTTGTTCTATCTGTGCGAATAACATATCTCTATACACAATGACTATTCTTTGTGCATGCGAGAGTTTATCATGATAGCCTTTCTTATGTTAGAAACACATATTCCCTTCTCTAGAATTCTATTTTCATGTAAACAAATACATACTTCTTTTTCAAAAGGAAGTTAATATAACCTTGTTTTTCTGTCTTTCTACATGAAAATTTCTCATGCTTCCCTTTTCAAGAAATTACCATAGAGAACCATCTTCTATGGATAAAACCCAAGAAACAATAACAAGGTTATCTTAACCTTTTATGCACCTAAATCATGAAATTAACAAAATTCCTTTAGCTCGACAACCTTTTTAAGAGATTATTATTTTAAGAAAATTAACATGATAACTTGCTTTATCTACACACAAAACCATATTTTATATATCACAATGACTACCCTTTTGTGCATGTAACATGCATTTTTTTTATTTTTTCAAACGTAATGACCCTTACTTCAAGGCACATAATCGTTTGAAGAAACAAACATGTATTCTTGTTCTTGTATGAACAAGGTTCATATGCATCTTTTAGGAAAACAATCTTTATTTTTCATCAATTCATGAACAAAAATCCTATGCAAGTATTTATGCACTCAAATCCTTGTAGTCTTTAATTAAACAACATGAGTAATATGTGCATATAGATTTATGAAATCCCTTCCAAGAAATTAATCTAACTAACTTTTCTCTTTTCCAAGAATTTGATAATGTATACAAAGACATTCACTTACAAATCTAATAAAATGATGCATGCAATTAATATTTTCTTTTCAAGAATTAACCTATAAATTTATTTCAAGAATTCCAATATAATGGATATTATTATTGTGCACATATTTCTATTAAGAGTTTATAGGAATCATGCTAATATATTCAAGGAAATTGATAATCTAATTTTCTCTCATAATTTCCTCGCAATATTTTTTCTTTAATGATATAACTTATTTTCTTTCTCTTTTCATAGGAAAAATTTACACACATTCTTTTCATGAAAAAATATTTCACAGAAACCATTCAGAACCTTCCAATGAAACAATTAATTTCTCTACCCAAAAATCCCTGCAACTTTCAAGAGTCTAGAGAAATATTTCCAATTAATAAAATAACCTATCATTCCTTGGAGAAAACACATGCAATTTCTTTCCAAAGAAATTCATGGTTAGTTATCTTTTGTGCATATTAACCATGAAGTCCCATGTGCATACCTCATGTTTATAGGAATCATGAAGTCATTTTCCAAGTTTACGAATGAATTTAAAGAACCTATAAAACTTTCTTTATCTTAATTAGCTATCATTTAAACATGGTAAAAATAATATTTTCCATTGTGAATGTCAATGTAAATGCTGCATATAATGCAATATATTACAGATCCCCCTAGGCTCATGTTATGTATGTGTTTAAGATGAATCTGGTTTAATTGTTCTTATGATGAATCTATAGTGGTTTAATTACATTGAGAGTATGTGTTTAATATGAATATGTACTAGATTTTTGACGAACAAAGGCCCAACTTGAGAAGCCTCTCCGCTCTGCGTTCTAGGGTTTGAACCTTTGCAGTGACGGCAGGCCTTGCAAAACTGTAGAATACCTGCAACTTCTGACGGACTCAGGCTCCTTCATTCACAGGACAGAGGGTACACGACCTCATGGAGCCCCCGCGGGGGGAGGGCAATGAACCTCCCCCACAAAATGACAATGAGCAATTTCTGAATAAGGAAGAAGATGGAACTGCAAACCAGAATGAGAATAATGAAGATCTGAAATGTCAACAGACAAAACAAGATGAAAAGCCACCAGAGGTACGCTCTGCTACATGCAAACCAGTTGCCTCCGTGCGCCCAAGGGTAGAACTACCAGGCCATCGAATCAATGCGAAGATACAGTACATGAAAGATCATGCTTTAATAGGGAAATTCATCGGTCTGTGGCCAACTGAAAAAGCATTAAGGAGCTGGATAAATGTGAAATGGCACCCAAAGGGACATATAACCCTGCAGTTAGGACCGAAAGGGTTCTTCACTGCTATCTTCAACTGCTTGGAGGACAGAAACAGGGTCCTGGATGGTGGGCCTTACTTCTTCAATGCAGCCGGTCTGTTTCTCAGAGGATGGGTGGAACGCTTCAACCCGGACAAGGAGGACCTCAGCTGGGCTCCGGTGTGGATCCGCTTATACTCGCTGCCGGTGGAATATTGGGAGGAAGACTCCCTACAGGCAATTGGAAACACTCTGGGCGAGTTTGTCAAGGTTGCAGAGGAAACGAAAACATGCAGATACACTTCTTTTGCCCGTATTTGTGTCTATATGAATCTCAATCAGGCTCTCCCAGATGCGGTAAGCATATCTCACTATGACATTGAATGGGTTCAGACGATTGACTATGAACATGTGCCTTTTCGATGTCGAAGATGTCATGCCCTGGGGCATTTATTCAGAGACTGCCCATTAATGCAAAAACCCTCTCCTGCCTCTGATCCGGGAGCTTCTGAAGCAGGTGGCTTCATCAAAGTCACAAATCGCCGGAAATCCCACAAGAAACAAGCTTCAAAGCCCAAAGTAGCGCAAACTAGCCCTCCTGGGCCCTCAACAAGCAACAATTTTGGTGTTTTAGCTAACCAGTTGGATCTGCAAACGAATCCTCCCACTCCACCAGAGCCAGAGTCAATGAACGATGACCACTCAAAGATGGGAAATCCCACAATGCCACATGCAGATACTCAAGGTAAGGAAGCTTCTACCTCAGACAAGCAAAAAGAAGTATTATGGAACACTCAAGTCATGCAGCTGGAGATACCACATTCAAATGCCAGTCTAGAAGAGGAACCAATGGAAGAATCAAATGACCCTCAGTTCATGGAGGAAGAAACAGAGGCAATAGACATTGGGGATCTAGACCTTCCAAGTCTAGAAAAAGCCTGCACAACAAACAACTTTGACAACATCCCAGCAGGACAACTTAAGAACCTGGAAGAAGTGTTATCTCGGGCGCATAGGCAAAAATCTCTAGGTATATAGACTAGAGGCCCATGGGATGGTAGATTCATAGCCAAAGATATCAAAAAGCAGGGAAGGAAAACTGTTCTACAGAGAACAATCAAAGTAGGACAAATTCTAGTGGATTCCGGCAGGTATGCCAAGTTAACCAAGTACTACCGCTCTGAAAACACTCCTTCCCAATGAAGTTAATATCTTGGAATATAAGAGGGCTTAATGGCCCAAGGAAGACTCGAATTCTTAAAAACATGATAAAGCAAGAAAACCCTCAAGTCTTGTTCTTGCAAGAGACCAAATGCGATTCTAATGCATTAGATAGATTAGCTACTAAAATCTGGCCAGGGAGTCATAACATAGTAGTGGATGCGGATGGCGCCTCGGAAGGCCTTGCAATTATCTGGGACTCGAGAGCTATCAAGCTCAACAATTTCCATGCACACAGGAATTTCCTTCAAGCAATTTTTCACATCATAGGCACAAATCTACACGGGCTCTTAACTAATGTATATTTTCCACAGGAGACATCTCGTAAAGCGGGTATCCTAAACTCCATCTCTAAACTTAACCATAATAGATTGCACCCTCTATGGATCGCAGGAGGAGACTTCAATATGATTACAAGACTGGAAGAAAAGAGAGGTGGCAGATGCAGAGGATCTCAGGAAGGGCCACTCCTAAAGGACTTCATTCAGAATAACTGGCTCATCGACCTCCCTTTCAACAATGGAGTATTTACCTGGAACAACAGAAGAGCAGGGAACCAGCAGATCGCTTCTCAGTTGGATAGGTTTTTACTCTCTGACAATGCCATTCATCTCGGTGGTGACTTCGGAGCTTCCATACTGCCCTTCTTCTGTTCTAATCACTGGCCCATTTCCCTCCAATGGTCTCGTCTAGGAAACAAGCTCCGTAGGCCATTTCACTTTGAGGCCTTCTGGTTGACCCATCCAGACTTCCACAATTTAATCAGTTCAGAATGGAACAGCTTTTATCCTCCTCTAGGCTCAAAAATGTTCCAATTCCAACAAAAGCTCAAGCACCTAAAAGGCAAGATCAAGCATTGGAATCACACATCATTCGGCAATATCTTTCAGGGTAAAGCAACCCTCGAGCTAGAAATGAGGCAGCTACAGTAGAAGATTATTATAAATGGCCGATCAGAGGACCTGGCAGAACAGGAAAAAACCCTTGAAGTGCAACTAGCAGAAAAGGAAAAGCAGGAAGAAACGTTGTGGCGGCAAAAATCAAGGGTCAGGTGGCTCAAAGATGGAGAGAAAAACACTAAATTCTTTCATAGCACTACAATCCAGCACAGGATGCATAATAATATAACTCATATTCAAAACGAGTAGGGAATCAAAGTGGAAAAGCATGAAGAAATAGAAACTGGACTTTTGAATTATTTCAAGTAGGTGCATCGAGAGCCAAACAATGACAGATCTTAGGCCATAGAGAAAATTACTCGAAACATTCCCAAACTTATCTCAGAAGAGCATAATCAAATGCTTCTCAAGCCTGTTGATCTCCAAGAGGTGGAACTTGCAGTACGACAACTGAAAGCAGGCAAAGCCCCAGGCCCGGATGGATTCACCTCTAATTTTTTCCACAACTTCTGGGATCTGATCAAGATGGAAGTTTGGCAAGTGGTTGAGGAGTCTTGCTCTCTCAGATGGATGTTTCCCGGGGTAAATGCTACTTTCATAGCCCTATTTCCCAAGGTGGATCATCCAAGCACACCTGACAAGTACATACTGATAGCACTATGCAACATAATCTATAAGATCGTGTCTAAAATCATAGCCTCCAGGCTCAAACTCCTACTTCCTCTCATCATCTCACCCGAGCAATCTAGATATGTTGAGGGGAGGCAGATCACAGACGGGATCATCTTAACTCATGAAATAATTCATTCTCTGAAGATCTCCAAGAAGCCAGGTATGCTACTCAAACTAGATCTTTCAAAGGCTTTTGATAGCCTTAGTTGGAAGTACATTGAAAAGGTTCTAATGGCTTTTGGATTTGATGCTTCCTGGGTTCGATGGATTATGAGCCTCATCTCATCCTCTTTTTTCTCTGTCTTAATCAATGGCATACCCTCTTCCACCTTTCATCCTTCTCGAGGCATCAGGCAGGGAGACCCCCTCTCCCCTTTTCTGTTTGTTATCATGGCTGAGGGTTTAGGTCGCAGTATTAGGTCAGCTCAACAATCTCTCCGTCTCAAAGGCCTCTCCTTTCATAACTCTCCGGCTTTCACTCACCAACAATTTGTAGATGATAATATGCTTTTTGGGCATCCTTCGGTCCAGGAGGCTCGTCAGCTCAAAACCCTTTTGACAGACTTTTCGGAAGCCTCTGGAGCCTCTATCAATAACTCCAAGTCTCAAATATTCTTCTTTCATACTCCCTCTGTTACTCAGTCAGCCATCATACGCATTCTGGGTTTCTCCTCTGCCAATCTCCCCTCTTCTTATTTAGGTGCTCTGCTCATTGCCTCAGCTCTAAAGCACTCTTCCTGGAGAATCCTTTTAGAAAATCTGGAAGTGCGGCTCTCCTCCTGGACTCACAGATCTCTAAATATGGCAAGTCGTCTTGTCCTCATAAAAGTTGTTCTTCAAGCCATGCCTTTATACCTCTTCTCTATCCTTGCTACTCCTAAATGGGTTCTTAAAGAAATCAAAACTCTCCAAAGATCATTTCTTTGGGGCAGCGGTGACCTCAAGCGTAAGTGGGCTCTAGTCAAATGGGAAATGACATGTCTTCCAAAGAAAGGAGGTGGTATTGGATTGAGGGACCCCTCTCACAGTAATGCAGTTATGGGGGCTCGAATCTGGTGGAAATGGCTAACTGAACCTCTCACACCTTAGGCCTCACTATGGACTGTTAAATATGCGGGAAATTGTCCAATGGAGGAACTAATTAGAATATCAGAGACCAGCATAGGCTCAATCATGTGGAACTCAGCCAAACAGCACAAGAATCTCATTCAGCAGCATAGCTTTTGGGAAGTGAAGAATGGTAGTAATGCAAGGTTTTGGGAAGACTCCTGGCAGCAGATGCCCAAACTCAGGGACCTTTTCCCTCCAAATCCTCTTCTGGAACAGGATATGCAACCTCATGACACGGTGAGAAATTTCTGGCACAATTCATCACACCAAGATTACAGAGAATGGCTCAAAGCAACTCAAATCTTAAGACAGGGGCTGATGCAAGACCAACAAATTCTGGACACAGAATTAATGAAAAGGAAAATTCAATATTCTGAGGAAAAGGACATTCTCAGATGGGGATATGAAGAAAAGGGAACCTATTCCACAAGAGAGGCCTACAAAATCCTTATCAAGGAACACATGGCACTGGACTCGCTCTGGAGCAAAATACGGGACCCATCCATTTGGCCGAAAGTGTCAACCTTTCTTTGTCTCCTTTGTCACAACAAGATTCTCACATGGGACAACCTGAGAAAAAGAAACTTCTATGGACCCTCCATTTGTCCCAACTGTAAAAAGGAGGAGGAAACCATTGAGCATCTCATGCATTACTGTCTGTTGGCACACAGGCTCTGGCAAAAGATTAGTTTCCGCTGCCAAGAAAATGGAGGTTCTAATGGAGATATCACTTCTACTGTGTGCAACTGGGACCACCACCCCTATCAAAGTAAGATCTTGAATTTTCTCTGGAAGCTCATTCCAGGATCTGTTATGTGGGCCATATGGAAGGAGAGAAATGGTAGAATATTCAAGAATCACACCAGATCGTTGGATGACATCTGGAAAATAATCAACCAAAATATTGAAGAAACCATATCTCTCAAGACCTGGTACCAAGATGATTTCTCAACTATCCCCCATGAACAATCAATATGGAATAATTGGAATTTCCAAAGGAAGAAAGAACAACTAATCAAAGGAGCAAAGCCTCCGAGAGGCCACTCACCTGGGAAATGGATTCCTGCCCCCATGAACATGTATCAGCTAAATTTTGATGGTGCCTCAAAGGGTAACCCAGGGAAATCCGGCTTTCGAGGGATCCTTAGAGATCACAAGGGAGCTCCTATCTTAACCTTCTTAGGCTCAAGAGGGTGGGATACTAATAACTCAACAGAGTTAGAAGGTCTAAGGCAAGGGCTACTTCTAGTGCAAAGTAAGGACCATTTTCCACTTATAATAGAGCGAGACTCCCAAATCATCATCAAAATGGTCTCAAGAATTCTACAGGGCTCCCCCTCCTGCAAGGTCAGTAACAGCTGGAGAATGGAAAAAAGGCTACAACATATTGAATCCTAGTTTTCCTCCCACAGAGCGATCTCCTTGAAACACATTCGCAGAGAAGGGAACAAAGTTGTGGACCTATTAGCTAATATGGGAGTTGACTGTGGGATGCATCTACATGTTGGATCATTCACTAACTTAGCATCTGAATCTCAACTCCTAGATTTTAACAATCTAGTGCAGAAGGAAATGCCTCAGATAGAAGAAATACCCCCGGATGCGGGTGGCACTTTGGCTTTAAATGCTCATCATGCAGAACAATAAAGCCTAGTACTGCCAGCTGCAGAGCAGCGTGGCTTCCCAGGACTTCACCTTGCGCAAGTAGGAGGGAGTTATTAAGGCTGGATTTTGTGGGATATTTGCATTAATGAATTGCGTTGTTCAACGCAACATAATCTCTGTTATAATCGTGTCGACCCTGTATGTTTTCCTCACACCTTGTGCTCAGTCTTACGGCGACGGCACCTCGTTAGCTGTGATCGATGGTGTCGGGCTGATTCTTGCACACAGAAGCAAGCTTCATGCTGACTCTTTTAGGGGTAAGCTCTCCTCAGTTCTTGACTTCAGCATTAGTTGTATTGTGCCTCCCTCTTGGGCATTCTCTGTGCATTCAATTCGGTATCTATGTCTGGTCTTTCTAGTCTCTGGTCTCTCTTGTCTCTCCGCACCCTACCCTTCATCATTCATAATTGTTCGACAGGGTAAAAGACGTCACTCCGAGGGGCGTCGTGATAGTGGCTTACACTCAACTGCCGGTCTCTCTGTGGAACCTCAGCAGGCACCCATCAATCTTCCCCCCTCTCATGAGGCTGGGCCACCTTTGAGCTCTGGGCGCAAGCCAATTCCTAACAATGCTTTCCAAACCAAACATTTTAAATTTCAAAGCAATTTAAACATGCCTCTAATTACTGCTCACATCACCATCATCCTGTCGGAAGAAGAAAATCAAGTCACCCCTCTGGCATGCATCGCTCCTGATCCTTCCCAAAGTAGTGAGCATTTCATGGATAAAGATAGCCCGGAGAATTGGAAAAGTGATAATTCTACTCAGGAGGAAATTCCTAAAAGTATTCCTCCCCTTGAAGACGTAAGCCCAGTTGTTGAGGAAGGGACTCTTGGCGTCACAAGTCACTCCATGGCGATCCCTATCAGCGAAACGGATGGCAATGAGAGTCTGAGGACTGGAAGTGCGTGTCTGGTTGAGGAGAAGACTCTTGGTAAGGTTAAGGAAGTCTAGCGCCACTTGGGACCGCTTTTTTTCCATTTTGGTTTTGCTACTGCTCAGATGACCACCTACAGGCATCGTCGCTCACAGTCAAGGTTCAGCACTTATGGCCTGTTGTTTTGGCATCCCGTTGGGGAAATGGCGATTCACTTACTGGTTGGTTTGCAATGATTTTATGCTTCTACTGCCAATGTATCTTTCTCAGCTAAACATGTCATCCTCTGGGTTTTATATCTGGTTTTTTGTTATATGTAACTGGTCTCCCCAGCTTCTTTTTGTAAGGGGGCAGTTCTGCTGTGTTGAGTGCCCTCGAGCTCTGATCTCTGAGGCCTCAACTCTATGTAAAAATATTCTCCTTTTCAGTTAATAGAATTTAGTATTTGCAGAGAAAAAAAAATATGAATATGTACTAGTTTAATTGTGCTTGTGATGAATCTATAGTGGTCTAATTAAATTGAGAGGTGCATTCTCGAGGGTCATGTGTAATTTCGTGCGTGCTCAATTTAGGGTTGATAGGTATTCTTTAAAAAAAAATATATATATATTCTCAAAACTAAAAAATAATGTCAATTATATCTGAAGCTCCCTTATATTTGTAAAAGACCCAGTGGGCCCCAAGAATATGAAGGGTATTTACATTATCCCACGCTCTTGTGGGACTCCCTACATTGGTGAGACTGGTCGCTCAATTAATCAAAGGATTCGTGAACATGTTGCTGACATTAAGCATGGCAGGACCCACTCCTTTGCTTTAGTAGAGCATGCAGGTAAATCTAAGCATCACATCTGCATTGAGGAGACCCAGGTTGTTGCTAGGGTTAGTCATTTCCGTCATCGTAAATTGAGGGAGGCCCTAGAAATTGAAAAAATGCCCAATAATTTGAATAGAGATGATGGCTGGATTATTAGTAGAAGTTCTATCCCTGTCCCGCCTTCCTAGTTTTTTAGGTTTCTTTTTAGGTTTCTTTTGTTTGTTTATTTATCTGTGTAGGTATTGGTGTCCTTTTTATAGTATTTGTTGTTGGTTTATTCTTCATTATAGTTTATACTCTTGATCCTTCATGTTTTCTTAAGTATTTTATTCGTTCTTAACACCTTTTAGTATTTTTGTTATTTTTTTAATGGGCCTCAACCTTGTATTATATATATATATATATATATATATTTGTGTTTGTGTGTGTGTGTGTATAATTTTATTTATTTTCCATTAATTATTTTTATTTGTTATATAATTTTGTCTTGATCAAGGTCTTGACTCTTTTTATAATTTTTGAATTCCCTCCTTGTTTGGAGTTTGAGTTTGATTTTTAACAATATTTAAATTTAATAAATTAATTTAAACATTATTTTTCAAAAATTAGTCGTTTAAGTAACTTAACAATATTTGTCTTTAATAAATTAATATCATAATTTAAATATTATTGACTTTGATTTTTTTATTTTGGTTAGTTAAATTTTTTTATTATTTGCCATTAATAGAATTTTTAATAATATTTGTTAATATCATAATTTAAATATTATTTTT
This sequence comes from Pinus tabuliformis, assembly GCA_031772625.1. Lineage (NCBI taxonomy): Eukaryota > Viridiplantae > Streptophyta > Pinopsida > Pinales > Pinaceae > Pinus > Pinus tabuliformis. Next base: position 1,187,096,908 of record CM062820.1, on the reverse strand, counting down.
CGAAAATAGCCCTTATTTGAAATTATGGTCTCTACTTTTCTCTCTATTTAAGTTGTTGCCATAGTTTGCCTCTTCATGCATGAACCACACTATTTGGTTTTAACGGGTGGGCAAAAGAAATAAATGTGTTATGTGAATTCTACCGAAAAACTTTTCGTAATGTGAATTATAATAAAAAAAACAAAAATGAATATATGTGTTTGGTTAGTTTTAATTAAAAGTATTGGAAAACATCAATGTTAGTTGGGTTGATATTACAACCCACTTAAGGTTTTGTATAAAAATATTTCTCTAGGCAGAACTAAAATATTTAATAACATAATTTTTGAGCGTTTACAACCTAGTATATTTTATTAACAAATACACTCTATATTTTATTAACAAATTAAAAATAGTTACAACAAAAGAAATTAATGTTCACCATAATTACAAAATTTCAATTTGCACCTTGATTTTATAATTTTATATATAGATATAAGGTAACCAAAATTTAAAAAAATAATTTACCTTTTAATATAATTGCTTTACTAGTTAATATAGAGATGAGTAAAAAAGTTAATTTACCTTTTACTATGAGGAAGAAATGTGGACGGAAATAGTATTATTATAGGCTCTAGTGCCTCCTTCCTTCTCCTATTGTGTCATATTTGTAAATCCTTCAATCCTATCCCAAGTTGTTCTTAAGGGGGGATGTTAGGATATTCCGACACATAGGAAATAGTTAAGTTCAACTTGGTCTAGTATAGAGTTAGGTATAGAGTTAGGTAAAGTGTGTTTCTTTACCGTTGTACATTCTGTAACTTACAATCCGACGGTCACAATATGTAGTGATCCGACGGTTCACTCTCACCTCGGTATTACCGACACTTGATCCGTGGCTTGACACCCGATTGGTCCATGAGTTCTATTTAAAGCGCATGGAGGGTCATTGTTCGGGTAATCCATGCATGAGAGAAGCTTATGTAAATTTTCATTCTTTGATTAATAAATTGCCTGTAGTACCCACGTTGGGACAGGCCGTGGACTGTTTCCCTCTTTGAGGGTTTTAACCACGTCAAAAATACTGGCGTATTGATCTGTGATCTGGTTGTGAGCGGTGTCCTTTTGGTGTTCTTTCTGAGGAACTTACCCTGTAAATTCCTACATTCGAGGTACAGTACAGTTTGGGATTCATTACAGTGCCAAAGCAGCTCCTCTATTAGTTGGTTTCATTGATTCTGATTGGGCTAGTGACCCTGATGATCAGAAGTCTACTGCCGGTTATGTCTTCACTCTTGGTTCAGGACCTATTACATGGGCTTGCAAGAAACAGGCTGCCATTTCTCTTTCGTCAGCAGAAGCAGAGTATCGTGGTGCCATGGAAGCTAGTAAGGAAGCCTTGTGGCTTCGTCAGATCCTATCAGAGTTTGGCTTTGAGCAGCAGCATCCTACCACACTTTGGTGTGATAATCAAAGTGCCATTCAGCTATGCAAAGATCCAGTCCAGCATCAGCGCAGCAAACACATTGAACTACACATGCACTTCATCAGAAAGCTCATTCATGACCATGTTCTTGAAATGCAATATTGTTCAACAAATGATCAGGTTGCAGACATCTTCACAAAGGCTCTCACAGAGGCGAAGTTCACTAAACTTCGATATATGCTTGGAGTTCAGGAAGTTGTCACTAAGGGGGGATAGGCTCTAGTGCCTCCTTCCTTCTCCTATTGTGTCATATTTGTAAATCCTTCAATCCTATCCCAAGTTGTTCTTAAGGGGGTATGTTAGGATATTCCGACACATAGGAAATAGTTAAGTTCAACTTGGTCTAGTATAGAGTTAGGTAAAGTGTGTTTCTTTACCGTTGTACATTTTGTAACTTACAATCCGACGGTCACAATATGTAGTGATCCGACGGTTCACTCTCACCTCGGTATTACCGACACTTGATCCGTGGCTTGACACCCGATTGGTCCATGAGTTCTATTTAAAGCGCATAGAGGGTCATTGTTCGGGTAATCCGTGCATGAGAGAAGCTTATGCAAATTTTCATTCTTTGATTAATAAATTGCCTGTAGTACCCACGTTGGGACAGGCCGTGGACTGTTTCCCTCTTTGAGGGTTTTAACCACGTCAAAAATACTGGCGTATTGATCTGTGATCTGGTTGTGAGCGGTGTCCTTTTGGTGTTCTTTCTGAGGAACTTACCCTGTAAATTCCTACAATTATTGATATGCATGTGATATTTAAAAACAAAAATATATATAATAAAATATGTTTTAGTAAAATATTTCAATGACCATATTAAATAACATAATTTTGTATCTATTTTATATAGAGAGAAATAAAATAACCTAAATTGAAAAATTCCTTATATTTTTACTCTACACAACTAGGAGATGTATAATTTATTTTATTTCTAATATAGATTGGATAATTTATTTTATTTTTAATATGGATTCGATATGTTAGTTAAATTCAAGGGTAGGTTGTAAATTCAATATATTCATTGTATGAGGCATATTTGTATTTTTTTGGATGTTTAATATGGATTTGATATCTACTATTTTAGAAAATGTTAATAATAAAAATAATTAAATGTATACAATAAAAAATATGAGGGGGCATATTTTAACATTTTAAGTTCAAGGGTAGATTATAAGTTCAATATATAGGTTGAGTGTTCAATGTTTAATATGGATTTGATATGTACTATTTTAGAAAATGTTAATAATAAAAATAATTAAATGTATACATAAAGGAAAAATATGAGGGGGCATATTTTAACATTTTTTTTATTTTTATTTTTTTTATTGTAGTTCATGTCCACGGAAAAATCTGGGCTAATCGCCCTTCGGCCTACTAGCAAGACCTGACTCGAAGGGCTTCAGGCATATTCGACCCTATGAACTTCCGATGGCCAGCCACGATTTTGGACCAACTGAGCTAACCCTTGGGGCTAGGGGGATATTTTAACATGTTAATGTAGAGAATGTGAATTATAAATAAACTATTTCAATGTCAATTGCATATATATTATAAAAGCCTACATCCATGGCGTTGAGATAGATCAAATATCTTTTCACTCTAAAAATTGTTTATATCTCAAGAGATTTGATCTCTATCCACATTTGATAGATTTTAAAAAAATCTAAATTAGTATAATAACATTAAAGAAAAAATAATTAAAAAAATATTATATTTCAATTTTATATATATACCAAAATTTAAATAAACAATTTCAATTTGTATATTAACTAATTTATTTTAGTATCAACTTTTTATTATTAACTTTATATATATAATATATCATTATATTAAAATTCTTCTACAAACTGAGTTGCAAACTGAGTTGCAACCAAAAGGATAACAAAGAGGCCAAGTCATGTAGACTCATTAAATGCACTTAATTGACATAGACCCTCGACTTCACAACTCACAAGGTGTTAATTTATGAAATGTATATCAAACTAGAGAATATCTATACTCCAAAGCCCAATAACTCATTAATTTATGAAATGTATATGAAACTAGAAAATATCTATACTCCAATCTAAGAAGCAGATCGTCAAAACTTAATATCTATCTACATAGCTCATTAGAATTTACAACAGACATCTTTAAATTTACTAGGTCAAAATACTTTTACCTATTACCTTCCCGATACCACGCCCTCCACTCCACAGAAGTCGTGTTTGAAATCGTACTCCCTCGTTCTTGCTGCCATCGTCATTAGGGGCCTCTCGCTTCCTCGTACTCCCTCGTGCCTCTGGCTGCCGTCGTCATTCGGGCCTCTCCGTTACACGACGTTGCCATAAAACATATCCAAAGGTCATAAAAGATGTTAATGTTTGAATTTGCTTTGATGGATTGAAAATGTTATTTGATTGGTGGTTGCCGGGCATCCAAAGGTCATCCAGAAATGTTAATATTTGACTTTGCTTTGATTGTTTGGTTGGCAACATCTTCCGAGCGAAAGCAAGAGGCCCGAATGACAACAGCAGCCATCACAATGGCGGGTTATTTATTCAATATCACTTACTTGACGAATACCCTGATCCCACACCTTGACTCCACAGAACGCGCGATGGAAATCGTACTCGCTCCTGCCTCTTGCTGTAATCGTCATTCATTCGGGACCTCTCGCTTCCACCACGTTTCCATAATACTCAGCTCTCACTTCATTAGTTAAGTGTTGCTTATTAATAACCAGTATCACCATTGTCATTTCATTCACATTATTTAGTGTTAGCTTATTGGCAGAATTGTTAACATGATGGCCTCTAAGTTCAATCTCATCTTCTTCATCATCCTCTCACTGCAACTCTCTGCTGCAATATTGTTGTGTAATGGAATGCCTCTGACCCTTCACACGAGAAGGTCCATGACACAAGGGATCAGAGTGAAGGAGCCACTCTACTATTCCGGCAATGTCAACTTCATAGGTGCTGCCCCGGATACGGCACCGGCCTGTACAGTGTGAAGAAGGGGTAAGTTTGCGGACGTGTCTAGACGCTTTCCTATGGCTCAGGAAGCACGACTGCACATCTACTCATTGACACCTTGAGTTTGCCAACGGGAAGTGGACAAATAACCAACTTTGGATTCGGATGCTCGGTGGCTTCGCAGGGGATTGCAGGATTGGTATTGCAGGATTTGCCAGAGGAAATATGCCTTTGCCTTCACAGCTTAGTGCTCTCATTGGGGATAAATTCGCGTATTGCATGAACGATCAAAACAATGGCAGCATGATAGTGCTGGGTGACACGGCAGTTCCTATGGGTATGAGTTTGAATTACACTTCCTTTCTAAATAAATCCCAATCACCTTCATCTTATCCGGGATACAACGAATTATATTACATTGGTCTACAAGTAGTAAGTATTGGTGGAAAATCTTTGACGCTGCCCTCCAATGTAACCAAATTTGACATAAACGGCAACCGTGGAACCGTCATAGATTCGGTCACTACTTACACTCTCTTTCCCAAATCAGTCTATTACCAGATTGCAGCTGAATTAGCTTCTCAGATTGGATATCGTCAAGTTAGAGGCCAATGTTACAATGTGTCTGGTGTGACCAATATTCAATTCCCTGAGTTTGGATTCCATTTCAGTGGTGGCTCAGACATGGTACTACCTCAGAGCAATTGTTTCGTGCCGGTGACCTCAGACACTTACTGCTTGGCATTCACTGGTGCCCTCGTCGAGTCTGTTGGACCTGCTGCTATTCTAGGAAACTATCAGCAGAGGAATTTGTATATTTTGTATTACAGGGAGATGAATCGTTTGGGCTTCACTCAGCCGGCCTGTTAAAAATTCGTCTGATCTATTGATAGCCCGCTGTTATGATCCTATCCATATATAATCTATTTCCTCTCGATCCATATATAGTGTAGTTTAGGTATTTTCTCCATGTATTTCCTCTTGACCCATATAGTCTAGGTATTTCCATGTTTGATCTTATGATTTAATTTGCAAAAATCTGGGGCAAAGGAAAGCATCGACTTTATTTTACTAGAGATTTGGGCTACTTCTAGCACTATTGGGTTATAGGTTGAATCCCTTCTTGATAAATCTATTTGCTTGATTTTGAGATTTGGAAATAAGAAATATTTGAAGTGTTCTTTTTATTCTGGGTAAAGGAAAGCATGGCCTTTATTTTACTAGAGATTGGGGCTAGTTCTAACACTATGGGGCTATAGGTTGGGCCCATATAGGTTGAATTCCTTCTTGATAAAACTTATTTGCTTGATTCTGAGATTTGGAAATAAGAAGCATTTGAAGTGTTCTTTTTATTCTTACTTATATGCATTATTCTCAACTTATTAATATATATATTTTCAATTCTTTGAGTCATATTGTAAAAAATAAAAAATGGTTTGATGAGTATTTAAGAAACCATGATTATTATGAAGTTTCATTTGGTGAAAACTCTTGTACCATGAAGATTTTCTCTTATTTCACTTATAATTAAGGAAAAAACAAGTGGATTATCATATACAAATATATTTTATAATAATTTTTTTCCTATATCATTGAAATTAAAGTATTTAAATATTAATATTAACTATAAAATATTATTTAAAATAAATTAAATTACCTAATTAGAGTATAAATATAATATAAATATAAGAAAATATATAATTTTAGTGGGATCCATATAAATAGACTCGACCCTTCATTAAAATCATAAAAAAAGATTAATAGAGTAGTTGATATTTTTTACACTCAACAGCATTGCTTGATGGAGGATTGGAATGTATATGAGATGGAGACGAGCGTTTTCGCTGGATAATGGACTCTACTTGCAATCTGTGATTATCTTGACGCCTATGTGCGCTTTCCGTAATCTAGTTGTTGTGAGTATCTTGCATTAAATAGTCCATGCCACCAATGACGACACCTCCGCCAGCGCTCCATTGATCCCATTCCCAGGCAGCAGGGGCTCAGACAACTGAGCTCTAGGAGTTCGAGGGGATGTGTCATGCCCCCAAGCCGACGGTTGAAAGACTCTTAGCGAGGTGCGGCACCACCGAATACTTTCTTTTCACCAATACTTATGTTCGTGGACTACGCCTAATTCACTTTCTCTTACTTAGTTTGTGTTTCGCAACCAAGTATTATTATGTTTAGCCTTTATACCAATGAACACCCATACTCATTCATTATCAACAACAATTATAACAAGAACACAATTGCACAGTATAAAGGGAGGGGCAACTCCCTGAACAATGAGTCTGCCCGAAATATATATATTAATCAATCTTTTCAACAATACAAGCTTTTACAAGTATTCTTGGCAAAATCCAAGTCTATACTTAGCCAATTTACAATCACGGCAAAACTGCCTTTTATTCACCTTTGTGCACACCTTGCACGATGGGCGGGTGCTCACCCGAGCTACCAAGACACCCTCGTCAAGTCTTGACACAAACCGGCACTTCAATCAACCCACGGCACACCTTGCCCAACCTTCGACTTTTCTCCAAGTGCGAGCCAAAACCGTGCACAAGTCCAACCTCAAGCGCATGAGCTATGCACTCATCCCTTGTCCCTAATGCGCACTTCGACCTGCACCTTATGCGAAGTTGTTGTGTGTGAATCGTTGTTGGATGAATGACTTTGAACGCTCCAAGGTGCATCAATATATACCCTTTGTATGTGGGGTGGTGGCTCACCCAGCCGACCACTAAAACATAGTTTACACACCCTCAAACGTGCCTAAACACCCATGAACAAGTTGGCCTAGTCTTCAACACAAGTCGGCCTCCTATCTCCATCATTCCACGCTCCATCGTGTATAAACCTCCTATCGTTGCAAGTAGCTCGTACTTTCGTCGCATCTCCGTGTGTGCTAACCCGTCGCTCCACCCGCGTGCGCCCATCGCATACGCGCCAACTCGCCGGTTCACCTGCGCCCGCGCCCGTCGTGTGCGCCAACTCGTCGGTCACCCGCGCCCGCGCCCGGCATGTGCCCCGACTCGCCTCTTGCCCGCATCGTGCCTAGCATGCGCCCCGACTCACCTCTCGCCCGTGCGCCCGTCGCACAACCTTACCTGCGCCCAGTGCACCCGGTGCCCAACCGCATTCGCACCTGAGTACCTTACATCCTCCTCGACCTAAAATCGTTGTTGTCCTTGACAACATACCATCCCGGTAACGATCCACCAAGGTCATCAATATCCATGATGTCAAATCCTCCACATACGACAAACATCCCTGCAACATATGTAGAACCCCATTTCCATCATGTCTCATCTTAGTAATCAACTATTACCAAGCTCACCATACCAAGGTATACACCTCATCGGTATGTCATACATCAGATATCATCTCAATCCATGATCATCGACCCCTCTATCACAATCTCCACTGCAACATCTTATGTTGACCCCATCATGTGTCATCATGTGAACCTCTGTCATGCTACTCCAAAAATTACTAACACACCTCTACCATGTGCCAACATCTCATCCCAATAGCAACATCACCCTGTACACTAGATCCTCTCATGACTCAAGCTAGTTGGGTAGCTAATCCAACCATACGCCCAAACCACAAGAATGCACATTCTTCCATCACCATCAGTCGTTTCTCAAAACAACCTGTCACGTTCTTGACTCATCAAGAATCTATCCCCATAAGTGTAAACCATGTTCAGGTCCATGGAAACTCCATCCCATCTCATCTGCAACATGTCATGATGCTTGATGCGAAGCCATCCCTGCACCATCAGTCATACCTGCTCAACATGTTTTAAGGACTCATTGCCATGAGCAGCTAACAATGAGACCCATCTTCTCATCCATCTAAGAAGATGTAGAGGGAGTAGAGCTTGAAGGCTCTCCCTCACTAATCAATTTGATCCATCTATCAGGATCCTCAATCTCCATCCTTTGTAGATAAGCAACCCTGTCCTCCCCCTGGACATCCGGCCTCACATACACCTCATCATCATCATCATCATCCTCAACTATCTCTAGCCTTCTTGATAAATCCAAGATGCTATCTGAAAGTGTCCTGATGACCAATGACTGCTCGGTAAACTTTGCCTCAACAGTAGACAACTGCTTACTCATGTCTTCCATTCGCTTCTCATCCTCCATTTGCATCACTCCCAATTTACAATCAGGCCTTGTTACTCCAATGGTTGGCACACCAATGGGTACATCCTCCCTTCCATCATAAATGTAGAGCTTCCTCAAATGTGGAACAATCATAGCATCAAATTGTTTCATGAATTCCATCCCTAGCATAGCCTCATAGTCATCAATCCGTACTATAGTGAAATCAACCTTCCCTGTCCATTCACTAAGTGTAGTGTCCACCCTTTCAGCTATACCAAGAACTTCAATAGGAGGAGAATTGACTGTCTTCATATGTGCCTTTGCTGGCTGTCTTCATCTGTGCCTTTGCTGGTACAAATTTCAGCTCAATCCTTCTCGCAGTATCTTCACCCATGAAGTTGTGAGAAGCCCCACTATCCACCATAGTGAGTACATCAACACCTCCAACCTTCATCCGAACATACTCCAACCTGTTCCTCTCAGGATCTCTCTTAGATACCACCTCTGTAGTAGCAGAAGCACCAAGTATCTGCATCATCCCCACAGAAGCTCCTTCATTCTTCGCATCAGATTGTGCAATCGCAGCCACTTTCGGTCTAGAAGGACAATTCTTCACCATATTATGTGGTCCAGCACATATCCAACACTTCAAGGCTTTCTTCGTCTTCGAACTATCATCCGATTTCGAAGCATCATCTTCTTCTTCTCTTTCGGCTTATCGAACTTCTTCTTCTTATCATCAGAATTCTCATCATAATGCTCCACCAACCTGTCAACAGAAGCAAAAGCCTCCTCAAGTGTTCTAATTCTTTGCCTCTTCACTTCATTGCGTGCCCAAAGCTTCAACCCAATAATGAAATTGAACACCTTGTCCCTCTCTGCCATGTCAGGAAGTTCCAAAACTGCACTTGCAAACTCCCGCTGATATGTCTGTAGGTTCCCGGTCTGCTTTATGAACTTAATCTTCATCATTGCTTCCCATGTTTCATCCTGCGGACTGAAATGGTTCTACAAAGCTTTCATCATGTCATCCCACAAAGTAGTGTCACCAGCACTGCCATTGGCAATCTGATCCATCCTCCTTCGCCACCACATCTTAGCATCCTTTGTTAAGAACTGAACAGCTACCTTGACCTTTGTCTCATCATCAGATAGACCCAACCATTCCAAGTATTGATCCATGTCCCATAGAAAGTTGCCAAGAGTCTTTGCACTCCTTGTACCATCATAAGATTCAGGTTCCTTGACTTTCACATGAGGCACTCCTCCACCTGAGTTATGCCTCATGGCCTTCTTCAGCACCGTGATCTCATCCCTGGCTTCGTCAAGAGATTTTTGCAAGCCCATAATCTCTGCAAGACCTTGGTCCCTTTCCTCTTCAACCTCCTTGACCCTTACTTCAAGTTGTGTACACATAAGATCAGTGTACTCATGTTGTGTTCGGAGTTCATCAAACTCTTCCTTCATCTTCGAATTGGCCTCTTGCTCCTTAGTGAACAAGTCCATCTTCTTATCCCAGGAAGTTTCCATAACCTCCATCCTCAACAGCACTTTTTCCATAAGTGTGATAGTAGCATCCTGCACATGATGACTAGACCCAGCCTGAGATTCAGCTGCCATCTCTAACAGCTTCTTCCTCTTTTGCAATCTAGTTTTGACCATCCAACAACTTCACCAAGATGCCTGCAACCCAAGTCCTTGATGCAACACTAGAAAGTGTTCACCAACCTCTTTCACCTGCAAGTACCTGCTTCCACCGTTACTTCGTCACGAGCAACCCTGCTCTGATACCAACTTCACTTCGGTGAAGTTGTGTAGTAGCTTCAACCTTCAATGCCCGAACCAGCTGCTCTGATACCACCTGTCACACCTCGAAGCCAGCGATAGTCTTTCAACCGCTCTTAGTGAGGTGCGGCACCACCGAACACTTTCTTTTCACCAATACTTATGTTCGTGGACTACGCCTAATTCACTTTCTCTTACTTAGTTTGTGTTTCACAACCAAGTATTATTATGTTTAGCCTTTATACCAATGAACACCCATACTCATTCATTATCAGCAACAATTATAACAAGAACACAATTGCACAGTATAAAGGGAGGGGAAAGTCCCCGAACAATGAGTCTGCCCGAAATATATATATATATATATATATATATATATATTAATCAATCTTTTCAACAATATAAGCTTTTACAAGTATTCTTGGCAAAATCCAAGTCTATATTTAGTCAATTTACAATCACGGCAAAAATGCCTTTTGTTCACCTTTGTGCATACCTTGCACGATGGGCGGGTGCTCACCCGAGTTACCAAGACACCCTCGTCAAGTCTTGACACAAACCGGCACTCCAATCAACCGATGGCACACCTTGCCCAGCCTTCGACTTTTCTCCCAGTGCGAGCCAAAACCGTGCACAAGTCCAACCTTAGGCGCATGAGCTATGCGCTCATCCCTTGTCCCTAATGCGCACTTCGACTTGCACCTTACGCGAAGTTGTTGTGTGCGAATCGTTGTTGGATGAATGACTTTGAACGCTCCAAAGTGCATCAATATATACCCTTTGTATGTCGGGTGGTGGCTCACCCAACCGACCGCTAAAACATAGTTTACACACCCTCAAATGTGCCTGAACACCCATGAACAAGTTGGCCTAGCCTTCAACACAAGTCAGCCTCCTATCTCCATCGTTCGACGCTCCATCGTGTATAAACCTCCTATCGTCGCAAGTAGCTCGTGCTTTCATCGCATCTTCATGTGTGCTAACTCGTCGCTCCACCCGCGCGCGCTCGTCGCGTGTGCGCCAACTCACCAGTTCACCCACGCCCGCGCCTGTCGTGTGCGCCAACTCGTCGGTCACCCACACCCGCGCCCGGCGTGTTCCTCGACTCGTCTCTTGCCCGCATCGCGCTCGGCATGTGCCCCGACTCACCTCTCGCCCGCGCGCCCGTCGCACAACCGTGCCTGCGCCCGGTTCATGTGGCGCCCAACTGCATGCGCACCCGAGGACCTTACAGGATGACTCCCGTAGTCCTTTACTTTGATCACAACACAATGCAATCGTAACTTCTTGTAACTTGATTACTTAACGATCTAACAATTTTCACGCTCATGCTTTCCAAAACTCGAACTCTGTTTCTGCTCAATGTGATTTATAATTGATGTGGGAACCACTAACACAAAGACCAAGGCAGATGGAAGAGGAAAGACATAAGAAGGCTTAATGGTCGGTAATCGTTTGTCGATGTAAACATAATCTAAAATCATTTGAATTCAGAGCAACTACATGGGGCACAATGTTTGAAAATAATAACAATATTCTAGCAATGAGGTTTTGGGTTTGGGTTTGGGTATGAGGGAGGTACCCTTAAAAGCTTGGTAGAGGATTTAAGAGTTTTTCACTGTAGCATGGTAGGAGTTGGAGCTTAATATATATAGTTGTTAAATGCATTTAAACTTGACATTAAGATAAGAAATTTCAGAATTTGTGGAAACAAATGATCCATGACAAGTTCAAATTGCTTCATGAGAAAAAGTTGGGAAGTGGGTTTGGGTCAATGCCAAACAATATTGGGGCATTTTAAAAGGAAGATTAGCTTGTCTAAAATGGGAGCAAACAAGGAAAAAATGATCTCAAAGGGAAAGTACTCGAACAGTTCGCAATAAGCAATATTCAAACAAGTCTACTTTGCAAGCATATGGCAACAACAAGCCCAGAGGAAAAGTTCGTTGATGATTTCTCCTTCTATAGTCCCACACCCACACTTATCACCTGGTCATGTCTATGTGAAAGAATTGTTAAGTGCAAAAAAAAGTTTGGAGGTTTTAGAAGCTAAAGAGCAAGAAAGAGATCATACAATTCATGTAATAACAACTGAGAATAGGGTTTAACAGAAAGCAATAAAATTTTGAAGGAGCAAGTGGTATTGCTAGAGGAAACTCTCCTATAGGGAAGACAAAATGACAATGCATGAAAGCAGATGCGCAAAACATGAAGAAATTTGTAGTGGGGAGTACAAAGGAGGTGAATGCGAAAGTTGTTGCCCAAATAGACAACCATGAAGAGACAACAAGAGAAGAAAGGAAAAGAGGTTCCACAAAAGTTTCCAAAACTTGGGCTCAAGTTATTAGCAATTCTGCTAATAGGGAAGGAGAAGCAAATGGTCATGTTGGAAACATGCAAGATAGAGAGAGCAAGGAAAGATAAGATAGAGAAGAAACATAATTATTAAAGGGGTGAAATACTATGGCAAAAATGAATCTACTCTTGACCTTCCAAGGGACTTTTTGAAAGACAAGCTTTTATGGCAAGGATAAATATGCCAACCATGGAGGGTAGGAAAGTTTAACAGTGAGAGAGCCAGGCCCATAAAAATCATCATGCCTTGTTTGTGTGATAAATATATCATTCTAAGCAAGAAGCAACTCTTGAGGGGTTCTCGTTTTTTATAAAAGAATATTTAACTGTAAGACAACAAGAGGAAAGGAGGGAGGAAATGTCAAAGGTTAGGGCAGCAAGAGATGAGGGCAAGAGAACATGGATTTATAAGGGTAAAGATGTGATAGCACAATTTGGACCTCCTTCCAAAATAGGGCATCAAGATGATAATAAATAAGAGACACCAAACTCTTTGGTAGGAAATCAGGAAGGAAGGTCACTATGTGCAAGCAGGGACAAAGACTCAACTGTGAGTCTTGCATGTCAAAACAAATAGCAATCAAGTCATACCCAAGTTTCCTTAAGATTAGTTTGTTGGAACTGTAGAGGTTACCCGTGGATATGAGGACCTGGGTTAGGGCCTATTGCGGAAGATAGAGACATAATTTTCCTCATAGAAACACGTGAGAATCAAGGGTGCAAGACACCTTTGTTTGAAGGGTACTAGAAGATGGTAGCATGGAACAAGGCAAGAGGGAATGGAAAAGGACACGGGGTTATCATGGTATTAGGGAGAAAAAAAGAAGGTTGTTTCATTCAGTTCGAAGAAGACCCAAATAAATAATTTGTTTGGTTTAAAATATCACAAAATGGAAATCACATTAGAATTGCAACATGCTATTTTGCGTCACAAGTTTAAAAAATATACAAAAGTATAGGGCTTAACCACAAAATATCCCTTTGCAACCTTAAGGCAGATATTACAACATATTCTCAGCTAGGTGAAGTCATTAAAATGGGCGATTTCAATGCTAGGACTGCAAGTGAGAAAGCTAACATTATTTGTTGTAAAGAACACTGACCCTATCTGGCTTACAGAAGAGAGTAATCATCAGTGGGAAAAAATTTCAGAGGACAAGGCCTGCAATCTTTGTGAACAATTGGTTACTCTATGTGGGGCTTTTGATTTAGTCATTTGTAATGGTTTGACTTGATGGGAAAACTCCAGTAATTTCACTTGAAATACTTATAACGGAGCAAATATAGTAGACTATGTAATTTGTTCACATAGTTTGTGTGAGAAAATGGAGGAATTTTTGATTAGAGATCAACTTTGGGACTTAAAATCAGATCACAAACTAATACACACAAGAACATAGTAAGTCTGAAGACAAAAATGGACACACGAGAATATGGGAGATCGAATCCTTGGGGACCTCTCAGTTATGAAAATTTGCACGCTATGAGGTTTTATATTCATTTCTTAAGAATTCCAATCAATGTTACTCAGAGTGTGAAGAGTGAAAACCTTCAAGCTCAGGTCAGAGGATTTTTCTTAGATGAATCTCAAAGAAAGAACATTTATGGATAATGGATGCATCATGCAACCATGCAGGTTGCAACCTCTAGGGAAAGGCACATGAAGGTTTCGAATGAGTTAAGCATATTCAATGCGTTCTGCCACCCTGTGTTGGGTGTAATAGGGCCAACTTTTAAGTTGTTGTTCAATTTAATTACAGGTGAAGTTTATTAATTGAGATTGAATCCCATCTCACAAAAACTTGAATACTGCGCCAGTGAAATAACAATTCTACCGTTAGCACATGTGATTAACCGTTGAGATTAACCAATATCCAATGTGTAAAAACATATTTTTAAATTTAAAAGCACATGAAATTGGCTCATTAATGTTACAGCTTTGTACATAATTTTTTTAGTTTATATATTTTCATTATGTAATGAAAAATGCAGAATCCGGATTAAATATCTCTCCAAATCCATACCTTGTACTTTTATAATGTACTCGACCTGAATCCTGAGCAATATGATATCGTACTTTTGAGAATAGGGGTAGCTATTTGTTGCTCAGTCCATCTAATTGCTGCATGCCACCACTAATACTTAATTTATGTCCGTCAAGTTAAAGAACTTAACAAAAAAAAAAAATTTGACTCGTTACTAATTTTTTTTTTCAATGATAATAAAAATATTTTTTTTGAAATCATAAAAATTTAATTTAACTTTTGATATTGAAAATTTATTTTGATATTTTAATTTTTTTTTTAGCCTTTCTCCCACTAGCTTGGAAACGTTAGATTTTGAAAGTTGAGGGTGATGTATAATCTCATCCTTAAGTAGAGTTGACACTTGTTCTTAAAATAAAAATAAAATATTTTCTAAATAGAAAAGCAATGTCGGCTATAATAAGAAAACGAAATTGAATTTGTTATGCATGTTCAAATAGTTGTCCATATGCCTTAATATAATTTCATGTAAAATAATTAGAAGTAAAAGATATGTGAATAAGATGCCAAAACCTTATATTTTTCAAAAATATTTTAAGATGGCATTCAAACAAACTATTTGGAGATCTATGTTAACTAATTTATGTAGATATCAACATCATATATATCTATATATAGAAAAAAAAGTCTAAAGAAAATATTTAAATGTTGTATATAATAAAATATTCAATGTGACTTATCAATAAAATATTTTAATACTACTTAATATCGGCATACACTTCAAAATATATTTATAACAAAAAAGCCATTTTAATGTGTGGTGATAAAATGTCTAGATGCACATGTTATGCAAAATATTTTAATCCCAACTATGTATATACTCTATATAGCATTGAAGAATACAATTTAAATAATGCACAATTACACATTGTATTTTGCAATACAGAAGAAGTTTGCACATCAAGAAATTTGATCCGTTGGCTCATGTTAGATATGTGTTTAAGATGAATCTATATTGGTTCAATTGTGCTTATGATGAATATATACTGGCTTATTTACATTGAGAGGTGCATTCCAGAGAGTAGTGTGTAATTCTATGCATGCTCAACTTAGAGTTGATAGGTATTCCTTTAAAAAAATTAAATATTCTCAAAACTAAAAAAACAATGTCAATTATAATAAAAAGCAAAAATGAATATATATGATTGGTTAGTTTTAATTAAAATTATTGGAAAACATCAATGCTGGTTCAGTTGATATTACAATCGACTGTTAAGGTTTTGTAGTAAAAATAATTTTCTATTACTCGTACCCATAAGTAAAATATTTAATAACATAATTTTTGGGCATTTACAACCTAGTACATTTTATTAACAAATGCCCTCCATATTTTATTAACAAATTAAAAATAGTAATAACAGAAGAAATTAATATCCACCATAGTTACAATATTTCAATTTACACCTTAATTTAATAACTGTATATATAGATATAAAGTAATCAAAAGTTAAAAAAATAATTTACCTTTTAGTATGAGGAAGAAATGTAATTTAAACAAAAAAAACATGAGTACTTGATTTTTAAACCTTATACTTTTCAAAAATATTTTAACATGTGATATCAACTTCGTATATATCTATATTAAAAAAATAACGCGAAAATAAAATATTTTAATGTTATATAGAATAAAATATATTTAAAAATATATTAATAATAAAAAACATGTGATAAAATGGCTCAATACAGGTGTTATGTAATCTCTATAATATTCAAAATTACAATTTAAACAATAAAGAAAAACTCATTGTTTTTTGTACTCTAAAATAAGTTTGCACCTAAAGAAATTTGATCCCTCTCTACTCATGTTAGATGCTTGCTTAAGATGGATCACCTTCTTTGATCAATTTCCTCGAGGCTACTAGCTTTAGGTGATTTAAATTTGGCCTCCCACTCCATACTTTCACTCTCGCTAGAGGTTGACGAGATATTAAAAATCCAACTAATAACACAACAACACAGTAAGTCGGACGAAAAAAAGCGATGCGTGAGAATACGAGAGATCGAATCCTTGGGGACCGCTCAGTCATGAAAATGTATACGCTATGAGGTTTTATATCCCTTTCTTAAGAATTATAATTAATTCTTAAGAGAGTGAAAGCTTTCAAGCTTAGGGTAGAGGATTCTTCTCAGATGAAGCTCAACGAAAGGGCACTCACCGATAATGGAAGCATCATGCAATCA
This sequence comes from Pinus tabuliformis, assembly GCA_031772625.1. NCBI lineage: Eukaryota > Viridiplantae > Streptophyta > Pinopsida > Pinales > Pinaceae > Pinus > Pinus tabuliformis. Next base: position 1,187,079,993 of record CM062820.1, on the reverse strand, counting down.
TGTAAGTTGCAACCTGTAGGGAAAGGCGCATGAAGTTGTTGAATGGATTAAGCGTATTCAATGGGCTTTGCCACCCTGTGTTGGGTGTAATAGGGGGTGTAGTAGGGCCAACTTGGAAGTTGGTGTTCAATTTAATTATAGGTGAAGTTTTTTAATTGATATTGAATCCCATCTCACAAAAATTTGAATACTGCTCCAGTTGTAACATTATCATATGTGATTAACCATTTAGATTAACCAATCTCTAATGTGTAAAAACATATTTTTAAATTTTAAAAGCACCAGTTAACGACATTTTCTCATTAATGTTGTAGCTTTGTACATAATTGTATTAAGTTTATACATAATGCACTATGTAGTGAAAAATGCAGAATCTACATTGAATATCTCTCCAAATCCACTCCTTGTTCTTCTATAAGGGACTCAACCTGACTTTTGAGCAATACAATATCATACTTTTGTGAATAGGGGTAGCTATTTGTTGTTCAGTCCATCTAATTTCCGTAGGCCACCATCAATACTTAGTTTATGCTTCTCAAGTTAGAGAATTTAAAAATAAAATTTGACGAGTTATTAAAATATTTCTCTTCTTTTGAAATCATAGAAATTTAATTTAACCTTCGAGATTGACAATCATTTTTGATATTTTAATGTTCTTTGAAGAGTAATTTTTTTTAGCCCCTCCAGACAGGCGAGAAGCCCAAGGAAGCACTGGGACAAGTTGAATTTGAATGTTGAGTGCGATATATAATTTTGTCTGTGTTCTTAAAATAAAAATAAAATATTCTCTAAACAGAAAAGCATTGTTGGCTATAATAAAAAACAAAAATGAATATGCTATGCGTGTTTAGTTAATTGTCCATATGTCATGATATAATTTCATGTAAAATAATTAGAAGTAAAAAAAATATGTGAATAAGATGTTAAAACCTTATTCTTTTATAAAATATTTCAACATGAGATTTAAATAAACTATTTGAACATCCATGTTAACTAATTTATGTCAATATCAAATTCATATATATCTATATATGGAAAAAAAGTCAAAAGAAAATATTTTAATGTTGTATATAATCAAATATTCAATGTGAGTTATCAATAGAATATTTTAATGCAAACTATGTATATAATCTATATAGCATTCAAGAATACAATTTAAATAATGACCAATTACACAATGTATTTTTCAATCTAGAAGAATTTTGCACCTGAAGAATTTTGATCCTGTAACAGCCCCCGATAACCTCACATGAAAATGTATGGAGTTATAATTTTTTTATACAATTTACCCACACATAACTATCCAAATTACTATTCCATATTCCTCATTAACCATTAGATAAAATCTTAATCATTACATAGAGTAACTTTATTAAAGGAATAGTAAATTACATAACCATTGACAACAACTATTGTATCATATTAACATAAACTTTATGATATAACCTTAAATTAATTCCATGATTCTTTTAACTCAGTTACTTAATCGTATTCTTAATAATATAAATGTCACATCATGTAAGGAATCAAAATCATAAAAATGATACAATAGGAAACCAAACCTCGTAGGGTGAAAACTAACAAACATTTAATTTTATTATCAAACGCTCATGAAGGTGTTCACCCTTCACTCAATAGCTATAAGGGAATCCATCCCTTGACCATTATCATAAAATATTACAAACAATATCATCTAAGAAATAACATGACTTTTTATAACCTATTACAATCATCAGGACATCATTTACCCAACCCTTGAGCATTGTGTCTTTAGGGCATGGTTCCTTCCATCAGTGGGTTATCCTACAAATGAAATTCCTCAATCTACATAGCCCACTAACTTATTTCCTTCCATAATAGTAACTTGATCCATCTTTATATGTCACAACCTTTTCCTGCAACTACTATTGTCGACAACCTTATATATCATGATTAATTCAAGTATTAATCAAACTAATTCCTAAATATATACCAATGTTGCTTCACCATCTATTCATGAACATTCATGAAATGCAAGCAAAATATAGTGACATGCTTCCTTTAACAACACTACATATGCATTAGTTATAAACGTATAACCATCAAGACATTTCTATAGACAAATGCCACATCAATTATTATTCCCCTAGAATAAGCACACATTTTTGCATGACAAATCACTATAGCTGTCTAGACATTCCTTTAAAGGAAACTAACACATTAGTTATGATCTTCGAGTATGATAATTACATAAACTTTCCATCAGTGGGTTATCCTACAACCAACATTCCTTCAATTTTCATAGCTCGCTAACTTATTTCCTACCATAATAGTAACTTGATCCATCTTTATATGTCGCAACCTTTTCATGCAACTGCTATTGTCGACAACCTTTTATATCATGATTAAATCAAGTATTAATAAAAAAAAATCATAAATATATACCAGTGGTGCTTTACCATCTATTCATGAACATTCATGAAATGAAAAAAATATATATTGTGACATGCTTCCTTTAACAACGTTGCATATGCATTAGTTATCAACACATTTCTATAAACAAATACCACATTAACTAATATTACCCTCCCATGAGCACACATTTTTGCACGAAAAATCACTACAACTGTCGAAACGTTCCTTTAAAGGACACTAACACATCAATTATGATCTTCATCTATGCGAATTACATAAAATTTATCAAAATAAGTAGCTCTTCAACTATTAATTTTGGTGCATGAAAGTACGTAAAGAAATTTAACACCATTAATGTTGTTCCTATGCCTGCAAATTCATATACTTTCCAAAAGAATCTTTTGAAAAGAATGATTAACACAATAGAGTATGAAAACACATGTTTCCTTTTCGAGGAAATCTAGCATAATAGGGTATGCAAAAAACATGTTTTTTTTTTCCATAAAACTAATGAAATATAGCATACAAATACATGTCTTATTTTCCAAATATTCTACCAACATTACCCATATATATATTCCAAGGAAACCAACACATTATTATGGTTTTTGTGCAGATAATTCATCTTAGTTCCCAGAGAATCTTTTCCAATGTAAGTTAACACAACATGCTATCATTTTCAATATACAAATGCATGATCTTTGGAATGAAAGATAATACAAATATTGCATGCATATACATGAGCTTATTCCAAAAGAAACTAGTATAACAGTCATCATAACATAAAAGTAATCACATATAAATTTTCTAAAGGAATATAGCTCAATAGTTCTTCTATCCATGCAAAGAACATATCTCTATATACAATGACTATTGTTTGTGCATGTGAGAGTTTATCATGATAGCCCTTCTTTAATGTAAGCAACACATATTCCCTTCTCTAGAATTCTATTTTCATGTAAACAAATATATACTTATATTTCAAAAGGAAGTTAATATGACCTCTTTTTTCTATCTTTCTACATGCAAGTTTCTCATGTTTCCCTTTTCACGAAATTACCATAGATAACCATTTTCTATGGATAAAACCCAGGAAACAATAACAAGGTTAACTTAACCTTTTATACACCTAAATCACGAAATTAACACAATTCATTTAGCTTGACAATCTTTTCAAGAGATTATTCTTTCAAGAAAATTAACGTGATAAATTTCATTATCTACACACAAAACCATATTTTATATATCACAATGACCACCTTTTTTTGCATGCAACATGCATTTTTTTCTTCTAACATAACGACCCTTACTTCAAGGCACATAATATTTTCAAGAAACAAACATGCATTCTTGTTCTTGTATGAACAAGGTTCATATGCATCTTTTAGGAAAACAATCTTTATTTTTCATTAATTCATGCACAAAAATCCTATGCAAGTATTTCTGCACTCAAATCCTTGTAGTCCATAAATAAACAACATGGGTAATATATGCATACAAATTTATGAAAGCCCTTCCAAGAAAATTAATCTACTTAACTTTTCTCTTTTCCAAGAATCTGATAATGTATGCAAAGACATTTCACTTATAAATCTAATACAATGATACATGCAATTAATATTTTCTTTTCAAGAATTAACCTATAAATTTATTTCAAGAATTCCAATATAATGGATATTATTATTGTGCACATATTTTTATTAAGAGTTTATAGGAATCATGCTAATATTTTCAAGGAAATTGATAATTTAATTTTCTCTCATAATTTCCTTGCAATCTTTTTTCTTTAATGATATAACTTATTTTCTTTCTCTTTTCATAAGAAAAATTTACACACATTCTTTTCATGAAAAAATATTGCAGAGAAACCATGGAGAACTTTCCAATGAAATAATTAATTTCTCTACCCAAAATCCCCTGCAACTTTCAAGAGTCTAGAGCACTATTTCCAATTAATAAAATAACTTATCGTTCCTTGCAGAAAACACATGTAATTTCTTTCCAAAGAAATTCATGGTTAGTTAGCTTTTGGGCATAATAACCATGAAGTCCCATGTGCATACCTCATGTTTATAGGAACCATGAAGTCATTTCCCAAGTTTACGAATGAATTATAAGAACCTATAAAACTTTCTTTATCTCAATGAGACATCATTCAAACATGGTAAAAATAATATTTTTCAATGTGAATGTCAACGTAAATGCCACATATAATGTAACATATTACAGATCCCCCTAGGCTCATGTTAGATATGTGTTTAAGATGAATTCTGATTTAATTGTCCTTATGATGAATCTATAGTGGTTTAATTACATTGAGAGTATGTGTTTAAGATGACTATGTACTGTTTAATTGTGCTACTGATGAACCTATAGTTATTTAATTAAATCGAGAGGTGCATTCTCGAGTGTTAAGTGTAATTTCGTGCGTGCTCAATCTAGAGTTGATAGGTATTCCTTTAAAAATAAAATTAAATATTCTCAAAACTAAAAAAAAATGTTAATTATACCTAGGGCTCCCTTAGATTTGTAAAAGACCGAGTGAACCCCAAGAATATGAAGAGTGTTTACATTATCCCATGCTCTTGTGGGACCCCCTACACTGGTGAGATTGATCGCTCGATTAATCAAAGGATTCATGAACATGTTGTTGACATCAAGCATGGTAGGACCTGCTCCTCTGCTTTGGCAGAGCATGCAAATAAATCTAAGCATCACATTTGCATTGAGGAGGCCCAAGTCACTGCTAGGGTTAGTCATTTCCATCATCGTAAATTGAAGGAGGCCCTAGAAATTGAAAAAATGCCCAATAATTTCAATAGAGACGATGACTGGATTATTAGTAGAAGTTGGGTTTGTGTCCCGTCTTCCTAGTTTTTTTAGGTTTCCATTTGGGTTTATTTTGTTTGTTTATTTATCTGTGTAGGTATCAGTGTCCTTTTTATAGTATTTTTTGTTGGTTTATTCTTCATTAGAGTTTATACTCTTGATCCTTCATGTTTTCTTAAGTATTTTATTCGTTCTTAACACCTTTTAGTATTTTTGTTATTTGTTTAATGGGCCTCAACCTTGTATTTTATTGTTGAATATATGTGTGTGTGTGTGTGTGTGTGTGTGCACGCACGTGCGTGTGCACACATATTTTTATTTAATTTTTTTTTTCTTGTTACTTATATTTTTCGATTATTTCCCATTAATAGAATTTTCTAATAATATTTAATTTTAATAAATTGATTTAAACATTTTTTTTAAAACAAGTCGTTTAATATAGTTACTAAATAATATTTGTATTAATAAATTAAAATCATAATTTAAATATTATTGACTTTGATTTATTTGTTTATTCTTGTTATATTTTTCAATTATTTCTCATTAATAAAAAAATTTAATAATATTTTATTTTAGTAAATCAATTCAAATATTATTTATCAAAAACTAGCCATTTAATATAGTTGTTACTTAATAATATTTGTTTTTAATAAATAAATATCATAATTTACATAATATTGACTTTGATTTTAATTTTTTTCTTATTAGTTATATTTTTCTATCATTTCTAATAATATTTGATTTTAATAAATTAATTTAAATATTATTTTTTAAAAATAGCCATTATTTGAAATTATGGTCTCTACATTGCTCTCTATTTAAGTTGTTGATAAATCTGTTATGTGATTTCTACCAAATCTTTGAACCACATTGACATTGGTTAGTTCGAAAAGGGTCAGCAAAAATAATAAATCTATTATTTGATTTCTTCCAAATTTTTTTCTTAATGTCACTTATAATAAAAAAACAAAAATGAATACATATGTTTGGTTAGATTTAATTAAAAGTATTGGAAAACATGAATGTTGTTTGGGTTGATATTACAACCCACTTAAGGCACTTATAATAAAAAAGAAAAATGAATATATTTATGTTTGGTTAGATTTAATTAAAAGTACTAGAAAGCATGAATGTTGGCTAGGTTGATATTGCAACCCACTTCAGGTTTTCTAGTAAAAATATTTCTCTGGGCATATGTAAAATATTTAATAACATAAGTTTTGAGCATTTACAATTAATATATTTTATTAACAAATACAATGTATATTTTATTAACAAATTAAAAATACTTGAATGGTTCATGAGGCACAATACTTGCTAAGGTTTTGCAAATGGGGTAGCAAGCTAAGTGGGGCTTTATTTTCATGAAAACTCAGCCAGAGGCAATTTGGGATGGGTGACCTCTCAGGAAGTCTTGGTTCAATATTTTAATTTGCACCTTAATTTTAGAACTTTATATATAGATATAAAGTAACCAAAAGTTAAAAAAATTAATTTACCTTTTAATATAATTTCTTCACTACTTAATATAGAGATGACTAAAAAAGTTAATTTACTTTTTACTACAAGGAAGAAATGTGGACAGGAAACAGTATTATTGATATGCATGTGATATTTAAAAACAAAAAATTTGTATCTATTTTATATAGAGAAAAATAAATTAACTTAAATTGAAAAATTTCTAACATTTTCACTCAACACAACTAGAGATGTATAATTTATTTTATTTCTAATATAGATTCGATAACTTATTTTATTTTTAATATGGATTCTATATTAGTTAAGTTCAAGGGTAGGTTATAAGTTCAATATACAGGTTGAGTATTCAATTTATGAGGCATATTTGTATTTTTTTCAATGTTTAATATAGATATAGATATAAAGTAATCAAAAGTTTAAAAAAATTAATTTACCTTTTAATATAATTTCTTCACTACTTAATATAGAGATTGAGTAAAAAAGTTAATTTAATTTTTACTACGAGGAAGAAATGTAGACAGGAAATAGTATTATTGATATGCATGTGATATTTAAACACAAAAATTTTGTATCTATTTTATATAGAGAAAAATAAATTAACTTAAATTGAAAAATTTCTTACATTTTCACTCTACACAACTAGGAGATGTATATTTTATTTTATTTCTAATATAGATTAGATAATTTATTTTATTTTTAATATGGACTTGATATATTCCTTAAGTTCAAGTGTAGGTTATAAGTTCAATATATAGGTTGAGTATTCAATGTATGAGGCACATTTGTATTTTTTTTAATGTTTAATATAGGAATAGATGTAAAGTAACCAAAAGTTAAAAACATTAATTTACCTTTTAATATAATTTCTTCACTACTTAATATAGAGATGATGAGTAAAAAAGTTAATTTACTTTTTACTACGAGGAAGAAATGTAGACAGGGAATAGTATTATTGATATGCATGTGATATTTAAAAACAAAAAATTTGTATCTATTTTATATACAGAAAAATAAATTAACTTAAATTGAAAAATTTCTTACATTTTCACTTCACACAACTAGGAGATGTATAATTTATTTTATTTCTAATATAGATTGGATAATTTATTTTATTTTTAATATGGATTCTATATATTAGTTAGTTTCAAGCTTAGTTATAAGTTCAATATACAGGTTTAGCATTCAATGTATGAGTTACATTTGTATTTTTTTCAATGTTTAATATAGATTTGATATCTACTATTTTAGAAAATGTTAATAATAAAAATAATTAAATGTATACATACACAAAAAAAGGGAGGGATTATATTTTAGTATTTTAATGTGGAGAATGTGAATTATAAATAAAATATTTCAAATTTAAGAGAAATTCTTCGGCGTAAATCACAAGATAAATCATTTGTCTACGTGTTTCGAACCAGCTAGTGTGGTTCATCGTCAGGACAAGTTGAAGAAACAGATCCAGCTTAGGATGTTAAATAGTCTGAGCAGAGCCTCCAACGACTATCTTGTACAATGGCTAATTTTGACTTTAGGACCAGAGTCATACAAAATATTATAATTTAATGGAAATCAGTTATATTAGGTGACCAATACAAATTATATAAAATTATAAATTAATATAAATGGTGTTAATGGTTAGTTAAAAAGATATTGTTTGATAATTAAAATAATAAGTTATTTAGTATTTAAATGGGAATTAGTTATATAAAGGACCTTTTTTATTATAATATGAATATATATATATAGATATATATATAAAGTAATATACATAAAAGTTAGTTAGAAGACCTCGGGGAAAATTTGTTTGGGTCAGAGCTTGTCAAGCTCTGTAGTGCTCAGGATCTCATAATTTGCAACGGTCTAAAAAAGTGGCCCAATTCCAGCAAGATGACCTGCATCCATGGACTTGGTAGCAGCATAGTAGACTACGTTATTTCCGATCTTCCTTTATACAACGAAATGATAAACTTTGACATCTTAAACGACCACGAGCCTGACTTCGATCATAGGCCTTTACTTATATCCCTCAATTTTGTCATGCATAGAGTTCCCATAGAAAATAATACTTACAACCAAAAGAACTTAATATTTGATAAAAATAAAAAGGACCTCTTTCTAAATGAATTAAAAACTAACTTGCCTCCTTTATCTAGTATAGATAACATAGAAGAATTATATCATAATTTTACTACAACCCTCTCATATTCTATTAAAAAGTTCTCAATTGAAGTCTCAAATGATAAAAGAAATAACAAAACCAATCCTTGGTATGACAAAGATTGTAAGAATGCGAGGAGAGCAATTAAGGAAGCTGTTGATGATTCTCTTAAAATGGACAAGATAAGAATATACAAAGCCCTAATTAAAAGAAAAAAGAGACAGTACATTCGTCAAAGACAGGAGAATCTCTTACACCTCTCTAAGGTAGCTCCTAAAAAATTTTGGAGGCAGATTCTGACTAGGAAGACTAAGGATAATAATAAAATTTCTCTTCACGATTGGAATTCTTATCTTAAAAAGCTTTATGAATCTCCTAATGTCACGGATAATTTGGAAACCCTGCTCACAACGAAAGAAGTCTTCTCTTTAGAAGACATTAAGTTTGGGGTTAATCGCCTCGCGAATGGGAAAGCTAAGGACATTGAAGGTTACCAGGCAGAAATCTTAAAAATTGGAGGCCCTGTTCTCATCCCCCACATCCACAAGCTTTTCAATGAAGCTGTTAAGCAAGGGTTCCCTAAACCTTGGACTGAGAGCCTCATTATACCTATTTTTAAAAGTGGAGATACAAATAACCCCTCTAATTATCGAACAATTATGATCAGCCCTCTCTTAGCCAAATTATATGGTAGTATTCTGGAAAAAAAGTTAAGCATATGGCTTGAAAGTGAAGATAAGCGGGCTAAAGGCCAAGCAGGTTTCAGAAGGCATCACTCAACAACAGACCACCTTGTTACGCTAAGGATCATTGCGGAGGAATGCCGTAATGTTAAATCCAATTTATTCTGCTGCTTTGTAGACTTTAGAAAGGCTTTCGATACGGTTCCTAGATACAACCTTTGGAATAGGTTAGAAGAGCTAAAGGTTCCTCTTGAGTTAAGAGCTGCTGCTATAAGGCTATACGAGAATGTAATTGCCAAGCTAAAGAACAATGAGGGGTGGTCAAAAGATATTAAGTGTAACATCGGAGTTAAACAAGGTTGCCCCCTCTCCCCTACTCTATTTGGCATTTACATCGATAAGCTCGAAGGTTATTTAGAAGAAGCAGGATGTGGTGGCACAATCTTAGCTGGGATAGTCATTATCCTTCTTCTCTATGCTGACGATATTGTTCTTCTGGCAAGGTGCCCTTCTGATCTTGATAAGCAACTCAAGCTTCTTAAGGATTTCTGCTCTACCATGGGTATGACTGTTAACACAGACAAAACAAAAGTTATGATTATCAAATCTAAAAAGGACACTTGCGCTAATTTTACGTATGACAATAATAACTTGGAGGAAGTGTATTCTTACAAGTACCTAGGAATTGATATCCATCACAAGCTCAACTGGAACCATAGCATTGAGAAAAGGATCAATGGGGGATGGAAAGCTTATTTTGGTCTTGAAAATAATTGTAAAACAGCAAACCTCGTAATGTGGGATAAAAAGAAGTTCCTCTTTGAAACCTTAGTCACTCCTGTTATCTTATATGGATGTGAAGTTTGGGGCTGCAGCATCTCCAGAGAATCATGGAGGAAGATTGAGCAAATCCAGAAGCGTTTTATAACTTATAACCTGAAAATTAAAAGTAATACACCCTATCCTATTCTCCTTATAGAAGCAGGTCTTTCTTCTATTGAGAGCCTAGCTATGCTCAGGTTTCTTATGTACAAGCACAAGCTCAATAACATAGACAATCATAGACTTCCTAAGCTAGCTTTAACTTCCAGCCAAAATCACCTAAGGCTTAACCGAGGATGGCATAAGGACACAAGGGCCTGGTTAAACTATTGGGAGATCAATGAGAATGATGCTTTGCAAAACATAAATAACATTAAAGATATTGTTACTTCTAAGTTCAAAGAAAAATTGTGGTGTGAGAAAGATTTAGCGTCTAAAAGAAAATTAAGTTATTATAAGAAGGTCATCAACCCCACCCTTGAAGATCAAAAGTATCTCTCTATTCTAACTAGCTCAAAAAAGAAAATTAATATAGCAAAGATTAGAACGAATTCTCATGAGCTCCATAGTGAGACTGGCCGCTGGGTAGTTCCTAAAACGCCATGGATGGAAAGGATCTGCCATATTTGTGAGAATAAGAGCATCGAGGATGAAAACCACTTCCTCTTAGAGTGCCCTGCATACAACCACATTAGATCTCAATTTCACAACCTTTGTTACAATACTGACCTTTCTAGCCTTTTACAATGCCAAAATTATAGTGAGCTCGGGAGGCTTCTCTCCAAGCTTTTTGAGCATCGGAATAAAATCTTAAATCAAAATAAATAATTTGTCTTTTTAGGTCCGATAGATCATTATTTGGTCTCAGTGGACGTTAACAACCATCATCATCATCATCATCAAAAATATAAATATGAAGTAATAAAAGTTAGTTAGAGTAAAGATATTCGAACGCGAAAAAAAAATAAAAATAAAATAAAAATAAAAATAAAAAATAAAAAATAAATAAATAAATAAATAAAAATAAAAAATAAAAATAAAAATAAAGAAATAAAGAAATAAACAAACAAATAATAATAATAATAATAATAATAATAATAATAATAATAATAATAATAAATAAATAAATAATAAAAAATATTAAATATATATATATATATATATATATATATATATATATGACAAATATATAAAATGAACTTAAAAAATAAAAATAAAAATAACCAAATAAATAAATGAATGAATAAAATAAAATAAAATAAAATAGAAAATAGAAAATAATAATAATAAAAATTGAAATAAAAATTAATAAAATAATAATAATAATAATAGTAAATAAATAAATAAATAAAAATAAATAAATAAATAATAAATAAATATTAAATAAAAATATAACTATATATATATATATATATATATATATATATATATAGATATAGATATATAATAAACTTAAAAAATAAAAATAAACATAAAAATAACCAAATAAATAAATAAATGAATAAAATAAAATAAAATAAAAAATAATAATAATAAAAATTGAAATAAAAATTAACAAAATAATAAATAAAACAAGTGAGCGACACATTCTAAAAAGAAGAAGGATAAGAGTCGGATCAAAAGAGAACTACAGAGCCAACAAGAGAAACCCTAGGAGGAAAGAAAAGACAAGGCTCCAAGGAAAAAGAAACGTGAAATAAAGGAAAAACAAAGAAATCTAGAAAAAGCAAGACCAGGAAGAGAGGGCAGGGATCCGGCAGCTACTGATCTTCCAGCCATCATCTCTATTGAGATTTCTCAACCTTCTTTCAATTTCAATAGCTTCCCAGAATTTACGATGATGGAACTACGCAACCTTAGCAATAACCTTGGCCTCCTCAATACACACGTGATGCTTGGTCTTTTCGGCATGCTCTGCTAACGCTGAAGACTTAGTTCTCCCATGTCTTAGGTCAGCTGCATGTTCACTGATCCTTTGATGGATGGAGCATCCTGTTTCCCCGATATAGGGGGTCCCACAAGAACAAGGGATTAAGTAGACACCCTTCATATCTTTAGGGTCAATGGGATCTTTCATCGATCAGAGGGATTTGTGAATAGTGTTGAGGGGCCTGAAGGTTGAGGGAATATCATACTTCGTAAGAATCCGAGCAATCTTGTCCATGGTTCCCTGGACATAGGGGAGATGGACACCTAGCCAGTGCTCTTTAGGTGGACACCTAAAGAGCACTGGCTAGGTGTCCATCTCCCCTATGTCCAGGGAACCACAGACTAGATTGCTCGGATTCTTACGAAGTATGATATTCCCTCAACCTTTAGGCCCCTCAACACTATTCACAAATCCCTCCGATCGGCGAAAGATCCCATTGACCCTAAAGATATGAAGGGTGTCTACTTGATCCCTTGTTCTTGTGGGACCCCCTATATCGGGGAAACAGGGCGCTCCATCCATCAAAGGATCGGCGAACATGTAGCTGACCTAAGACATGGGAGAACCAAGTCTTCAGCGTTAGCAGAGCATACAGAAAAGACCAAGCATCAGGTGTGTATTGAGGAGGCCAAGGTTATTGCTAAGGTTGCGCAGTTCCATCATCGTAAATTCAGGGAAGCTATTGAAATTGAAAGAAGGCTGAGAAATCTCAATAGAGATGATGGCTGGAAGATCAGTAGCTGTCGGATCCCTGCCCTCTCTTCCTAGTCTTGCTTTTTCTAGATTTCTTTGTTTTTCCTTTATTTCACGTTTCTTTTTCCTTGGAGCCTTGTCTTTTCTTTCCTCCTAGGGTTTCTCTTGTTGGCTCTGTAGTTCTCTTTTGATCCGGCTCTTATCCTTCTTATTTTTAGAATGTGTCGCTCGCTTGTTTTATTTATTATTTTATTAATTTTTATTATTATTAATTTTTATTTTATTTTATTTTATTTATTTATTTGGTTATTTTTATGTTTATTTTTATTTTTATTTTTATTTTTAAGTTTATTTTATATATTTGTTTTATATATATATATATATATATATATATATATATATATATATATATTTATTTTTATTTAATATTTTTTATTATTTATTTATTTATATTTATTTATTATTATTATTATTATTATTATTATTATTATTATTTATTTATTTATTTATTTATTTATTTATTTATTTGTTTATTTATTTTTATTTATTTATTTATTTTTTTCTTTGTTTTATTTATTTTTATTTTTATTTTTATTTTTTTTATTTTTTTTCGCATTCCAATATCTTTATTCTAACTAACTTTTATGTATATTACTTTATATATATATATATATATGATGATGATGATGATGGTGGTTAACGTCCGCTGAGACCAAATAATGGTCTATCGGACCTAAAGAAACAAATTATCTATTTTGATTTAAGATTTTATTCCTATGCTCAAAAAGCTTTGGAGAGAAGCCTCCCGAGCTCACGATAATTTTGACATTGTAAAAGGTTAGGAAGGTTAGTATTGTAACAAAGATTGTGAAACTGAGATCTAATGTGGTTATACGTGGGGCACTCTAAGAGGAAGTGGTTTTCATCCTCGATGTTCCTATTCTCACATATATGGCAGATCCTTTCCGTCCATGGTGTTTTAGGAACTCGCCAACGACCTGTGTCACTATGGAGCTCATGAGAATTCGTTCTAATCTTTGCTATATTAATTTTCTTCTTTGAGCTAGTTAAAATAGAGAGATACTTTTCATCTTCTAGGGTGGGGTTGATGACCTTCTTATAATAACTTAATTTTCTTTTAGCCGCTAAGTCTCTCTCACACCACATTTTTTCTTTGAACTTAGAAGTAACAATATATTTAATGCTATTTATGTTTTGCAATGCATCATTTTCGTTGATCTCCCAATAGTTTAACCAGGCCCTTGTGTCTTTATGCCACTCTCGATTGAGCCTTAGGTGGTTTTGGCTAGAATTTAAAGCTAGATTAGGATGTCTATGATCGTCTATGTTACTCATTTTGTGCTTGTACAACAGAAACATAAGCATAGCTAGGCTCTCAATAGGGGAAAGACTTGCTTCTATAAGGAGAATAGGATAGGGTGTATTACTTTTAATTTTGCGGTTATAAGTTATAAAACGCTTCTGGATTTGCTCAATCTTTCTCCATGATTCTCTCGAGATGCTGCAACCCCAAAGCTAACAGCCATATAAGATAACAGGAGTGACTAAAGTTTCAAAGAGGAACTTCTTTTTATCCCACATTACAAGGTTTTCTATTTTACAATTATTTTCAAGACCAAAGTAAGCTTTCCACCCCCCATTAATCCTTTTCTCAATGCTATGGTTCCAGTTGAGCTTGTGATGAATATCAATTCCTAGGTACTTGTAAGAATACACTTCCTCCAAGTTATTGTCATACATAAATTATATATTCATATAATTTATATTCATATTATAATAAAAAAGATCCTTTATATAACTAATTCTCATTTAAATACTAAATAACTTATTATTTTAATTATCAAACAATATCTTTTTAACTAATCATTAACACCATTTAAATTAATTTATAATTTTATATAATTTTTATTGGTCACCTAATATAACTGATTTCCATTAAATTATAATATTTTGTATGACTCTGGTCCTAAAGTCAAAATTAGCCGTTGTACAAGATAGCCGTTGGAGGCTCTGCTCACTATTTAACATGCTAACCTCGATCTGTTTCTTCAACTTGTCCTGACGATGAACCACACCTTGTCCTGACGATGAACCACACTAGTTGGTTCTTGTGATTTACGCCGAAGAATTTCTCTTAAGCTTAATATGGATCACAGAAGTCTCAATTCAACAAAATATTTCAAAGTCAACTGCATATATACTATAGCACTATCTTTTCACTCTAAAAATTGTTTGCATTTCAAGAGATTCGATCTCTCTCAACATTTCGTAGATTTAGAATAAAGATAAATCTAAACTAATATAATAACATTAAAAATAAATAAATTTAAAAAATGTTATATTTCAATTTTAAATTTGTATATATCATCTTTATACCAAAATTTAAATAAATTATTTCAATTTCTATATTAAGTAAGTTATTTTAATATCAACTTTTAATATCATTATTTTAAAAATCTACTCCAAACTATGTTGGAATAAAAAAAAATAAAAATGGTCGCAATCACAAAGCGAAGTCATATAGACTCATTAAATGCACTTAATTGACACAGGCCTTCCACTACAAAGAACTCACAAGGTGTTATGGATACAGGAAAAAAAGCCTCATTAATTTATGAAATCTATATCAAACTAGAAAATATCTATACTCCAATCTTTCAAAAAATAAAAAAGAAGCAGACCGTCAAAACTTAATATCTATCTCCGTAGCTCATTACAATTTACAGCAGTCAACTTAACTATTTAGACTTTAAATTTTCTATGTCAAAATACTTTTACCTGTCACCTTTGACGGAGAAAACGTTCCGCAAAATGTCAAATTCGAGGCGTGTCCTGATCCCACGCACTCCACTCCACAGAATTCGCGATGGAGATCGTACTCCCTTGTTCCTATCGTCATTAGGGGCCTCTCGTTCCTCGTACCCCGTCGGGCTGTGGTCGTCATTCGTGGCCTCTGCTTCCACGACGTTGCCATGAGACATCTACAACTTAATTTGATTGGTCGTTGTGAGGCATCAAAGGTCATAAATTAATGTTAATATTTGACTCCGCTTTGATTGATTGAAAATGTTAATATTGACTTTGTAATGTTAATATTTGACTCCGCTTTGATTGATTGAAAATGTTAATATTGACTTTGTAATGTTAATATTTGACTATGATTTGATGGATTGAAAATGTTAATATTGACTTTGTTATTTTGATGGGTGGTTGCGGCCATCTAGAAATGTTAATATTTAATTTTGTTTTAATTTCAAATATTATTGATTTTGATTTACTGATTTTTGTTAGTTATATTTTTATTTTTATTTTTTTATTAATAGAAAATGTAATAATATTTGATTTAAATATTATTTTTCAAAAATAATTTTTATTTGAAATTATGGTCTTTATATTACTTTTTATTTAAGTTGTCTTTACTTAATGATCTTTGTTAATATCATAATTTAAATATTATTTTTCAAAAATAGTGGTTATCTGAAATTACGGTCTCTAAATTGCTCTCTATTTAAGTTGTTGCCATGGTGTGCTTCTTCATCTGGTCCATGAACCACACTACATGGTTCAAAACGAGTGGGCAAAAAAAAATTTGTTATGTGATTTCTAACCAAAACCATTTCGTAATGTCAATTATAATAAAATGTTTGGTTAGCTTTATAGTAAAAATAAAAAAGAATATATATGTTTGATTAGTTTTAATTAAAAGTCTAGGAAAACATCACTGTTGGCTGGGTTGATATTACAACCCACTTTAAGGTTTGGTAGTAAAAATATTTCTCTAGCAATAAGTAAAATATTTAATAGCATAATTTTTGAGCATTTACAACCTAGTATATTTTATTAACAAATGCACTGTATATTTTATTAACAAATTAAAAATAGTAATAACAAAAGAAATTAATGTTGACCATAATTACAAAATTTCAATTTGCACCTTAATTTTATAACTTTATATATAGATATAAATTAACCAAAATTAAAAAAAAAATAAAATTATTTACCTCTTAATATAATTTCTTCACTATTTAATGTAGAGATGCGTACAAAAGTTAATTTACTTTCCACTACGAGGAAGAAATGTAGGCATGAAATAGTATTATTGATATGCATGTAATATTTAAAAACAAAAATATATTTCAATGCCCATATTAGATAACATAATTTTTTTATCTATTTTATATAGAGAAAAATAAATTAACTTAAATTGAAAAATTTCTTGCATTTTCATTCTACACAACTAGGAGATGTATAATTTATTTTTTTTCTATTATAGATTTGATAATTTATTTTATTTTTAATATGGATTCAATACATTAGTTAAGTTCAAGCGTAGGTTATAAGTTCAATACACATATTTATTGATTTGCATGTGGTATTTAAAAACAAAAATATATATATAACAAAATATATTTTAGTAAAATTTTTGGATGTCCATATTAGATAACATAATTTTGTATCTATTTTATATGGAGAAAAATAAATTAACTTAAATTGAAAATTTTCTTACATTTTCACTCTACACAACTAGGAGATGTATAATTTATTTTATTTTTAATATAGATTTGATAATTTATTTTATTTTGGTCTTGATGATGAACCACACTAACGCCTCTCTCATGTGATTTCTATCGAAAGACTTTGTTTAATGAATTCGATACATTAGTTAAGTTAAGTGTAGGTTATAAGTTCAATATAGAGGTTTATTGATTTGCATGTGATATTTAAAAACAAAAATATATATAACAAAATATGTTTTAGTAAAATATTTCAATGCCCATATTAAATAACATAATTTTGTATCTATTTTATATAGAGAAAAATAAATTAACTTTAATTGAAAAATTTCTTACACTTTCCCTCTACACAACTAGGAGATGTATAATTTATTTTATTTGTGATATAGATTTGATAATTTATTTTATTTTATACATTAGTTAAGTTCAAGCCTAGCTTATGAGTCCAATATACACGTTGAGTCTTCAATATATGAGGCATATTTGTATTTTTTTCAATGTTTAATATGGATTTGATATTTACTATTTTAGAAAATGTTAATAATAAAAATAATTAAATGTATACATACACTAAAAAAATATGAGGGGGCATATTGTAACATTTTAAGTTCAATAGTAGGTTATAAGTTCAATACATAGGTTGAGTATTCAATGTATGAGGCATATTTGTATTTTTTTCAATGTTTAATATAGATTTGATATCTACTATTTTAGAAAATGTTAATAATAAAAATAATTAAATGTATACATAAAGGAATGAGAGGGCATATTTTAAGATTTTAATGTAGAGAATGTGAATTATAAATAAAATATTTCAATATCAACTCCATATATATGATAGAATTCTAGATCTATTAGGTTGAAAGGGATCAAATATCTTTTCACTCTAAAATTGTTTGCATTTCAAAAGATTTAATCTCTCAACATTTAATAGATTCAAAATTAAGATAAATCTAGACTAGTATAGTAACATTAAAAATAAAATAATTAAAATATATATATATATATATATATATATATATATATATATATATATATATCTTATATTTCAATTTTAAATTTATATATATTATTTTTTTACCGAGATTTAAATAAACTATTTCAATTTCTATATTAATTTTTTAATATTTACTCTATATATATATATATATATATAAAATCTACTACAAACTGAGTTGCAATTAAAAAAAAAATGGTCACAATCCACAAACAGGCCAAGTCATGTAGACTCATTAAATGCACTTAATTGACACATGGCTACTCACAAGGTCTTATAGTTACAAGGAAAAAGCCCAATAGCTCATTAATTTATGAAATGTATATCAAACTAGAAAATATCTATACTCCAATCTTTCAAAAAAATAAATAAGAAGCAGATCGTCAAAACTTAACATCTCGGTACATAGCTCATTAGAATTTAAATATTTGGACTTTAAATTTACTAGGTCAAAATACTTTTACATATCACCTTTCACGTTTAAGAATTTTCCTTCCAAATTAAAAAAAGAAGGGAAGGAGAAAGCGTTCTGCAAAACGTCAAATTCCAGGCATGTCCCGATCCCACGCCCTCCACTCCACAGAATTCGCGATAAAGAACGTACTCCCTCGTTCCTCCCGCTGCCATCGTCATTCGGGGCCTCTCGTTTCCTCGTACTCCCTCGTGCCTGGAATTCGCTTCTCAGATTGGATATGTTACAATGTGTCTGGTGTGACCAATATTCAATTCCCTGAGTTTGCATTCCATTTCAGTGATGGCTCAGACATGGTACTACCTCAGGGCAATTGTCACACTCCCTTGTTCTACAGGTATAGTAAAAAAAAAAAAAAATTATGATTAACTACCATGCATCAACCATTCACGCGAGTACATACTTCTGTATATTTACATGAGTGTTCTATACACAATTAAGGTTATACACATACTTGCATACTTTACATATACATATAATGGTTACGAAGTTACAATTAACGGTTACGTTGATTATATAAATATCTCCTTTCTATGTCATCACCCATGTCCAGGATTGTTAATAGTTGAACGCCCATGTCCAGGATTGTTAATAGTTGAACGTTGATAAAGTAGATGTGTTGATGTAATACGATTCAGCTGCGATGGTGCGGAACCTATGCTATGCATGGTGTGGTTGTCAAACTTAAATGCGGAATTAATGGCACCTACCGTCGAACGACAGTTTATAACTCCAAGACATCTGCACTGTGCGTTGAGTTTTGCTCGCAGCATCTCCATCGTCCATTTGGATGGATGGACGGTCAGCTGGCAACCAGCCATGTGACATCGCGTGCCCGGGCTATAAGCGCCATACGGCCGGATGCTCTGGACTTGCCCTTTCGCGCCACATCCTTTCCGAACTCCAACAAGCCATCGGACGGAGGTGAGAGACTGCTCCGGATCAAGGGTCAACATTTCGCCACAATGCGGAAGGAGGATGAAATATCTGTGGAGGTATATTTACTTTTCGACTCATTCCATTTTCATTTTAGTATGGCTGTGCTGCTCGCAGCACTATGGCGATCACCGAGTTCTGAAACCCTTCTTACTCCAGCAACTTCGCGCCTCAGCTCAGGTATAATGTAATTTTAATCTGGTTCACAATTTCTTAAGCTTGATGATTCGGTTAAGGGTTTATGCCTCACTAGTGCTTGGCTACCGTCTGCACAATTTCTCTGCTCCCGTTTCGTCTTTATTGTTTTCTAACCAGGTTCTTCGTTCAATGAAATGGTTAATGTGTTCAGGAGAATAGCGGGTCGTTAGCCCTCGATGTCAAGGAGCTTCTTCACGCCACTTGCTAACCCAAAACCAGGTAAGGCTTATTTACTGTAGTAGCTTGCTATGCTTGACTTTTCAGGGCCATGGCTGAACATTTTTCCACTTGGGCAGGATTGCCGGGTGTTACACTCTCGGATTTGGGACCATGTACAGGCTCAGGGTTCTCCCGATTAATGGTCTTCCTGGTTCTATTTATTTCTTATCGGGTTCCTTGCCCCTGTTTAGGCGGAACTCCTATGTTAAGAGGCACTTCCTATTAAGCATTGACTGTTAGCTGTAACTTATTGAGCATGCATGACTGTCGTATAGCTATGTAACTTATTTTCTTTTGAACGCAGACAGTGATTATTATTAAACTAAGGTACTGAACCATGAGGATTTAATTTCCTGGTTAAAGCTTGTTGAGATAATGTAGTTGAGACACGGGTAACCCCGTAAACTTCAGCTTTATTCACAGTGTTGTTTTTTCGGTTACCCGCCTTCTCTGAACTGGGTTATGTTATAGACCTATTGTTTTATAATATCTCATCTTCAGAATATGGCTATTGTTTTCTTTCCTAATGATGAATTTGTATTTTGCATGATTCCGCCTTTGTACCCACTGCGGGCTAAGCACATGCTTCAGCCCGGCTGTTGTGGTTCATCCGGAACGGGGTTTTGCAACTAAGTTTGGCCGAGGATGCATGAGACCCCAGTTATCGTGCCCGTTCCTCGGCGAACATACTTAATTGTTTCGTATTAATTTAGCCATGAATGAATATGTATATTTCTGTTCTTGCAACACAGTTATGCGTTATACAGATTTGTTATTGTACTGAGCTTGTTTTATTATCAACTTCTGTTAAATCTTACGGTCCACTTGACCGAGGTTTGTGGTATTTCACCATTTCTCTATGATGTATAATGTAGCTTGATACATGGATTCGCATTGGTCTGCGTATCACACTAGCTGTACTTCCTGGTTCATTTCGTGATTATAGTGTTTACTACAGTTTTCTTCCAGCAGAGAATACTTGTACATATCCTTCTCGTCTTTTCTGAATACACGGTCCCAGTTTCTCATTTCGTTTTCTTGAATATGGAAAGAGGGTGTTACTGTTTGTACTCCCTGTTAATAAATTTTACTACCACCAGGGTTACAATAATATGTATATTATGTTTCTACTCTTATTTCAAATAAAGAATGCGAGTTCAGTTCTGTTTCCGTCAGCCATGCAAAATCTAATGTTCTTTCCTTAGTTTCTTTTAAAGAAGAATAGACAGATTACTTTCCTCTATTCTATTTCTTTTTTAGCACAGAGTCATGCAAGATACATCTCAGCAAATATACACAGTAAGCCATACCTGCTTATCTGCAACCTACTTGTAATGCTTGTCAATCCACCCGTCCATAGGAAGATTCTTCTTGATCTTCCAGCCCCAAGCACTTTGCAGACCCTCTTGACTACAGTTTCACTGGCTCTGCCAGATCTCGCTATCTGGTCCTAACCAGAGATAGCGCATACAGGAAAATATCTTCCCTCTTTTTTATGCCATCTGATCACTACCAGACATAGCATACCTTTTTCTCTGCCATCTGATCCTAACCAGACTTGGCAATCCTTCCCCTTTTCCCCTGGGGACTCAACTACCTCCTGAAGGTAGTTAGGGTTTTCTTTTATATTTTAACTGCCTCCACAGTTATTAACCATGATTAATCATATGCTCTAATCAAATAGTACTAACACATTTTTAATTATCATAATACTAGCAACAGAGTTTTATACTTTTCAAATAAAGTTTTTGTTCATGGTTAACTTTACTATTTACCAACAGTAACTTTTCACGAGGAACATTACATCTCCCCCTCCTGAAAGCCTACATCGTCCCGATGTTGTTGCTCATTCAAAAACAGTCTGGGATAAGTGTCCCTCATAATCTGTTCATCTTCCCAGGTGGCCTCATCAGGCCCAAAGTGCTGCCACTGCACTTTAACCTGGTTGATGACCTTTTTCCGCAGCTCGACTCTTCTCCGATCTAGTATGTTCACTGGTTCGACCAGGAATTCTCCTTCCGGTTCCACCTGAAACACATAATAATCAGATCAGCTGCTTACTAACATTCTATTTCAGTTTATATTAATTAACAGTCTTCCCTTACCTGAATGTCCTGCCAACTTATTATATGCCTAGGGTCATAAACATATCTCTTTAAAACTGATACATGGAAGACATTATGGACCCGAATATGGCTGGGCAGGGCGAGCTGATAAGCTACCGGCCCCACTCGTGCCAGAATTTGGAATGGTCCACAGAAACGCGGTGCCAATTTGGCACAAGCATTCCATTGGAGAGTACTTTTCCTAGCTCGTATCCTGATGCACACATGCTCACCCACCTGGTACTCTTTAAATGTTCTTTTCCGATCTGCAAAATTTTTCTGCCTATCCTGGGCCATCTTTAAATTAGCTCGAACTTTTTTCACCATGACTTCCATCTCCTCCAACATCTCAGGGCCCAACAGGAATTTGTCCTCCGGTCCACCCCAACTGGAGGGTGTGCGGCATTTCCGGCCATAAAGCACTTCGAATGGGCTCATCCTCAAGGATGCATGATAGCCATTGTTATAAGCGAATTCTACGAGATGTAAATACTCCTCCCATCGTGTAGGTTGCTGCATCACATAAGATCTCAGCATGTCTTCCACCACTTGATTTACTCACTCGGTCTGCCCGTCAGTCTGCGGGTGATATGCGGTGCTGAAGTTCAATTGAGTTCCTAGGCCTTCAAATAAGGTCCTCCAAAATACTGAGGTGAATTTAACATCACGGTCAGATATTATTATTTTTGGTAGCCCATGAAGTTTAAATATATTTTGCATAAAAATGTTTGCGATTTGAGCTGCACGGTAGGTGGATTGAACCGGTATGAAGTGGGCTGATTTGCTGAGTTTATCTACTACCACCATTATAGAATCATTGTTCTTTTTGGATTTTGGCATACCCGTAATAAAGTCCATGGTTATGGTCTCCCATTTCCATTCGGGTATGGGTAATGGCTGTAGTAAACCCGCAGGGTGTTGATGTTCAGCCTTCACCTGTTGACACTCTAAGCAGCGTGCCAGGTATTCTATCACATCCCTCTTCATGCCTGGCCAGTAATACTCCTTCCTCATCGAGGTGATTAATTTCTGGTAACCTGGATGTCCTGCATAAGGGCTTTTATGATATTCATCCAGAATCTTTTCTTTAATGCCGCTCTGATTGGGTACATAAATCTTCTGCTGGTAGCACAAAATTCCGGTTGCATTCAAGGTGTACCCTTGTTGTATTAAGCGGGTGTTTGAATTCTGTACTAGTTGCTTCTTTTGTAAGTAAATCTGATCTTGTGCAGCAGCCTCATCAATTTCTTTGTCAAGGGTGGTCCATCCTTGACTAATACCAATTTCATAAATGCAATGCACTTTTCGGCTTAGTGCATCAGCTACTCTGTTCTCTTTTCCTTTCAAGTGTTTAATTTCAAAATCGAAATTTCCCAAAAAGTCCACCCATCTGGCTTGTCTGACGTTTAAAGTCGGTTGACTAAAGTAGCTAGTCAAGCTATGGTGATCAGTCATCAGCAAAAATTTTCTCCCCACTAAATAATGGCGCCACATCTTTAAAGCATGAATCACCGCGGTTAATTCCAGATCATAGGCAGAATATTTCTGCTCATGTTCTTTTAACTTCCTGGATTCATATGCAATCACCTTACCTTCCTGCATTAATACTCCACCTACGCCCTCCTTACTTGCATCCTTGCAAACTACATATTCCTTTTAAGGATCTGCCACACACAACACAGGTGCAGTGGTAAGTAGATGTTTGAGCTGTTCAAAACTCCGTTGACAATCTGCTGTCCATTTAAATATTTTTCCTTTCTTCTGCAAAGAGGTGATAGGGTAGGCAACTCTGGAAAAACCTTCTACAAACCGCCGATAATATCTAGCCAGCCCCATGAAGGATCGAATATCTGCTACGTCTTTGGGTATTGGCCATTCCATTATAGTTTTGATCTTTTCGGGGTCCACAGCTATACCCTCTTTCGTAATAATGTGGCCCAAATACTGGATCTGTTCTTTATAAAAATCACATTTGCTGAATTTACCATATAACTAATGCTCCCGTAATGTCTGTAACACTATTCTCAGATGCTCCTCATGCTCCTTGATATTCCGAGAGTATATAAGTATATCATCAATAAAGATCAACACAAATTTGTCTAGGTATTGATGAAATACATTATTCATCAAACACATAAATGTCGCAGGTGCATTAGTTAACCCAAAAGGCAGTACCACAAACTCGTAATGTCCATAATGAGTACGAAAAGCTGTTTTGGCTATGTCCTCATCTTTAATTCTGATTTGATGGTATCCAGATCTTAAATCGATCTTTGAGAAGATTGTCGCCCCCTTCACCTGATCAAACAACTCATCGATGCGGGGTAAGGGATATTTGTTTTTCACTGTCAGCTTGTTCAGTTGTCTATAATCTATGCACATACGCAGAGTTCCATCCTTTTTCCTCACAAATAACACAGGAGCTCCCCAAGGGGATACACTGGGACGGATATACTTCTTGTCCAACAACTCTTGCAGCTGCATTTTTAACTCAGTTAATTCCGGCACACTCATCCGATAGGGTGCTCGGGATACTGGGGCTGCTCCGGGTACCAACTCGATGGTGAAGTCTAAATCTCTTTTGGGCGGCAGCCCTGGGATCTCTTCAGGAAATACATCTGCAAAATCTTGCACTACCGGTATATTTTCAACAGTTGCAACTTTATCCACAGAATCTGCGTACCCTACTTGTACTGCATAAATCTGGCATTTCTTCCGGACACTTTTAACCAGCTGTGAGGCCGTGATTGGCCGGATCTGCACTGGTTTCTGGATGCCTTGAATCTCTTTTTCCACTCCCAGTTCATCTCGGTAAGAAATTGTTTTCGTTTTACAATTAATTACAGACCATCGTTGTTCCAACCAGTCCATTCCTATCAGCACATCATAGGATCCAAGAGGGATTACATTTAATTTTGTTGTTATTGTTTGTCCAGCTATCCTTAATGGATAGTTGCTGACCTTAGTCAGTACTCGTCTTTTGGCCCCAGTGGCCAGCTGTACTAACCAAGGGCTTTTAAATTTAATAGTTTGCAAACTACAGCTTTCCACAACTTTGGGACTTACATAGCTTAAAGTAGCTCCTAGGTCTACTAAAATAGAAACAGTTCGATCAAAGATCTTACCTTCAAACTCTATCATTGTTGGCTGGTAATCAGCTTGTCGATCCTCCAGTGCTGCATTTATTCTGGGTATAGATCGGGCCACGTCCCCTACTGTAGAAGCTTCATAGAGCTGGGACAACTGATCGCTTTCCTTCCGATGAGGGCAATTTTTAATATAATGGGGTCCACCACAACCCCAGCATTGGACGGGTGGCCTAGCTGAGCCTTCATTGTCCAATCTAACCTGCTGTTCACTATATTTAGATTCAGCAGGAGGCTTGAATCTATTCTGATTTTTGGTTGGATTCCTAGTACTGGCCCCTTTTGAGAATCCTTTTTGAAAGCTGTTGCGATTCCCTTTAGTTCCCACAGGCATTCTGCTGCCCTTCTTATCTGTCCAACGCTTCCCAGAATTTTCTCCTTTTTGCTTGTTTTGCTGGTAACATAATCTCGCCTTCCGAATCGCTTCATCCATCGTCTTCGGATTATCAAACTCTATCCTTTCTCGCATTGCCAGAGGTAGGCTACTAACAAACCTTTGTACTTTAGTCTTCTCCTCACGAATATACGGTACATAACGAAGCAGGGATGTGAATTTAGTTACGAACTCGTCAATGGTCTGCTGTCCAAGACGCAGATCATGAAATTCTCGCGCTTTTTCATCGTAAAAGCGTTCTGTCAGGTACTTCTCCTTGAAATATCTTTGAAAACTTTCCCAGGTCACGTCCTGCTCACTTACTCCCTTCACCATCTTGACCTCCTCCCACCATAGTGTGGCTTTGGCCTGCAACTGGAATATAGCCAGCCTTGCTTTAAGATGATGATCATACTCGTATACTTGAAAATACTTATTCATATTAATCAGCCACGCCTCTACAGCTTCTTCTGACTCCCCATCGAAATGAGGTGGTTTAATCTTCCGAAACTCCCCTTGTAGTTCCATTCGTGGTCTTTTTGGAACTTGATATTCAGAAGCATTAACAGACTTCTCTCCTCGCGTCTCTGCTCTGTCCTCTGCTTCCTCATGTTCAGTGTGATAGCTCTCTTCATCTGTTACTTGTGTCTATTCAGGCCTCGGATGTGACTGCTGTTGATGTTGCTTATCAGATAAACTTTTCAGAATCCTCTCCTGTTCCACATTTAATCTTGCGTTATCTGCGCGCAACCGGGCCATTTCGTCCTTCAGTTCCTGAACTGTTCTCATTAACGTCGAATCAGTATTGCGGTCTTCTGCTCCCAGTTGCACCCAAAGCTCACGATTTCCCCGAGGTGGCCCCACATTATCGGGTTGATCCAAATTTCCATAAGGAGCGCTATTTGCTCTCCTCATTCTGCTGCTACCTGCTTAAGAATAACTCATTAAACAGATATAATTTGTTTTTAGCATACTCTCAACTTTTGTCATGATACTATGTATATTTATGTTGCTGTATAACTTGAAATTTTCCCAAAGGTCACAGGGTTGTAAACCTGGGCTCTGATACCAATTTGTCACACTCCCTTGTTCTACAGGTATAGTAAAAAAAAAAAAATTTATGATTAACTACCATGCATCAACCATGCACGCGAGTACATACTTCTGTATATTTACATGAGTCTCGGTTACTGAGTCAGCATTGATCAAATACTGTTCTATACACAATTAAGGTTATACACATACTTGCATACTTTACATATACATATAATGGTTACGAAGTTACAATTAACGGTTACGTTGATTATATAAATATCTCCTTTCTATGTCATCACCCATGTCCAGGATTGTTAATAGTTGAACATTGATAAAGTAGATGTGTTGATGTAATACGATTCAGCTGCGACGGTGCGGAACCTATGCTATGCATGGTGTGGTTGTCAAACTTAAATGCGGAATTAATGGCACCTACCGTCGAACTACAGTTTATAACTCCAAGACATCTGCACTGTGCGTTGAGTTTCGCTGGCAGCATCTCCATCGTCCATTTGGATGGATGGACGGTCAACTGGCAACCAGCCATGTGACATCGCGTGCCCGGGCTATAAGCGCCATACGGCCAGATGCTCTGGACTTGCCCTTTCGCGCCACATCCTTTCCAAACTCCAACAAGCCATCGGACGAAGGTGAGAGATTGCTCCAGATCAAGGGTCAACATTTCGCCACGATGCGGAAGGAGGATGAAATATCTGTGGAGGTATATTTACTTTTCGACTCATTCCATTTTCATTTTAGTATGGCTGTGCTGCTCGCAGCACTATGGCGATCACCGGGTTCTGAAACCCTTCTTACTCCAGCAACTTCGCGCCTCAGCTCAGGTATAATGTAATTTTAATCTAGTTCACAATTTCTTAAGCTTGATGATTCGGTTAAGGGTTTATGCCTCACTAGTGCTTCGCTACCGTCTGCACAATTTCTCTGCTCCCGTTTGGTCTCTATTGTTTTCTAACCAGGTTATTCGTTCAATGAAATGGTTAATGTGTTCAGGAGAATAGCGGGTCGTTAGCCCTCGATGTCAAGGAGCTTCTTCACGCCACTTGCTAACCCAAAACCAGGTAAGGCTTATTTACTGTAGTAGCTTGCTATGCTTGACTTTTCAGGGCCATGGCTGAACATTTTTCCACTTGGGCAGGATTGCCGGGTGTTACACTCTCGGATTTGGGACCCTGTACAGGCTCAGGGTTCTCCCGGTTAATGGTCTTCCTGGTTCTATTTATTTCTTATCGGGTTCCTTGCCCCTGTTTAGGCGGAACTCCTCTGTTAAGAGGCACTTCCTATTAAGCATTGACTGTTAGCTGTAACTTATTGAGCATGCATGACTGTCGTATAGCTATGTAACTTATTTTCTTTTGAACGCAGACAGTGATTATTATTAAACTAAGGTACTGAACCATGAGGATTTAATTTCCTGGTTAAAGCTTGTTGAGATAATGTAGTTGAGACACGGGTAACCCCGTAAACTTCAGCTTTATTCACAGTGTTGTTTTTTCGGTTACCCGCCTTCTCTGAACTGGGTTATGTTATAGACCTATTGTTTTATAATATCTCATCTTCAGAATATGGCTATTGTTTTCTTTCCTAATGATGAATTTGTATTTTTGCATGATTCCGCCTTTGTACCCACTGCGGGCTAAGCACATGCTTCAGCCCGGCTGTTGTGGTTCATCCGGAACGGGGTTTTGCAACTAAGTTTGGCCGAGGATGCATGAGACCCCAGTTATCGTGCCCGTTCCTCGGCGAACATACTTAATTGTTTCGTATTAATTTAGCCATGAATGAATATGTATATTTCTGTTCTTGCAACACAGTTATGCGTTATACAGATTTGTTATTGTACTGAGCTTGTTTTATTATCAACTTCTGTTAAAT
The DNA here is from genome assembly GCA_031772625.1 of Pinus tabuliformis. Lineage (NCBI taxonomy): Eukaryota > Viridiplantae > Streptophyta > Pinopsida > Pinales > Pinaceae > Pinus > Pinus tabuliformis. Next base: position 1,187,051,093 of record CM062820.1, on the reverse strand, counting down.
CTTACGGTCCACTTGACTGAGGTTTGTGGTATTTCACCATTTCTCTATGATGTATAATGTAGCTTGATACATGGATTCGCATTGGTCTGCGTATCACACTAGCTGTACTTCCTGGTTCATTTCGTGATTATAGTGTTTACTACAGTTTTCTTCCAGCAGAGAATACTTGTACATATCCTTCTCATCTTTTCTGAATACACGGTCCCAGTTTCTCATTTCGTTTTCTTGAATATGGAAAGAGGGTGTTACTGTTTGTACTCCCTGTTAATAAATTTTACTACCACCAGGGTTACAATAATCTGTATATTATGTTTCTACTCTTATTTCAAATAAAGAATGTGAGTTCAGTTCTGTTTCCATCTGCCATGCAGAATCTAATGTTCTTTCCTTAGTTTTTTTTAAAGAAGAATAGACAGATTACTTTCCTCTATTCTATTTCTTTTTTAGCACACAGTCATGCAAGAAACATCTCAGCAAATATACACAGTAAGCCATACCTGCTTATCTGCAACCTACTTGTAATGCTTGTCAATCCACCCGTTCGTAGGAAGATTCTTCTTGATCTTCCACCCCCAAGCACTTTGCAGACCCTCTTGACTGCAGTTTCACTGGCTCTGCCAGATCTCGCTATCTGGTCCTAACCAGACATAGCGCATACAGGAAAATCTCTTCCCTCTTTTCTATGCCATCTGATCACTACCAGACATAGCATACCTTTTTCTCTGCCATCTGATCCTAACCAGACTTGGCAATCCTTCCCCTTTTCCCTTGGGGACTCAACTACCTCCTGAAGGTAGTTAGGGTTTTCTTTTATATTTTAACTGCCTCCACAGTTATTAACCATGATTAATCATATGCTCTAATCAAATAGTACTGACACAGTTTTTTTTTAATTATCATAATACTAGCAACAGAGTTTTATACTTTTCAAATAAAGTTTTCGTTCATGGTTAACTTTACTATTTACCAACAGTAACTTTTCACGAGGAACATTACAGCAATCGTTTCGTGCCAGTGACCTCAGACACTTATTGCTTGGCATTCACTGGTGCTCTCGTTGAGTCTGTTGGACCTGCTGCTATTCTAGGAAACTATCAGCAGAGGAATTTGTATATATTGTATGACAGGGAGATGAATCGTTTGGGCTTCACTCAGCCAGCCTGCTAAAAGTTCGTCTGATCCATTGATAGCCCGTTGTTATGATCCTATCCCTATATAATCTATTTCCTCTTGATCCATATATAGTGCAGTTTAGGTATTTTTCTATGTATTTCCTCTTGACCCATATCGTTTAGGTATTTCCATGTTTGATCTTATGATTTAATTTGCAAAAATCCATGGGCAAAGGAAAGCATGGACTTTATTTTACTAGAGATTGGGGTACTTCTAGCACTATTGGGCTATAGGTTGAATCCCTTCTTGATAAAGCTATTTTTTTTTATTTTGAGATTTGGAAATAAGAAATATTTGAAGTGTTATTTTTATTCTGGGTAAAGGAAAGCATGGACTTTATTTTATTAGAGATTGGGGCTAGCTATGGGGCTATAGGTTGAATCCCTTCCTGATAAAAGTTATTTACCTTATTTTGAAATTTGGAAATATGCTTTATTTTGAGATTTGGAAATAAGAAACATTTGAAGTGTTCTTTTCATTCTTATCTATATGCATTATTCTCAACTTAATAATGTAAATGTTTTTTCTCAACATAATAATATATATATTTTGGATTTTTTTGAGTCATATTGAAAAAAAAAATGGTTTGATGAGTATTTAAGAAACCATGATTATTATGAAGTTTCATTTAGTGAAAACTCTAGTACCATGAAGATTTTTTCTTATTTCACTTACAGTTAAGGAGAAAACAAGTAGAGTATCATATACAAATATGTTTTATAATAATTTCTTTTCTATATCATTGAAATTAAAGTATTTAAATATTAAAATTAATTATAAAATATTATTTAAAATAAATTGAATTACATAATTAGAGTATAAATATAATATAAATATAAAAAATATATATATTTTTAGTGGGATCCATATAAATAGGTTCAACTCCATTAAAATTATAAAAATAAATTTAATAGAGTAATTGAGATTTTTAGCACTGAACACCATTGCTGGATGGAAAATGAGAATGTTTCTGAGATGGAGATGAGCGTTTTCGTTGGATAATGGATTCTGCATGCAATCTATGATTATCCTGACACCTGATCGCCCACTGGTTGATGAAGATGCCCAATGGCTGCTTCGCTGATGTTGTTGAGACTTTCAATCTGCCAACCACTTGTAAATTTCATTGACATTTTGCCCCCCTTGTTAGCTGAAAGGAGAGGCAATCTTCTCCAAAATATATCTGAGCTCCCGCCTGTAGGTGTAAGAGTGTCTCACTGGTGTACTCCCGCGTTCAACTGCATGAGAGTATCATCTTCATTTGATTGTTTTTTGTAATACATGTGAGTGAATCCGATTGTAAAACTTGTGCAATCTTCTCGCTGTGGATGACCATTCCCAGGGATCAATCCATGAATAATTTATCTTCAATCTTGCTAACTGTCATTGGTTGCAGCATTTCTTTGATGGATGATTTGACTTGCCACAATGGTGACAAGGATGGAGATCAAAACACTGATCTTCCAGATGACCGGTTCTTTGACAATGAGAACATTTCACTTGGTCTACAAGGTGAGCTTGCATGCATGTCTGTTTGTCTGCACTTTCAGTTTGTGTGCATTGATGTCTGTCTACAACTTGCGGAGAACTTGCTAAGGTGATATGTCCAAGTAATCCGGCAATGACGAACTGAATGGTCTTTGAATAATCAGGGATATGTAAGTTGTCATCATCTTCGACATATCCTAAGCCGCGTCGATTTCGATTACTTTGGATTTCTTCCCATGGCTTGATGATGGGTTTGGAAGAAAGTTGCACTGGAACAACTTCAACACTTGAAGCTGGTTGGATGAATGAGTTCGAATGATTAGCTGTATCTAGATTGGTCAAAGACTTGGAAGAAACATGCTTCGCTTGCAACTCATTTCTCTGCAGTTGCAACTCCAGTTGAAGGAACTCAATCATTTCATGTGCTTGTTGAATATGCACTTGAATGTCAGCAAGAGTGGTTTTGCTGATGTGCACCATGTCATCGGCTGATGATAACATTAAATTGTGAAGAATTTGGATAGCTGAATGTGTTTTGCCATGTTGTCTTATTTACTTTGAAGTCAGGCTCGCTTGTCATAGAAGTCGTGCTTAAAAAATTGCTCACTTGACACGTTGATGCTTTTAAACACTTGCTTGAACTGCTTGATTGTACGCTCGCTTGATGACAATTGATTGTTGCATGCATGCTTGCTTTCACACTTGCTTGCTTTGATTGTTTGAATGATGATTGCTTAAAACACTCGCTCGATTTTGTGCTCACTTGAATATGCTTGATTGATTACTCACACTTGTGATTTCTTGAATGTACTCACTGAATGTGATCATTTGTAAAAAAAGGAAAGTGTGTCGAACACTGTCGAAAATGCACCCAAGATACAAATGACAAGTTCAATCTTAATGACTAGTTGAAGGCTCACTATACTTAATGTATTCACCTGGTTTAATTGATTCCCTATAAACTCAAATCTCAGGTGTTGGTTTCAACCGAGAATGCACCCTTACAATTCAACTCAATTTGTCTTTGATTACAATCCAACTTACAAATTATGATTTGCAAGTTTTTGTATTGAGCTTATTAAAAAATGGTGCAAGTGCAATTGCCAAAAAAATGTTGTTGAATTGCTCCAATTGTTGTTGATGTAGATGATAGCTTCATTAAATTGATTAGATGTTGATGTAGAATCGTCTTTGACAACTTGATTATGTAGTGTCCTTAACTTGATTGCTTTGAGTACATAATGTGAAATGTATTGTCTTATGATGTGACACTTTGTGCTTGTGTACTTAATTGATTATGGGAGTTTTGATTTCAAGAGCTTGATCGATGACTTGTATATGCAAACTTTTCTTGTGTGCATGTAGTTGTTTTGTTAAAGCATAAGAAAAAGATCATTTTTAAAAAATCGACACAAGTCATGCAAGTACATTCACGACACAGTGTGTACCTATGATCCCCTTATTCAATTTCAGGCGGATCTAGGACACGATCACCACAAAAGGATATATTTTTATTAATCTTCAAGATACATCATCATGACAATGTCTTCAGTGAGGCGTCTCAAGCACAGACTGAGAACTCCTTGGCGTCAAATTGTCTTCAAAAATTGACTCTAAAACAATGATAATTCCAAGCTCTAACATCAAAGTTAACTTTAATACCTGTTTTAGCTCTCTTTCACATCAACCCTCACTTTTCTCACTTTTCATTGTGACTTCTCCATTACAATTTAACTTGAAGCTACCTCAAAGTAAAATACTACTCTTGGATTTCAACAATAAGCTGCCCTTAAAAAAAATCACTCCATATTACCAATCACTCCCTTTTTAAAGTTCCACTAAAATAAAGTCACTTTAAAAAAAAAATCAATGAAATCACTTTTAAAAAGTGAAGATTTCAAGCTTTAAGCTTTAATAATATAAAAACCATGTGTAATATTTCGTTGCAGAAATTAGGCACCATCATTTTTGCGAGAGACACGCATCCACTCCAAAACATATTCCATGTGGGCGCACAAGGCTCTACAAGCATGAATCTCATCAGATTTTTGATGAAGCTGAATAATGAGATAGTCTCCAGCGATAAAATATATCATCAGTTCTAATATTTGATGGGAAATGTTGTGGCCAATAATCCACAATTAATTCGACTCCCAACATAGTAAATACCCAATAGTTTCCGTTTCCACAAACCCATAGTCTATTCTAGCAAAGGACTGGACTGAATTGAGCCTCGTCATCAACATGCCTCTGTTGAGGACGATGAAATTGTTTTTCTTGCTGCCCAAGTGCAACCACGCCTTTCATACAGAGTGCATCGATATGTGGCTCCTCTCTCACACAGTGTGCCTGTCTGTCGAACAAGTCTGGCACCTGCAGACGACGTGAAACTTACGGGAATGAACTATGGAGTTATCGAGGCCCCTGAGACTATATCACCGGTGCACGAGGTAGCAGTAGTGGTGGATGGAGCGAGGAGGAACTGGAGCGTTCGCATCTGCAACGATGTCGAGACCCCCGTGGCTCATAAGAGCGCTGCTTCTCAAGAATCGGCGTCTGGCTTGCTTGGTCTCTATCATGGCAAAGACTCCAGATTTCAACCCAAAGGAATCAAATCCTACTTGGTCTCTTGTCACACAAAAAATTGGTTTCAGTAGCAACAGAAGGATGACAGAAAGGGTTAAATAATTTGTCACTGGAAGATCTGATTATATGAAAGATCCAAGAATAGGACCAATCCTCCTCCTGGAAAGTGCTTTATACTTGGGTGCTCTTTGGTTTAGAATGAACCAGTCCGAATAGAAAAATGAGCAGGTAAAGAAGGATGAGGTAGAAAATGTGCAGTCACCCTCTTCGTCCAAGGATATGAGAGAAAATACTCAGAGTTTGGTGCTTCAAAAATAATCGCTACAAGTACCCAAATAGACAAAATTACAAGAGAGCAACTAGTACCTCTCTCTCTGGATTTATCTCCACATCTCGCACAGTAGTCTGAGAGCGTATGCGAATGAGACAGTAAAGCAGAGGAGCAATGGCTTCAGTGGCTGTTATCACCAAACGCTATGCCATTCTGGTGGTCCTGGCTGATATTGGTTTATTCTCTTGGAAGTGAAAATTCCCAGCAGTTTGCTCATAGCTAGAAAAAAATTACTGGTTGGCTGGATGGAGTTGCCAATACTGGAAAATTGGAGCTTGGTGAAGTCCAGCTTTCATCATACCTTGCAAAAATAGATCGAGCTATAGGCCACCCTTTCTTCTGATATGGGCTTCCTTCTATTATTGCATTTCCTAGGACTTGCGGGTGCCTTGATTATCTTATACGGTACTCAGGAAAATTGAACGTGGATGCTATTGTAGAATGGATTGCAACAGATATTCTTGGACTCCCTCGTATTCCCTATTACTCACTGGAATCATTGTTTACAGAGGGTATCCGCAAGGCTGGGTCACATAAGGTCAAAGTAATATGCTTCTCAAAGACTGGACAGCGTGCAACCCCCCTAAGATGAATTAAAAATAGAACTAGTTCAACCACTGCACAACAACTTCATTCTATTGCTGGACAATTCCTCCAATTTTGGCTAAGTCATCACTATATCAACATCCATATACATAGATCCCATATTCTAAACCATAAATCTTTCAACCGTAATTGTCACCTCTAATATTTTTCCCTCAACAGCTTGATTGGTCTCATGCCACTTTCAACCAGGCTCTGATACCACATGAAGGAAACTCACACAGCCATATTAAACACATATGCAAATTAACACACAATAATATCAAACCAGTAACACACAAAAGACAAACTGGCGGAAAAGGAAAAGAGCCATCATGAGGTCTCTCATACTCATGTAATTCTCTCTTCCATTCAAATAATTTAATAATACATTTAAATACATGAGAAAGTGGTCTTAAGATAGTGCGTCTATCTTAGACTCACTTGCTTGAGACATTTTCTCAACTTACACACTAATTTAGGAAAGCTAGTTGGAGAGAATCTCTCATCCAAACTAGAATCCTTGGTTTGAGGAATTCTCATGATTTTATTAATTTAATTTAATATTTGGATTTATTATTGATTTTTAAGAGAGTGAGGCTAACGTAGTTGTTTGAGTATCTTGCGTTAAATAGTCCAGGCAACCAACGACGACGCCTCCACCAGCAAACGGCTCCGTTGATGCCATTCCTAGGCAACAGCAAGGGTAGACAACAGAGCTCTAGGCATTCGAGGGGATGAGTCCCATTGTCCTTTATCCAGATCACAACACAATGCAATTATAAGTTCTTGTAACTTTACTTCATGATCTAACAATTTTCATGCTCATGCTTTTAGGAATAGGTTGATCTTTGTTTCTTCTCAGTGTGATTTATAATTGATCTAGCAAACCATTAACATGACGACCAGGGTAGACGGAAGAGGAAAGACATCAGAAGGCTTAATCGTCAGTAATCTCGGATGTGTTTGTCGATGTAAACACAACCCAAAAGCATTCGAATCCAGAGCAACTACATGGGGTCTCGGTTGCATTTATCGATGTAAACAAAACCAAAAAGAATTGGAATCCAGAGTAACTACATGGGGCACAATATTTGAAAATAAGAATAATACTCTAGCAATGAGGGATTGGGTTTGAGGGAAGCACCGTTCGAAGCTTGGTAGAGCAATTAAGAGTTCGGAACCCAAAAACATTTGAATTTATAGCAACTATATGGGGCACGATGTTTGAAAATGTTTGAAAATAAGAACAATATTCCAGCAATGAGGGTTTGGGTTTGGGTTTGGGTTTGAGGGAAGCACCGAATCTTGGTAGAGGAATTAAGAGTTCGACATTGTAGTAATGAGGGGGTTGGAGCTTAACATATACATTTGCTAAATGCATTCAAATATGACAACAAGACAATAAAATTTAGAATCTGTCGAAACAAATGATCCACGACAAGTGAAAATTGCCTTATCAACCAAAGCTGGGAAGCATGTTTGGCTCAATGCCAAACAGTATCAGGGCATTTTAAAATGATGACTAGCCCATCTAAAATGGGACTAGGCAAGGAAGAAATGGTCTCAAAGGGAAAAAATCGGGGCCTTCACAATAAACAACATTCAAACAAGTCCACTTTGCAAGCATATGGCAACAGCAAGCCGAGAGGAAAAGTCATTGATGATTTTTCATTCTATAGTCACACACCCACACCTCTCACCTGGTCATCTGATCTCTATGTGAAAGAATTGTTAAGTGCAAAAAAGAGGTTGAAGGTTTTAGAAGCTAAAGAGGAAGAAAGAGATCATACAATTCATGTAATAATAATTGAGAATAAGCTTTAGCAGAAAGCAATAAAATTTTGAAGGAGCAAGTGGCATTGTTACAGGAAACTCTCCTATAGGGAAGACAGAATGACAATGCATAAAGGCAGATGCGTAAAACATGAAGAAATTTCTAGTGGGGAGTACAAAGGTGGTGAATGCGAAACCATCCTAGGATAAAGGGAATGTTGTTTCCCAAATAGACAACCATGAAGAGACAACAATGGAAGAAAGGAAAGGAGGTTCCACAAAAGCTTCCAAAACTTGGGCTTGAGTTATTAGCAATTATGCTAATAGGGAAAGAGAAGCAAACATTCGAGTTGAAAACATGCAAGATAGAGAAACCAAGGAAAGACAAGATAGAGAAGAAAACATAATTATTAAAGGGGTGAAATACTATGGGAAAAATGAATCTACTCTTGACCTTGCAAGGGACTTCTTGTAAGACAAGCTGCTATGGCAAGGACAAATATGCCAACCATGGAGGGTAGGAAAGTTTAACGCTGAGAAAGCCAGGCCCATAAAACTCATCATGCATTGCTTGCATGATAAATATATCATTCTAAGCAAGAAGCAACTCTTGAGGGTTTCTCGCTTTTTCTAGAAGAATATTTAACTGTAAGACAACAAGAGGAAAGGAGGGAGGGAATGTCAAAGTTTAGGGGCAACATGAGATGAGGGAAAGAGAGCATGGATTTATAAGGGTAAAGTTGTGATAGCATGATTTGGACCTCCTTCAAAAATAGGGCAACAAGAAGATAATAAAGAAGAGGGACCAAACTCTTTAGATGGAAATCAGGAAGCAAGGCCAGTATGCACAAGTAGGGACAAAGACTCAACTGTGAGTCTTTAATGTGAAAACAAATAGCAATCAAGTCATACCCAGGTTTCCTTAAGATTAGTTTGTTGGAAATGCAAACGTTACCCATGGCAGATGAGGACTTTGGTTAGGGCCTATTGCGAAAGATAGAGACATAATTTTCCTCATAGAAACACATGAGCATGAAGGGTGCAAGACACCTTTGTTTGAAGGGTACTGGAAGATTGCAGTGTGGAACAAGGAAAAAATGAATGGAAAAGGACTCGTGGGTATCATGGTATTAGTGAGAGAAAAAGAAGGTCGTTTCATTTAGCTAGAAAAAGGAGACTCAAGTAAACAATACATTTGGTTTAAAATATCATAAAATGGAAATCACATCAGAATTGCATCATGCTATTTTTTTCCACAACTTTCAAAAATATGCAAAATTTTAGGGCTTGACAACAAAGATCCCTTTGTAGGCTTTAAGGAAAATATTGCAACATATTCTCAGCTAGGCGAAGTCATTATAATGGGTGATTTCAATGCTAGGACTGCAAGTGAGCAAGCTAGCATTCTTTATTGTAAATAAGACTACGACCCTATCTAGCTTACAGAAGAGAGTAATCATTAGTGTGAAAAAACTTCAGAGGACAAGGGTTCAATCTTGGTGAACAATTGCTTACTCTATGTGGGGCTTTTGATTTAGTCATTTTTAATGGTGTGACTAGATGGGAAAAATCTGGTAATTTCACTTGCAATAGTTATAATGGAGAAAGTATAGTATACTATGTAATTTCTTCACATAGTTTGTGTGAGAAAATGGACGAAGTTTTGATTGGGGAACAGCTTTGGGACTTAAAATCGAATCACAAACCAATTTATTTAAGTTTCTCTTGGACTGGAAAGAAGCAGTTAGGGTCAAAAACTTAGTGTGCTCAACAAAATATTGTAAAGGATAGAATTCTTTTGACTCCAGAAAATTGTAATACCTTCAAAATAGTGTTAGAGAGGCTCTTCAAGAAAGGGAAAATCCTATTTCACGACCTTCATAGTCACAAATTAAAACATTTAATTCAAAGCGCACTTGCAGAGTGCAAAAGAAAAAAAATTAAGAAGTCTAAAAAAAATTGCTTTCCGATTAATGCTTGGTTTGATGAGGAACACAAAAAGGAAAGGAGAATGTGGAAAGAGTTAGATAAGGATAACATAAAGCTCAGAGTTTACAAGTAGATATTAAGAAAGAAAAAGGTTAATTTCATGGTTTCGAGGAGAGAAGAACTAATCTTCCTTGGGAAAAATAACCCCAAATTATTTTGGAAGGAGCTCCAACCGAAAGATGAAAACTGAAAACAATATTACAACTTCTAAATGGTTTGGCTATGCAAGACAATTTTATGAGTAGGATCCCAAGGTTGACCCTCCTCGCTTGGTCAACACTGATACAAAACTCTTCACGGTGCAAGAGGTAGAGATGGGTTTCAAGAAGTTGGGTGTTGGAAAAACAAAAGACTTAACTGAACTCCAAGAAGAGTATCTAAAGTGGGGCTTAAAAATTCTTGCACCTCACATTACAAAAATTTTCAACAACATCATACATTAGGGGTTCCCCACAGATTGGACAACTAGTCCGGAAATGCCTCTTTTCAAGAGTGGTGATGTCAATAATCTCTCCAATTATAGGACCATAATGATAAACCCCTTGTTCGCAAAGTCATTTGGAAGCATTTTAGAAAATAAAATCAGCAAGTGGGCAGAAGAAAGAGATAAACATGCTAAAGGGAAATCAAGTTTTAGACCTAAGCATTCCAAAGTTGATCATGGTATAACTTTAAGGCACATCATTGAAAAAGTTTGGGAGAAAAAGGAAGAAGTCTTTTGTTTCCTTGTTGATTTCAAAAAAGCCTTTGGCATAGTTCCTAGGGATAATACTTGGCATAGAATGGAGAAACTTGGGGTTCTTAGGCATTTGAGAGGAGTTGTGCATAGTCTGTATGAAGAGGTGAAATTCAAAATTAAAACTTCAGTAGGAATTTCTGAAAGTTTTAGAAGTGATATTAGGGTCAAACGAGGTTTCCCATTGTCTACTACCCTCTTTTGTTTATATATCAACAAGCTTGAAGAGTGGCTAAATTTGTAAGGGGATGATGGTATCCATTTGGGAAAGTTTTCTATAAGGATTCTTTTGTACGTAGATGAACTTATTCTAATTGCTAGATTTGCTCTTGGTTTGTAAGAGCACTTACTTTCCCTTGAGCATTTTTGTAGAAGAGTGGGGATGCAAGTCAATATTAGAAAAAAAAAAGTAGTGGTTTTCACTAACAAAAGGAAACATAACAAACATAAGTTATACTTTGAAGGCAACATTATGGAAGAAGTGGCATATTACAAGTACCTAAGAATTGACTTCAACAGAAATCTAAGCTGGGATGGATGTAGAAAGAAAATAACTTTTGGGGGTGGGAAACATTTCATGCTTTTCAAAATAGGTGTAGAGAGTCATAGTTTTGGGATTGGAAAACCACTCTAACTCTTTTTGGGATTTTAGTGATTCTGGTGATTCTCTACGGTTATGAACTATGGACCAACAATGCATCTGACATGCAGTGGAAACAAATTGATAAAATTTAGAAGCGTTTGATTACAAAAAAATTCAAAATTAAAAGTGTGATTCCTTATGCTATCTTGTTAAGTGAAACAGGAGCTACTCCTATTGAAGCAACTGCTATGGTGCAGGTCATAAGGTATTTAAAAAAGATTGAGCAAATGGAAGAGGGAATATGGCCTAAGGTTGTGTTTAATGACATATTGTGCAAAAGAAAGAAAACTTGGATACGAAAAAATAACAAATGGTTTAGAAAATGAGGTATTTTCTTGAGCATGTGTCCCACAAACTGGTAAGAGATAAAAGATTTTGTTATGGATAAGTTCCACAAACATACTTGGGAGAAGGAGCTAGGGAGAAAGAAAAAATATTATATTGAAGAATTTAATCCTACTCATAATCATCAACAAAAAGCGTACATAGTATCCAATATTTACGGGAGAGCCAAAATTCTTATTGCTCAACTAAGGACTAATTCTTGTCAACTCCATTGTGAAACAGGGCACTAGAAAATGCCAAAAGAACTATGGGAGGAAAGAGTATGTATTTTTTTCTCTTCCGGAAAAGTGGAAATAGAAAATAATTTCATTTTAGGATGCAAGGCCTTCAAAGATAGCAAGGAAAGTTATGCATATATTTTGGCAGCTATCTCTTGGGATGATCTCTTTAGCTAAGGATTTTTCAAGAAGCTCAGAGTGTTTAATGTGAAACTTCACAGGAAAATGGCCGAATACAAGAGCTAGATAGAGAATAAACCTATCCCATAGACTATATTTAGCCTTGTGGATGTTAAAATAACTTCTTATTCTTCTTCTTGTATAAACAATTATTGTTATGTATTTTTTTCCATGGATTTTTTTTAGCAATTTTATTTATAAAAACAAAACTGCTATAGTTGATGTGCAGAGAGTATTCAAATTTTACCTTTACAAAGATGTAGTTTTAGTCATAAAATAATCGCTTGCAATTCCAAAATTATTTTTCAAACAATTCTATATTGGGATTTATACTATTGAAGCAATATTTATATTTCTCATTAAAATTTTCAATGAAATCTTCTTTATACATTGCAAAAGTTCAACTGGTATTCCCTTAGGAACCTAGTCTATATTTACATAAAGAGACACCAATTAAAATTGTCTAAACTAAGAAAAATAAGTTGAGAACTAAGGGACGTGAATATATTCAAAGGATTATGTAGGTTTTTTGTTCATGATCTTCCAAATCCCATTTTCTAGTGCCACCCATTCTTAAATAGTTCGTTTGATTCATAGGTCATGTCCTTATAAACATGCGAGAAATAAATCTAAAAGAAGGATAATTTTGGTTGGAGAATAGCATGAAAAGGAGGTTGCAATGTGAATTTGTACAAACTAAATTCTCCTTTCATCCACTGGATCACAAGTAGAAAGTCTCTGTAAATTTGGATTTGGGAAATGACGTTTTTCTTAGTGAGCATTAAGACTAGTTTTAGAGTCATGAGTTCTCAAAAGTCATTTTTGTCAATGCCCAACTTAACCTTGAAATAGATTCTACAAGTATGTCATTTTATATAATAGGCTCTTGGAAAGGACTATAAGTATTAGCAAAAAGGCTTTGCGGATAGGTTAATAGGATGACACGACTTTATAGGGTACGATGCATGGAAGAGGAATCTTAGTCCTTAAAATGGGAATGATTACATTTAATCCAAATGCCCTAATCTATAATCAAGGGGAGTGATTTATAGTTTTTTCTATCCTAATTGTTAATCCAACTTTTAAGAGTTGTTGTTATAGGGTCCCCACCCTAGATGCATGATGTCCCTTTAGACCTTTGGATTTCAGCCCAAATAATCACAGAGAAGAAACATTCAAGGATGGGGTGTTGGTTGGTTTATTATGCTATTTATAGAGGTTACAACTTCTAGTCCCATAGAAATTTCTACATTGTATTTTGTCCCAAGTGGACACTTTATTGTGTATTAGAGGCCACATGAAAATTTTAGCTTTGGTTAGGAACTTTAGCTTCTACACTTATTTCCCCCACGAAGGAGGAGGATCAACTCCAATTGAATGTGCTAGGGAAATGTATCCCATATTTCGAACATATCCACCATTGGGGTTAAGCTACTAATCAATTGATATTCCTAGTTATATGGGTAGACGAAAGCTCTTTGGAGAGAGTTTGTATAGTGGTTCCACTGAGGTGCATAGTCAAATCCAATTCCAACCTCTTTACAAGTAATCTAGTGAGAGTGTCCAAAGACATAATCCCTTCTTTATCTGATTGAGGACGTAAAAGCCTCCTCTCTATAAATTTTGAATCAGAGGATCAAGCAATGAGTGGTTATTATTGTTACCTATCTAAGGATTATTTTCTAGAAGAATTTGGGCCCTATTTCCAATTAAACAAATCAATTAGTTAGATATGAGAGGAAAAGAGTTTAAGATAACTTTCCATATGATTGATCTAGCAGGTACTTTCTTGTTAGGTTTTTTTATCCAATCTAGTAAGGAATATTAAGGATGATTTTCTGAAAGAACTCTTATCCAAAGGCTAGTTCCTTGTATCAACCCAAAAAATTCTTTTATAGTGTGCTTTTGAGAAAATAAATATGTTTTTTAGTCCCCAACCCCCAAGGAAATTGAGATCTACTAGCTTCCTCCAAGATGTTAGCACTAGAGATATTTTATCTTCCGACCCCGACCAGAGGAATTTGGATAGTTTCTTTATTTTCTTAGGATTCCCTTGGGGACCCAATTTAGAGTGATCCACTACATGGGCATGACTTCTAATAATTTCTTTCCTAGAACTAGCTTGCTAGCTCTAAAAAGCTACTTATTGCACCATCTATTTACCTTCTTTCACAAATTATCTAGGAGCTAGAAAGGGTACGAAGAGAGAATATTTAGGCTTCATGACTTTCTTGGTAACCATTTTTCTTCCTAGTGACTATTTGTGGCCAAAAGGGATGAAGAGAGAAGAAAAAAGGGGATGTTAAGCCTAAATCCTCTTCCTAAAGATCTAAGAGATTTATGGAATGTTGGTTTTATCATATTCCATTATCCCCCAAGTGAAGAGAGAGGACTTGTGCTTATTTTCATCCTAGTGGCTTTACAAAAGGTTGATAGTGGATCCTCCAACCATTCCACATATTGGATCACCCCTTCACAAAAAATGACAATTGCATTCACAAGCAAAAGATGTGAGATGGAAATGGTGGGGTTGATTGATGTACCTTTCATTTTTGCACTATAAATTGCATCTTTTCTTAGCCTGGTAAGACCTTCTACAAGGAGGAGGAAGAGAAGCGGGGATAGAGGAAATTCATACCTAAGGCCTCTTCCATTTTGAATAAGAAGGTGGCTAATTTGTTTATAAATAAAGTAAAATATGTTGAGCATATACAATTTAGAACCAAAAAAATCAAAGAAATGATTGAACCCCATGTGTATGAGAAGTATCCTAATGATCCGGATTTAAATAGGAACACAAAAAATTATGGAGATAACCATAGAAATAGAGATGCAGTAGAAATAATACTTCATTTCATTAATGTAAAATATTGAAATATGCTTACAAACAAAATTGGAAATAAACTAGCTAGGGCGATGGTAGCTTATCTCTGAGAAGAGATGTGTCGGCTACATGCCTCTGAATTGTGTTACAATGAAGCTCAAAGGCCTATTTATTATTAAGAAACATGGAAAACCCTAAACATCCAAAAACCTAACCCTAGAAGATGAAATTCTAAATTTTGGACCCCATTTGGGTAAATTGGTACATCAACTTCCCGAGGTCGTAACTTTGGCATACGATCTTTGTTTGATGCGCACAATATCTCGTTAGAAATATCTATCCGAGAACTACAACTTTGGAAAGAGAAACATTTGTCCATGGACCCATGTTACTCCCAGTTTTCCCAAAAAACATCGTTTAGGGCCTCAAAACGGCTCTAGAAATTTTGAACCCGAAAAACTGCTAAAAATAGTAAATTGTGCTACAATTAAGGAAACTGAAAAGCTGAAAGAAAAAATGGTGGGGTCCAAGTGGACTTGACGGGTGGCCACCAATATCCACTTGGATCATTCCTCCCCCCTAAGAAGTAATGGTCCCCATTGAGTTGAGTTCCTCCATGAGATGAGGAAACTTCTGCTGAACTTGGTCCCTGGTGAGCCACTTTCCCTCGTGAAGGAGTTGGCCTGCTTTGACAATTCGATATAGTTGGATATACTGTTGGCGAGTGTGCTTGATTTGTGTTTCCATGATCTGATCAGTTGCAGCTTGTTCCATGCAATCTGGATTTAACTCTATGGGTATGAGTTGTTCTGCAATGTTGGATGTGTCTAGTAGTGGTGGAAAGTATGGCCGAAGGTGGTCCACATTGAACACTGGGTGTAGGCCAAGGAATGGGGGAATGTTGAGCCCAAATGCATTTTCTCCCACAGCCTTGGTAATGGTGTAAGGACCATATCAGAGAGGTCTGAGTTTTCGATAGGCTCTAGTAAGGCATTCCTTTTGCAAATGCAACCACACTTTATCATCCACCTGAAACTTGTGTGGCACCTGATGTTGATCATGTCGCTACTTGTACTTGGCATTTGATTTCTCCAGAATGTCATGGACCTACTGGTAAATATGTTGGATGTGCTCAATGAAGTTGCTTGCCTTATCTGTTTTAGACTGGACATGACCCGAGTCTACGTGAGTAGCTGCAAAGGGCATGGCCACATCAATGGGACATAGTGGCTGGAATCCCAAGGCCACCTAAAAAGGGTTGTCCCCAGTCGAGCTGTGGAGAGCCCAGTTGTAGTTGTGCTGGACATAGCAGAGGCTCTCTCCCATGTGCGTGGATTCTTTGAGTTGTACATGCACAGAATGTGTATGATCATCTTGTTGACAACCTCTGTCTGGCCATCAGTTTGAGGATGGAAGGCTGTGGACCTGGTGAGTTCGGTTTCCAGCATCGACTAGAGACTAGACCAAAATGTACTAAGAAACCTGCTATCTCGATCTGAGATGATAGACTGTGGGAACCCAAAGTGTACCCACACTCATTCAAAGAGGAGTTTAGTAGTGGCTTCTACTGTGATTTTCTTCTTGCAGGCTGCCATAATAGCCATCTTTGAGAACCTATCGACAACCACAAAAACACAGTCGTTTTCATGCTTAGTGGAAGGAAGGCCTGACATGTAATCCATGGAGATGGATTCCCAAGGTCGACTAGGGGTAGGCAATGGGGTATAGATGCCTTGCTTCTTAATGGTCGGTTTAGCAATGGCACAGGCAGTGCATGATCTGATGTACTTCCCAACATCCTGTCGAGGATTCGATCAATGGAAATACTTCTGCAGTATTTCCACCGTTTTCTCGACCTTGAAATGCCCAGCAGCCCAATTGTAGTGTGCTTCCCAAATCATCTTGGCACGCTCACTTGAAGGAGCACAAAGGTGACCCAGGTGGCATAACAGGGCATATTGGAGGTGAAAATCTAGAACATGTTGACCCTCTAAGAGTGTCTAGTATTTGTGTACGAATTTTGGGTCACTTTTGTAGAGAAGTGGTCAATCAGAAGTCTCTTGCCCACAAGAGTTGAGCATGGTGGTTAACGCCATGATTGGTGATCAACTGAGGCAATCTACAACATTATTGGTGTTTCCCTTCTTAAACTTGATATTCAAATGGAAATGTTGTAGGTAAGTGGACCACTTCTGATGGCGATCATTCTATAATTTCCCTTGGGTCTGTATGAACTGCAGGGGTCGGTGGTTTGTGTGGATGACTGTTTCCTTCCCCAAAATGTAATGCTTCCATTGTCGACAGGCTTGAACAATAGAATACATCTCTTTTTATCATAAGTGGGATACTTCCGGACTCTGTCTGAAAGTGTCTCACTGTGATATGCCACTGGATTCCTGTGTTGAGTAAGGACTGCCCCAATAGCATAGTCAGAGGCATCTGTCTTGACCTTAAATGGTTGTTGCAAGTCTGGTAATGCGAGCACTGGTGTCGAGTAGAGGAGATCTTTCAACTCTGTGAATGCCTTCTGTTGAGATTTAGACCAAAATAATTTTGCTTTCACTCCTCCCTTGGTGACTTGACTTAAGGGCCAAGTGATATGAGAAAATCCCAACATGAACCTACGGTAGAAGTTGGCAAGACCTAGAAAGCTGCAGAGCTCTGTCAGAGTGGTTGGAGATGGCCAATCCCGAATGACTTGGATCTTGGCTGGATCTACATGCACTCCCTGTTCATTAATAATGTATCCTAAATACTAAACCTGGGTCATGCCAAAAGTGCATTTCTCTAAATTGGCACATAACTTGTGTTGTCATAGTGTTTAGAGAACCTGTCAGATGTGGTGGAGGTGCTCTTCCCAACTCTAGCCGAAGATCAGGAAGTCATCCAAGTACACCACTACAATGAGTTGGTGAATGGCTGTAAGATGTTATCAACTAGCCTCATGAAGGTTGCAAGAGAATTCATCAATCCAAAAGGTATAACCAAC
Source organism: Pinus tabuliformis (assembly GCA_031772625.1). NCBI lineage: Eukaryota > Viridiplantae > Streptophyta > Pinopsida > Pinales > Pinaceae > Pinus > Pinus tabuliformis. The sequence continues at coordinate 1,187,033,233 of CM062820.1, read as the reverse complement.
CATTTGAAAAGGCCCTCCTTGGCTTTGAAGGTAGTCTTCCACACATCGGAGGGTTCGATTGGTACCTGGTGATATCCTGACTTCAAATCGATCTTGTTGAAATATTTTTCCCCCTTCAGTTGGTCCAGGAGGTCATCAATCCATGGGATCGGGTATCTATTATAGGCAATGATCTTGTTCAACACCTGATAGTCAATACAGAGTCTCCAAGTCCCTTCCTTCTTTTATACCAACACGATCAAGCTCCCATAGGGTGATGAACTTGGATGGATGTGACCTTTCTACAACAGCTCCTGAATTTGCCTCTCGATTTCATCATTCTCCATAATGGAGCACTGATAGATTGGTCCATTGGGCAGCGGTGCACCTGGGGTTAGATCAATGGAGTGCTTGACCTGACAGTGCAGAGGAACCCCTGCGAGGGAGGTGAAGATGTCCTCGTACTCCTCCACAACCTTGTCCATTTGTAGTTGTCGTGCGGAGGGGCCCTTTCTGGAGGTTGTGGCCATCGTCTTCTTCTTTCCTTGAGGGCGTATCATCAGGAAAACAAATTTCCTGGTTTTGGAAATGAGCTTACTGCATTGTTTTGCAGTAACCAAAGAGATGTCGGTAGGCGGTGCTACCTCCAGTATCCTGTATAGCTTATTTCCCAAAGTAACAATAGTAGCGTTGGGCCTTGATTCATATACAAGATGTCGCTTCCACAAATATGGTTGTCCTAATAATACATCACAAACTTCAAGGGTAGCAATGTCACACAATACCTCATCCGTGAAGGGCTTGATGTTGTATGGAAGATGACACTACTCACTCACGCGAAGATCTTGTCCTTGGTGAAGCCACTTGATGGTGTACGGTTGTGGATATGATGTGTTCGGTAAGCCCAACCGCTTCATGACCTCTACCAAAATGAGGTTATTTTGGCTCCCATTATCGACAATGAACTATAGTGGGGAGCCCTTTACCCACATTTGGGAGTGGAAGAGACACTCCCCCTCCTTTAGATCTTAAGGTTCCTCCTTCGGGATCTTCGTGGTGGCAACGGTGGCATTGGGCTCCGCATCGATAATCTGCTTCCCTTTGTCATTCCCCTTGTCAAGTTCTGATTCAGAGTTGGAACATGCATCTGATTCTGAAACCTTTACCTCGGCCACCAGTGATTTCTTGGCCCAACACTCAGTTGTGTTGTGAGTAGAGCTCGTATGGAACTCAGACCACTTTCCCGTGTCCTTTTTCGGCTTCGTGGTGTTGTTCTTTGCTTGTTGCTTTGGCAGGTTGTCTTAGGCCGCCTCACCTTAGCTTTGCCCTTTGTTCATTGGTTTTGGGGCACCTTTCCCTTGCTTCAGATTCGAAGATCCAAAGTCTCGCTTCTTCTGTTTAAACTTTTGCTCTACCTTGACAACATATCGGTATGTTGTGCCAAGCGAGGAGATGTTTAGGAATTCTATTTTTTCCTGGATGTACTTATGTAGGCAGCCACGGTATTTGAATACCAAATGCTACTTCGAATCCTTGATACCCAACTTTGTGTGAAGGGTATGGAGAATATTGATAAACTCGTGCACGTCTTGGTCTCTTCCCTACCACAGTGTGGTCCACTTTATGTATTGATCCTCATAGCTTCCGACAGGGTAGTACTGCTCCTTGATGGCATCCTGGAATGAATTCCAAGTGGGTGCAGATGAAAATAGTGAGCCTATACTTTCATCCTTCTACTCACAGTAGGTTTCCCACCAGTCCTTGATGTGGGGGGCTACTTTGAGAAGAGCGAAAATAATCTTTTCCCGACTGGAAAAATCATGAACAGAAAATAACCCTCTAGCAGATTTAACCATTTATCGATGGCATCTGCATCTATCTGACCCTCAAATGGGGATTTCAAAATTAACTTGTACCTTAAATGGTGTGGCATTTCTAGAGTAGCTATTGGAAGCCGATGTGTCGCCCATGGGTAGCCGTTGAAGGATCTGGGCAAAGCTGTCCTTCATCGCGTTCTTTGTCACTCGAGGGCTTCTTCGAGCAATATTTTGATAAGATCTCCTTCCCCCTCATCTTTCTTTTCATCTGCGATGGGAGGCCGTCAGGATTTACGAGGCTAGTCTTGCAAAGGTTCGACCAGTTCAAGCCCTAACTCCTTATATCTTGACCTCGTTAGGGACATGCAAAGAGAAACAGAGGAAAAGTAGACCTCCCTGATACCACTGATCTATATTTAAACAAGAATGCAAAAAATTACAGAGATAACCATAAACACAGAGATGCAGTGGAAATAATACTTCATTTCATTAATATAAAATATTGAAATATGCTTACAAATAGAATTAGAAATAAACCAGCTAGGGCGATGGTAGCTTATCTCTGAGAAGAGATGTGTCAGCTACATGCCTCTGAACTATGTTACAATGAGGCTTGAAGGCCTATTTATTGTTGATAAATAATGGAAAACCCTAAACATCAAAGAACCTAACCCTAGAAGATGAAACGCCAAACTGTGGGCCCCGTTTGGGTAAATTGCTACATCAACTTCCTAGGGTCGTAACTTTGGCATATGATCTCCGTTTGATGTGCACAATATCTCGTTAGAAAGATCTATCCGAGAAATACAACTTTGGGAAAAGCAACATCAGTCCAAGGACCCATGTTGCTCCCAATTTTCCAAAAAAATGCCATTTAGGGCCTCAAAATAACTCTGGAAGTTCAAGACCCAAAAAACTGCTAAAAATAGTAAACTATGCTACAATTAAGGAAACTAAAAAGCTGAAAGAAACAATGGTGGGTGTCCAAGTGGACTTGAAAAGTGGCCACCAATATCCACTTGGATCACCGAAGGTAGACCAAACCTACTTTGCCAATTGCATACGATAAGTCTAGTTTAAAGGTGATACCTTTTTTTTTCCTATGTGGATGAAGTGAAGACCCTCTTGGGCTAGTCCAATTACTTCATGGATTTGGTTTCCTCTTGGAAATCTAAACTATTCAATGGATATATGGGTGGAGAGTATATCTTTCAATCTTCGAGAAATCAATTCTATGATTATTTTAAAGAGGCCATTACCAAGTGAAATACGTTTGAACTAGTTAGAGGAACTTGGGTTAGTAGATTTCAGGATTGAGGTAATAAAAGTCACATTGAAGTTTGCTACAGTTTGAAAAGAGGTTTCGGATTACTTGATTACCTTTGGAAAGTCACCCCCAATAAATTCAAAACAACCTAGATAATTTTGATAAGAATCCCATTAGGACCTAGGATTTTATCCTTATGAATGTTGTACAAGACCCTTAGTAGTTCCTCCTTAGAAAATGCAACCATCAGATCATCATTTCCTTCTCATTCAGTGAAGTTAGGAAATTGATTGACAATGTTTAGAATGGAATCTATGGGAACCTGTGCATCTAACTTGAATAAACTCTAAAAATGTAGGGTCCCTTCTACTGCAATTTACTTGAAGGTTATGGCCTTTGTCCCATCTACTCTACCAATGGACCAAATTGTGATGATGGTCTTCCTCTTTTTTCAAATTGGTGGAAAAGAATTGTAGTTTCATTCCCTGCTTACAATCATAAGGCTCCAATTTTCAATATTAATTGTTTTTCTTTGTCAAAGTGTATACTCCTCTAGGATTTCTCTAAGGAATTTATTACATCCTGTTGTTGATATGATATATGACACTACCATTCCTCATTGAGCCAAAGTTGAAGCTTAGATTCTAGTTTTGAAAGACATTGTCTTCTCTCTTCATCCCTTTTTTGTTCCAAGAGATTATAAATTCCTTTTGAGATTTGCAAAGAATTGGAGGGGATGGGATTCTTGTGAGGATGTGTCATAAGGTATCCCTATCCCCTTGGTCACTTCCAAAAAGAATGGTTCCTCCAAATGTTGATTATAATTTGAAGGGAATGGGGGTTAATATAATCAAGGGGTTAGTTCTAGCACTATGGGGATATGACTCTAATTTTCTAGGGACATGCAAGAAACAATAAAGAATCTCATCATTAATTGAGAGAGACATGTCATTCATTAGGGAGGATAGAGTCAATGGGAAATAATAGTTCAGGTCCAGAGATATGAACTTTGGAATGAAATATATGTATTACTTCTCATAAATCACGTAGAGTAATTAATTGAATTCATGGTCATTCATATGGACAAACACATTTGATATTGGAACTGATGCTTTATGGGGCTTGTTATCCCATATCACAGTTAATTCATTCTGTGACAACAAATGAAAATCACAGTATGGGTTTGAACAAAGCCAATTCACTCATTGGTAGAGTTGACATAAATGAGGATTCAACCTAGAGCTCACATAATAAAAAATATTGGTATAGGAGGACTCTAGCCAGCTGATTTCATGATTGGAATAGTATAAAATCCCCTCCAAAGAGGGTATGCTTATATTGGTAAGGTTTAATTCCCTCGTCTAGGAGATTCAGGGAGGTTGAGCACTCTCTCTCTCTTGGTGTGACCTTTTTGATAGTTGGAATCAACTGTTTGAGTCCCTTATTTATGAAACCCATTTCCTATTCCAAGGATTTTATTCTAAGAAATATTAAGAGATAAGCAATATTTCACGTCTTGTTCCACCCTTTCCTCCCTTATATGCATATGTTTCAACCTATCTATCTATATATATATATATATATATATATATATATATAATATGTTTTATAATAATACTTGTTCTAAATTATTTCTTGACTAACTATAAATAACTATTTAGAAAATAAATAAATTACATAGTTAGAGGATCAATCTAACAAAATATATATTTGTCGTAGGATCCACATAAATAGAGTCAAACCTTCAATAAAAACATTAAAAATAAAAAATAAAAAAATTTAGTAGATTAATTAAAATTTAATTCTTTATACATATCATGTATAAAAAATTACTATTATGCACTTCTTTTTTCCATGGAAAATACTTAGCAATTTTATTTATAAAGACAAAATTACTGTTGAAATTGGAGTGCGAATAGAATTTCTAGTCATGATAATTACTTGTGACTCTTTATATATGTTTTTTATTTGGTATTTACTTCATTTATTAGGTCATTAAGAAATTAAACAAGTACAATGCACAAAAAAGAAAAGAGACACTAAAAACTAGGTCAGAGGCCAAGGAAAATCCCAAAAGGGGAAAACCAGGCAATCCTTTCCTTATAGAATTTTCATCAACAAGACAAATACATGTCATAAAAAAACTGACAAGTAACCGAAGTGCCAATTCATCCCTCAATCTGTCCATAATACTATTCACAATACTATCCACAAATTTTCCCTTTAGATGCCATATATCAATGAAGTAAAATGCCTCAGGATCTTCACTTAACCACAAATAATATGATTCAAGAACTTAATTTTCCACAAAATAATAGTTCTTCAGATACCTCATACTTCATCACATAAATACATGCTTCATATTTTGGATTTGTGCCTTAGAAGCTTCCACATGAATCTCACTCTTCATCATATAAATGTATGCCTCAAAATATGGGTTTGTGCCTCAAGAGCTGCCATAGGAACTTTTGTCTTTTTCATAGAGTATGCTATAAATAAATTCAAATTCTTCACAAAACTTCTTTGCTTGCTTCACCTCTTCTACTCGACCTTCTTCTTTTTGTTCTAGATCAAAGATGAGTATGTTGTGTTGTGAATCAAATTGTACTTTGGAGGAAGTCAAGTAGCATACATATACTCTTTTGGTGGGGTTTGAACGGGTGCCAATAGGAGCTGAGATGACTTGTCATCTGGAGGGCCAACTTGGAAGTTGAGAATTTGACTAAAGAACTTATAAGATTTTTTTTTTCCTTTTTCTTTCAAATGTCCAAATGGGACATAAAAAAAAAATAGTTTTCTTTTGACTTCAATAAATTATTCTTGACTTCTTTACAAGAACATAATGATAAAATATATACATTATGAAGACCAAACCTAGTTACAATTTCAAGAATCCATCTTAGCTAGTGTGGTATTCATAATGACTCATCAAGATATTCTCAAGTTGAATACCTGTATAAGAAAGGATTTATATTGATAAACATCATTATAAACATCATCATGACCAACATTGTCAAATTACCAAGGCCTTGACAAGTAATCTCTATCTCTCCACTCGATCAAAGAACAATGTTGGGAGGCATTCAATAGGATATTGCACAACTGCCTCTCGGAGGCACATACTCCACCTAGTTTCACCAAAGTATATCCTCCACAGGACAACTTCCTAATATGTTGTCATAATACTTTACAAAAGGAAATGTCAGTCCTATGGACCATTCTTATAATAGATCAATGTACTTGACTTATTGTTGTTAGTCCTGGTCACAATACATGTCTCAAGAATGTCAATCCATGATACTAATCCAATCTACCATTCTCCCTATTTGTGTTCATGTACTTGAATTACGACTGGTAGTCCTAGTCACAGTACATGACATATGGAGAAGTGGGTTTCCATCCCCACTCCATCTCAACTTGGGAGGAGTAATCCACAAGCCCAAGATTGTCTTAGAAGTACTCATACTTTCCTTACATCAACTACCTACTCATCTATGGAGATATATTGTAGCTTCTCGACTTTTATTTGCACCGTACTCTTTAATCATAAAGTGCTTTTACCTTCCATGAAAAAACAGGTTATTTGAAAATCTTTATATAGTTTCATGATTGAATCCATCACGTTGTCAAATAGTCCATGAAACATTTTGTAGAGCCAAAATACTTCACAACTAACTGTATGAATTTACATATCTTCTATATATGCAGTGAAATAGAATCTTACTTCATTTTGCTCCAAGAAACCTTACCATATCCCAACTATCAATAGTATCTCTACTCATCATCAACACTACCAAGCCAATCGATGTATCGTTAAGTTGATCCAGGTGGATATTGGTGGCCAACCACCTATCCCACTTGGACCCCCACCACAATCTCTTTCAGTTTCTCAGTTTCCTTAATTGTAGCACAATTTACTATTTTTAGTAGTTTTTCGAGTCCTAAACTTCCTGAGCCGTTTTGAGGCCCTAAATGATGCTTTTTGGCAATCTACCATGGGTTTTTTTGATAAGTCAATTTTTTTGTCGTAGTCCTTGGAAAGATCTTTCCAATGGGGTTTCATACGTGTCAAACAAAGATAACATGACCAAGTCATGACCTTGGGAAGTTGGCTACCCAACTAACCCCAACGGGGCCCATAAACGCTTCCTGTTACATCTCCTCGGGTTAGGTTTTTGGTTGTTTAGGGTTTTCTCTTATTTTTCAATAATAAAAGGCCCTTGAGCCTCATTGTAACACAGTTCATAGGCATGTGACACCACATCTTGCCTTAGAGATAAGCTACCATCGTCCAAGCTAGTCTTATTTCCATTTCTATTTGTAAGCATATTTAAGTATTTTACGTTAATAAAATGAAGTATTATTTTTTCTACATCTCTATACTTATGGTTATTTTTTTACATTGTTGCATTCCTGTTTAAATCCTGATCATAAGTCCCAAGTTGTAGCGTAAGATCCTTCATGTCAAATTATTTTTCCAACTTCCTCTGAAGTCAATATTTCTTCATTTGACTCATGGTTCCTTCTTTTCCAAGGTACAAGGTATTCTTTAATCATGAGGCTCCTTTTCAAAATCCTATGGTAACTCTTCTAATTGAGGCAAGCTTCTTAAGATGATTCTCTCTCTCTTACTAGGAGAACCTTCTTGCTCTCATGTTAGATTTCTTACTTCTCTAATGCATACTTCAAACTACTCTCTCCTTTCTACATTCACGTATTCTATGATTTAGGAAATTCCTCTTTGTTTATCTTCATTTTTCCAATTCTTCCATCTTCTGTCGATACCTAATCAACTCCAGTTGCAGTGCATACTAGGAGATTATGGGAGGATAATTATAACCAGGCAAATAATTCAAGAAAAAGAGATTAACTACTAGCAATAATAACAATAATCATGTAAGGGAGATACAAGATACTTATATTTTCAGAGGATATCAACTCCCTTTTGGTATTAAGTTCTCTAGTATCCATCTGCAACTTTTATCAGTTTCTTCATCATGATGTCATTCTTAAGGGCCAAGGTTTCTTCTTTCAGTGGAAACATCCAACCTAGGGTTTTTTCATATACCCTTTTTCTTTCTAGGGTTTACTGACTTTAGAGATCCAAATGTCTAGGTAGGGTTTTTATTTTCAAATCCAAGATTTTCATAAACCCTAGATACATATAGCACTCATCCTTGCAGTCCTTTGCATGTCAATACCCAAATGTCCAAAGAAAATCTTGCAATGATTTCTTCACATATATCTATCTTTATCATTCCAAAACTTGTATATTAACTCAACTCCTTTTTCATAAAAAACTTAGAAGGCTCCAACAATCCTTGTAGCAATACTAGTGAAAGATTATCCAAAAAATCTTTGCCCCTTTTGATATCAACTCTAACAAAGGTTTCAAAGGGGTTTTACTTCTCATCAAATGAAAAACATATTTTTGAATATTTATCATAAGGTGACATGCTTTTATACAGGAACACAATTACATCAAGGAAACTTGTACTTCAAAAAATATGACTTCCTATTTTCAATTCATTATAATCTTTAGGAAGTCTAATCGGTTCAATTCCTTCAAGTCTTATCAAGATGACTATGAATACCATTATAAGTCAACAATATTTACATTTGCATGGAGCGAGCATCAAAATGTGGATTGTAGCAACTTTCTTTCTTGTTGAACTTCACTACAGCACTTCTTGTGTTTTCACATATTGATATTGTCTCCAAAATAGTAGGAAATCATTTTTGAGAATGATCTTGGTCCTTCAAGGTGACTTGAGTCTTTTTAAAAGACTTAATCCTTTTAAGACATAACAGACTAAATTTTTTTGAGATAACAACAACAATTTTTTTTCCATTCTTCTTCCAAATTCTTGATATTTCATTTCAAACTTTTGATGCTAAGACCCTCAACCTTTTCTCCTACCACTAATTCTAAGGTATTGTAATAATATTGTACCACTAAAGTAATTATTCTGTGAAGATTATGGGACCTCTATAGATTCCTTTAAGGCTCATACAATCTTGGCTTACTAACACACAAATACTTGGAACTTCTTACTAGAGTAAGCAAGGAAAAGCTTCTTTCGACCTTTATCTACAAAATAAAACTTTGATCTCGATCATTCTCAATCCTTTTCTTGCAAATTCAGTTTAAATTTTCTTCTTAAACCATTGCTTTGTCATAACGAATTGCACTAAAAATGTTAGTTGGTCTCTAATGAGATTGAGGTATCCTTGACTGAGGTATTTTGGCCTTTGATATATTTTGACATATTTGGCCCAAAATGAAAATTGTAGGCATACATATTCATACGATTTGGTCCTCCTAAGGCTTTATGCCTTAATATTTGAGACCTTGGACCATAGACAAAAATTCTATAGTAGACCTCCTAGGATAAAATTTAACTTTGAGGACTTTGGCTTTTTCTAATATTCTTGTTTCTTGAGCTTCAGAATTAGGTAGCCTAATAGTGAAAGCCCTAATCTAGTGCCTTAGATAGCCTCTGAAAGCTTTATCATAGTCATTGCCTATTACTTTCCTTATGGGCTGGATCACTTTCACAGTTAGACAACTAAGTTGTGGTTGTAGAATGGATGAATTATTGGAACTGCCCTATTCATTTACTATGGCTACTAAGCTAAGCTAATAGATCTAGTTCTAGAAGGTGGTAAGGTTGAACCAATATTAGGAGGTAGTGATTCTGGCTAGGACTAGGGTGAAGAGTCAAGGGGAAAGTAAGAGGTATTCTGATTTTGTCTTGAGAAAAGGGTCAAGTGGTATCTTCACCAAAATTATATCAACTATAATAGTAAACCTTCAATTTACATAGTATATTCAATACCTTCACATACCCTTTTTTAATAGACATTCCTTTGTTACACTTGAAATTAACTTCAACTGTTAGGACAAATCTAACAGATGTGCTAAACCCCACGTCTAGCACTCCAACAAGGGAATAGTACTTGCTTCAAGATGCATAACAAATTTTGGTCCAATCATAGTTGTGTCTACTCCAACATATGCCTAGAAACACATTTTTAAACTCGACTAACAACGCTTCTTTAGGTTCTAGTCCAGATCACAGGAAAATATACAAGATATGTGCTTCTCTAAAATTAAGATTAGGCTTCTTGGGTATGTGTCTACCTCAGAGTTATATTCAAAACTAGCTTTGATTCCATGTTGAAATTTAGGTGCAAACATAATTTATAGTGATGATAATTACTTGCAACCACTTATATATTTTTTCCATTTAATATTTACTTCATTTATTAGGTCATCAAGAAATATTATAAGTACAATGCACAAAAAAGACAAGAGATGTTAGGAGAATATTTTGAGAAAGTGAACAAAAAGTCATCTTCTTGTTCGGTTGGTGGTGATCAACCTAACAAGGAAAACAAACATAAAAGAGCTGCAAGTATTCTTTAGATATGCAAAAATATTATTAGAAACCCTGCAAAAATAATATCCAAATACTGAAAAACATATAATAACAATACATATATGAAAACCCAATGGAAGAAAATTGATTTTATTGTAATGGAAAGAATACACCTATTGGACAAGAATATAGATGTGGGTCTATAGTATCCACCTCGGTGGGATGGGTTCTTTTTCTCCCTATGCTTCAATAGTTGATCTCTCTCCCCCAATGGTTACAATGAGAAAATAGAGAATGTGGATTGAACTCAATAGTGGGAGCTCAAGAGGCACTAGACAATATCAATGACAATGAAAATGGTCTTCTGTGTAGAGTGAGGAAAAAACTCTCTATTTATAATAAAATGCTAGGATAGATTTAGATCTAGTTAAATAATAAAATATTATTAGACCAAATAAAAGAGCTAACCGTTAGGAGTGTTTTATTATATTTGAGAGAGGAAAAGGTGATTGAAATTGTCAACAAACTTTATTTAAAGGACTACCTCAAAACTAATGATTTATTGAGTTAATTAAGAAAAATGGTTAAAGTAATTAATACGTAAAATGATTTATTAATTACTTTAAGAAGATATGGTCAAACTCAGTTAGAAATAATTAATAATGATGTAATAATTATTTCATGGGAGAAAAGTTAAATGATTAAGGAATAATAAATAAATACATTTATTTAATTATTCCTATGGATGAGTGAAGATATTTTTAATTATTTTCAGTAAATGGGTGAATATGAAAATAACACAAAATTAATTAAATTAATTCCCAAGTTATTTTCAAGTTGATAAACATAAATAATTTAGGAAAAGTGGTTGTCTAAATTATTTCGTAAGGTGAAAGGGAGGTTTTAGGTGTAAAACCCATAATACATGTTGTACTTCGATCATCTTAGTGGAAAATGGCTAGGTGATAACTTTTTAGGTGATAATAGATTTCCACCCAATGTATGAATATTAGGAGCACATAATATTACTGAAATACATTGTAGGTTCACTTTCACGAGACACAGAGGAGTCATAGAGAGAGAGAGAGATAGAGTGCTACAGTAGTGAAGGGAAGAACTAAAACTAAAGGATGCGAGATCTACTTCTCAAATATAGCTATACTTTATGGTACATACACGATCTCATTGAGTCGGGGGAGGTATACCCGTACCCATCGAGTAACTTAGTACAAAGAATAATGGTGTTCCCAATAATGTGTGTTTGAGAAACATAATACATGATACATGATGTGTTGGAATTAATGGGCCAACAAATAATACAATGATAAAAAGAGTCCCATATACATAAGTTCCTGGAATACAAAGGCTAGGACTAATACCATTAGTAGTGCTAAAATGAGTACATAGTACTGAATTCCCCCAAGCTGATATGATTGGGATATCACAACCAAAGAAGCCTTATTGAACAAGAAATAGCTTTAAATATTTGAATTAACCATATGAAGGAGGGACTCATGTTGTGGGATCTATGATCAGTAGAAATTGAGCCATTCAAGTCTATGGAACTGCATCTGATGCTAGATTATGACTTGATGACTGCTGGCCATATAGGGGGTTACCTGAAGGTCCACCCCCTCATGAGGTATGAAACATCTCAAACATACTCGATGAATGTTGGGACAATCTGCTAAATCAATGGACCATCAAGTGTATGATTCTCAATTATGTGATAATGAGCTGGAGTCAAGAACACAAGAAATGACCATGTCAAATGGAAATAATGGTTCCCCTTACTTGATCTAAGGCACTCAATAATGATGAAACTGGATCCCAGGTATATTGTCCTCTAAACCAATTTTTTGGAATAAATTAGCTAAAGTCGATAGGGGAGGGACCACCAAAGCTGGGGCAATGAGGAATCCTTAACAAAGGGGCGAGGAACATAACAATGTGACTGATAAAGACTAACTCTAGGGATGTTGATGGGGAGATAAGGGGATGGGTGGAAATATGACTCCCCTTGTGAGAACCTAATATGCAAGGTGGACTTGGTATCGACTAATACAAATTGGTAGGGGATGGTCAATTACTTAGACAAAGGCTTTTTAAAGACAAACTAGGATAGCTGGATGCCAAATCTGGGAAACATAGGATGAATAAAACACACAGAGACGGAAATATACTGTAATAGGACTCAATGGAACACTTAATAGACTCCATGGATATAAGGCTGACTCGATGATGCTTGATGGGTCCCATCAATAGGTATATTTTAAGGCCCATATTGTTATCCTCTAGCCCATAAATTCTTTATTTCCTCACATTAATTTACATTTTTGGCTATAATGTGCTTAGTAGGAAGACTAAAGGGTGCTTGTCATACTTCGTGGCCTAATGTGGTTTATGTGCAGACAGGAGATAATTTTTTAGTAAATTTAGGATGCAAAGGCATGTTGGAGGCAGTTAAAGGAAGTGTAGGAGGCTTGTCCCTTTCATTTACTCTCCTTTGACTCAAAGTGATCCCTAGAATCACTCATCTACACTCACCTACAACTCGAGGTCCAATGGCAGCTGATGAAATCAAGTGCATGAGAGGATCTAAGGGAACTATATCCACTATTTTCTAGGTTTTGGAGGGAAGCAGTCCTCCTTCCAAGAGGGTTTCCCCTCAATCATTTTTTTTATAAATAAATAGGGTTACGGGATAATTAGGATTCAAAATTTTGGAGCTAGGAAGAGATATTGAGACCCAAGAACTTGAGACTATTATTTTTATTTTGATATAATGTATTTGAACTCCATTTTCTGTTAATGAAAGATTCATTGTTGGTCTACATCTGAGTTAATTTCGAAGGAATGAGACCCTTGGGTTAGGGCCCAACCTAGAGGCTCTAGTCTCTCTTATGTATTTTATTCTGTCTTTGCTTGAGTCGTGGAACTTATTTCCTTATTTAAACAAAAGTTAGATTTCAAAAATTGTGGTTGCTGGCCTGATTACCACCTCTCTTGTGGGAAATGTGGGTGAGGAGTCGACAACAACAAGCCACAAATATTTGTTTGTTTTCCTTCGAAAGTTGTTAGGTTTTGGTTTATAGTTCTCTTGCATGCTATGTTTCTCCATCCTAGAAGTTAAGATCATTCCTTTACACATGGATTAGATGCATATTGTAGGATAGAGTAGCTTTTGATGAAATAAAATTCAGCTCATCCTTTCCATATTGATTTGTTGCAATTTGATCACTAGATTTATGTTCTTTCCAAGAGTAGAAAGGGGTTTATTGTTAGTTTTTAGGTACTACCAGTGACTTGAAAGGGTTGGTACACTCATCCTACATCCATTTTTTCATCGCCATCCTCCTTGACACCTCATACTGCTCTCAAATTCTACCACTGAGATAATCTTTTCAGGGTTATTGGGGAACATGGTGAGCATGTACTTTTGTGCAAGATGGGCATATGAGGGGTGCTAATCTTTGAAAAATGCCTACACATTCTTCATACACCCTCATATACCTTATCCCATCTTCAAAACACCCTTCCTACCCTTAGGATGATCTCGGATCCAATCCTGTAGCAAAACAGAGAAATCTTGTAGCATCCTATAGCATCCTATAACAATCATGTAGCATTATCTAAACTTGGCCAGATTTGATTTAATACCTTGATTTTTTCATTTTGGAATTGAATAATGACCTCTAGGATTTGAATCCATGATTGGTGAAGACCAAGGACCGATTTAGCACTGCCCTTCCTTCACTGGAAATAAAAACCAACAATTAGAATTAGTAGACAAATTTCCACATTTGAACCATAAAGATTGTTCTTTTGTGCAATGTGTAAGAGATTCCGTTACTGGAGCTAAATTCTCTTGAACTCAGTGGTAATAAGGGAAACTCTTCAATGCAAGTAGATTAGACCTAGTTTTTTAAAAGGTATGTCCTTAGGTTTTCTACTCATAATCTTTAGTTCAAGTTTCATTTTTCAAGAAATTTTTCACATTTTGTAAGTAGAGTAATGATTTACATTCTACAAGTAGAATATTGATTTTATTTTTGCAAGTAGGATAGTATGGTTCATTTTTGAAATTAGTACAATCTTTCCCTTCTTGAAATTGTGGTTAGCCTTTACATTTGACGAATGGAATTTTCAATTTTGCAATTAGGATGATGTTTACCTTCCTGCAATTAGAGTAGACTCTTGTATTTTCAAGCAAGTTATCTTTTTAAACTAGTTAGAGGAGTGGTTTCTGCATACCTTGATATCATTCAATGACTGAAGGTAACGTGAGTAAAGCTTGAATTGTTGTGCATATAGCATTGTCACCTCTAAGTTTGTATGAATCTCGAGTGGATAATTTAAGGTGGTATCCTTGGGAGTTGCAATATTTTTTATGAAATACTGGGGATCATCACTTTTTGGTGATGTTGTTGCTGAGGCATCCAAGTAGGTTTTGTTTTTACTTATAATTTTCTTATATTTTTTCTATTTTTCATCAGTACTTTTGATTTGAAAACTTCAAAAAAGGAAAAAATAAACAAGAACTAGTTCCTTCATGCCTCATAGGAGTAGGAATAATCAAGGAAAATTCCCACCAAAAACTCCCACCACTTCAAGAAGAAAACCATCACTATTCTTTGGTAGCTGTGAAATTCCTTTGGTTGAGCAAGATAAAACCTTTGAAAAACCCCTAGGGGAGGAGGAGCCTATATCATCTATCCAAGACATGGCTTAAAATAGACAAAATGAATCCGTTCCCATCCGAGAGACTAATGGGGAGGCTAGGATGAGGAATTCCAACCCTACTTTCCTTCCATGCTTCCATGGCCTAACTTTTGAGTACCCTGACATGTTCATGTTTGAGTTTCTTGTTGTTTGTAGGACCTATCACTATACCTATGATGAACGAATGCTGAAGTTGTTTCCATCCATGTTCAAAGATGTAGCCTTGCATTGGTTTAGGGACTCACATGGAGGCAACATCACTACCTGGGCACAAATGTGTCAATCCTTCAATGAGAAGTACAATGATTACTATAGGTCTAAAGAGACAAAAGCGGAAATCTTTAGGATGACCGTAGGACTAGATTAATCCTCAGACAACTATGAGGAAATATTCCAACTCAACTTTAAAAGGGATAATCATACCCTTGACCCTGAGTCACTCAAACTAGTACTTCTTTGAGGGATTAGGGAGGATGTAATAGAGACCCTCAATATGTTGTATGGAGGATACATCTACCAGTTGACCTATGATGACATCAAGACAGTATTCAAGAACCATTCTAGGGTCGTTAGGAAAGAGGGAAGGTACAACCGAAGCTTGACTAACTCCTCTTTCTCAACCTCAACCATCAAACAAATGATAGGGAGCATGTTGGAGGACTTCAAAAATGAAAATTTGCATACTTTTTCACTACAGATGGACACTATGTAGATTTAAAGGAAGCAAGAGGAAGCAAAAAGGACACTAGCTATCTTTTGCCCTAAAAATGAATGCCCACTAAACACCATAGAATTATGATTTTTCTGTAAGAAAAACCATGCAACAGGAAAATGTCCCTCTTTTCTAGGCCTAAAATATGTAAACCAAGGGGTGGAAAATAGCTTGGAGCAAGTCTCCATCATCAACCAGAGGAGGTGCCAAGGACCAAGGCCATATCAATAAGGCATGAAAGATTCACAATAACCTCATTATAATGTAAATCAGAATGCACCTTTCCAGCCTTAGTACCCTTCAACTCATCCATCATGGTCCATACCCTCTCCTTGGTCCTATGCACCACAATATGCTCCTCAAATTATCAACCCTCCTTTCCAGCCATATCCACCTCAACCTCCTTAATGGGGTAACCCTTCACAAGGATGGAGGCCACAGGAAGCCAAACCTCATACCTTAATGCATCCTCCACCTAAACCACAACTACCTCACAAAAACCATCTAAGCAAACTCAATTTCCTTCCCAACCCATTCCAAACCCAAACAATATGCAGACACAACAGATTTACAGTGGGAAGACCTCCTATCATGCTTATGTTGTGGAAACCAAGAGAACAACCTACGATCTGGGAAGGTACTTCTAAATGCTCACCCACCTTATCCACCTAAAGAACTTGAAAAGAGAAGGAAGATATTACCACTCAAGACAATGTACCTCCCTATACTGAAAGGTTAGTCGAACCTGAACAACACACCTCGAAAGGGGTTGAACTTCTGGGAGAATTAAATAATTTGTGTGTCAAAATACCTATTCTCCAATCCATCAAGGATGAACCCATATATAACAATATTATCAAATAATAATTATTCAAGGGGCATGGGAGGAGAAGAAGATATACCCCCACCATCAATGTTGTTGGGAAACTGTTTGATCTAATGCTTAGGAGGGTAATTTTCCCAAAGTACTTGGATCGTGATAGACCAATAGTGGATTTGTATATTGATAGCATTATGGTCCCTAATACCTTGATTGAACTTGGGGTTGCAATAAATGTTATGACCAAAGAAACCATGCTCAAGCTCAATCTCCAAGGAGCTTTGAGGAAAACTACCATAGTAATGGAACTTGTAGACAGGTCCACAATATCCCGTACAGGAGTTGTTGAGGATGTGATGGTCTCCATTGACTCTTGGGAGTATCCCAAAAATTTCCTTGTCTTACAGCCCAAAACCAAGTTTAATGGTTACCCTATCATCCTAGGAAGACCTTGGTTGGCTAATGTTGATACCTACATTAGCAACAAGGCTGGGAATAAGAAGATCAAGAATGGGTATCTCTCAAAGAAACTTATACTGCATCCCCCTACTCAACCTTCTAATGAACATGACTTTCCCTTTTGGATAGAGGAGAAGGAAGAAGAAGAATTTTATCAGATATCCCTCTACCCACTTTTTACTCTAGAAATTGTTGTAGGAGGTAGGCAGCTTAATGAAGATGACCTTATTAACCATATCTTACAAAATCAACCTCCCACTGCCATGCCAATTGATGAACTGGTGGAATAATCTTTGGAAAAATATAAGGGCAATCCACGAACGGATTTGTGCTCTTTCAACCCTAATCTATATCATGCCAATATTCTGGAATTTATCTCACCTAGAACTCTAAAGATATACCCCTCTCTCTCAGCCAAGGATGAAAAGCAATTATGCATGGTGCTGGGGAAACACCTTGATGATTTTTCTTGGGACTATAAGGAAATGAAAGTTGTGCATCCATCCATTTTTACTCACCTTATTTACATCAAGGAATGATGCAAACCTATGTTCCAACCCTAGAGGAATATGAATCTCGCCCTGAAGAACATTGTAAAAGAAGAACTGTAAAAACTGATGGATGCAAGGTCCATATATCCCATCTCAAACAGTGAGTGGGTGTCTCCACTTGTCATAGTCTCCAAGAAGCATGGGAAGTGGAGCATTTGTGTTGATTACAAAGATATTAACAAGGCTACAAAGAAGGACAATTCCCCATTGCCTTTCATTGACCAAGTCCTATACGGCCTTGTAGGGAAGACGTTCTTTTCCTTCCTATATGGATTTAGTGGGTACAACCAAATACAGATCATCCCCAAGGACCAAGACAATACCACATTCAAATGTCCTTGGGATACCTTTGCCTATAGAGTCCTTCCATTTGGTTTGTGTAATTCTCTTGTTAGCTTCCAGAGGGAAGTTTTGAGTATCTTTGTTGACCTTGTTCATGACATTGTCGAGATATATATGGATGACTTCACTCATGGATGTGACTTCCAAGAAGCTCTTATTAATCTATGTAAAGTCTTAAATAAATGCATTGATATGAATCTTTCATTAATTACTGAGAAATGTGAATTTTTGATGAATTTTAGAGACTATCTTAGGCCATTCCATATCTAAGGAAGGGATATAGGTTGGCCCCAACAAAGTTGCTATCATTAAAAGGGTCCCTACCCCTGAAAAGGAAAGGGATGTCAGAAGCTTCCTTGGATTGGATGGGTATTATAGAAGGTTCATTAAGAAATCTAGGAAAATGTCTTTGTCTTTGTTTGGATTATTGGCTAAAGAATCGTATTTTTGTTGGACATATAAATGTCAAGAGGCATTTGAAGTATTGAAGGAAAAGTTGACCACTTCACCCATACTTAGGGGTCCTAATTGGGCATTTCTTTTCCATATCCACACAGATGCATCAGATAAATATGTAGGAGCACCCTTAGGACAAGTTGGAGACAAACTATGCTGTGCTATATATTAAATTAGTAAGAACCTTTCTAAGGCTGAACTTAGGTATACATTCACTAAAAAAGAACACCTAGGTGTAGTGCACACTTTGAATATGTCTAGGAACTATATTGCTAGATATCAAACTTTTGTTCACATTGATCATGAAACCATTAAGTATTTATTGAATAAACCCAATTTCAATGCCATAATCATTAGATGGTTTTTACTATTGCAACAATTTGATTTAACTATTATTGACAAGTTAGGGAAAAAGAATGTGGTTGCAAATTTGTTGTCAAGACTGACCTTGCTGCAGGAAATGAGGAGATGGTAGATGATCAAATTCCATGTGAACACCTCTTTTCCATCTCAGTGTTATCTCCTTGGTTTTCTGATACCCAAAATTACTTGGCTGTTGGGAGGTTCCCTCCTAATCTATCCTCCAAGAAGAAGAGAAATATTGTTAGAAATAGTGCTCCTTTCACCTAGATTGGGGGAGATATTTTCAAGTTGGGGCTAAATAAGATTTTGAGAATATGTGTGAGGGAAGAGGAGGTCTTTAACATGCTCTTAGCATGCCATGATGGACCTTATGGGGGCCACTTTGTTGCTAAGAGGACAACCTTCAAGGTGCTACAAGTTGGTTACTACTGTCCTACTCTACATCAAGATGTAAGAAAGTGCAACACCAGGTGTGATCAGTGCCACAGGATGGGAAAGACTAAACCCAAGGATGAGATGCCTCTACAACCTCAAGTGACTTTGGCGCCATTTGAGAAGTGGGGCATGGACTTCATTGGGCCCATTGATCCACCAGCAGGACAAAAGAAGTGCATCATTGTGTGAACTAATTAATTAAATAATTTGGTTGAAGCAAAGGTGATGAAGGAAACAACTGAGCAAAAAGTGGTTGAATACCTGAAGGAAAACATCTTTTTCAAGTTTTGATTTCTAAGGGAGTTGGTCACTGATCAACAGATATAGTTTACATCAACCCTAATTGAAGGCATCATGAAGTAGCACCACATCAGGCACAACAAATCCACTACCTATTACCCTCAGGAAAATGGGAAATTAGAGGTCACAAATAGGGTCTTGGAGATCATTTTGACCAAGTTTGTTAGCAACAATAGAAAATATTGCGCAGACTAAATTATATAAGCCACTTGGGCCTACAATACCACTTGCAAGACCACCACTATATTTACCCCATTTCAATTAGTATATGGAAAGATGGCCCTCATTTCCATTGAGTTTGAATATAATAGCGTAAGGATGGTAGCTCAATTAGACTTAGAACTCACTGCAACATAGAAGGAAAGGATGCTCCATCTCAATGGATTGGATGAGCTCAGATTGAAGTCTCTCATGCACATTGAGGTAGTCCAACTACTAATGAATATTTGGCATGACAAACACATCAAAGAGAGATCCTTCCAAGAGGGTGATTGGGCCCTTCCATGTGATTCAAGATTCGAAGATTTCAAAGGTAAATTGATGAACATGTGGTTGGGCCCCTATCGAGTGGAAAAATGTTATGAAAATGGGTGTTCCCAAATTAGAACCATCGACAAGGAAGGTATTCCATTTCTTGTTAGTGGTTAAAGGTTGAAGTTATACAAAATATCTCTGTCAAAAGAGGAGTTTAGTAGTTCAATAGGAAAGGAGTTGAATGTAACTGGGGGTCTCACAACCCTCAGTCCACTCAACCTCTGACCAACAAAAGAAGAATAAATAAGTAAATAAGTAAGTAAATAAATATATCTATATATATATATATATATATATATATATATATATATATATATATATATATATATACATACATACATACATACATATATATATATATCTATATATATATATATATATATATATATATATATAAGGAAAATAAGGTGCCTAGGTGAAAACCTCAATGAGACAGCCCAAGAGCAGAAAAAGGAAAATAAGATGAAAATATCCCTAGGTGAAAACCTCCTCTTAGGTGCTTGGGGTAGGCCTGTAGATTAAAAACCTCTTTACATGCAGTTTGCATGTCTCAAAAAAAGGAAAATAAAAAAGGAGGAGAGAAACAACGAAACAAAAGAAGGAATCACACATAGGTCAGGGATTCCTTACATCAGCCCTTCTAACACTTCTCTTTTGCAAGATTCTAGACAATCAAGGGCACAACAATTGAAGGAACAAAGTCCACAACCCAATTTTCCATTTCCCAACCTAGCCACCTCATTTCCTACATTATGTCACCCATCTCCCTACACCCCTTCATCACCTAGCAAGCAACTACACTAGATTCTACTTCAATCTTGCAGTGCTACAAGATTGTCCTGAACTTATATAGGATTGTCCTGAACTGCTACAAGATCAACCAAATGTGATACAAGATTGAGATATGCTTAGGAAAAGGGGTTAAAACTCATGTTTTCCTTTGGGAAATGTTAGAAGAGGTTCATCAAGCCTCCTTCACCTCTCACCCGCTGCATTTAATCAATTTCCTTCACAAAATTCCACCATTGTTCATAAAAAAAGAAAAAAGAAAACAAGGTATTTGGAGAAAAATATTGTTCCTTTCACGGAAAGGAAATTGTAAAGTTGTATGATGATTGTTTTGAAATTTTGTTCATGCTCAAGAATATTTTCAAGAAATGAGGAAGAACTGATTATTAGGCCATTACCAACCTAAAGTAACTATCATAAATGACTCGTTGTGGGATATTACATATGGGCTGGAATGGAGGACTCTCATGGAATTATATGAGTGGGTCATTCAAAGTGGGTTTGCACCAATGTTGCAAGGGGCGACGACAAGGATCTAGGCCACTACAACCAAATCCAAAGGGACCCACTCTACAACTGGAAGTTTTGTAATTATTGGCGTTTTTCCAAATAACACTAGTGGATTAGGGTAGGGTAATGGGTCTTGAGTGCCTATATATAGGCCTCATTTTGTATTTTCAAAGGGGGGAAAATATCCTAGTGTAGGGGACACTCTGTCAATTTTTCTCCATAATTTTTTGGGAGTTTTGAAGTTGTTAAGGAAGGAATTTCAAAGTGAGTTTTGGGTTGCCAGTCCTTTTCATGCATGTAATTCTATGAAACCACCTTGTATTTTGAAGATTCACACAACATTAATACAATCTATAGGATTTTCAAGTAAAATTATGTTGGGAACTTGTTTTTATGAGATTGATATGGGGTTGTCAAAATAAAGTGAATTCTACATCAGTATGACAATTTGCTTTAATTTTTGCAAAATTTATCAAATTTTTTGAAGAGTATCTTGGCTTATTTGATGACTTTTAAAAATATTTTTAATTAAATGGAAAGGATCACAATATTGTGTTTTCTTGTGGTTGAACTCTTAATTACTCAGATACACATTTAATTTTAACAGGTTTGAAGGAATTCCTGCTCTTTGAATTTATTAGGGTTTGTTCTCCATTTTTCACCTTCTCCAAAACAAACTTTCATTTCTTTTTAGAAAACCCAAAGCTCATGAATGATCCAAATAAAGGCTAGTGGAAATTCCGCCCAATAGAATTGTTTTAATGGTTGATATTCCCCTCCCCGCTTACCTAGATTATTAGATTAAAAAAAAAAAAAAACATAAACTAGTGATGAATTTGAATGAGATTTATCCATTGTAATTTGTATTTCCTTAATGAAACCCATGATGAATGTTGAATGCATTTGATGTTCATATTTTCAAATGCATAATAAATATCAGTTAGATTATGAGTAATTTAACTACATTTAACATAGCAACAAACATACACAAACAAAGATTTAGAGATTGATTCAAAAGGTTGAAAATAGATCCTCATGTTCCTTTAGTTTATTGTGACAAATTTATGTATAAAATAAAGTGCATGATACATGAACCTAAATTAAACACATAAAACATCAACATGATTTAAGGCATAACTATACAATCATTCAACAAAGAACATTCGCTCACACCAACATTAATATACGATCTAATTTGTTGTCATCTTTATTTTTCTTGATGAAACCTGAAAACAAGAATGAACAAGTTAGAAGGTTATGCCTGAAGAATGCAAAAATATATTTAGCATGTTTTGAAATAACAATAGATGATTTCACATGCATAATTTAAACAAAAAATTATAATCACAATAACAAACTAATATCACACTTAGATGTTCCCAAGATCTACACCATAGCACAAAATAGTGTGACTTTGGGCTACCAAAAGAGTAAGAGAGTGAGAGGTTGATGCTAGGGTGTTTGAGTTAGTTTGATGTATTGGGATGAGTTGTAAGCTTGGATTAATGTCATGTAAGTGTGTATTTATGAGTTGATTATATAAGAAGATCTGATTGTATGAGTAGAGTGTTCAAGGCATAGTTGCAGTACAAAGAGATTGTTTTATTCAGTGATTAAGCAAAGAAGTCATATTTGGAATAGTATGAAAATGGGATGAAACAAGACCTACAAGCTTTTTGAGTTGATTGGTGGGACCTAGTTTGAAAACGTATGAAATGTGGTCCAGGAGATATTGAAGGTTAGGGCCTTTAGTGGGCAAGTGGTGGACTATAGATTCAGGGACTGGTGGGTTCCTTCAGGTTGTGGTTTGAAAACTTTAGTAGTGGTGGCTTCCTCTAGGTGGTGGCCTAATAAACTATTAGGAATGGTGGCTTCTAGTAGGTAGTGGCCTACATAGTTAAGGGAGTGGTAGCTTCCAACAAGTAGTGGCCTGAAAAGTTTAGGAAGTGGTGGCATCCATCAGGTACTGGCCTAGAGTGAGTGGTTTCTTGCATGATTGCAAGTCATGGCTTGCACACTGGTGATGGCTAGTGATTTGACGTAAGAATATTTCAATAACAATAATAATGAGAACCAGAGAAAATGTTTTTATTTTTGTTTTTTTTCTTTTTGATATGGTATATAAAAATATATGCGAGACTATTTTTGAGCCAAGAGGCTCATTCTACAACCCAATATGAAGGCGATGGGTAATTTTATCTGTGCTCAACCTGGAGTTGACACATGCCTTTAAAATAAAAATAAAATATTCTATAAATGGAAAAACAATGTCGGCTATAATAATAAAAAATGAATATACTATGCATGTTTAGTTAGTTGTACATTTGGCATAATATAATTTCATGTAAAGTAATTAGAAATAAAAAAATGTGTGCATAAGATGTTAAAACCTTATATTTTTAAAAAATATTTCAACATGCGATTTAAATAAACTATTTGGAGATCTAAGTAAATTAATTTATGCTGATATCAAATTCATATATATATAGATATATATATATATATATAGAAAAATAAATTCAAAAGAAAATATTTTAATGTTGTATATAATAAAATATTCAATGTAGGCTATCAATAAAATATTCTAATACGACTTTAAAATATATTAATCACAAAACAACCATTTTAATGTGTGGTGATAAAATTCTTATATGCACATGTTATGTAAAATATTTTAATGTCAACTATGTATATACTCTATATAACATTAAAAAAATACACTTTAAATAATGAAAATTTACACATTATATTTTGCATTCTAAAAGAAGTTTACACAAGAAATTTGATCCCTATTGGTTCATGTTAGATCCATGCTTAAGATGGATTAATATTGGTTTATGTTGAGAGGTGCATTCTAAATGGTGTCGTGTGATTCCATGCATGCTCAAACTAGAGTTGAAAATGTATGTATATATATATATATATATATATATATATTCTCAAAATTATATATATATATATATTCTCAAAATTAAGAAAACAATGTTGACTATAATAAAAAACAAAAATGAGTATATATGTATGTATGTATCTATATATATATATATATATATTCTCAAAATTAAGAAAACAATGACTATAATAAAAAACAAAAATGGGTATATATATATATATATAGATATATATATAGATATAGATATATATAGTTAATTAGTTAGTTTTAATTAAAATTATTTGAAACATCAATGTTGGCTCGATTTGTATTAGAATCCAATGTTAACATTTTGTAGTAAAAATTTTTCTCTCTCACTTGTAGCCATAAGTAAAATATTTAATAACAAAATTTTATAACAACTTTAGAGATAAATAATTAAAAGGAAAAAAATTATTATATTTCAATTTTGAATGTTTATGTATTATTCTTATACATTTTAAAATATTTTAATATAATATTTAAATAAAATATTTCAATTTTTGTGATTACTGATTACACCAATAAATGTTCTTCTGTGGGGCTGGGCTCGACAGATCCAACCAATTGCAAAGGCTTAATTTCATCCTCCTCCCTTCAATAAAAAATTGCCATGTGGAATTAAAAATATGACAAAACATTCCATCTAGGTTTTAATCATTATTTTGCTCATTGTCGTCACCATCACTCTTTGCGTGGCTTCTGTTAGGGCATCTCTCGCAGACAAAGACGATCATATCGAGCTTTGCAATGGAAGACTGCCATGTAGTTACAGATAGGAAAATCTAGCACAACAAGCTTTGACACTGTTACCACGAGAAAATCTGCACTGTGAACTTTGGCATCGTAGTCCCAAAAGAGACTCTCTTCGTACTACTTGTAATACAATCTCACAGATAATTCACATAGGTCACATTCTTTATTGATTTAGCCATTTTTAGATTCGTTAGAGACCTCCAAATTATCTAAGACAAACAAACCATAGATTTCTTCTCTATCCAAATTCAAAACAAAATGGAGTTCACAAAAGAAGATTCAGATTACGTCGCTTATCGTCTTCTTCTACCTGGTGTTTTCGATTAGGACTGGACTGAACCTAAAGCTCAGATTGGTGATGAAATAAAATATCAGTAACTAAAAGTTCCATTAACCTATGCATGTCATTTTGAAATGATTCATATAGAGATCAACATTCCAGGCTTCAAGGATGCTCTTACCAATTACCAACATGTGCTTTGTGGTTTAGATTGTGAGTACAAATCCTTGATCAAGGGTCATGTGTTGACATGGCATACAATCCTACTACCCAAAACTGAAATAGGGGATGGGATCACAAATGACTTGTGTTTTTTAATGCTTACAGCCAAATGCCCTGATGTGATACTAGTTGAATAATACAAACTTTCTTAAAAAATAATAGAAAACTTTAATCTAAAACATTTCCTTGTTCCTTAGCATGAAAAAATTAACACAAGTGGGAGGATATACATTATTAATTTTTACTTAGGGTAAGGGAAACCTCGTAGAAACATTCAAGATGAAAAATGTTTTTTTCTAGCAAAGGTAATCCATAGATGTAGAATTATATGGAGTTAACATTAGCAAAAACTTCATGGAGGAGAAGAGATACGAGGTTTTTCCCTTTGGTCGTGTGTTATATAATATTTGTGTGGACAAATGGATTTTGGATTGTGAGAATATGACTTACCCTCTTCACAAAATATGGCTTCTTTCTCCTGTAGAGGATGAGTTGAGGAGATCTAGGGAAGTACTAATGCCACTTTAATCCTATCACCAAGAAACAGGGTGCTTAATGTAGTTGTAAATACTACTCTTAGCTTTAACATTTTATGGTTGTTTGACATTCATGTACAGTACAGTAGGGAAAATGAGTTTTCTATGTATGTGAGTAAACTCAATTCAATATGTATATGGATGGTAACCCACATAAAACCTTTCTTTGGGTTTTCTCTGGGATGGAAATTTTCCCATGCATCTATGTACAATACTATAAATCAAGATGTGGTAATGCCAATACAAGAGTCAGTCACTTTTTGGACTTTGAGCATATGCACCCACTATCATGTCTCATGTTTGTATCTTTAAAGCTTGTCTACTTTCTTTTGGTTTTTGTTCTTCATGATGTGCTTATGTCATTTGAATTTCCCTTTCATGGGATTTATAACTTTAAAACTAATCTTACCCAAACCACATTTTTGGGCCATAATATAACACAAACCTTTCTAAATGCATAATTATCTCATTTTAAATCAGTGGAAAAAAGAAATGAACAAAGGTATTCCAATCTTTAACATTAAACTTCGCAGAGAAGGTTACGTAATATGTTACCTCTTTTCAAATGGATAATTGTTTTTATTTTAAATTAGGCTAAAGATAATAAATGACAATATATTGATTTCAATCTTCAACTCTTAATATTTTACCTCTTTTCAAATACTCATTTTCCTCTTCTTTTAAGTAAATAACTGAGAAAGTTGATTCTAATAGTGGACTTCGAACTGGGGTAGCTAAGGCATATTCTGTAACCATTTTCTCCTTAAACTTGAATTACTTAGGATTATTTTGCAGTCCTTTAACTCCTTTTGCGTGCAACATTTTCCTTTTATTTTAAATAGCTTAAACAAAAGATATGAAGTTGATTCCAATATTTAATTGTAAACTCTCAAGAAGCTAAGACATACTCTAGTATTTTACCTCTTTTCAAATGCACAAATTCCTTTTAAAATAAAAATAATGAAATAGTGGATTCCAATCTTTGATTTTAAATTTAAACCTCAATAGCTAAGGCGTGACTTGTAACATTTGTATCACTTCACACAGTCTTCGTAACACATCAAGTGGGCATGTTAAAGAACATGTTCAGAACCCCATATCCAACTTGAAGGGATATCACCATCTAGAAGGAATTTTTCAACATGAAGCAATTTGCGACAAATCTTGTACCTCTCGTTCAATAACAGTGATGAAAAACTTGCATGCAATTTCTCATTAATAATCACGTATTATGATTCCCATAAACATCATACTTAGCCAAAAATCTAGAGGCTCTATTATATGGTCATATTTATTATGTCTTCATATTATAAGAGTGATGAATAGCCTAGTAGTGCTAGGCTTCTGCTAGGTGGTCATTTTTTGTGTGTGTACATATTATAAGTGTCATGAATAGTCTAGTAGTGCTAGGCCCTACTAGATGATCATATTTTTGTGAGTACATTTTATAAGAGTTGTGTTTATAGGTGCCTAATAAGCATGTAGTTACATTTCAGATGTGAGCTTGACCAATCAAAAATGAAAATTCAGTTTTCTTGGTTGTGATAAAGTACATTGAAACTGAATAAACAAAGTCGATAATTGAAATATAATTGAACGTCAATTACAAATTTTTTCCTCAAGGTGCCATATTGCTGATTCATTGTACATGTTTTAATTGTTCAATTTAAGTATTACATAAGAGATATATCAGACCAAACCTTAATTCTAGTCACAATTATTTTCTTGCTCTGTTGTTTGCTCAACAAATGAATGAGCGTTAGGATGAATTGTTAAGAAGTGCTCAGTCTTTGCTTGCAAGAAAATAAACCCATGTTTAGAAGAGAAATTTGTCACCTCCATTGTTTAAATTTGAATTGTACTCAAATGATATAGCACCAAAACTCAAACAATAATGGTAAGCATCTTACTTCACCCTTTTCATCAATAACCTCTCTGATCACATTCATGATGTGACTACACTAAATACTATCACAACCACATTAGTAAATGTGGTTGACATGCATCGAAGGCATATAATTATGATTATTATTATTAATTAATATTACTACTATTATCAATTAATATTATTATTAATTAATTTAATAAAGTTATTAATTAATAAATAATAATGATAATTAATTCATTAATATTTTTGATAATAAATGTTGCTAATTAATTTAAACCAATGGATTGACATTGGACCATGGTTGACCATGGATGGCTATGATTTACCATGGTTGACCATGATTCATATTATAAACCCAAGGGATTGATATTATAAACCTAAGGTAAATAAACCCAAGGGACTAATATTATAAACCCAAGGTAGATAAAACCTAAGATAAATATTATAAACACTAAAATAAAAATCGTTGACCATGGTTGGTTTTCATACTCAGACAATCCTTGTTGCAATGTGATGTAGGGCTATGGTTGACCATGCTTGATTTTCAAATCAATAGAATCTTTGTCACAATGCAACATTCGACTATGGTTGACCATGGTTGATTCTCGTATTGAGACAATAATATTAAACCCTAGGAATATGAACCTTTAGATTAATAAATCCAAGGGATAAAAATTATAAACACAAGGTATATAAACTCTAAGGTAAATATCATAGACCCTAAAATAAACATGGTTAACCATGGTTGATTTCCTTATTGAGACAATTCTTGTCACAATGCGACTTGGACAATGGTTGACCATGATTGACCATGACTGATTTTCATATTGAGACAATCTTTGTCACAATGCAACATTGGACGATTGTTGACCATAGATGATTTTCATATTGAGACAATCATTGTCACAATGCAACATCCGACCATGGTTGACCATAGTTGACCATGGTTGGCTATGATTGACCATGGTTGACCATGATTGATATTATAAACCCAAGGGATTATTACTAAAACCCTAAGGGATTATGAACCCAAGTGAATAATATTAAACTCGAGGGACTAATATTATAAACCCAAGGTATATAGAACCCTAAGATGAATTTTATAAACACTAAGATAATCATGGTTAACCATGGCTTATTTTCATATTGAGACAATCCTTGTCATAATGTGATGTTGGACCATGGTTTAACATGCTTAATTATGGTTGATTTT
Source organism: Pinus tabuliformis (assembly GCA_031772625.1). Lineage (NCBI taxonomy): Eukaryota > Viridiplantae > Streptophyta > Pinopsida > Pinales > Pinaceae > Pinus > Pinus tabuliformis. The sequence continues at coordinate 1,187,003,989 of CM062820.1, read as the reverse complement.
CATATCAACACAATCTTTGTGAAAAGGTGACATTCGACCATGGTTGATCATGATTGACCATGGATGACCATGTTTGATTTTATAAAACATGGTTGACCATATTTGGCCAAGGTTGACCATGATTGAGCATGGTTGATGATGATTATCATATTGAGTCAATCTTTGTCATAATGCGACATTGGACCATGGTAGAGACAATGATTGATTTTCATATTGAGAATCTTCATCATAATGCGACGTTGGACATGGTTGACCATGTTTGATTTTATAAAAAGTGGTTAACCATGGTGGACGATGGTTGAATAATATTTAACCCAAGGGACTAATATTATCAACCCAAGGTAGATAAACCCTAAGATAAATATTATAAACACTAAAATAAACATTGCTGACCATGGTTCATTTTCATATTCAGACAATCCTTGTCACAATGTCACATTAGACCATGTTTGACCATGGTTGACCATGATTTATTTTCAAATAGATAAAATATTCGTCATAATGCGACATTGGACCATGTTTGATTCTCATATTGAGACAATAATATTAAACCCTTAGATTGATAAACCCAAAGGATTGATATTATAAACTGAAGGGATAATGAACCTTTAGATTGATAAATCTAAGGGATAATGAATCCTTAGTTTAATAAACCCAAGGGATTGATATTATAAACTGAAGAGAATAATAAACCAAATGGATAAAATTTATAAACCCAACGTATATAAACCCTAAGAGAAATATTATAAACCCTAAAATAGACATGGGTGACCATGGTTGATTTCCATATTGAGACAACCCTTGTCACAATGTGACATTGGACCATGGTTAACCATGCTTGACCATGATTGATTTTCATATTGAGATAATCTTTGTCACAATGCAACTTACCATGATTGATCATGGTTGATTTTCATATTGAGAGAATCCTTTTCACAATGCAACATTGGACCATGGTTGTCCATGGTTGGATATGATTAACCATGGTTGACCATGATTTATATTATAAACCCAAAGGAATAATAAACCCAAGGGATTGATATTATAAACCTAAGGGAATAATAAACCCAAGGGATTAATACTAAAATCCCAAGGCATTATGAACCCAAGGGACTAATATTATAAAACTAAGATATATAAACCATAAGATAAATAATATGAACACTAAAATAAACATGGTTAATTGTGGTTGACAATGGTCGATTTTCATATTGAGACAATCCTATCACAATGTGACGTTGGACCCTTTTTGACCATGCTTAATCATGGTTTCTTTTCATATCAACACAATCTTTGCAACAATGCGACGTTTGACCATGATTGACCATGTTTGATTTTATAAAACATGGTTGACCAAGGTTGACCATGATTGACCATGGTTGAGCATGGTTGATGAAGATTATCATATTGAGACAATATTTTTCATAATGCGATGTTGGAGCATGGTTGATACAATGATTGATTTTCATATAGAGAAAATATTTGTCACAATTCTACATTGGACCAATAGTTGGCCATAATTGATTTTATAAAACATGGTTAACCATGGTTGACGATGCTTGAATAATATTAGACCCGAGGGACAAATATTATAAACCTAAGGTATATAAACCCTAAGATAAATATTATAAACACTTGAAATAGACATCATTTACCATGGTTGATTTTCATATTGAGACAATCCTTTTCATAGTGTGACGTTGGATCATGGTTGACCATACTTGACCATGATTGGTTTTCAAATCAACAAAATATTTGTCAGAATGCCACACTAAACCATGGTTTATATGGTTGATTCTCATATTGAGACAATGTTTGTCACAATGTTATGTGTTATCCCTCCAAAATTTCTTCTAAGTTATCAAAAAAGAAATGATAGAGGTAACCACAAACCAACTTTGGAGATTAGGATCTAGCCTCCCTAATCTCAGAGAGGGCTCTCTCTTTATGTTTTAACTTTGTTTTAGTTAATTGATTTTAGGCTAGTTATGATTGTGCTTGGGTTTTTGATTTGAATTTGGGTGGTGGGATCACTTACTTAGATGAAAAGGGTTGTCTTTTACCATTGGGCTATGGGGTCAAATGTCAGGCAAACAGTACTAGATTAAGTTCTAAAAACAGTGCCTATAGGGCAAGATGGAGGAGTTACTATAGATCTCAAAGGCTTGATGATGAAATGGTTTCCAATTATATCTAGGGAGAAATTAAGGGCTCCCTAGGCCGGATTATGAAGAGAAATGAAAGAGGTCAACCCAGATGGGAAAGAAATTTAGGGTTCTCAAATCCGAATATCAGAGGAAAACATATAAATGATTAACTGTGCAAAACAGAGCATACTTAAAAAAATTATGGGTTAAATTTCCAGTTAACTCATTCAAAGTTAGATAACATTGAAATTTATGAAACACATAAGAAAGTAACAAAATTAGACAAAGAAGATACTTCACTGCAATAGCTCATCTCATGAATCCTGTAGTGAAATCTTTTTATTACTTGCTACAGTCTGTTGACTTGAAAATTGGTACAATAACCCTTAGGTTTAAGATCAAAATAACTCTACAAATGTATAACAATTCTCCCTCAATACTTTAAATTATGAAGTATTTATACAAAAGAAATTACAAAACATTTCAAACTGCATTGAGAACTAATCTAGGAAAAATAAATATCTTCATGCAAGAAGATAGAGACAATTATTGAATTGTTGTTTGCTATCCTTGTTATTTAGGTTCCGCTTTCCTTTAGTCTTTCAACTTTTGCCCTTTAAGCTATTTGGTGTTTGGTATTTTAACTGTATTAAACTTGATTTTCTCTTTGTACACAAAACTCCTACTCAATGAAGCCTTTGAATACATTTCCTGAGATTCCAGAGCAAACAGGTTTTGTGACTAGTATCAAGACTTATTTGTCCAATCTCCTGGCCTTCTAATTACCTACAAAATACAACAATTATTAATAAATCATAGGTCTGTGGGGAAGGCAATGAATGGATTTATTGAATTAATATGTCTTTGGATGGAGTCCACAGCGTGTTCGGAAGGTAACCAATGGTCAAATCTGGTTGTAGAGGCGTAGGGTGGCGCAGGAAGGGTTAGGCAACTTTCACAGTTTGAATGAGCGAAAAGAGTGAAAATGAGCAACTTCGGTCTTTTAACAGGTAATGATCACATTTGGCATGGAGTTTATATAAATGAACAGTGGGTGGTTTCATTTTACATGGGGAGGTGGTTTTAGGGACCATTGCACCACTTTTGGCAGTCGGACGGTATTTCCTTGAGAGCACGCAAGTTCACTTGGAGCTGCCACGTAACCGAAAGGGGCCCAAGAAAAACCACGAATATTGTGTGCTCTCAGGCTGGTAAAGCTAGGAAAGAGAATCAGTGCGAGATGTGCACCATTAGATCTAGGGGCACAAGATCTAACGGCTATCGCACGGTGTAAATGCACAGAGGGAATAAGGGTGGAGATTTGCGGGGCTCGGGGGGGTTAATTACACTCAATTGTAATTAATTAATGAATAAGGTGGGGTTAAATATAAGTGGGTTTAATAAAGTGGGACCAGGGTTTAAATGTGGTGGGGTTTGTTAACTGTGCCGAGAGTGGTGGGTTAAACGGGTTTATGTCGGGGAAAATGTGAATGGCAGAGTTAATTAAATAATATGGGGGGGGGGGGGAACAAAACTTAGAATAAAGGGGTTTTAAGGATTTTTAGGAAAAATATGGTATGGTGGAGTTAATTAAGTAATGCAAAAGGGGAATTAAACTTAGGACAAGGGGGGTTTTGTGGGTTTTTAAAATAAAATAGGGAAATTAATAAGGGGAAAATGATTTTTTCAGAAGGGAATGGGTTTCACACTAGGGAAGAGGGGTTTTGGGTTGGGAAATGACTTTTGGAGGGTACTTTTCTAGGGAAATGTGTGAAACCAAGGGGTAAGGGTCAAAATGAAGGGAAATGGTATATTCTTAAGAAATGATGGCATAATGGGGAAATTAGCAAGTATGTAATCGGGGGTGAAATGAAATGAGGGGAAGTTATTAAATTAGCTTGTGAACATCCTTTCACTTTCATAACTGCTCCTGCACATTGAAACATATGATTAAGCATGATAAATATGCTTATGTTTTAACAAATTTGTACTTCTGCAACCTTTCTTCTACCTACCCTTTACTTACCCTAACATTTTTTCTCCACTTTATTGGGTGCATTTAGGCTAGTATACCCTTTCTTTCCTTTTCTTTTGACAAGTAAACTATCTAATTCTAACCTTATAACTACCAGTGTCTCAGATTAAGCTTATGAGCACATTTTATTTTTCTACCTAACTAATGATCTACCAAGATTAAACAATTTGGCTAGATCTTTATTCTCTATCTATAAACATGAAATTTAAAACATGAACTAGTCAAGATTAAAGAGTTTGACTATCATGGGTCTTGGCATTTATGACAAGCTGTACACAACCATTATTTTTCACATACAAGTAAAAGCAGCGGCACTTGAATTTGCACACTTTCATGATCTATTTTTGTTTGGGGTTCATATTTTTCACTTTTTTGATATTTTCTTATTCTCTTTGTCCTTTGATATTTCTTTGAGGACATACCTTCTTTACATTTTTTAATTTTTAATATGGAAAAATTTTTGCAGAAAGCAAAAGTATGTACAATATTACAAGACTAGCCATAGCCAATTCAAAATTATGAATCCTATTATTATAGGACCCTAACAGTGGCACCACATGGGGATGGAATTTCCTGGTGGAATTTCAAGAACTCTAAGATTAGTAGCCTTTGAATTTGTATTGTAGCTACCCTGTAAACTATCCTTCTGTGATTTCTGCCTTATTCACACTTATGATGATGAAACCTTCAAAGCTCAGGGACTTCTCTTCGGGCTTCAACTTCAAAAGATCACCATCCAATCCAATCTAAACTTTGCAATGTTATATACAATGAGTAAAGTAAAGTGAACTTTTGTTAATCTGTGGAAAAATAATTCTTCAACATTCTACCATTGACAGGTCCTCCTGGTATATCTGATCTATCTATCTCTCTCAAGAAAGAAACATTGTTACCTCTGTAACCATAAATGACATAATGGCCTTGCAATAAGAAGTCAAATTTTCCATGTTTTCCCTTGTCTTCTCTTCTTGAATCCCACTTAAGAACTTTATCACCCATGTAAAAATCATCATCTTTAGTCTTTTTATCAAATATCCTTTTGATTTTGTCCTCGATTACTTGTGATTTTACATATACTTCTTCTCTGGTCTGCTGCAAGTGTATGGTCTGATTTATCCTTCTCTGGATATCATTTGGTTCTACCTGCAACTCCTCGATGATCTTCATCAGTGGCACTCCGAAAGAGGATGGAAAAATAACATCCATCCCATATACTAACTGATAGGGAGATGTACAGATGGAATTTTTGGTAGTTAGTCTGTTTGCCCATAAGGCATTGACCAACTCTTTGTTCCATGTCTTTTTGTTGTCTTCCAATAATTTCTTAATGATATTGAAAAGGCTTTTGTTAGAGGATTCTGCGAGTCCATTACCTTGAGGGTATTAGGCAATGGAGTGGCCAAGGGTGATGTGGTATTTGTTATAGAAGTCTATTATTTTCTTGGACTTAAAAGTAACTGCATTATCAGTAATGAGCTTTTGGAGGGATCCAAATCTTGATAGGATATTGTTTTAGAGGAAGGAGATAATGATAGATTCTGTAGCTTATCTAGAAGGGATGGCTTCTATCCTTTTGGTAAAATAATCAGTGGTTGTCAAAATCCACTTATTCTGGGCTAAGGAGGTTGGGTGTATTTCTCCAATGAAGCCTAACCCCCATTATTGAAATGGCATTTCTGTGGAGATGGGTTTGAGAGGTAAAGGTAAAAGTTTCTTTTTCCCTCAAATATCTAGCACTTATGACAGGGTCACATGTTTCTTAACATCTTCAAACAGGGTGGGCTAGTAAAAACGAGCCCTTAGAATTTTGTCAGCAGTAGTCTTCCAATACAAGTGTCCTCCACAATCTCCTGCATGAAATTCTTGCATAATTTTATCAGCTTCATCTTTAAGTAAATAATTCAAAAGAATACCACCATTGTCTTTCCAAAACAAAGCATTATCTATGATACAATATCTTAATGACTTCATTTTCAAAATTTTAGCTTCAGTTCTTGTTAAACCAGGAGGAGCTTGTAAGTTCAATAATACAAATATGATATCTACATACCAAGGTGAATCAGTAAAAGGTTCACTGATCTGTGGAGTCACCATCTCTTCCTAATCATCAAGGGCACTAATGAAATTTATATCTAGGGCATGACAGTTAGATTCAACCATGAGTTTGGCTAAACCTTGGCCTTTAATAAGTTTAGTAGGCTTTATTTCTATGTCATATTCCAATATAGTGGCAATCCATTTGCCTCTTTTTCCTTCAAGCCCATTTTGTGTCAAAATGTCCTTAACTACTGAATTTGGAACATAAGCAATGATGTGAGAAATCAAAATGTACACTTTGAAGTCTTTAATAGCCTTTACTAAAACTAATGCTTGTTTTTCCATAATGCTGTATTTGAGTGTGGCATCTCTTAAGGATTTAATGAAAAATGCAATTGGTTGTTCATATCCTTGGTCATTCTTTTGCAACAAGACTGCTGCAATGGTGTGTTCTGAAGCAAAATAAAAAATAATAACATCTTTTTGAAAATCAAGACTTATAAGGACTGGAGTCTTGGTTAGAGCTTCCTTGCTGGCTTCATAGGATTGTTTGGCCTCCACTATCCATTTAAGTGTTGAGTCCTTTCTTAACATGTTATTTAGTTCTCTAATCAATTCTACTAAATTTGAAATGAATCTCCTAAGAAAATTAATTTTGCCTAAAAATGACTGCAATTCTTTGATGTTTCTAGGATGGGTGATGGCCAAGATTACCTCTATTCTAGAAGGATCTATTCTAATTCCATCTTTGGATATTATAGTTCCCAACATTTTTCCTTCTTCTAGACCAAAGAGTGTCTTTTTGGGATTTAAAGAAATTCCAAATTTCCTGCATTTAGTGAAAACTCTTCTTAGGTGATCTAGGTGTTCATTGTCAGATTTAGAAAAGACTATGATGTCATCTTGGTATACCACTAGGAAGTCATGGATCTCCTTGGAAAAAGCTATATCCATAGCTCTTTGAAATGTTTCTCCTGCGTTCATTAATCCAAAAGGCATCTTCAAATACATGAAGGTACCCCAAGGAGTAGTAAATGCAGTTTTGGCTTGGTCCTCTGGTTGAACTAAGATCTAGTTATATCCAAAAAATCCATCAAGTAGTGAAATTATGGATGAGCCTACTACCCTATGAAGGATATGGTCCATTTTTGGTAGAGGATAGTTGTCTTTTAATGAGACCTTGTTTAAATTTCTGAAATCAACACAAAGTCTGATTTCTCCAGTTTTCTTCCTAGTAGTGACTAAGTTTGAAACCCAATCTGAGTATCTAATGGGAGCTATAATTTGGGCATCATACATTCTTTTAACTTCTTTCTCAATAGATGGCATAAGAACTGGATTAATTCTCCTAAGTTTCTGTTTAAAAGGCTTATGATCCTCTTTGATAGGTATCTTGTGCTGAATTATGCTGGTGTCATAAGATTTTATGTCTTCATAACTCCATGCAAATACATCTTGAAACTCTTTAAATAGATTTATGTATTTAACCTTTTCATTTGGAGGTAAGGCTTTTGATAATTTAATGAGTTTAGGTTTTTCTTTAGTTCCTATGTTACATTCTTCTATATTTTCTCTCAAAGGCTCCATTTTTGGCTTCCTAGCTACATCATTGGAATCAAACAAATCTTCTAAGGGGACTAATCCCTTAGGAAAAAAATTATTTTTAAGATTAAGAATTTTAGGATCATCATTCATTATTTCCTCTATTTCTACATTTTATAAGTTATCTACTTCTAATTTAGTGAAATTAGTGGGTTTACCTATTTCTAAAATATTTACATCTATGTCACTATCTTTGTCATTGTCTACTATACATTCTACATCTATATTAAAATTCGGAAACTCGCTTTCAACATTCATGAAGTTATAAGTCTGAGAATCTCGGGAGAAAATTTGCCAATGCTTCAAATTGTCTAGTATGGCATGCCTTTGTCTAACTTCTACAGTGTATTGACGGTTGGGCTGAAAGGGAAATTACAGGTACTAGCAAAGGTTGCTAGACTATGGACCTGCATATTCTGTTTTCTAGGAATGGCAGCAAAATTTGTTTCTAGAAGGTCTTTGATAAAATCTAGGATAGTCTATCTATATTGACTCAGTTTGGGATTGTTTACAGAGTGTTCACCATTAATTTGTTTAATAGTCAATTCTGAGTATCCAAGTATAGAATTTCTCTTGGCTCCAAGTTTTCTAACCATTTGTAATCCTAATACCAGAGCTTCATACACTGCCATGTTCTTTGTACACTTGAAGTTTAATCTGAATGCATGTCCTTCAGAATGATTATTCTCCATATTGTGGATCCACACTCCTGCTCCTGCCCCTAGTCTATTCACAGATCCATCAAAATATAGATGCCATAGGGACTCATGAAAAATGTTCTCACTGTCAGCTATTTTGTATTTCAGTTCTTCAGCTGTGATTTCCTTTTTGTCATGGTCTGAATTGTACAATATGAAAGATTCCACATCATAATGCATGGAGTATATTGGGAAATTTTGTGGCTTTTCTGCACTACTCACCATGTATTTCATCAAAGTCTCTCTATACAATTTCCTTTGTTGGCCAAAAACAGATATGCTGGCATATGACGTATCTAACTACAGGGATCCTTGTAATTTTTCTCCCCATGAGTGAGATAATAGAAGTCCATATTTGGGTGGGATGTCTGCGACTATTATGTCCATCACAATACTCTTTGTTGGGCACTGGACTAGAGTGACACATAAATCCTTATTCAAGCCAAGGCATTTAACTTGGCTAGAGTCAAAGGAAAACAAGTCCTTATATGGTCTGGTAATGTCTAAGTTTAGTCTCTCCATGATTGCTTTTGGCATCAAGTTATGGGATGTCCCTGCGTCTAACATAGCATTATGTAATATTTTGTCATGAATGTTCAGGCTAATGTAGAAAGGAGGAATTCCCCCTTGATGATGAGCACCATTCAGCTCAGAGCCAAACAATAATTTAGGTTGATCATCATTCAAATTGACAACATTTCCTCCCTCTCTTATATTTAAAGTTTCAGTTATCTATGATCTATGGGATTCATTCTTTACTAACTTGGTCAAAGGAACTGATATCTTCAATTTTGCTATTTTAGCATTGAGGTTGATTGGGAGCTGAGCTTTGTTTGTTTGGATGAGATGTACCTTAACAAATTTAGTCTGTGTGTTTTTATCTTGTTTCTCAGTACTAGGCAATTCAACCCATGTTTCAGATGTTTTGCTTTGATTTCTCTTGTTTAGATTGATTTCAGTAATTTTTTCAGTTTGAGTTCCAGCAGAGGTTATATCTAAAAATTTTCGGGTAGAAGTCTCTGGTGTTCCCCTAGGAAGGATTTGTAAATTTTTAGTGATAGGAGCTTCTGTTATCGTTTTAGTTTGGGTCTGGATTGATCTTTTAGTGGGAGCTTCATTTTTCTTTTTACTCCTTAAGCTATACTATTTGTGAACCTTATATATAGCTGACTAATAACCTTGTTTAAAGTCAAAGGACTCACCAGATTCTAATTGCAATTGTTGCGGCATGTACAACTCCTGTTCTTCTTGAGTAAGAAAAAAAACATCTTAATTCTTTATTCCTAATAAATTTATCTGGGTGGCATCCTCTCCTTCATGGCTTTGTGAACCCTCAACATAGTTTTCCTAGAAGGGAGGCCTAATTTGCCGATCTAGTATAACATTCTTTCCAGTGTTAGGGCTCTTCCTAAAGTTGGGGTTTCTTATTGGGGGTGGTTGTTGATTCCCCCACTGAGTTCTTCTTTCCATGTTTTCTAATCTATCTATTATTCTCTCTACACTCTTTGCTAAACTATCTATTTTTCCATCAGATGTGGAAGTTTCCTCTTTAATTACAATTCTCTTTTCATTTCTCATTCTAGCTTTCTTGGCTAGCAGGTTGGCCTCTACACTAACAAAATTACTTTGCATTTGTTCCAATGTTTCAGGTTTTATTTCCTTTAACTGGTATGACATGTCAATGTCAAAACCATCAAGGAATTTGATTAATGCTAGGTCAAGTGGAGGCTTAATATTAGCAGGGATTGTATTATAGATGGTATTGAACCTAGTATAATAATATTGAACTAACTCATTAGGATCTCTTCTAATATGATCATATTCAAAAAATATTTGCAGAGGGTTTTTCTTTCTTTCCCATCTATCAATGAATAATCTATGAAAAGCAGCTAAGTTTGTAATACGGTGGGTAGGTAAATCCTTGAACCATTTCTTAACATCCCCAGTTAATGTTTGGGCAAACAACCTCATTTGGACATTTGATTCATCTATCTCATGCAATTCAAAATAGTTAGTCATTTTGTTCACATGTTGTTGGGTAGTGTGTTGACCAGTGGCATCAAACAAAAAGATTTTTCTTTGATAATATTGGGGTTTGTTTTGGAGAATTTGGTATCTACAGATAAATACTAAATCCCTAGATAAGTAGTTGTATCTAGAACAAAATTTTAAAGTGTTTTAGACTTTTCCTATAAGCAATAGATAATATGAGAAGATGAGAAGACCTACTTGTAGTTCTTCTTTCCTCTCATCTACCTTGTATCGATCCTGTCACTCCTTCCCGTACTTAATACGCTTGAGAAGTACCTGTAAACACAATAGAAAACAAAGAATCGATCAAAGCACATGATCTATTGAATATAAGTAAAAGGAATCAGATACAATTCACACATATAAGCATTATGAAACAATACAAACATATGGGAGAAAGGTTCAAATACTTTATTAGATAGAAGAAGGAATTACAACATTGGTGTCTGATTCAAATCCATTCCTTCAGCTTGGATCTCATCCACATGACATCAAAAACATGACAAACTTGTAGCATTAAAATACTTGCTTCAAAGCCAAATCTCATAGCAGCATTATCTCCTTATAATTCAACATAATCCATCCCCTAATCACTTAGATGAGTGGTCAATTTATAGGAAGATGAAGGAGGTTTTGTCATAAATGGTGGCACTGAATGGCCTTTCATACTTAGAATTAGTTCCATGGAGGAAGGGATGACAGGATAGGATGCACCTTAACTCATTCCTCATCCATTTTCAAGCTCATAGGAGTTGATAAGTAAGGGAACCTTCTATATGACTCCAAAAGATAAGAATATTCCCCAAACCCTATGTGAATATCACTCATTCTTGTCCATCGCAGGTGAAATGAATCCTAAGTGCTTTGTAGAGCACCCTAGCAGTGGACTCAACTACTCTGCAGTGCACCTTTATAAGGTCTTACCTACGCTAGTCCCTCTAGAGGTTGTTTCTGGATGTCTTGAAGTCATGAAACTGTCTAGGAAGGAGGCATTCAAAAGGGTGACTTGTTTAGGGAATGAAGCAACTGAAATTAGGATTTGATGAGCCCTAAAACATTGATCTGGATATTGGGATTGACGTGCCCAAATGGATCTGTAACAGCTGCCCCCTAAAGCATGAAGTCAGAAAAATGCCAATATCGAATGTAATGCTTTACGATGTGATGAGGAGGTATCAAAGTGGAAGGTGACCTGCATCAATTACAATACATATATCATGATATTTGATTTTACATGAATTGTTGAGGGAAGGCATACCCATGCTCAACTTATAAACTTTCATTACATGTACATATCGTCTACAGATATAGACCCATGATCGAAATGACTATCAATGTAAAGCCATTGTACATAAGATTTAGTACTCCTGAAATCGCAGCCTAGATGGATGAAACTAGATCTGGGGTCTTCTATCTCGTTCAATTGTTTGCTCAAGTATGAGTCTAACCATGTGAATATGTGATCTGAAGTCCAACATGGGAAGACACCGTCTGAGTACTAGCCAATGATGTTAGCTGTTAATAGATGTGAGAGAAATCACCTATAATGATAATGATCCTCAAAGTACTACAGTACATTCTGCATGGTGTGACTGGATGATTTGATGTCGAACACCATACAAAATCTTTCGGTTGAAGGCCATTGATGTATGCCTATCGCCAAAAGCCAAAAACCTGCCATTGATGCATTGAAGACTGAAGGTACTGGAAGGGTGTTTCTAAGTCAAATTCTTGGATAATGTGCTGATGTCGACAAGAAGCGATTTGTCACAGGAGGGCCTTGATGTATCCCACATCAACGACACGAAACGAGTGTAGTGATTTTAGAGATGCAATTTGACTGACAACGCAAGGTTCAGGAATGGTAGTCATGAAAATGAATGTTTATGGTATTGCAAAGGATGAATATTGACTAAATGACTTCTCTTGAATATGTCGGTGACACTGAAACGAATTGGTAGCATTGAACCAGAAAAATGTGATCGATGGTGTGATAGATCAACGGTATGATAACCATCAAGTTAATAACCCAACCCAAATAGTCATGGTGATGGAGTGAAAGTATCATGTTCAAGAGCGACCTCCTACCATAAAGTGGTTTTCCCATTTTTCTCATTTTCCCCAGTCATTGCTGACTAGTAACTCTTTATTTTTATCAAGCCTGAGGAGGATAACATATGCTTGTTGTATAATTTCACCCTTCAAGCAAATCCACCGCTATTTTATGTTTTAACGAGTCTAGCGAAGGTGAAACTCGGTCTTGTCTAGATGGACAAGTTTGTTGCTATTTGATGTTTTAATGAGTTTAAGGACAAATATAACTTGGTCCTTTTCATGTTTAGAGAGTTTTAAAAGGGACAAAAAGAAAACTCCATAAGTTCTTTTTCATAAATTAATCTCTCAAGCCCAAAAAAGCGTAAAATAATACAAGAGAGATATTGTTTCCTATCCATTTAACAAGTTGGAAAGGACAAGCGCTTGGCAAGCTTTCAATGTTTAGAGAGTCTAAAAAGAGATTAAAGAGGACTCCAAGGGGGTTCCTTTCTCGTTTTTAATAGAGCTCGAAAAAGAGATAAAAGTGTGCTCTGAGGTCAAAGGTAAAATTTACAATCAAGCACATTGAATTCTGTAAGTCAGTTGCAAAACCTGCTCAAAACACCACCAAATGGATTAAAGATACCTGTTTCATTGGCAAAAATAGGTAAATACTAATGCTTACTCGATTAATGAACATGAAATAAACATAAAACAAGTTTTTACCATGACATTTTTACCATTTAGAACTTACCATTCAGTTTTTTGCTCTGAGCTAGTTTTTTTTACCTCAATCCTCACCAGCTGATTGTGAGAGATTCTGCAGACCATTTCTCGAGCCGTCTGGACTAGGTAGGAGCTAAACCTCTCTACTTTCTTTTCAAGTGATTATTTTTTCATTTCATGCAAGTTTTAGGGTTTTTAGGGACCCTGGGGTTTCATTTCTTTGCCTTGGGATCAGCACAGGATTTCACATCAAAAACTACTCTGAAGAGCACTCAGATAGAAGGTTTCATGCTTTGTAGTGCACTGTCTCTATGCCTTGGCTGTGCTAGGCGAGTTTCCCAAGTTTGATTTAGCTGTTTGCTCCAAAATTTGTCCTGTTTTTTGCATGGAAAGGATCCTAATTAAGCTTATGATTATGTTTTAGGCTTTCATCGAATCAGAATTCAATTACATGGTGAGAAAGAGAGCATGAAGAATAAGACATGGTTGCCCTAAAAAATCCAGGTATAGTTGAGGCCCTAAAAATTGCGGGTTACTCAAATACTTCAAGTTGTCCAAAATGAGGCAAAAAATAGAACTACTGCAGTTCCTTGTTCATGCATGGGATCTGATAGATCATACATTTCACATTAGGCACAAGATGGTCCCTACTACCATAGATGATATTTATCTTCTTACCAGACTGTCAAGGCAAGGTGCCCCCATCTCACTTTCTATATTTTCCTATGGAGGTGAATCGCTGAGAGATTATATTAGACAGTTTTGTCGGCCAGGTACACATCCTAGCAAGGATGGGAAAATAAACATCAGGGGTGTAGGTGATTTTTCTTTGATAATTATCCTCTTCACAATCACAAAATTGGCTAGCAGTGTCACACTACATCTGGCAAACAGATCTTATATGTAGTATGCACTAGAGTGTCTAGAGACAAAAGCTTTCAACTAGTGCGAGGTTGTGCTTTCCTCACTGAAAGAACAACTGACCAAGGTAAAAAGTGGTAAGACAAAGAATTTCTACTATGGTTCGATCTTAATCACTTTTACCTTAGAGCAAATCCCATTGATGCAACCACAACATATATCACTCGGTGTAGCTGGTCCTAGAGCTCCACATATGCAGAGGTGGGTCGAATTGATGGCTCGACATGCGGGTCAGTCAATAATCATTTTCTCCACTACATTTTTTAGTTGGCTCGAGCGACAACATCTTGTCATCGTGGAGCATCCATACTCAGGGATGAATTTCCATAGAGATCTAGATTTGATTCTACTAGTTGGAGAACAATTGGGTGCTATGGGTAAGTTGTTTGACCAAAGTGTTTTTTGATTTTTCAAGTTTCTACATGTTTTTTGTCTTTTTAATGTTTCCAAGACTAAACTAAAATTACTCTTATGCATGCAAATGTGGGTACTATTCGACCTGTGGAACACCAATAGGTTGCAGGTGGGCCAATGCAGAGAAACATTGGGAGAGCAGTTCTCTAGGACTTGGATTTGGCCAAGACCTTAGCAGAGTTGCAGGATCACATAGAGGGATTAACCCTTGGTATTCTGAATGTTTGGATCGAGGAGTTACTTATGAGGCTGCAACACCACATTATTGGTGTTCCTAATCATTGCGCGAGGCTTTTGCGCATGATAGCATAGGTTGTGACCTGTTACCATGAGCACCACTAGATCTACTTAGGATATTTTGCATAAATTTTGAGTTTTTTGGGTCAGATGACCAAACGTGTCTTGGACACAAATTTTGTAAAAACTTTTAAAACACCTATCTATTTTACTTTCTGAGTTTTCTATGGTTATATGCAATCCCATTCAACTGATGATGTGAATTGAAAATATTACTTTTACATGTGTCGCAAATGTCTATTTAACACATAATTTGCTAGAGAATCAGTTAATGTTAAGATTTCTTGAAATATGTTGATATTGAATGTGTTCAAAATGTCTTTCCAAAATACGAATTCTAAGGAACATAGGAAAAATTGTTGGATTTTGGACAGTATAAATGTTTGTTATTTGTAGTACAACAAGTTGTGAGTCTAGCCTAATGATGATTCAGTTAATGCCAAGTGAAATGGCATTAGGGAGTATTTCAATCAATGCGCTATACTCAGCGATGTTGTTCGTCAATCGACCGATACAAATCCCTTGAAAACTCACTAACTCGCCACTTGCATCGAAAATAGCCCAGGTTGCAGAAGACAAGTTCTGTGTACTATGACTAGCACCATCGACGTAACCAACAAAAGGTTCTGAAGACTCCAAAATCTGCAACAAATGTAAAGTAGATAAAAATATCTAAAAGATTCACACACACACATGCAATGAAAGCATATATACAGTGAGTTTTACTACACTTAATCAAGCATAGTAACATTTGAGGTACAACCCATTTCGGGCCTGCGACAATGGAATCCCATCATAATCTACTAACCCGTAGGTTCCTATTGCTAGAACACGCTTGACAATATAAGGACCCATCCACATTGGTTTGAGTTGCCCTAATCCAAGTTTATCAGCTTCCTAATCATAAAGCAAGACCAGGTATCCTTCTAAGAAGATACGAGGCTTGACATTTCTATCATATTGCACCTTAATACGTTTCTTATGCACTTCATTAGCCACTGCGATATCACGACGGGTTTCATCTAGATGGATTAATTACAAGAAATGCACTTCTTCTTCAGAAGTTTCGAGTAACAGGTCAATCATGAGTTTGAGCAATGAAATTTTGCATTGTATCGGTAATGTTTCTTCCAAACCATACACCAACTGAAAGGGTGTGAATCCAGTTGCATTTCTCATCGAGGTTAAGGAATAGTACTGGATTAAGTGCCAATTTCGCTTATGAACCCCTACCATTCTCTTCAACATCCACTTCAGGGCTTTGCTAATGGCCTCAAATTGTCCATTCGCTTGCAGGTAATAAGGGGTAGAACTATCATGTGACAGTCCTAACTTAGCAGTCAACTCAACCATCATGTGATTGTGAAAATGTAACCCATGATTTCTAACTATGGCTTGTGGTACACCAAATTGGGCAACCACATGGTTAAAAAAGAAAAGAGCAGTCGTTTCACCACTGTTGTTCAATGTTGGCATCACCTCAGCCCATTTGGTAAAATAGTCAACGACAACTATAATATACCCATGCCCCCCAGCTGAGGTGGGGCTACATGTCATAAAGTCAATGCCACATTTGGTGAATGGGACAACAATAATGACTGGATGTAATGGTGCAGGTAGTAATCTGGTTTTTTAGTCATATATCTGGCATGTGTGACAACTTCTGACAGTAATATTACAATCTTTGAATATAGTTGGCCAGAATTAACCAGCACGGAGAATTCTTTGTGTGGTTGCATATCCAGATAAGTGTCCACCACAGGCACCTGAATGGCAATCATTCAATGCTTTCTCATCTTCCTCATGCGTAAGGCACCTTTGTAAAATCGTATCGATACGATGACAGTAAAGAGTGTCGCCAACGATTAGATATTCTTTGGCTTGGTATCGAATACGTCGATGTTGCGAGTGATAGGTATATGGCTGGAAAGTTTGGGTCTGGAGATAAATCAGTATATCTCCATACCATGCATTAGATAATGATATCAGAAATAGAGACTCGTCCAAAATCGATGGTTCAGATGTTGAATCAACGAAGGTCGGGGGAAGGTCGCAAAGTAACTCTGCGAAAACTAGAGATTTCTTTGATTTGGACTTGATGAATTCCAAATCAAATTCCTATAAAATAACTATCCATTTTGAGTATTTTCCCCCTAGAAATTGACGTGACAAAATTTATGTCATAAGGTTGCAATCTGAAATGATAATTGCTTTTCGTAGCAGGATGTAATGGTGAAATCTTTAAACAACTTGCATAGTTTCCAAAGCTAGTTTTTTGACATTAGAGTACTTACTTTCTGTATCGTTGAGATTATGACTCAAATAATAAATCGGATGTTCAATCCCATTTTCTTCCTTGACTAAAACCATGCCAATGGTTGTATCTAGATCAGTGAGATACAAGCAATAGTCATTTTGATAATTTAGAGAATACATTAATGAAGCTCTAATCAAGGTATCTTTAAGAGCATCAAAGGAAGCTTGCACAACCTGATCCCAATGGAAGGGTATCTCCTTTTTCAAAATATGTGTAAAACCTTTAGCCATCTCAGCGTAATTAGGAATGAACCTCCTCAGATAGTTTGCTTTCCCTTGGAGTCTTTGTAACTGTAAAAGATTTGAAGGTGGAGGCAAATATAGAATTATCTGAACCTTTAATGGATCGAGTCGAGTCCCCTCTCTAGACACTAAAAATCCAAGCAATAGACCAGAACCAATGCAAAACACACATTTGTGTGGATTGACCTGTATCTTGCAGTGTCGGCACCGTAGAAATATCGCTCTCAAATGTTGTGGGTGATCAGTCCGCTTTCGTGAATGAGTAGGTAAATCATAAAGGTAAGGTTGAACAATGTGCTTGATGTCATTGAAGGCATAATTCATTGCCCTCTAAAATGTGGCCCCTCCATTCTTCAAACTCAAAAGGGAGTTTTCTATAGGTGAATGTGCCCCATGGAAAAATAAAAGCTGTTTTTGATTTGTCCTGTGGGTGGATATTGATTTGATTGTAGCCAGAAAATCCATCCATAAATGAGAATATTTCACATCCATCACATTCATCAATAATCTAGTCGATAAAAGGTGTGGGATAATTGTCCTATCGACATGTCTGATTTACATTCCTATAATCGACACACACTTGAATTGTCCCTTGTTTCTTCATGACAGGAACAAGGTTGGAAACTATTTAGTAAGAGGTATAGGGTAAATAAGCCAGCCCACAAAAGTTTTTGAACCTCTGCTTTAATTGTAGCAGCTTTCTTTGGATGAACAGGTTGAAGCCGTTGTCAAACTAGCTTGACATTAGGGTACATTTTGATTTCGTGTTCAACAATACTAGAGTCAATGCCTGACATCTCCTTGTAAGACCATGCAAAGATATATTTAAATTCACGAAAGGCAGTATGATAACTATCGAGTTCTGATGGAGAACAAGATTTGCTGACATGAATCTTCTCTACAACATTAGGCTTGGTCAAAATATTAATAGAAATTTTTTCTTCAATATTTGACAGGTTTCGCTTAGATTGTACTGTGTCTACAAAAATTGAATTTGAAAGGAAATCAACAACTGAAGGGTGGTTTAGTTCATTTGAATAATCTTCGATGACATCTGGAAGATGGGAATGATGATGATAATATTCCCAAGGTTCTTCTCCTATCATCATTGATTGGATGATTCCTTCATCCGTAGAATGTATATGAGAGAAAGGATCTGAAGAAGTACCATATTCTAACGTATGGTCTACCCACAGAATTTGTGAATGCGGATTTGGGTTTTCCACACAAGCCCGAAAAATTGATTTCTATGCTAGTTCAATGGGGCTTAGCGGCATTACCTCAATATTACTATCAACTTCAAACTTGTTGGTAATGCTCCTTAAATAAGATGAGGTGGAGGAAATCATGTTGCAAGTCTCTACTCTTGCCACTTCCACCAAATCAGATGGTGACAGTAGTGTAAAAGTACCCATTAGGGAAGGATCTTTAAAGAGACCTACTTCAACGCATTGATGTGACAGCAGGGGTCTGTGTACCAACGGAATTCTTCCCGTAGCCTGTGAAATATTGGCAAAGAAGGAAAGCTAATCAATGTCTATGATTCCACCCTTATGAGGGAATGCAATAGTATGAAAGTACATGGAAACCACAACAACCATAGCATATACCCATTGCCTTCCCAGTAAAATGTTGTAATCGAGGGGTCTATCAACTACCTCAACTTCAGTAGTAACTATTTTACCCCTAGTTTGATTTGCAGGTTACTCAAAATCCCACAAGGAGTATATGTTCGTCTGTCAAAAGCTTTTAACGTGTTGGTGATCGTGACAACAGTAGTGAACCAAGTGTTTTCCAGTAGCTCATTGACATAATGCAAGTAGATGCCCCCTAATTAATAATAGTTAAGTGAACATTCTTATTGAGAGCTTTTACTTGAATTAGGAAAGCTAATTATGCCGGTAACTATGGTGTATATCCCACATGGTTAAAAACCACAAGATTGGAATCTGTAGGGTCTATTCTGCCAATTGCTGATAATAAAGCCTACTTTCGGGAGGTACAATTTTGTAACACCTCAAGTGTCGACATAGTAGAAGGTGATTGAGCAAGATCTTCCACTATGTTATAGTTCTAAGCTGCTCGAGCCCAAGGGTTAAATGTAAATTTATGCACAACTCCCTTTGGTGACTTTATTGTCAATTCTGGTACAATAGGTGGAATATTTTCAGATAAAGTCGAAGTCAAAGGATTATGTTGATCACTGGCCTGATTATTGGACAATGATGGTGGATTTCCATCATCTTTATTTCTCATTGACACCAAAACTTCATTTTGTGGTTTTGTGACGAATAACATTAGTACTTGGGATTTGGAAGCATGGTCTGTCGCAACCAAATGTGTCTACGGGTTTGGAAATAGATTAGTCAACACTGTAGATGTGTTAGAAGTCTTTAAAAGTTTAGATACCTCTGAGCGGTGTGGTCAATCTCCTGTAAAATGCTCGTGATTATAGATTAGACATGGATAAAGAGGTTTCCTTGCCGAAATAGAGGAATCAAATGATTTCTCTTGACGAGAATTATCTTGTTTATTCTTTTTTTTCCCCTTTTTCTTGCCTCCTAGCTACTTTTGATTTTTGCCTTTCTTAGATGACACGGCATTAACTTCAGAAGTAAGAGTGTTTTCTAATGCATTGGTAGTTTGATTGGTAATGGCAAGATTTTGACCAGATGATCTTCCTGTCGTTTGCGTTCTCGAAGAACCAATCACACCATCGCTGACATGAGAGTCCTTACTTGATTGTGGAGGAAGCGGAATAGTGAAAGCTGGTCGGGGTTCATTGGGAATTTTGTCGTAGAGCATGCCAGATTGTGTGTAAATCAAATCCAAGTATTGGGCACGAGAAATTACTTGCTCTTTTGTGACAACTCCACATTTTTCCACATCCTTGCTGATTGATGGTAACAAGGATTTTATGAACCACTCAGCTAGAAGCTGATTGGAAACATATGTCTTAACCATTCGATGAGGACATTGCCAATCATGAATATGATATGATATATGGGTAGTAGTAATCTATTTAAAGTTGGTTAGGAGTTCCGTTCCAGTCTGGTATCTGATAGATAACTGGAAGTGCGTCAGAAATGTAGTGGTTAAAGTTGTAAAGTTGTCGAAAGAAGCTCTTGGTAACTCAATGTACCATTTAGCAGCCAGACCAGTAAGTTTTCTCTGGAAAAGATGGAGTCTAACCAAATCATCATTTAAGGAGTTTGATGAACACCACAAATCAAAGGTCATGACATGATCAATGGGTCTTATCTGGGATTTCCATTGAATTTCAGAATGTTAGAAGTTAACTTATGTGGAATCACCGGCCACCAAGGTGCATATAAGATTGGATCATTAGTAAGCCAATTTAAATCTGGTAATTCTAAAGTTGCTAAAAATAGCAACTACTGATTCAGGTCAGGTTGAGCATACCCAGGATGTGATGGAATTTCCTGTGCAATTGGTCTTTGCATACCAACATAGGGCATCTACATTTGGCAACCTTGGTAAGGTTGCTATTGAACAAATCTGGCATAAGGTGGTTGTTGATAACCAGGTTGAATTTGTGGTTGTCCATAACCTGCAAAGCCTGGATGACCAGGGCCTTGGTAAGCTTTATATTGTCCAAATTGGGGTTGGAATTGCTGGAATTGGGGTTGTTGAAATTGAGGCTGCCACAATTGTTGAATCAACTATTGCTTTTGTTGGTACAACTGTTGTTGATTTAACAGTTGTTGTTGCCCAGCAATGAAAGGTTGGCTAGGTTGTGAATAAACTATACCACTGTAAGCTTGGGTCAGTGCAGATAAGGGTATACTAACTTGAGGTTGTTGTTGAACCCTAGAAACAAGTGGTTGTTGTAGAACAACCTGAGAAACTTGAGCTTCTTGACCTGAAACTTGTGGTTGCGAGGTAGAAGGACCAGTTTGTACCAATTGAGATACAACAGTTTGAACTTGTGACTGTGGTACAATAGTAACAACATTTGTAGTAGGCATAGCTAACATAGTTTGCATTGGTTGTGTTGGATACACAAGCCTTGGTTGAACTGGCATTGTTGTTTGCCATTGACAAACTTGAATTCTAGGTTGACCTAAATACTGCGGGATATTACCATATGACAGTCCTCTAGAATAGGGAGGATATGGTGAATAAGCATATTTTTCTCCATATGGTGGCAATCTAGTATTTAATGGATACATAGGTCTTTGTTGACTAGATTGTCCAGCTTGATATTGATATGCAGGATAAAACTGTTGAGTTCCCATTAAAGAAGAACCGGGTAAAATTCTGGTTGAGGACATGGGTGATGACCATGGTGTAGAAGCAACCATTGAGTGGGTTCTAGATAAAGATTAGTAACCAACCAAGACAGATGATTCACCATATAGGTGTGACTTAGGTGTGGTATAAAACATCAAAGAGGTTGCAACAGAAGATTCTACTGCAACTGCATCAGATGATACAGTCTGGGATGCTGACGGTTGTTCAACCATATTTAACTGACCCAAAAGTTGTCCTAAAGAATTGATGGGTACTTGAAAATAAGCAGAATCAAACGGAGCAGTAAAATGAGAAGTATGAGGGTAAAGATAAAGCCCAACTCCAAAGTGGAATGGGGTTCTAGGTGTAGAATCATCTTGCAATTCTTCCTCTATAGCAATTAAACCTAGTGGAAGAACTTCAAGGTATGGTTCGTAAAATATTTCTGGTGTTGATAAAGTTGAAGCTTCAGTAGTTACTAATGTCTGAGGGGTAACTAGTTGATCGTCTTCCAGTAAATTAACAACCTCTGAATGTTAAAATTCGAAGTCCAGATGTTCGGGTAAAAGAACAACAGTTTCAGAAAGAGGTTCTTGAACAACTTCAGGTTCAGATGTAACTTCTTTTTGAACTGTGATAGGTTTTAGATTAACTTCTGGTTGAACTGATTCAAGTTCAAAAGTTATTTCTTGTTGAGAAACTTCAAGTTGAGGATAAACTTGTTCTTGAACAACTTCGGTTACTGTTTCACTAGGATCAATGCTAAGGTCCTCAGGTAATTGTGAAACTTCTCCTTCAGAAACAGATGTACCAAAAATGGTTGGAGTAACTGGAGTCTTAGTACTTACCGAAATAGATGATTCAGGTAATTCAGATGAAGCAATAGGAGTTCTTGATGTACTTGACTCAGTTAAGCAAGACTGCTTTAACCGAATAGGTGTAGCTTCGGGCGACAAAGGCAGTTTGTTCGCTGCTCTCTGTGAACAATGGGGTAAGGGTTGATGTTCCTCCACGATTTCTGATTAATTTTATTATCAAAAAGAAAATAAATGAAAATGGCTAAGCTAGGCAAAAGGTTTACCAAGAAACTGTGAATTGCAGAATACATCCTAGCGAACCAAGAAGTACGGGCAAGCAATCTCCCCGAATGTTTTCTTTGGTGTATCACATTGTACAAGGTGGCCGACTCAGTTACTTAAGGATGGATAGCAACCTAATGTTGTCCTCCCATATATACCTGAAGGTACATGGAGGCCCAGTCTGTATAAGCATTGTCTAATGCAAAACCACACAGTGAGAGTATTCCAATATACTTTACATACTGTAACACCACCCTATATAGCAGAAGGTAGATGGATGAGCTACGATATACTCACGTATGTGGATTGAGGTATCACACTCGGGATGTATTGTAGATAAGTTAGCAACAACTTCTTTGTTTTACGATGTCGGAACATGTCTCTAGCCTAGAACCACTAAATGTTCTCGTTAATGACAATGCTCCATTAGGTAAATTGATGTTAATTTTAAGTTGACCTTGCTTAGGAATTTTTCTTTCAAGTTTACCACGTGATGTATTATGAAATTCCTAGGAATGCAACTATCATGATAAGAATTCTTTCCATTCAATTTAACGATGAAAATCCTAGCTACTTAGGGATAAAGCAATCAGATTTCTTTTGATCAAAGAGCAAAGAGCACAATCTAATGCAATTTCCCTACACTATTCCTATGAGCACACAAAAACTTTTTCAATGCAATATGCATGTATTTCTTTTCAATTTCCTTAATGTGAATATGAACAAAAGGAAATATGCACATACAATCAATCAATCTTTCATAAGAATGAAGACTTTCACGATAGTCCTAATTTGATGGAAGAGAAGACTTTACAACACTTTCTTTCGAACGAAGATTAATCAAATATATTCTAACTTTGACTATCGATCGATAATGACAAAGAAAATATTAAGAAACATTAATCAATAAAATCAAAGTTGGGCTAGACCAGGAGATAGAAACTTATTCTCTGAGACATAACATTAATTGATCAATCAACAAACAAGCAAATAAAGAAAAGTTGGCAAAAACACTTTCCAAAGGTGCGAAATTGACCCTAGGAGGATCAACGCAACCCAGAATGGGAGACAGTTCACTTCAGAGCATTGTCACTAAGCCAAGGGTGCTCTGCAGTGCACTGTGTCCCTCACAAGCCTTTGCTGGTGACAGTAAGCCATTTCAAGAGGCAATTTGACATAGTTTTGACCAATTTTTCAATGCAAAGAGCTAAATTACAATCTATGAACATAAATAAGGTCTACAAGGATGTCTTAAGAGGTGGATAAGCTACTAGGAAAGAGGATTTTCCCCATTGGAGTCACCAATTGTTTTTGGGGAATTTGGTATCTACGGATAAATACTAATTCCCTAGATAAGTAGTTGTATCTAGAACAATAGTTTAAAGTATTTTAGACTTTTCCTATAAGCAATAGATAAGATGAGATGACCTACTTTTAGTTCCGCTTTCCTCTCGTCTCCCTTGTATCGATCTTGTCGCTGCTTCCCATACTTAATATGCTTGAGAAGTACTTGTAAACACAACAAAAAACAAAGAATCGATCAAAGAACATGATCTATTGAATATAAGTGAAAGGAATTAGACACAATTCACACATATAAACATTATGAAATAATACAAAAATATGGGAGAAAGGTTCAAACACTTTATTAGATAGAAGAAGGAACTACAACCATTGGTGTTTGATTCAAAGTCATTCCTTCAGCTTGGATCCCATCCACATCACATAAAAAACATGACAAACATGTAGCATTACAATACTTACTTCAAAGGCAAATCTCATAGCAGCATTATCTCCTTACAATTCAACATAATCCATCCCCTGATAACTTAGATGAGTGGTCAATTTATAGGAAGATGAAGGATGTTTTGTCATAAATGGTGGCATTGAATGGCCTTGCATACTTAGAATTAGTTCCATGGAGGAAGGGATGAGAGGATATGATACACCTTAACTCATTTCTCATCCATTTTTGAGCTCATAGGAGTTGATAAGTGACGGAAACTTCTAGATGACTCCAAAAAATAAGAATATTCCCCAAACCCTATGTGAATTTTGCTCATTCTCGCCCAACGTAGATGAAAGGAAGCCTAAGTGCTCTATAGAGCACCCTAGTAGTGGACTCAACTGCTCTGCAGCGTAGCGTTACAATGGATTACCTGCGTTGCTCCCTCTAGAGGTTGTTGTTGGATGTCTTCAAGTCATGAAACTGTCTGGGAAGGAGGCATTCAAAGGGGTGACTTGTTTAGGGCATGAAGCAACTGAAATTAGGGTTTGATGAGCCCTAAAGCACTGGTTTGGATGTTGGGATCGATGTGCCCAAATGGATCTGTAATAGGCATGGCATGGAGTTGTGTTGGTAAAACCATGGTGCATGTCGGTTTGCCATGGCTTGGATTTCGGCTTGAATACAGGGTAAGGAGTTGGTACTTGAGGAAGGGCTTGAAATGGATTGAGATGAACAAGATTAGGATGAGGTGTTTGGCTGATGAATAATTGGTTTAGGGAAATGGACTTTGGTGGATACTATTGGTGAGGTGGTGGTAAAGGAAGGTGTATTTACAGTGATTGAAGATTGTACAGAAATTTCAGAGGTAGCAGCAGTAAGGGTAGCTAGTTCAACAAATTGTTGAAGTTAAGAATCATCTATATGGCTTATTTATGTGGAGGTTAAAGTTTCTAACTTGTGAAAAGTGTCTAAGACAAATTTATCTAAATCCGGATGGATAGGTACCCTTTTTGTTTCAATAAGTTGAATAAAATCAGGGTCTAACATAGTTTCATGAATAGCATTCTCAGATTTAGTTCTAAATAATGAGAGGTCAAATGACAAATAAAAAGGAATTTCCTCTAAAGTTGACAACTCCTGAGGGAGTGAATTTTCTTTGACTAACTGACTACTTGCTTGAGTTTCTATGTTTTTTGGTTTTCTTAAAATTCTGTCTGGGTCATCAACTATAGTAGCAGGGTTTGGATCTGGATTTTCCCTAGAATAGCGAGTCTTCTTAGGAGCTAGAATTCTAACTTTTTAAACTATTTTTATGAAATTTCTCAAAAACAACTTATAAAAATGGCCTTAAGGGGCTTAAGATGAAATTTAAGATTTCCTTAAAGTTTTATCAGATTGAGGATCGAGTCCCCAGTATGGTCGCCAATGATGTTATCACTCCAAAATTTCTTCTAAGTTGTCAGAAAAAGAAATGATAGAGGTAACCACAAACCAACTTTGGAGATCAGGATCTAGCCTTCCTAATCTCAGAGAGGGCTCTCTCTTTTTAATTTAACTTTGTTTTAGTTAATTTATTTTAGGCTAGTTATGATTGTGCTTGGGTTTTTGATTTGAATTTGGGTGGTGGGATCACTTACTTAGATGAAAAGGGTTGTCTTTTACCATTGGGCTATGGGGTCAAATGTCAGACAAACAGTACTCGATTAAGTTCTAAAAATAGTGTTTATAGGGCAAGATAGAGGAGTTACTACAGATCTCATAGGCTTGATAGTGAAATTGTTTCCAATACGATATAGGGAGCAATTAAGGGTTCCCTAGGCCAGATTATGAAGATAAATGAAAGAGGTCAACCAGGATGGGAGAGAAATTAAGGGTTCTCAAATTCGGATATCAGAGGAAAGCATATAAATGATTAACTATGAAAAAAATAGTGTACTTAAACAAATTCTGAGTTAAATTTCTAGTTAATTCATTCAAATTTAGATAACATTTAAGTTTATGAAACACATAAGAAAGTAACAAAATCATACAAAGAGGATACTTCACTGCAATAGCTCATCTCATGAATCCTGTAGTGCAATATTTTTATTACTTTCTCCAGTCCATTGACTTGAAAATTGGTACAATAACCCTTAGGTTTAAGATCAAAATAACTCTACAAATGTAGATCAATCCACTATCAATACTTTGAATTATGAAGTATTTTGACAAAAGAACTTACAAAATATCTCAAACTGCATTGAGAACTAATCCAGGAAAAATAAATATCTTCACGCAAGAAGATAGAGACAGTGATTGAACTACTGTTTTCTATCCATGTTATTTAGGTTCTACTACCTTTTAGTCTTTGATATTTTTCCCTTTAAGTTACTTCGTTGTTTGGTCTTTTAACTGTATGCTCTGTCACCTGATTTCATTTTTACCTTTTATTGTAAATCTTACTCACTCTTTCATGCTTCTGTGTTTTTAGTAAAAAAGCTTTTTACTAAAAGACACATGTAGAATACAAAATGTTGCTTGGAGAGTAGTTTGTAAGAATCTTTTGTTGTGCTGCTGAAAATGATTTCATCTATGTTTTAACATTTATAGTGTAAATTGTTTCCTTCTTCTCTGCGGTTGTATTAAACTTGATTTTCTCTTTGTACAAAAAACTCCTGCTCAACGAATCCTTTGAACACATTTCATCAGAATCCAGAGCAAATATGTTTTATGACTAGTATCAAAAATTGTTTGTCCAATCTTGTGGCCTTCTAATTACCTACAAAATACAACTATTATTAATAAATCATAGGTCTGCGGGGAAGGAAATGAATGGATTTATTGAACTGAGATGTTTGTGGACAGAGTCCAGAGCGTGTTCAGAAGGTAATCAATGGTCAAATTCAGTTGAAGAGGCTCAGGGTGGCGCAGGAAGGCTTAGGCCAATTTCACAGTTTGAATGAGCGAAAAGAGTGAAAATGAGCATCTTCGATCATTTAATGGGTAACGGTCACATTTGGCATGGAATTTGTATAAATGAATAGTGGGTGGTTTCAGGGGCCATCACACCGCTTTTGGCAGTTGGGCAGTATTTCCTTGAGAGCACGCGAGTTCACCTAGAGTTGCCACATAATTGAAAGGGGCCCGAGCAAAAACGCGAATCTCGCATGCTCTTAGGCTGGTAAATCTAGGAAAGAGAATCAGCGCGGTATAAATGCACGCCGTCAGATCTGGGGGTGAAATATCTAACGGTTGTTGCACGGTGGAAATGCATGGAGGGAATAAGTGTGGAGATTTACGGGGCCCGGGGGGATTAATTACACTCAACTATAATTACTTAATGAATAAGGTGGGGTTAAATATAAGTAGGTTTAATAAAGTGGGATGAGGGTTTCAATGTGGTAGGGTTTGTTAACTACACCGAGGGTGGTGGGTTAAACGGGTTTATGTCGGGGAAAATGTGAATGGCAGAGTTAATTAAATAATACGGGGGAAAAACAAAACTTAGAATAAAGTGGTTTTATGGGTTTTTTAGGCGAAATATGGTATGGCGGAGTTAATTAAGTAATGCCAAGGGGGAATTTAAACTTAGGACAAGGGGGGTTTTATGGGTTTTTAAAATACAATAGGGAAATTAATAAGGGGAAAATGATTTTTTCAAAGGGGAATGGGTTTCACACTAGGGAAGAGGGGTTTTGGTTTGGGAAATGACCTTTAGAGGGTAATTTGCTAGGGAAATATGTGAAACCAAGGCGTAAGGGTCAAAAATGAAGGGAAAAGGGTATATTCTGAAGAAATAATGGGATAATGAGGAAATTAGCATGTAATGGGGAGTGAAATGAAATGAAGGGAAGATATTTAAATTAGATTATGAACATTCTTTCACTTTCATAACTACTCCTGCACATTGAAACATATGATTAAGCATGATCAATATGCTTATGTTTAAACAACTTTGTACTCTTGCAACCTTTCTTCTACCTACCCTTTACTTACCTTAACATTTTTTCTTCACTTTATTGGGTGAATTTAGGCTAGTAGACCCTTTCTTTCCTTTTCTTTTGACAAGTAAACTATCTAATTCTAACATTATAACTTCCAATGGCTCAGATTAAGCTTATGAACACATTTTATTTCTCTACCTAACTACTGATCTGCCAAGATTAAATAGTTTGGCTAGATCTTTATTCTCTATCTATAAACATGAAATTTAAAACATGAACTAGTCAAGATTAAACAATTTGACTATCATGGGTTGTGGCACTTATGACAAGCTACACACAACCATTATTTTGCACATAAAAGTAAAAGTAGTGGCACTTGAATTTGCACACTTTCATGATCTATTTTTGTTTGGGGTTCATATTTTTCACTTTTTTTATCTTTTCTTATTCTTTTTTTCCTTTGATATTTCTTTTAGGACATACCCTCTTTACATTTTTTTAATTTTTAATATGGAAAACATTTTGCAAAAAGAAAAAGTATGTACAATATTACAAGACTAACCATAGCCAATTCAAAATTATGAATCCTATTATTATAGGACCCTAACATGATGTTGGACCATGGTTGACCATGATCGATATTATAAACCCAACAGAATAATAAACCCTATGGATTAATAATAAAAACCCAAGGGATTATAAAACTAAGGGAATTATATTAAACCCTAGGAATATGAACCCTTAGATTAATAAACCCAATGGATTTATATTATAAACCCAAGGGATAAAATTATAAACCTAAGGTATCTAAAACCTAAGATAAATATTATAGACCCTTAAATAAACATGGTTGACCAAGGTTGACCACAATTGACCATGGTTGATAAGGTGCTCAAAATTATGCTCAAAACTCAAAGTGTCGGAATTTTGTTAAAATTAGCTTCATATCAAAGATAACATCATTCTAATTCCAATAGTGCAAACAACACTCAAATCCGAGCTCGAATGCAGAATTTATAGCAAGTCAAAGTTCATTTTTTACTTGCTTCCATGGAAGGATTGGATGATGTGGCAAGGTCCTTTAGCGAATGAGGAGGCGCCCAGTGGAAAGTCGCCCTTGGCCCCCACAGGTGGAAAATCAAACATAGCAAGCGGGTCATGTTAAAGAATCAACTCCAAGCAAGTGTAGTGTTGTTTTAATCAATCTTAATTGACTAAGATTCCAACATTTAATTGCCAACCTAGTGTCGGTCTTGTTGTTCCATTGGAGTTCACACTGTTTGTGCTTATACACTCCCGCCAAGAATAAGAAAATACAGAAAATAGTAAAGGATGTCGCCGATCTAAATTGCTAAATCAAACAATGAATGTAGACATAAAAACACTCTACATAATTAAATCACACTTCGTAGCTATCAAAGCAACGCTGCACCACACAGGAACTAATATTTACTCTAGTTGATTACTACCATTTTGTTGATTAACTCAGTGTAACAACATAATATAAATGGAAACAACAATGAATGTAACCCATGATTTGTACAACAACAACGAGAAATGATAAATCAATTGACTAAACTAGAATGTACACTACCTCTATCGTTGCAATCCCTGCCAAAGAGGAGGGCCCTTCCTCCTCATTGGGGCGCAGGAATAACAAAAAAGTGATTAATGAATCAGTTGAAGAATAGTAACAACATCACTATGCTGATTGATATTAAAAATAAACTTAGAATTATAGAAGCAAAGTAACAATGCTTTTCTATATGTTGTATCCTTATACATGAAAAATCGAGTTCCTTTATAGTTATTATATCCTGAAATTAGAAACAGATCAGTCATGAGAATCTCACGATTCTCATGTTGATCAAAAATAAAAGTAGTTACAACCTATTGCTAAATACAATTATACATCAATTACAATTGTAACTGCTTGCGTCTTGTTGCTTTAAAAATAAACAATCCCTACTGCCGACAATTGTTATGTAGAATAGTACCCACATTTTCCAACTTCGGCATAACAACATCGAGTGAATGGTGGTTCGGGATGTTGTGGCATCACTGGCGATAACACTTTTAGTGTAACGACGGATTCTTGTATCAGCGCGTGGTGTAACAACATCCAATGTGTAACAACAACCTGTAACAACGTCCAATGTGTAACAACAGCCTGTAACAACATCCAGGGTGTAACAATGAACTGTTCTACCCTTTTCTGCAGTTAATCCATGCTGCCTGTCTGCTTCATAGCTTTGTTCTCGTGAGCCATCACCTGAAAAGAAGAGCTTCCCAAAATACTTCTTCAATACTCTCCCAGTTAGCCACAAAAAGGAATAAAGCCTCGTATTATTTGGTAAAATACAACAAAGTAACATGATAGTAGAATAGGTTAAAAAGGTAAGAAAATAGGGAATTTGATCATGTAAAGCCATAGGCCTGGAGGACAAAAAGGTCAAAATTGGGGAAAGAATGTGGAGAAAATAGGTAAAAAGCCACACCCAACAACTGCCCCCAACTGAAGCAATTGCATGTCCCCATGCAGAATCTCAACTCCTTGTACTATACCTCCGATGCAAGTATGTGAAATTGTAGGCACCAGCGGTGTCTTTGCCCAGAGCTCTAATCCCTTGAATGGATATCAACTAACATGGCCAAGATTCCTCTTTGTAGTCATATTGACGGTAATCTGACTAATACTCCTCCATTGGAAACCATATCAAAGGAACTTTGAATATGAGGCCAATCCATAATGACACTATTGTTTGTACAATCCGAGCATATTCTAGCACTCATGTAATAGTAGCCAAAATGTTCCTATACTCAAAAGGATCCCCTTCTTTTATTTTAGTGCTACAAGCCTCAATGAACTTGAGACATACTGCTAATGCTCGCCTTTTCATCTCTGTATATAGGTTGAGGCAGATCCTCATGATCCTTTTCCTATAGGTGGCTGATTTTTCTCTGGTTTCTAGAGTGCCTAGGAATAGTTTCAACTCACGCTGGAGTTCATAAGCCATCTGTGGTTCAGCTTTGACCCACAATGTTGTTCTCTCCTCATTGGCTTCTGTTGATTTCTTGGCCAAGTGCCACTCAATCTGATTCCTCATGAATGAAAGGAAGGCCCACAACTGTAAATCCCCCATGTAGGAGAGGACACTCACCACTATCTTTGTGCTAACATATTCACACATGATATTATCCAAGAACAACTCACACAACAAATCTGGTCATCAAAGTCACAGACGCAAAAATTTTCCAAAAAAGTACAAGTTGAAGAACCCATATAGGATCTACCTTCAAAGACTGCCTTTAATTGAAATAAGTAATAGCGTTCCCAAAGGAACACTCGGTATGACGGGGATGGTCGCCTACATGCTAGCAAGTTTAGTTAAAGGTCACGGAGTTTGGTCTTATCATTCATCAGGTCCAAGACCTGTCGATTCAGTTGATACAACTATTCATCCTTCTTCTTTATAATTTCTTTGTGCCTCCGTGATTTCTCTTCTCTTTCCCCTTCTTCTTTTAGCCATTTTTCTCTCAGGGAATCCATCATTCTTTTACGTACTTTGAGTGAGTTCACTCCCTCCTATAGAGAGAGCACCAACTACTTCCACTTTTTCATCTCTGGAAACAAGAACAATTTCTCAGAACACCATCCTTCATCAGGACTTGGTGTTCTTCTACATGCACTATCAATTGAGGGTGTAGCAGCCTATCGAGGGTGAAACAATTCCACCTCGGTTACTAGTTCTTGTGAAAAAACAACTTCATCAATGGATTTTGTCATAGTTTCTTTATCTTCCTAGTCATCTTCCATTTTCACTTATGGTTCTTGTGTAGCAACAATGTGATCCACAAACTTTTGTACATTATTTTTCTCCTGATCATCTTCTATCTTCACTATTGGTTCTTGTGTAACAATAGTGTTGGCCATAGGCTCATGGATGTTAGCTTCCTTTTCCTTCCCTTGGCTGACTTCCTCCTCCACTGTTAGTTCTGATGAAACAACAGTGTCAGCCAAGGGCTTCTATGTATCCATTACATAATCACTTCTTGTGGATTCTGCTGTCTCGGTTGCTAATTCTTGTGTAACAACAAAGTCCTCGATGGGTTCTTGTGTAACATCTTCCCATATTTTAGTTTGAGTCTCCCTTGAGGTGGTATCTGTTGCACAGACTTTAAATCCTACTGCCACCAACTTCTTAGCACAAGCTACGTACAGAGTGCCTGGGACATCTCCCCTTATGGCCTGTCCACGGCCTCTACCAAAGTATCTAGTCATTGGGCTCTTGGATCTGCCTTTCCTTCTACTAGTTGTTCCCTCAATTCTCTATTTTCTTTCTCTAGAATTTCAATTTTTGATAGCAAGGATTGGGTTTTGATCTTACCAGGTAAAGAATGTCCCTCTCGTTCAGCCATCTCCTCGCCCTTCTACTTTGTTGCTTCTTTGTTTTTTCTTGACATGGATGGGGACTCTAGGTGCCCACTAACCTTTATCCTATGCTTTAGCCTCCTGTCACCAATTGGTTTATCAACCACCCTCTTGCTAACCCTTACTGTCGAGGGTTGGGGTTGCTCCTTTGTCACCTCTAGAGCTTCCTTAGACATCTCGGTTTTCCTTTTGCGGGTGGTCCTGGGCCTTTTCCCCATGAATTCTTCCCAATTCTTTCCCTATCAGCTCAAATGGTTTAGCAAAATGAGTTTTATAAGGCCATGGTTGGTGACACACATTTCTATATGCGCAACTATTTTCACAGCCGTGGCCATATGACTAATGTTTCCTAGTAAGAAGTAAGGAAGGTTGATCAACTATTGATTCCATAGGTGGTTCAGTAGTGGAAAGTGATAATTAAACACAATTGTTACCCTTCCCTCACAAGTAATGTACTTGATGAGATAGAGGGAAACATTCACCCATGGCTGGGGGAAGTGACAATCTATCAATTCCCCTTCCTTTCTTTATTAGCAACTCTTCTTCTTGGAGGAAATCCCCTTTCAGTGAGGGGTCATTGACCTTCCTGTTGAAGCACCTCTTCCCTTCCACTGGAAATCTTGTTACTCTAGCAATTTCCTCTTCTATGAGCTCTATGAGTCTTGTTGGATCAGGTGCACAGCTAACATAAATACACACAGCAATTATCACACATAACCACAAAAAATTAACGTGGTTCACCCAACCAATCTGGGCTACGTCCACCAAACATAGGCATCAGGAATATATTAATTAAATTGGAGATTACATCATGAAATCCTCACACTCTCTCTTGGCAAATCATCCGAATGATTTCCTGTTATATAGCATAGACAATCTAACAGCCTCATAACTCCCTCACATCAAATATATGCGGCATTAACTCCCTCCCAACAACCTGGAGCTAATCTAGGAACTGAATCCCTATTGTTGTCATCCTTCAGAGATTTTTGCCTATTTGACTAAAACAGAAAATCTCAACAATCTCCACCTTGACAACAATTCGCGTGATGCCCTGTTATTATTATTTTATCTTTTCTGCAAGCCAAGAGAAGCCAAACACCAGCGTAGCTTCTCCAACAAAACTGGTTTCGTGAACATGTCTGCGCAGTTCTCCTTTGTATGCACCTTTTCAAGAGAGACTCCTCTTTCAGTGATAACCTGTCTTACAAAATGATATTTGATTGGAATATGCTTTGACTTACTATGATAGGCCGGATACTTAGCCAAATGTATTGCACTTTGACTGTCACAAAGTAACCTGATGTTATCCTGTAACCTACCAACCTCACCAAGCAAACCTTTCAACCAAACTGCCTCTTTGCAAGCATGAGAAGCAGCAATGTATTCTGCTTCAGTAGTGGACAAAGCAACAATGTTCTGTAGCTTTGACATCCAGCTTATAGCTCCACCTGCAAGAGTAAAGACGTACCCTGAAGTTGATCTTCTCTTATCCAAATCACCTGCAAAATCGGAATCAACATATCCGCAAACAAATTCACTACTCTTATTGTAAGAAATACAATAACTACTTGTGCCTCTCAAGTACCGAAGCACCCATTTCACTGCTGACCAGTGCTCTTTACCCGGATTTGCCATGTACCTGCTAACAACCCCAACTGCATGAGAAATATCTGGTCGCGTACACACCATCGCATACATCAAACATCCTACTACATTGGCATAAGGAATTCGAGACATATAATCCTTTTCTTCATCGGTATTAGGACATAAACTCGAAGAAAGCTTAAAATGGGAAGCTAAAGGGATCGACACAGGCTTCACATTGTTCATACCAAACCTCAAAAGTATTTTCTCAACATACTTCTGTTGTGATAGCCAGAGCTTACCATTACTCCTGTCTCTCAAAATCTCCATGCCCAAAATCTGTCTTGCGGCTCCTAGATCTTTCATATCAAATGTCCTTGCCATCTGAGTCTTCAACCTGTTGATTTCTTCAATGCTTTTGCTTGCTAAAAGCATATCGTCAACATACAACACTAAGATAATGAACATGCCATTATTTAACTGTTTGAAATAAACACAATGATCATATTCACTTCTTACATATTTCTGACTCAACATGAAAGAATCAAACTTCTTATACCACTGCCGAGGCGACTGCTTCAGGCCATATAATGACTTCTTGAGCCTGCAGACAAATTTCGCATTGCGATGCTGAACAAACCCTTCCGGTTGTTCCATATATATTTCCTCATCTAAATCACCATGTAGAAATGCAGTCTTAACATCTAACTGCTGCAACTCCAAATCAAACAAAGCCACTAATGCTAACACAATTCTAATTGAAACAATTTTAACCACTGGTGAAAATATCTCATGAAAGTCTATGCCAGCTTTTTGAGAAAACCCTTTTGCAACCAGCCGAGCTTTGTACCTATCTTCCGTATCATTCACACCCCGTTTCAGCTTGAATACCCACTTGCATCCCACAGTTTTCCTGCCTTTGGGAAGTTCAACCAGATCCCACGTGCCATTCTTACCTAAGGCCATCATTTCTTCCTTCATGGCTTCTTTCCATTTGTCACTATTTGAACCTTCTACAGCTTCCTGATAACACAAAGGTTCATCATCATTAGCGATCAAAGCAACTGAATCATCATACCTTCTAGGACGGCGTTTGATCCTTGTAGATCTCCTTAAGAACGTTTCTGGTGCTTCCACAATTGGCTGTCTATCAACCGAAGGAATTTCTTCATGATCGCCATCTGAGACCTGTTCATGTCCTCCATCTGAACCCTGTTCATAATCTGATTCTGAAACCTGTTCATGACTAGAATCTGAACTATGGTCGTTATGACTATCATTAGAAATGCTGTCAAACTGAATATGCTGGAAATCAGATACATCATCCTGTTTCAATCTTCTATCTACATCTAACTGTACAAGAGAGGATTCATTAAAATTTACATCTCTGTTGATGATGATTTTGCGGGTAGTAGGATCCCACAATCTAAATCCCTTTGTTCCATCACCATACCCAACAAAGATATACCTTTTAGACTTTGGATCTAATTTAGTTCACTGATGTTTAGGCACTAGAGCATATGCACCACAACCAAACACTCTGAGTTTAGAATAGTCACAAGGGTGTCCTGTCCATACCTCTTGCGGAACCTTGCAGTCTATTGCCGTTGATGGAGATCGGTTTATCACATAACAAGCAGTTGCCACTGCTTCCGTCCACAACTCCTTCGGCAACCCGGCATTACTCAGCATACACCTTGCTCTCTCTAGAAGAGTCCTGTTCATGCATTCAACAACTCCATTCTGCTGAGGAGTATAAACCGTGCTCTTATGTCTCTCGATCCCTGCATCCTTGCAATAGCTGTCAAACTCCTTGGAGGAAAACTCACCACCATTGTCAGTTCTTAAACATTTTATAGTTCTACCAGTGCTGTTTTCTACCAATGCTCTAAACTGCTTGAAAACTGTAAAAACATCAGACTTCTTTTTCAACATGAAGACCCAAACTTTCCGAGAAAAGTCATCAATAAATGATACAAAATAAGATGAGCCACCATATGACGTTGTAGGGGCTGGACCCCACACATCTGAATGGATATAATCAAGTATCCCTTTACTAGTATGTTTGCCTGTTTTAAACTTTTGTTTACTTTGTTTACCAAACATACAATGTTTACAGAAATCCAATTTTCCAGATCTTAGATTAGGAAGTAACTTTCGGTCAGCCAAAATTTTCAATCCTCTTTCACTCATATGCCCCAATCTTTGATGCCATAAGTGAATGGAACTACTGTCATGTTCAGACACAGACACATGATCTGACCCAGTTCTACCTTCTAACTGAAATAGATTTCCTACTTTCTTAGCTTTCATCACTAGTAAGATACCTTTATAGATTTTCATAACTCCACCTTGAATTATAGTTTTATATCCATTTGAATCAAGTGCTCCTAATGAAATCAAATTTTTCCTTAGATCTGGTACATGCCTCACATCAGTTAATATTTCGGTTGTGCCATCAAACATTTGTAGTTGTATGCTTCCAATCCCAACAATATTACATGTTACATCATTACCCATGTACACAACACCATCATCAATTGATCTATATGTTTTAAACCAATCTCTATGTATACACATGTGATTAGATGCCCTGGAATCTAACAACCAATGTTGATCATGTTTTGAAACATTAACTGACAATACTTCATCACTCATACCTGAACCAGATACTGAACCTGTATCCGTGGTGTTGGCTTCCTTCTTTTCTGTCGAAGAGCCTTCTTTAGCAGCCTGCTTTCGCTTC
Organism: Pinus tabuliformis; assembly: GCA_031772625.1. Lineage (NCBI taxonomy): Eukaryota > Viridiplantae > Streptophyta > Pinopsida > Pinales > Pinaceae > Pinus > Pinus tabuliformis. The sequence continues at coordinate 1,186,966,738 of CM062820.1, read as the reverse complement.
CAGCAATCCTTTTTCAGATGTCCAGCCTTGCCACAATGCTAGCACTTCATCTTTGGCTTCTTTCCTTTGGACTTTGAACGAGAGTCGCTATGCTTTCCCCCGGAGTGTCTCTCTCGTGAGTGACCTCTGGCCATCATTACCTCTGATGTCGAGGTGTCTGCATTCGACCTTTTCCTCGTTTCCTCAGCCAACAAGGCTCCAACAACATCGTCAAATTCAAGAATTTCTGATGTACTAAAACTTATGGAAGTAACAAAGTGATCCCAGGATTCAGGCAAAGAACATAATAAAGTTATCGCCTTATCCTCTGAATCAAATTTCACATCTAGACTGTTTAATTGCACCAACAAGGTATTAAAAACATTCAGGTGATCAGCAATTGAGGTACCTTCTTTCATCCGCAAACTGTAAAGCTGCCGTTTCAGGAGAATTCGATTTGTCAAAGATTTTGTCATATAGAGCTTCTCAAGCTTCGACCACAAGCCTGCAACGGTTTTTTCTGACACAATGTTAAACAGAACATCGTCCGCCAGACATAACCGAATTGTGCTCAGAGCTCTATCGTCCATCTCATCCCATTCATCCTCCGTCATGGAAGGAGGTCTTTTGTTTTTCCCCAACAGTGCTTTCGCCACACCTTGTTGAACCAGCAGATCGTGCATCTTCACCTTCCAGATCTCAAAATTATTCTTGCCATTAAACTTTTCAATTTCAAAACGGGCACTTTGTGTTTTGGCCATCTTGTCAAAGAATCTCCAATTTCAACGTTTTAAATACCAGCAATTAAAAAAAAATTTCCTATGTCTTTAAAACAAAATATCTTCCCTTCACAAAAAAAAATAAATTTCTGGCTATGTCTTTGTACTTCTGCCTTAAAAAATACTGCCCTTTTCCAATCACTTTACACACAAAAAAAAAATATTTCTTTGCACTTCACAAAAAAGAAATTTCTATAATCCGTTGCCCTTATTAAAAAAACTGCCCTTTTCCATATGCACTTCTTTAAAACAAAATAATATCCGTCCTTTTCAAAAAAGGCTTCAACATCCCTTATAAGTCCTAATCAAATAATTACGTACTCCTTTTTTTTTTTGTTTAAAGGCATTAAAGTAAGTACGCACTCCTCTTTGTTTGGTTAATGGCATTAAAATCATTACCAAATTTCCTTTGATTATTTGTCAAACGGATTCCTTAATAGGACCAGGCAACAGTGCAATTCCAAGTTTTAAATCAGCAGAAGATAGTGTTCATATTCTGTTATCCACGAACAGTAGAAATGAAAATGCCTTCCGGAATCAACAAATGCGAATAATGAATAATCGCAGTTTTCCATGTAATGCCATTGGCACGCAATGTACAAATATATACCCACGCAGTTTCAAGTTTTACCTCCACGCAGCAGACAAAAAACAAAGACACGCTGTTCGCCATTTTCAAAATAAATCCTTGCTGTATTTAATACATATATCCACGCTGTGTGTTTTCAAATCCATTCATGTCGGTTTAAAAAAAAAACATATGTATCAACGTTGTTGACTGAGCGACTGAGCATACCTATTTCAATACATATACACGCCACGCTGTTTGAACAGCTCCACAGCGCACCAGGTGTTATATTACCTCCAGGCAGTGCCTCCAATCACAATGCACAACAACGTATACGCAGGTGCAAACGATCCACGCACCAGCACACAGGTCTGGTCCGTCTGTCCTCCACACTCAGTCATACGCACCTCCAGCACGCACCTTCAGCATGCAATCTCAGCACCTCTGTCGATGAACAGCGCAGCACCTTCAAGCAGCTCCTCCAGGCACCTCCAACATGCTCTGATACCAATTGTTGGATCAGGTGCACAGCTAACATAAATACACACAGCAATTATCACACATAACCACAAAAAATTAACGTGGTTCACCCAACCAATCTGGGCTATGTCCACCAAACATAGGCATCAGGAATATATTAATTAAATTGGAGATTACATCATGAAATCCTCACACTCTCTCTTGGCAAATCATCCGAATGATTGCCTGTTATATAGCATAGACAATCTAACAGCCTCATAACTCCCTCACATCAAATATAGGAGGCACTAACTCCCTCCCAACAACCTGGAGCTAATCTAGGAACTGAATCCCTATTGTTGTCATCCTTCAGAGATTTTTGCCTATTTGACTAAAACAGAAAATCTCAACAGTTGGCCATAGGCTCATGGATGTTAGCTTCCTTTTCCTTCCCTTGGCTGACTTCCTCCTCCACTGCTAGTTCTGATGAAACAACAGTGTCAGCCAAGGGCTCCTATGTATCCATTACCTAATCACTTCTTGTGGATTCTGCTGTCTCGGTTGCTAATTCTTGTGTAACAACAAAGTCCTCGATGGGTTCTTGTGTAACATATTCCCATATTTTAGTTTGAGTCTCCCTCGAGGTGGTATCTGTTGCACAGACTTTAAATCCTACTGCCACCAACTTCTTAGCACAAGCTACGTACAGAGTGCCTAGGACATCTCCCCTTATGTCCTGTCCACGGCCTCTACCAAAGTATCTAGTCATTGGGCTCTTGCATCTGCCTTTCCTTCTACTAGCTGTTCCCTCAATTCTCTATTTTCTTTCTCTAGAATTTCAATTTTTGATAGCAAGGATTTGGTTTTGATCTTACCAGGTAAAGAAGGTCCCTCTGGTTCAGCCATCTCCTCGCCCTTCTACTTTGTTGCTTCTTTGTTTTTTCTTGACATGGATGGGGACTCTAGGTGCCCACTAACCTTTATCCTATGCTTTAGCCTCCTGTCACCAATTGGTTTATCAACCACCCTCTTGCTAACCCTTACTGTCGAGGGTTGGGGTTGCTCCTTTGTCACCTCTAGAGCTTCCTTAGACATCTCGGTTTGCCTTTTGCGGGTGGTCCTGGGCCTTTTCCCCATGAATTCTTCCCAATTCTTCCCCTATCAGCTCAAATGGTTTAGCAAAATGAGTTTGATAAGGCCATGGTTGGTGACACACATTTCTAGATGCGCAACTATTTTCACAGCCGTGGCCATATGACTAATGTTTCCTAGTAAGATGTAAGGAAGGTTGATCAACTATTGATTCCATAGGTGGTTCAGTAGTGGAAAGTGATAATTAAACACAATTGTTACCCTTCCCTCACAAGTAATGTACTTGATGAGATAGAGGGAAACATTCACCCATGGCTGGGGGAAGTGACAATCTATCAATTCCCCTTCCTTTCTTTATTAGCAACTCTTCTTCTTGGAGGAAATCCCCTTTCAGTGAGGGGTCATTGACCTTCCTGTTGAAGCACCTCTTCCCTTCCACTGGAAATCTTGTTACTCTAGCAATTTCCTCTTCTATGAGCTCTAACTTCAACCCTCTGACCTCTGTCTAGTTTCTCTCCAAATTCTTTGCAAATTCTGTGGCAACACCACCATCTGATCCTTCCAACCTCCAAACGAATTTGAACCAACCTTCATTCTGGAAAATCTGGCATGATTCTAGGCAATCCTCCAAGGCTTCTGTGGACCCTAGCTCATGCCATATTGCTGCTCCTCCCATTGCTTATGCAAATTCAGTGTTGTTCCACCTTCTTCTCCTTCCCTTTAGGTGCTTCGGGGCAGTCGACAGACAACCTAGTTTTTTTAGCCTACACTACTATCTTCCTCTTCTCCGAGCACTCTAAATGGGGATTTAGTGCTTCCAGTAGGGGTAAATGGTAGGGTGGTAGGGTGGCACAAGTGAGGATTTCAGATTAGGATTTGGCACTCATGGTTCATACTACATAGTGAATTTTGCCTTAATGGTGAGTCATGGGGAGGTCTCGTTGATGGTACACTTACCTTTTTTGGTATGATCAACATTAAGTAACAATAACTACGAAGTCATCATGCCTTAATTGCAGGATTTTTTGAATAATCACAAATCATGTGATAGTCATGTCGCAATATGATTCATCCCCCCTAGTTTAAATATGGCAGTCATCCTCGGCCATCAAAAGTCATGTTAAATTGCCATAATTACAAAATAAAATGAATTAAATATTACCTTTTAATGACATACCTGGGTGATGTGAGGTGAAGTAATGGGTGGTGCGATGCACGAACCATGCTCCAGCAGCGAGATACGCGCACTTAATTCTGATGACGAGGATCATGGTGATGTTCTCCGACTTATTACAATAAAATATCTCATTTATTCCTGAAAAGTTGTTGGCTGTTATAGGTGTAACAACCAAGCCGAATGATATATTATTTTAATTTCTACAAAAAATATAAAGAAGAAAAGGTCATGTAACAGAACTTATCATAAGATAGGCTTTGAAATGACAAATGTTGTTACAGAGTGTGTAATAGCTGCCACTAGGTGGTTTTCAACTGCTACAAAAAGTGTTTGTAGGTGCCTGGAAAGGTTTTCACAGCCAAATGGTTATTATTATTATTATTATTATTATTATTATTATTATTTTTGAAGGTGTAACAGCCACCAAACTAAGTTGATTTTTAGCTGTTACACTTATTGGAAAAATAATTTTTTTGCAACACAGGGGGGCTTTCCCCTATTCCTATAATCTATAGATCCGAATTTGTGACAATGTTGACAAAGGAATCCCTTGAAGTAGGTTTGTGATATAACCGAAGATGGTGCCCATTTGCAAGCAATGGTGTCCTTGCACTGTCAATGGTCACCAAATTTATAGTCCCATTGTCAAAGGCTGCATCTACCTAATAGGGACCTAACCATCTTGTGCAGAGCTTGCCCATGAATTCTTTAAATATTGAGTCATATAAGAGAGCCCAATATCCTTTCTAGAACTTCTTCTTCTTTATGAATCTGTCATGCCACTTAGCTCTCTACCAGTTGGATAGCAGCTAACCGTTTCTCCTCCAATTCATTGAGTTGGTTTAATCTCTGCCTTTGTGTTGTAGCCAAGTCCAAATTGACCTACAATGTTGTCCTTAGTGTCTTCATTTCAAGTTCAATGGGGAATAAATGGTTCTTGACATACACAAGTTCATATGGCGAGAATCTAGTGGTATTCCTCCATGTACTCCTGTATGCCCATAACGCTTCTGGAAGTTTGTCAGCCCAATTTCTTTAGTGATTGATCATAGTCTTAGTAAGGATCCCCTCAATGACTTTGTTAATGCTTTCCACTTGGCCATTTTCTTGTAGATGATAAGGTGTTGTCATTTTGTGATGGATTTTATATTTCTCAACCAAATCCTAGATCTCATGAGATGTGAAATGGGGCCCTCTGTCTGTGACTATCTCCCTGGGTATGGCAAACCAGACAAAGATGTCTTCAAACAAAAATTCTGAGACGGCTTGCTCCGTGGCTCCGGTTAGCGCCTTCTCCTCAACCCATTTTGTGGCATAGTCAGTGCATACCAAGATGTAGGATCTTTGTTTCGATGAAGGATTAATTGGTCCTACAAAATCTATAGCCCACTTCTCAAAAGGTTCTAAGATGATTTGGGGCTATAATGGAATCTCGTCTGATTGTAGTGGTTGGCCCATCCTATAAGAACTATCACATCCCTTCACAAACTTCTTGCATCTTGAAATATTTTTGCCAATAATACCCTGTTGAAAGGACTTTGTATCCTATCTGTTTGTCTGTGAAGTGTCCTCCATAAGCTTCCTCGTGATAGGATTTAAGGATATCAAAGACCTCATCTTCCCTACAACAGTCTCTGATCTGGAAATCTAGTCCAGTGTGATAGAGGTTCCCATCTATCCAGGTATATGTAGCACTTTGTTGTATGCTTTTTCTTTTCTCCTTGGAGGACAAATACTGTGGAAACTTCCTTGCAGCAAGATAATTGGCTATATCTTCATACCAAGGTGAGTAAGTAGAAAGATATTCATCAGGGAAAGAATCCTCTGTGGGAGTGCAAGTGTCATCAATAGTTAACCTAGAAAGAAAGTTAGCTACTACATTATCTTTTCTAGGCTTATCTACAATAGTGATATCAAATTATTGTAACAAAAATAACTAGTGTGTAATCCTACCATTAGTAATTGGCTTATTCATTAAAAAATGAATGGAAGAATGGTCAGCGTGTACAAATACTTGATACCTGATGATGTAATGTCGGAATTTATTGATGGCATGCACGACTGCTAATAACTCCTTCTCGGTCACTGTGTAGTTGAGCTCAACTAGGGTTAGATTTTTGCTCATGTAGTAAATAGCGTAAGGTTTCCTATCCTCCAATTGGCCCAAAACAACACCTACAACAATATCTGATGCATTGGTACCTATGTGAAACAACAGTTCCCAATTAGCTCCTCGCAAGACAAAAGCTGCTGATACACAACATTTAGCTTTAAGAAGGCATGCTCACACTTCCCTTTCCATAAGAAATCAACATCCTTCATGAGAAAGGAAAATAATGGCAACGCAATTTTTGAAATTTTTTCTATAAATCTCATGTAATACCCTGCATGCCCCAAATAACTACGTAACTCTTTTTGCGTTTTAGGGGTTGGAATTTTTAGAATTACCTCTATTTTTGTAGGGTCTACCTTAATTCTGTTAGCAAAAATGTAGTTTCCAAGCATGACCCCTTCAGTCATCATCATGTGACATTTCTTAGTGCTCAAAGCAAAATTAGTCTATACACACCATTCCAACATTTTTTCTAGATTAACTAATGTTGTTTCAAAAGCATCTCCATAAGGTGTAAAATCGTCCATGAAGATTTCCAGGCAGTCATTTAACAAGTCAGAAAAAATTCCCAATATTTCCCTTTTAAAGGTTGCTGGCGCACTACAGAGTCCAAAAGGAAGTACTCTGTATGCGTAGGTTCCCCAAGGACAAGTAAAGGTTATTTTATCCTAGTCTTTCGGGGCAATCTGTATCTGATTGTAACCACTAAATCCATCTAAAAATGAAAAGAATTTCTTTTCGAAGAGGGTATCAAGGACCTGATCTATAAATGGTAAGGGGAAATGGTCCTTCTAAGTGGCCTTATTGAGTTCTCTGTAGTAAACACAGACTCTCCACTTTCCGTTATTTTCAGGAACGATGACAAGCGATGACACCCACTGACTGTCATATATTGGATAAATAAAATTAGCACTCGGGATCTTTTGTATGTCTTCTTTCACTACCTCCTTTAGTGTAGGGTTCATGCGATGTTGTGGTTGTCTGACTAGTTTACAACCATCCTTCAAATAAATACGGTGAGTGCATAGGTTAGGGTGGATCCATTTCATATTTGTATAGTCCCATACAAATGCCTTCTTATATTTCTATAATAGCTATAATACCCATGGGTTTTTCTCAACAGTCAGGTTGGGATTAAAATTCAAAGACTTTCTAGATTCGATCTCAATTGGACTTCTATCAATATTCAGAGCGGTTCACATTTGTCCAAAATCTATATCTTCCACCTCTTCTTCCTCATTTGCATTCTTAATAGAAGCGACAGAAAGTGAGTTACTAATAAAACTGTTAATGACATCATCTTTTGTCTCATTTTTGAAATACTACACTTCCCTAGAGTGAGGAGTGGCAGGGAAAGATCTGACTGAGGCTCAAACTCATCCCACCAAGGGTTGTACACATCCACATTTGGTTTTGGGGGATAAAGATTAAGGTTCTGTGTTTCCTGGCCATCCAAGATCACCACAGTTCCCAACCTGTAGCCTCTAAATGCATCCGCAGTGGCTAGCCAAGGTCTTCCTAAGATCAAAGGATGCCCCCAAAATTGGATTTGGGCTGTAAGATAAGAAAATTAGCCGAATACCTCTAGGAAGCTATTGTAATCACTATATCCTCTAACATCCCCCTGGTTTTAACATGAGACCAATCTGCTAATTCAATTACAGTAGGAGTATGTCTAAGTCCCTATAGCCTGAGGGAAATAAAGAGGTCCTTTGTCATTACATTAATGGCAGCCCCGAGATCGATCAATGTGTTGGCTATGGGCTGATCATTAATGTAGAGAGTGATCGTAGGATTTCCTGGATCATTGTACTTAGGAGAGGTTGAGTAGACATTAATTCAGATAATTTCCCCATCACATGTATGGTGGCAGGGTCTTTAGGCTTCCTCCTAGGTTTCTTGATGCACAAATCTCTCACTGTCTTAGCATAAATAGGTACTTCTTTAAGGGCTTTCAAAAGAGGAATTAATACATGCAAATTTTGCAGTTCCCTAAGAAAATCAAATTCAGGCTATGAAGTCATCCTAGGTTCAGCCAATCTTTGAGGATATGGGGGGTCCTACATTACAATAGTCGAATATTTTGTTACAAGTGTATTAACCTTCCCTGATTTGGCCGTTACAACAGTGACAGTTCTTCATGGGTTGATTGTTATAGATGTAACAACTTCCTCTATATCAGCTATTGGAGGCACAGTAGCCACCTCACAGCCTCTAACATCTCCTCTGGATGGTTCACAGTCCTCCTCTGTAATGATAGGGGAGTGACTTGGGTTAACTACCTTGCCCGATCGCAATTGTATTTCATTAATTCCCATGGGGGTAATAAGGTAGGTCTAGAAGGTAGTCAGAGCCTCTATGCCCTGAGTTGCTTTATTGTTGGGGTTTGGGTTAGGTTGCCCAAGCAGTTGGGGTCACACAGGTGGTGGAGGAGCAGGAGCTTGAAAAGGAGGTAACTGTAGCTGTTGTTGCATGGGTAGTCCAGGTAGAGCTGAATTATGGGCATTTCCTCTCCAATTCTGATTCCAAGGATACTGTTGGGATTGAGAATATTGAATAGGAGGAGATGGAGACCATTGGTTCTAGGGTGAAGGAAACTATGTTGAAGGAGGGGTAGAATATTGCATGGATATTGTCGGGTATTATATGCATTGTTCCATGAATTGAAAGAGAAAAATTCTTGAGACATACTTGGAGGTTGCGGTTGCCATGGACTCATTGGTGCAATGAAATAAGAGGACTGCACCTCCTCGCTTGATTCTCTGAGTATCACCTCTAGTGTAGGAAGCTGCAGACATTGCCCAATCGAATGCTCTAGCTCACAGATATTACACAGGCTGATCTTGTTCAATTCGCATTCCCAAAAAGGATGTTTCTTTCGACAAGTTAGACAGAACACAGCCAGTGGTGTGTTAGCTTCTTCTTGTGTCTTCTTGATCTACGCTGTCATTATTTGGGTAGAGAGGGTACTGAGGATATCGGTCTTGAAATTTTTGAACAAATTCCCGATCTCTACTCTGGTTATTCCTCCGCCTGCAGATTTTTGTATGTGGACAGAGGCATCCCAAATTGTACTCCTCCCTTTGGATGATCCTCAAGAGCATCTTAGGAAAAGCTTTACAATATCAGTGAATGGCTCTTGCGATATATCCCCTTTCCCTAATAGGTTCAGGGTGTCAAGGCAATCATCCCTCATTCCTCTAATAAATATAGCCTTAAAGATTTCCTGGTCTAAATCACTATGTTTAGACCTCTAAAGATTATAGTGGAACCGTTCGACATAATCTTCGAGGCTTTCAGTCTCCATGTGTGTCATTCTAAATATCTCCTGTCTTAAGTCCTTGGTCCTACAATATTCTTGTTACTATGATAAGAACATCTCCTTCATATCATTCCACGTTTGAATAGAAGCGGAGCCCAATCCCATGAACCATCTCAAGGCTGCCCCTTTTAAAGTAGCAGGAAATAGTTTTAATTTCTGAGCATCTATGGTATAATCATAATTTTTACCTAAGACATCAAACTCATATAGAAAGGCGTCTAAATATTCCATAATCATCCCCTGAAAGCTTGGTAAGGATGATATAGCAATATTTTTCATAGGAGCTTCACCTCTGATATTCCTAATTGGGAACTCAAAGGTGGTGATAGTAGCATCTGTTTTAGCATTGTTGTCATTATTTCCCCCCATGCCTAATTCTTTTAACCCTTGTTGTAGAAGACATCCTTCAAATTGTTTTTGTGATGGCCTTGTAGATATGATTAGTGCCTCAGATACCCCTGGGGTTGGTTGTTTCACTGCACTACCTATATCTGGATATTGATAAACCAACGGATGCTTTTCCATATAAAGTGTCCAATGTTCCCCCTCAGTTTCCCCTTTCCCCTCGGTCCTCAAATTCTGGCTACTAGCTTCCCCTTCTTGCTCATGAATTGATTCCTTGGTCTTTGGGTAATGGGTGCTAGCTTTAGAATGATATGGTCCCGAGATGGAGGAATTAGAGGTTTTTGCTTTCGTTATGGGAGTAATAGCTTTTTGCGGCCATATTTTCCTTACATTCCTTTGAGAGCTAGACTGTTATTTTTCTGCCTTAGAGATTAGTTCCTAGATAAATGTCTTCCTTCCAAAATCTTCACCCTTCCTCTCCTTTTTACGACCCATTGTTTGTGTGACTTATTAGAGTTGGGGTGATTTCAATATCTCTACAATTCCTACAAGTGCACACATCGACCCTATGTGTATTAAATCACACCATAAGTGTCTCAGTCTTCGACAGTGGTGAGCCCGCCCAAGTATATTAGAGCGATGCACAAGTTCTTACCTCTTGTCTTACCGCCCAGCAAGTGTGGACTAGGAACACTCTATATCAAACAAACAACTTAGCTGACTATATCGTCAACTGCCATCCTCGGCAATGGTGCCAAAATCTAATGTTGTTTTAATCAATCTTAATTGAGTGAGACTACAACATTTGATTGCCAACCCAGGGTAGGTCTTGCTTTTTCAATGGAGTTCGCACTGTCTGTGCTAATACACTCCAGCCAACAATAAGAAAATGCAGAAAATAGTAAAGGATGTCGCTAATCTAAATTGTTGAATCAAACCATGCATGTAGACATAAAAACACTCTACATAATTAAATCACACTTCGCAACTATCAATGTAAGGGCACGCCACACAAGAACTAATATCTACTCCAGCCAGTTACTACCATTTTGTTGATTAACTCAGTGTAACAACATAATATAAATACAAACAATAGCAAATGTAATCCACAATTTGTACAACAACAACGAGAAACCATAAATCAATTGACTAAACTAGAATTTACACTATCTCTATCACTGCAATCCCTGCCAAAGAGGAGGGTCCTTCCCCCTCAACAGGGCGCAGGAATAACACAAAATTGATTAACAAACCAGTTGAAGAAAAGTAACAACATAACTATGTTGACTGATATTAAAAATAAACTCAGAATTGTAGAATCAGAGTAACAGTGATTTTCTGTATGCCGTATCCTTGTACATGAAAAATCAAGTTCCTTTATAATTATTACATCCCAAAATTAGAAACAGATCAGTCATGAGAATCTCACGATTCTCATGCTGATAAAAAATAAAAGTAGTTACAACCTATTGCTAAATACAAATATACATCAGTTACGATTGCAACTGCTTGGGTCTTGTTGCTTTAAAAATAAAGAATCCCTACTACCGACAACTGTTATGTGGAATAGTACCCACATTCCCCAACTTCAGTGTAACAACATTGAATGAATGGTGATTCGGGATGTTGCGACATCACTGGCGATAACACTTTTGGTGTAACGACGAATTCTTGTATCAGTGCATGGTGTAACAACATCCAATGTGTAAAAACAACCTATAACAACGTCCAATGTGTAACAAAAACCTATAACAGCATCTGGGGTGTAACAACGAATGGTTCTACCCTTTTCTCGAATTAATTTGCACTGCCTGCCTACTTCATAGCTTTGTTCTCACGAGTCGTCACCTGTAAAGAAGAGCTTCCCAAAATACTTCTTCAATACTCTCCCAGTTAGCCACAAAAAGGAATAAAGCCTCGTATTATTCAGTAAAATACAGCAAAGTAACATGACATTAGAATAGGTTAAAAAGGTAAGAAAACAAGGAATTTGATCATGTAAAGTCATAGGCCTCGAGGACAGAAAGGTCAAAACTAGGGAAAGAATGTGTAGAAAATAGGTAAAAAGCCACACCCAGCAGGAAGGTCAAAGGTGGGTCAGAGTTGCGATGTGATAAATCGAAACCACACTTCACAAAAGAGAGGCGGAAAGGTGTTAAAGGATCGACCCTAAAGGTGAGATGCGATGAATCGCAATCATATATTAGCAAAAGGAATTCAGTTATAGTAATTGACCCCCAACATACCTAGGTTTTGATGTGATGGATCACAGATCGCAATCGTACACAAGTCCCACATTATGATTACCGCCGATACTCTGTTGAATTGCAATTAATTGATAAGTTCCGGATACAATGCGACTTTCAATACCAATTTATAATTACATCGGGTCTGCCACATCGCTATCTCAATATCACCCTCTATGTACATAAAAATTAATCCTGCCAGTCCTCGTCGATTAGATTTGTGATAAGACTCAACCGACAGATTATGGCCCGCTGCGTGGCATAATTTTCGCCCCGTTAGCAGGTTCTGGGGCTAATTTGTAGGATCATGTTGGAAATGGAAAAATTTGTGGAGCGAATAGTGGGAAAACTATGAGAAGTCATAAATTCTTCAGTTTTCCAACAAATTGGTTCAAAAAAGAGGCTAGATAGCCATTTTTGAGTATTCTGAATTGAGGGGAGTAGGTTTCAGAAGCATTTGAGCATTGTAAAAACAAATTTTTACACTTTTGAGCATAATAGAGATGCCCAAGCCATTGGAAGTTGAACCAAGGAGACATAGCCCAGGAGGGGTGAACTCCTTTCTCATGTGCTTGTTGTAATGTGTTTTTGATGATGTTTTGTACATGTGTATGCCATTGTTCAGTTTCTGATTTATGTTAAGTTGCTCATAAGATTAATATAAAAATCTTCATTTCACTTGCAAAAATTGATGAATCCTTAAGCATAATGAAAGCATTTTGTTTATAATTTGAGGAAGAGTGTAGCATTGCAAACTAATATTCTAAATCAAATCAATTTTCTATCAAAGCAAAGGGTTTTTCTTTGTGAAAGATGGATTTAATTGTTTACAAGTTTATGTCATTCTTACAAGGTTAAAACTCAAAAGAGATGAAGGAAAGGTAGTTGGAAGCCCTGAAGTTGGGTCAAGGGGAAGAAGAGTAAGGTTGCCACAATCTCCAACACCATTTTAGCCTAAAGTTGCAGTTGAGACTCTAGAGATCATGTCGCATGAAGGAGAACCTACAAACATGATAGAAGATGAGAAGACCTTCAGAAATTATTTCTTTGATATGACAGAGATTGTGAAGGTCCTCTATGAAGAGAGGAATAACATATTGCAAGGATAAAGTTCCAAACCTCCCAAGGAGAAGGCTCCTTAGGAGGAGGTAATGGAAAAGGAGGTAATGGGAATGGAGATAAACCTCCATCCTCTCCACCATATTCCTCATCTTCTTATTCACGAGCATCTTGACACTCTTCCACTAATACAATCCTTACTCATTCTCATCATCATTCTTCAAAAGGAACTAGTAAATCACCTTTTTTAAAACTTGATGTTAAATTTGAGCTATGTATGTATAATGGTGAAGTAAATGCAAAGAAGGTTGATAATTGGATTCATCGGTTGGAGGTCTATTGTAGGATTCAAAACCTTTAGGAGGATGAAATAAAGATTCAGTTAGCTTCCTTGAGAATGGAGGGTGCAACTCTAGTATGGTGGGAATAAAAGACCTAAGAGGAGATAAAAAACATGGTAAGATCTCTATTTCTTGGAATGATTTCATTTCTGCAATCAAACAACAATTCTACCCTCTAGCTTATATGCAGAAAAACATCATGAATTTGCAGAACTTTAGACAGCTAAAAGGTCAAAATGTTAGGTGTAGATTTGCAGTCATAGGACACTTTGCTAAAGTACACAGGGGGTTTACACAGTTACCTTAGGCACACTATATTAATTTTTAATCCCAATAATCTAGATGATGTGTGTGTGAAAGCCACTCATCTTGAAGCAAGAGGGAAAAACACTCCAGAAGAAGGTAGTAAAAAGTTGTTTAAGGGTAAAGAGAGAGAAAAGAGTTTCAAGGGAAAGAAAAATGCATCCATTAAAAAGGAAGGAGAGAAATCAATCTATAAGCATTTTTCTAGAGAGGCTCATGATGAAGCTCACTATTGGAAGCTTCATCCCAAAATGAAAGCAAAGAAATTCAACAACAAAGGAAAAGAAAAGATAGTTATAGTCACTCAAGAAGAGGATTTAGGATCTGAATCGGGTGATGAAAAAAGAATCACAACGATGGGGTTTCAAGAAAACAATAGTTATTCAAACTCACATAATGAAACTCCAAATGAAAAGAGGAGAATAGAATTGTTTCACATAAGGGTGATATCGAAACATAACAAGATTGATACGTTGTTTGATAGTGGCTCTCAAGCTAATCTTATATCTGGAAACATTGTCAAGACTTTAAATATGGAAACTCTTCCACATCATAAATCGTATCCACTTGGATGGGTATGTGAAAATGCACAATTACAGGTTATGAGAAAGTGTACACTGAAATTCGCAATCACTGCAAAATTCATAAATGAAGTGGAGCTTGACGTTGTGTCATTAGATATCTGTGGCATCATTTTGGGCAGCCCGTACCTTTTATGACAGAAAAGCTATCTTCCATTGGCATGAAAATAAATATCATTTATTCAAAAATGGAGTAGAATATACTGTGAGAACTCACAACAAGAAAACAAATCTTTCGCTTGTTAATGCAGGGCAGATGAAAACACTGGTGAATTTGAGCAAGAATTTCATGCTTCTCATGATCAAATCCAAAAATGATGTTGATAATGAAGCTTTTAAAGGTTGTGATTTTAATTTTAAATCTGAAATGGTTGACATAGTTAACCAATATGATGAAATGTTTCAGGAACCAAAGGGATTACCTCCCAAGAGACAAATCCAACACAAAATACAGTTGTAGCAGGATTGTCCTCTTCCTAACATTGGCATGTACATGATGTTAGTGATGGAAAGAGAATAAATTAAGATGCAAATCCAAGAGTTGTTGAATAAAGGGATCATCGAACCATCTCCCTCACCTCGTGGTTCACCTATTGTCTTGGTTCCAAAGAAGGATGGAATGTCGTGCATGTGTGTGGAATTTCACGCATTAAACAAAATTAGAGTAAAGAACCGTTACCCACTACCTTGAATAGATGATTTACTGGATCAATTGAAAGATGCAAAGTATTTTACTAAGCTGGACTTAAGAAGTGGCTACTATCAAATTAGAATAGTCGAATGAGACATTTGGAAGACAACATTCAAAACAAAATAGGGTTTGTTTGAATGGCTAGTTATGTTGTTTGGCTTATGTAATGCTCCTGCTACATTCATGCATGTGATGAATGATGTGTTGAGGCCATTTCTTGATTAATTTTTCATAGTCTATTTAGATGACATCTTAATTTTCAGCAAATCCCATGTTGAACATTTCATGAATGTAAGAAAAGTACTTGATGTCTTGAAAAAAGAATAGTTGTATCTTAAGGTGTCAAAGTGCGAGTTTGGAAAGACTTCTTTAGTTTACTTGGGTCATATTGTTGGAGGAGGTGAGTTAAAAATAGATCCTTCCAAGGTTGATTTCATTATGAATTGGCCAAGGCCCAAGATAGTTATAGAGGTAAGAATTTTTCTTGGAGAATCCCAATATTGGAGGAAATGTATTACTAATTTTTCACTTATAGCAGCTCCTTTGCATGCGTTGACTAGCATGAAAAAGGTTTTTTAGTGGGGACGAAAATAGCAAAAGACCTTTGATGCATTGAAGGAAAATTTAGTATAACTCCCATACTCACACTTCCAGAATTGAGATAGTCATTTGAGATTCAGACAGATTTTAGTGACTACACTATGGGTGCATTCCTCATGCATCATGGTAATCCTATCTATTTTCATTCAAAAACTTTTAATGGTGCAATGACTAAATATCCTACACATGACAAGGAATAGTATGAATTTGTGCAAAGTGTGAAAAATATGGAAACACTACTTGATGGGTTAGGAAACAATAATTCACACTGATCATCAACCATTGTAATACTTGCAATCTCAATCAAAGTTGCACCAATCAAGGCACTTCCGATGGATGGGTTTTCTTCAAAAATTCTACTTGGTAATTAGGTATAAGAAAGGTATCTACAATAAAGTTGTTGATATGCTTTCTAGGCTAATTTCTATTTCAACTACTTTACTCAGGCATAATTCTGTTTTACATGAAATTTATATTGAGAAATATGCATTATATAATGACTTTCAAGATGTTTATGCAAGCTTGAGTCAAGGTAACCAAGTAGAGGAATTGGATTATCGTTTGCATGATAACATATTGCACCATCTTGGCAAGCTTTGTATTCCACATGGAGAAAGAGTCAACATGATAAGTGAGGCACATACTTCTCTTATTGCTGGACATTTTGGTGTAAGTAAGACGGTGGCACATTTACAGAGGTATTGTTATTGGCCTCGTATGCTTGAAAGTGTGTCTCGTTTTATTAAAGTATGTTCATTATGTGCAATCAGTAAGCCTAGTAATAGGAAGTTATGATTGTACACATCACTTCCGGTTCCTTCATGACCACGGGAGAGTGTTTCTATGGATTTTGTAGGAGGCCTTCCATTGTTGAAAAGATGTCATGATTATTTGTATGTAGTTTTGGATAGGTTCAGATAAATGTGTATTTTGATGCCATGTAAAAAGCAAGTTACAACTAAACAAACTGCTCAGTTATTCCTTCAAAAATTTTAGGTGCATTTTGGATTGCCCACATCCATTGTTAGTGATTGAGATTCTCACTTTGTGGGAAATTTTTGGTCAAACTTGTGGGGATTCATGGACACCAAACTGAAAAAGAGTACAACCTTTCATCCACAAACAGATGGTAAAATAGAGGTAGTGAACATAACAGTGATACATCTTTTGCGTGGGTATTGCAGCAAGAATCCTAAGTTGTGGGATGAATAGTTGCACTATATTAAACATGCTTACAACCAAGCCGAGCACTCTTCCACTCAAACTTCTCCATTTGAGGAATGCATGGGATACTTGGCTAAATCTCCTTTGGATTTTATTTTTGGCAAAGATGTTGCTATTTAAGGTCATAACAACATAGATAAAGCAAGAAAGTTCATTCAACAAATACAATTAGTGCACCAAAAGGTTCAAGAACAACTTCAAAAGAAAAGCCAAGGAAAGTACAAAGAAAGGCATGACAAACATCGCCAAGATCACAAGTTCCAAGTTGGTGATGAATTTTTGCTTCACATTAACAAAGAGAGGCTCCAAGGAGAAGGTAAAAAGCTAAAACCAATTAGATATGATTCATTCAGAATTTTGGAAAAGATTGAAAAAATGCCTTCAGGTTGGATTTGCCTTCGTATATGCAAATTTATGTTGTTGTTAGTGTTGATAATTTAAGGTTGATGAGACTCCTTTGATTGATATCAAGGAGAGAATGTTAAAATTCCATCTATTGAAGATTTTTCTCCATAATTCCTTGTTGTGCTTTAGCAAGACACTATACTTGACACAAAAACAAGGACATCAAAAAGGGGAAGTATTGATTATCTTTGAGTGGGGCTCAAAGGTACAATTCCTTAAAAACCCAAATGGATTGAAGTTGGAAAGGTGAGGGAACTATACCCTCACTTGCTGAACAATTGAGAGTGATCCTTTTGGGGATCCAAAAGGTTTCTAGTAGGGAGGAGTGATCAGGTGCTCAAAATTATGCTCAAAAATAAAAGTTTCATAATTTTGTTAAACTTAGCTTTAGATTGAAGATCTCGTCATTCTGATTCCAATGATGTGAATAACACTCAATTCTGAGCTCATATGCAGAAGTTATAGCAATTCAAAGTTCAGGTTTGACTTGCATACATGGCAGGATTGGATGATGTGGCAAGGTCCTTTAGCGAATGAGGAGGTGCCAAGTGGCATGCTGCCATGGCCCCCACATGTCGTATATCACATATCATAGGACGATCGTGTTAAAGAATCGGCCCCAAGCAAGGTCAAGGTTGTGATGTGATGAATTGCAATCGCACTCCGCAATAGGTGTAAAGGTGTTAAAGGATCAACCCCAAAGGTGCGACGCGATGGATCACAATCGCAAATTGGTGAAGAGAAGACAGTTATAGTAATCGACCCCCAACATACCCGAGTTGTGATGCAATGGATTACAAATTGCAATTGCACACAAGTCCCGCATTATGATTATTGTCGATACTCTACCGAATTACGATTAAGCGATAAGTTCTAGATGTGATGTGACTTTAGATACCATTTTATAATTCCTTCGGGTCCACCACTCGCTATCGCAATATCGCCTATCACGTACACAAAACTTAAGCCCGTCGGTCCTTTCTAATTGTGATTTGCGATAAGACTCGGTCGATAGATTATGGCCGCCGCACAACAAAATTTTCACCCAATTAGCAGATTTTGGGGCTAATTTGTAGGATCAAGCCAGAAATGGGGCAATTTGTGGAGCGAATAGTGGGAAAACTAGCAGAATTCATAACTTCTTTAATTTTCCACCAAATTGGTTGAAAAAAGAGGCTAGATAGCCATTTTTGAGTATTCTGAATTGAGTGGAGCAAGTTTCAAAAACATTTGAGCATTATAAGCACATATTTTTACACTTTTGAGCATAGTAGAGAGGCCCAAGCCATTGGCAGCTAGTCCAAGGAGACGTAGCCCAGGAGGGGTGAACTCGTTTATCATGTGCTTGTTGTAATGTGTTTTTGATGATGTTCTGTACATGTTTATGTTGCTGTACAATTTCTAATTTATGTTAAATTGCTCATAAAATTAACATAGAACTCTTCATTTCACTTGCAAAAATTGATGAATCCTTAAGCACAATGAAAGAATTTTGTTTATAATCTGAGGAACATCTTAGCACTACTAACTAATATTCTAAATCAGATCAATGGTTAACCATGATTATCATATTGAGACAATGTTTTTCATAATGCGACATTGGATCATGGTTGAGACAATGATTGATTTTCATATTGAGACAATTTATTATCACAATGCAATGTTGGACCATGGTTGACCACGATTGATTTTATAAAACATGTTTGACCATGATTGATCTGGAGATAAAAAATAGGCTCAAAAATGAAAGTGCTCAAAATCTCCCAAAACTGGCGTCATGTCGTAGTGTTCATCATCCTAATTCCAAAGATGCTTGAATAGCCTCAATCTAATGTCATATGAAGAAGTTAGGCATTTTGAAGTTTTTGACCAATAACTAAAAAGTCAACAATAGGGTTGACTGGGCAATCTGTATAGATGACATTATTAGCTGACTATGCAAGATACGGTCGGTGGTGGACCAATATGGTCTTGACACATGGCATCATCGTATAGGTGCAGGTGGTTTATTTTCATTGGTTCATTGGTTGTGAGGTGGACCAATTATGAGGCGCCAATGAGAGGACACCATGTGGTGCCCTATGGTTGGCCAAAATTTTTATATCGGGCCCAAGGGCCTCGGTGGGGTTCGACACCTAGACCTCTGGCAAACTAACCTTCGACCTTACTCTCATGCCACTAAGTTGGTTCTTAACCATACAGGTCACTGGTTCTATTTCAAGTCAAATGATTTAGCATTTGGGAGGAGGTGTCAAGGCACATGGCCCGAGCCATGGTCACATTTCACACCATATGACCATGATAGAATCAAAGTGGGGCCAGGGCAGTTAGGCCCTATCCTTAGGTATTTTACATCACCCACATGAACACCATTGGAGTGGAGCAACTAAGATATTTGGTGCGAGGGGCAGGGCACTTGGCCTTGGCTCCTGTTCCATTAATGCCCATACAACCTACGATGTGATAGAGGGAGTAGACCGAGTGGCTCCTAGCCCACGGTGGCCCACAGTCCCATGACTATTATGTGACCACAACACTAGGTGAGTGGAGACAAAGTTGACGGGGGCAGGGAGTTGTCCCCGACCCCCGACCACATGGGCACCATGTGACCTATTTTGGTGCTTAAGGGGGTAATGACACAAATTAGTGAAGTGATAAATTTCACCTTTTGTAGTGGGAATCTCACCAATCTTGAGTGAAATTGTTGATTGATAGACTATTTAAAGGGAAAAATCGTCATGCAGTTAGCAGGTTTTACCAATTTAAAGGACAAATAATAGTCGTTGGCTTGGAGAAGCATAACTTGCTCAATGTTTAACATTTTTGAGCTCAATAAGAGCCTAGATAGGGGTTTTTGAGTGTCTTGAACTCAATTTCAACCTCATGTTTCTGACTTGAGCACGTTATGATGGACTTTTTGTAGAATCAAATCTTTAAGTGTTATAGGTAGAGACAATTTTGAAGTAGTATAAAGGCATATGTGTGCATGGAGAGAGCCTATTTAGAGGTTTTCCAGCCTTCCAATTTCATCTACAACAATTGTTACTTTTGTAGAGGATCTCTTTTCATTCTTTTCTCAATGTGTTTAGGAGAAAATCCGTTTTCAACTCTTCATTGTGAAGGAGTTGCATGTTTATGATTTTGATTTCAGGTGGAGTACAAGGACTTATTGGAGAAGAATCCTTTTTATGTTGACATTTTCATGACTTTCTATAGGGAGTCATTTTTTTGAGTGATAATTATTTGTAGGAGAAGCAAGCCACTCTTGTGTCAAAAAGTTGTAATGTACTCATTTGATTTTGAAATCAATATAATGGCCTAGCTATTAGAGAAGGCCCAAAGATGTAGCCTAGGAGGGGTGAATTCTATGAAAAAATGCTCATTTTTTCTCTTCATGTTTATCATCTTGAGTTGCATGCGAATTTGTTTCTCCTTTAAGTTCATGTGAAAAATTAACTCATCATCCTTGAATATGTTGTGAAACTAATTTCACGTTTAAAGACCCATTTTGTTTAACTTGCAAAGTGTTAGAGGATGATCTCTTTCTTAAAGGAGGATATTTTCTCTGATTTCATATCAAGTGGTATTAGAGAAATTTCTAACCATGTTACAAGTATAGGAAAGAAACTTGAGCTTAAAAGACTCCAAGAGTTGAAGGAGATTAATATATCTCCTCAAATGGAGAATGTCGAGCTAAGGATATTGCTTGAAGCTGTAGAGGAGGAGAAGAGGAAAATGCACCTATAGTTGTAGCATGTAGTGGAGGAACAAACTTGTGAGAGTTCCATCCCAGAAGCAGCAAAGAATCCCTCTAAGATGAAATGAATTTGTGGGCATGGTTCGTACACATGATATGGACCATATGTTGAGAATGATGCTTGCGATTTTTGTCAACATTTGAAATATCACCCCTATGTGCCCATTGGTAAAAGTGGTTGGATAGAGTTATCATTCACTTCATCATCAACATATGAAACATAAAAGATGGGTGATAGGCCAAAGGAGGTAATTAGTGTTTCTAGTTCTACTCCTTCAGCTAATGTTGATAACACATCTTTTGTAGCTTTTGAAAAAACATACCAAAGATATTGGTATGAAGCTTTTAACTCGGATGGGTTATGATGGAAGAGGACTCAGTGTCAATGGACAAGGTATTACTAATCCTATCGAGGTGAAGGAATGACCACGATATGAAGGATTGGGTTATGGTCATAAAGAAATAGGAGGGTGCTCTAAAATTGTTGAGGCAAATAAATCATAAAGTGATGATATGTCACACCATGATGGTGGTGATAATGAGAAATTGTATCCAAAGAGAGATGAAAATTCCAAGGGACATGCCAAGTGTAGTTCTAAGGACAAGTATAAGTGTCATGGGAATTCTAGAAATGTTGGTGATTTTGATTATTTATGTGAAATGATTCCTTGCACACTTTGTGATGCATCTCACCATTGTGTGGTTGAGTGTGAGCAACATAAGGATATGGTCAAGAAAATGGATCAAATGCTTAGGACAAGGCATGAGGAACTTCTCTCAGTTATGAAGACTTCCTTGTCAATTGGAAAGTGTAAGCATTTTTATAACCATTGTAGCATGAAGGGGCACCAGATTGAAAAGTGTTGGAAACTCCATACAGAACTTTGTTCAAAGAAGGACAAAGAGGTCATGCGATCCCTTGAAAGCAAAGTGATAGGTGGAAAGGTGGAAACTGATGTAGTTCCTAAAGTAGCCTTTGAAGTAAAGTGGGTGCAGAAAGAGAACCCATAAGCCCAGTTAGGTAAAGAATGGGTAAACTATTTTGTACAGTTTGCTTGCTTTGTAAAATTGTAGTTACTTGTTTTATATTCCCATTTGGGTACTTTGTAAAGCAAAGTCAATTAGAATCACTTATCTGCAACAAGTATGTTTTCTTTCGAATGTTCTGTTATCTTGGCTTGATGATAAGTCAACTTGAATGGGACTTTTGGGATGAGCATTTGTATTTCATCCAATATGTCCACAGTTGTGTTAAGCACTCACCTATACAAGTATTTTGATATGTGAAGCTTGTTTGTGAATTTGGTCTTTGGTAAATATTGTGCAACATATGACCATAGTAATGTGGAAAATGTCAAGCATGTCATTTGTATAAGTGCAGCTTGAGGAAAACAAAGAAAAGTGTAAATAAATGCATGGAAAGCATTGAGTTGCTTCTGATTTCTAGGTGGAAAATCAAGTTTGTCTTCAACAAAAAGAGAATTCAAGGATAATTTTGTTTCAGCCTAAGAAATATGGTTTTGGAGAGAATGTTCAGATTCCATCCATGGTGGAATTTATTCTTGCATGTTTAAGAGAATTGCAACAAGCCAAAATTATTGACAGGAAGATAACAAATTCATGTAGAGGTAAGGTGGAGTACCTTGATTGGAGCTCGAAGGCACCAATTCAAACAAAACAAGAAGGATTGAGATCAGGAGAGTTAATTAGCTTTTTCTTGACTTATATACTCAATGAAGATAGACTTTTGGAGGTCCAAAAGTTGCTAGTGGGGAGGTATGATCCAGAGATCAAAAGTAGGCTAAAAATGAAAGTGCTTGTAATATCCTGAAACCAACATCAAGCCGTAGTGTTCACCTTCCTGGTTACAACAATACTTGAATCACCTCAATCTGACATCATATGAAGAATTTATTGCATTTTGATGTTTTTGACCAAAAACTAAAAAGTCAACAACAAGGTTGACTAGGTTACTAACTAGGCAGTTCGTAAAATTGATGTCATCAACTAACTGTACAGGGTACGGTTGGCAGTGGACCAATCTGGTATTAACATGTCACATCATTGTACAGGTGCAGGTGGTGTATTTTCATTGGTTCATTGGTTGTGATGTGGATCAATTATGAGGTGCTACATGGCCCAATGAGAGGCCACCACATGGTGCCCTATGGTTGGCCAAAATTTTTATATTGGGCCTAGGGGCCTCATTAAGGTTTGACCCCTAGACCTCTAGCAGACCAACCTATGACCTTACCATCACGGCACCATGTTGGTTCTTAACTTTATAGGTCAGCAATTCTATTTTAATTCGAATGATTTGGCTTTAAGGAGGAAGGACGGGGGCACATAGCCCTAGCCCTAGTCACATTACACACCATAGGACCATGAAATAATCAGAGTGGGGGTGGGGCAGTTAGGCCCTAGCCCCAGGTCTTGTGCATCACCCACATGAGCACTGTTGTAGCGGAGCAACAGAGCGATTTGGCAGGAGGGTTAGGGCAATTAGCCCTAGCCCCATGTCTATCAATGCCACTACAACTTATGGTGCGGAGAAGGGAGAATACTGGGTGGCATTTGGCCCACACATGCTCTTGGTCCCATGACCATTATGTGACCATGACCCCAAGCAAGCAGATCCAAATCTGACGGGGGCAAGTAGTTGGCCCCGACCCCCGACCATATGCCACCATATGATGTTATTGTGATGGAACGGTAACTAAGCTAGCAGGGGCGGTAGTTGGCCTTGACCCTAAGCCACATGGGCACCATGCGACCTATTTTTGTGCCATAAGGTGGCAATGGAGGAATTTAATGAAGTGATAAATTGCACCTTTTGTGGCGGGAATCTCGCTAGTCCTGGGTGAAATTTTCACTCAGCAGACTATGTAAAGGGAGAAATCATCATGCAATTAGTAGGTTTTGTCAATTTCCAGGATAGATAGTAGAGGGTGGCTTGGAGAAGCCTAACTTAGTTTTTAGCCTTTTTGAGCTCAATAAGAACCTAGATAAGAGTTTTTGAGTTTCCTTAACTCAATGATAGCGTCAAATTTATGATTTGAGCACGTTATGATGGAGTTTTTATAGAATCCCATCTTTTATTGCTAGAGGCAGAGATAATTTTGAATCAATATGGAGGCATATTTGAGCATGGAGAGAGCCTAGTTAGAGGTTTTCCAACCTTCCGATTTCATCTGCAACAACTGTTACTTCTGTAGAGAATCTCTTTTCGATATTTTCTCAATGTGTTTAGGAGAAAATTCCTTTTCAAGTCTCCATTGTGTAGGAGTTGCATGTTTATGCTTTTGATTTTAGGTGGAGTACAAGGACATATTGTGGAAGAGTCATTTTTATGTTGACATTTTCATGACTTGTTGTAGGGAGTCATTTCTCTGAGTGAGAATTCTTTGTAGGAGAATGTTTATTTGTAGGAGAAACAGGCCACTCTTGTGTCAACAAGTTATAATGTACTCATTTGCTGTTGAGATCAATATAACGGTATAGCTATTGGAGCAGGCCCAGAGACATAACGTAGGAGGGGTGAACTTTGTGATCAAATGCTAGTTTCTTGTCTTCATGCTTATCATCTTGATTTGCATGTGAATTTGTTTGTCTTTTAAGGTCATTTGAAAACTTAACTCATCATCCTTAAAGAGGTTGTGAAACTAATTTCACCTTTAAAGACCCATTTTGTTTAACCTGCAAAGTGTCACAGGACGATCAGTTTTTTATAGGAGGAAATTTCCTCCAATTTCAGATCAATGATTAAATTTACAAAACATGGTTGATCATGGTTGGTCGTGATTTATATTATAAACCCAAGGGAATAATAAACCTTAGGGATTAATACTAAAAACCCAAGGGACTATAAGCCTAAGCGAATAATATTAAGCCCTAGGAATATGAACCCTTAGATTAATAAACCCAAGGGATTGATATTATGAACCCAGGGGATAAAAATTATAAACCCAAGATATATCAACCCTAAAATAAACATGACCGACCATGATTGATTTCCATATTGAGACAATCCTTGTCACAATGTGATATTGGACCATGGTTGACCATGATTAATTTTCATATCAAGACAATCATTGCCACAACATGACGTTGGACCATGGTTTACCATGGTTGATTTTCATATCGATATAATCTTTGTCACAATGCAACGTTTGACCATGGTTGATTTTATAAAACATGGTTAACCATGATTGTCCTTGGTTGACCATCATAGTTGAACATGATGAAGGATATTTTAATCAAGGTTGATCATGGTTGATGAAATTCAACCATTGTTAATCATGGTTTACTGTCGTTGACCATGGCTCATCATGGTTACTGTGGTTGATTTTCATATCGAGACAATATTTGTCACAATACGACGTTCGACCATGGTTGACCATGATTGACCATGACTGGCCATGTTTTATTTTATAAAACATGGTTGACCATGATTGTCCATGGTTGACCATCATAGTTGATCATGATAAAATAGATTTTAATTATGGTTCATCATGTTTGATGAAATGCAAACATGGTAAATAATGGTTGAACATGGTTGACCATGGTTGACCAAGAATACATTGACCATGTTCGACCATATTCAAGCATGATTAACCATCGTTGATCATGGGACCATGATTGACCATGGTTGACCATGTTTGATTTTATAAAACATGATTGACCATGACTCACCATGGTTGACCATCATAGTTGAACATGATGAAAGAGATTTTAATTAAGGTTGATCATGGTTGATGAAATTCAACGATGGTTAATCATGGTTGACCATCGTTGACCATGGTTGATCAAGATTGGCTATGGTTGATTTTCGTATCAAGACAATCTTTGTCACAATGTGATGTTCGACCATGGTTGGCCAGCATAGCTAATCATGATGAAAGAGATTTTAATTATGCTTCATCATGGTTGATGAAATTCAACCGTGGTAAATCATGGCTACCCATGGTTGACCATTGTTGACTGTGGTTTACAATAAAGACATTGACCATGGTCAACCATATTCAAGCAAGATTAAGCATTGTTGATCATGGTTCACCGTAGAGACATTGATTAACCATCATTGATCATAGTTCACTGTAGAGACATTGATTAACCATTATGACCACGATTAATGATGGCAGAGCATGCTTGACCATGGAAGATCATTATTGTACATGGTTGATCATGGTACATGATGGTTGACATTGATTGACCATAGTTAAACATGGTTGGCATGTTTGATTGATTAAATGTCATTTATTTAGCTGTAGTCTAACGATTATGCTTTTTTTCCCTTAAAGTTATGGAAATTACAACCATATTTTGAAAAAATTCCGGCTGAGATTTTTGTAAATCCAAGTAAAAGCTGTCAAAATTCATAATTTTTGTTGCCCTAGAAGTTTTTGATGGTGTTGAATCCATTTCCACCATCAAAAAAATGATTTAAACACTGCATCTACAAGATTTTTTTATTTTTTTTTCCCAAATTCCGACCACTTATAGCCGTCAAGACAATTTCTCCACCTCCGTAGACGACTCCATTTATTTATAATAATTAATATTAGTACTAATAACAATGTTAATATTTTAATTAATATTAATATAGTAATATAAACATAGTTAAATTAATGTCCAATGTTATTTAATATTTTCAATGTTAAAATATTAATAAAAAAATATTATTAATAATTTTTTAAAAATATTAATATTTAATAATATTATTGTTTATTAATATTTAATAATGTTATTATTTAATAATACTCACTAATATTTATTTTATTAATTAACAATATTTATAATAATAACATATAATTAATAAATATTTATTTAAAACATTATTAATAAATATAGGGCTGGCTATGCATGGTAGATGTGTTGAGAGTATTGAACTTTTACCTTTTCAAAATATAGTTGTAGTCAAAAATCAATCACTTACAATACCAAAGTTATTTTTCAAACAATTCTATATTGAGATTTATACTATTGAGGCAATATATATTGTTCTCACTAAAATTTTCAACAAAATATATAGACTCCGTTATCCATTGAAAAAGTTCAACTCACATTCCCATAAGAACTTAATCTAGATTATGATATCATGATTATTAATTTTAACAAATTTCTAGAGATTTTTCTTAACAAAAGTATTATCGTAAATTCTATAAACAAATTTCATAAATTAAACTATAAAAGTAATGACAAACCAGCAAATGTAAACTGCAACTAAAAATTGTACAATCAAAACATGTAGAAAATCTCAACTTTACTTATATTAATATAAGATTGATTTACAAATCTTCCACTTCCCAATGGAAAAGTGAAGGTGTCCCCTTTGGGATTGCAAAATCCCATTTTCCAGTGTCACTTCATTCTTAAATAGTTGGTTTGCTTCATAGTTTATGTCCTTTTAAATATTTGAGAAAGAAATGCGAGAGAAGGACAATTTCAATGACAAAATGGCATGGAAAAGGGTTTCAATGCGAATTTTCACAAACTGAATTCGTAGGGTTGGGCTCGACATATCCAACCAATTGCAGAGGCTTATTTTCATCATCCTGCCTTCAATATAAAATTGACACGTGGAATTAAAAATATGACAAAACATTCCATGTAGGTTATAATCATTATTTTGCTCATCGTCGTCACCATCACTCTCTGCGCAGCTTTTATTAGTGCATCTCTCACAGACAAAGACGATCATATCGGGCTTCGCAAGCACACCACATAGTTAGATATAGGAAAATATAGCACAACAAGCTTTGACACTGTCGCACCACGAGAAAATATACACTTTGAACTTTGGCATTGTAATCCCAATAGAGACTCTCTTCTTCCTACTCACAATACAATCTCATAGATAATTCACATAGCTCACATTCCTTCATTGATTTAGCCATTTTAATATCCGTGGGAGACCTCCAAATTATCTAAGACAAACAAACCTTAGATTTCTTCTCTAACCAAATTCAAAACAAAATGGAGTTCACAAAATAAGATTCATATTGCGTCACTCATTGTCTTCCTCTACTTGGTGTTTCCCATTAGGATTGGACTGAACCTAAAGCTCAGACTGATGAGGAAAGAAAATATTAGTAATTAATAGTTCCATTAACCTTTACATGTCATTTTGAAATGAGTCATATAGAGATCAACATTTGAGGCTTCAAGGATGCTCTTACCAATTATGAGCATGTGGCTTGTGGTTTAGATTGTGAGTACAAATCCTTGATCAAGGGTCATGTGTTGACATGGCGTACAATCCTACTACCCAAAACTGAAATAGGGAATAGGATCACAAATGGTATGTGTTTTTTAAATGCTTAAAACCAAATGCCCCGATGTGGTACTAACTGAATAATACAAACTTTCTTAAAAATTAATAGAAAACTTTAAGCTAAACCATTTCCTTGTTCCTTAACATTAAAAAATTAACACAAGTGGGAGGATATACATTATTAATTTTTACTTGGGGCAAGGGAAACCTCTTAGAAACATTCAAGATGTAAAATATTTTTTTCTAGCAAAGGTAATCCATGGATGCTGAAATATATGGAGTTAACATTGGCAAAAATTTCATGGAAGAGAAGAGATAAGAGGTTTTTCCATGTAGTTGCTTGTTATATAAGATTTGTGTGGAAAAATGGATTTTGGATTGTAAGAATATGACTTACCCTTTTTGCAAAATATGCCTTCTTTTTCCTGTAGAGGATGAGTTGAGGAGATCAAGGGAACTACTACTACTACTTTAATCCTAGCACCAAGAAGTAGGGTGCTTAATGTAGTTGTAAATATTACTCTTAGCTTTAACATTTTATGGTTGTTTGGCATTCATGTACATTACAGTAGGGAAAATGAGTTTTCTATGTATGAAGTAAGCCAATTCAGTATCTAGATGGACGGTAACCCACAACAAACCTTTCTTTGGGTTTGCTCTAGGATGTAAAATTTCCCGTGCATCTATGGACAATACTGTAAATCAAGATGTGGTAATGCCAATACAAGAGTTGGTCAATTTTTGGACTTTGAGAATATACACCCGTTGTCATGTATCATGTCTGTATCTTTAAATTTTCTCTGGTTTCTTGTGGTTTTTGTTCTTCATGAGGTGCTTATGTCATTTGAATTTACCTTTCATGGGATTTATAACTTTAAAACTGATCTTACCCAAACCACATTTCGGGGTCATAATATAACACAAACCTTTCTAAATGCACAATTGTCTCATTTTAAATTAGTTGAAGAAATAAATGAAGAAAGGTATTCCAATCTTTAACATTAAACTTGAAAGAGAAGCTGTTGTAATATGTTAGCTCTTTTTAAATGGATAGTTGTTTTTATTTTAAATTAGGCTAAAGAAAAGAAATGAAAATATATTGGTTTCAATCTTCAACTCTATAATATTTTACCTCTTTTCAAATGCACATTTTCCTCTTCTATTAATCAAATAACTAAGAAAGTTAATTCCAATATTGGACTTCGAACTAGGGTAGCCAAGGCATATTCTATAACCATTTTCTCCTTAAACTTGAATTACCAGGATTATTTTGTAGTCCTTTAACTCCTTTTGGATGCATAATTGTCTTTTTATTTTAAATAGCTTAAACAAAATATATGAATTTGATTAAAATATTTAACTATAAACTCTCAAGCAGCTAAGACATACTCTAGTATTTTACCTCTTTCTAGATGCAAAAATATCTTTTAAAATAAAAAGAATAATGTAGTGGATTCCAATCTTTGATTTTAAATTTAAACCTCAATAGCTAAGACGTGACCTATAATATTTGTATCACTTTACATAGTCTTTGCAACACATCAAGTGGGCATGTTAAAGAACATGGTGAGAACCCCATATCCAACCTGAAGGGATATCTCCATCTAGAAGGAATTTTTCAACATGAAATGATTTGCAACAAATCTTGTACCTCACATTCATTAATAGTGATGCAAAACTTGCATCCAGTTTCTGATTAATAATCATGGATTATGATTCCCATAAACATCATACTTAGCCAACAATCTAGAGGCTCTATTAGATGGTCATATTTATTATGTCTTCAAAGTATAAGAGTGATGAATAGCCTAGTAGCACTAGGCTTATGCTAGGCTTATGCTAGATCATCATTTTTTATGTGTGTACATATTATAAGAGTCATGAATAGTCTAGTAGCTCTAGCACCTACTAGATGATCATAATTTTTGTGAGTACATTTTATAAGAGTCATGTTTATAGGTGTCTAATAAGCATGGAGTTACATTTCAGATGTGAGCTTGACTAATCAGAAATGAAAATTTAGTCTTCTTAGTTGTGCTACAGTACATTGAAACTGAATAAGCAAAGCCAATAATTGAAATATAATTGAACGTCAATTAAAAAAAAATTCTTCAAGGAAACAGGATGCCATATTGTTGACTCATTCTACATGTTTTAATTGTTCAATTTAGTTATTACATCAGAGATATATCAGACCAAACCTTAATTCCAGTCACAATTATTTTCTTTCTCTCTTCACTTCTCAGCAAATGAATGAGTGTTAGGATGAATTGTCAAGAAGTGCTCAGTCTTTGCTTGCAAGAAAATAAAGTCGTGTTTAGTAGAGAAATTTGTCACCACCATTGTTTAAATTTGAATTGTACTTGAATGATATAGCCTCAAAACTCAAATAATAATGGCAAGCATCTTACTTCACCCTTTTCATCAGTAACCTCTCTAATCACATTCATGATGTGACTACACTAAATACTAGCACAAACACATTAGTAAATGGGGCTGATATGCATCAAATGCGTATAATTATGATGATTATTATTAATTAATATTACTACTATTATGAATTATTATTATTAATTAATTAATTTAATAACATTATTAATTAATAAATATTAATAATAATTAATTCATTAATATTTTTAATAACAAATATAGTTAATTAATTTAAACCAATGGATTGACCATGGTTGGCTATGATTGACCATGATTGATATTATAAACCCAAGGGAACATTAAACCAAAGGGATTGATATTATAAACCCAAGGTATCAATACTAAAACCCCAAGGGATTATGAACCCAAGGGAATAATATTAAACTCAACAGACTAATGTTATAAACCCTAAGAAAAATATTATAAATAGTAAAATAAACATGGTTGGCCATGGTTGATCATGGTTGATTTTCATATTGAGATAATCCTTGTCACAATGTAATGTTGGACTATGGTTGATTTTCATATCAACACAAACTTCGTGATAATACAACGTTCGACCATGACTAACCATGGATGACAATGTTTGGCTTTATAAAACAAGGTTGACCATGGTTGACCAATGTAGATAAACACAACGGACTAATATTATAAACCTAAGGTAGATAAACACAAGGGACTAATATTATAAACCCAAGGTAGATAAAACCTAAGATAAATATTATAAACACTAAAATAAAAATAATTGACCATTGTTAATATTCATATTCAAACAATCCTTGTTGTAATGTGATGTACGACCATGGTTGACCATGCTTGATTTTAAAATCAATAGAATCTTTGTCACAATGCGACATTGGACCATGGTTGATTCTCAAATTGAGACAATAATATTAATGCCTAGGAAAACGAACCTTTAGATTAATAAATCCAAGGGATAAAAATTATAAACCCAAGGTATATAAACCCTAAGGTAAATATTATAAACCTAAAATAAACATGGTTGATCAAGGTTGATTTCCTTATTGAGACAATTCTTTTCATAATGTGACATTGGACGATGGTTGACCATGACTTATTTTCATATCGAGACAACCTTTGTCACAATGCGACATTGTACCATTGTTGACCATAGTTGATTTTCATATTGACACAGTCATTGTCACAATGCAACATTCGACCATTGTTGACCATAGTTGACCATGGCTGGCTATGATTGACCATGGTTGGCCATGATTGATATTATAAACCCAAGGGATTGATATTATAAACCTAAGGGAGTTATAAACCCAAGGGATTATTACTAAAACCCCAAGGGATTATGAACCCAAGGGAATAATATTAAACTCAAGGGACTAATATTATAAACCCAAGGTATATAAAAACCCTAAGATGAATTTTATAAAAACTAAAATAATCATGGTTAACCATGGTTGATTTTCATATTGAGACAATCCTTGTCATAACACAGCGTTGGACCATGGTTGAATATGCTTAATTATGGTTTCTTTTCATATCAACACAATCTTTGTGACAATGCGACATTCGACCATTGTTGACCATGATTGACCATGGATCACCATGTTTGATTTCATAAAACATCATTGATCATAGTTGACCAAGGTTGAACATGGTTGAGCATGGTTGATGACGATTATCATATTGAGACAATCTTTATCATAATGCGACATTGGACCATGGATGAAACAATGATTGATTTTCATAATGAGACAATCTTTGTCACAATGCGACATTGGACATGGTTGACCATGTTTGCTTTTATAAAACATGGTTAACCATGGTGGACCATGGTTGAATAATATTAAACCCAAGGGACTAATATTATCAACCCAAGGTAGATAATCCCTAAGATAAATATTATAAACACTTAAATAAACATCGTTGACGATGGTTGATTTTCATATTCAGACAATACTTGTCACAATGTCATGTTAGAACATGTTTGACCATGATTTCTTTTCAAGTCGACAAAATATTTGTCACAACGCGACATTGGACCATGTTTGACCATGGTTGATTCTCATATTAAGACAATAATATTAAATCCTTAGATTGATAAACCCAAGGGATTGATATAATAAAATGAAGGGATAATGAACCTTTAGATTAATAAACCCAAGGGATAATGAACCCTTACATTAATAAACCTAAGGGATTGATATTATAAACTGAAGGGAATAATAAAACAAATGGATAAAATTTATAAACCCAAGGTATATAAACCCAAAAGGTAAATATTATAAACCCTAAAATCAACATGGGTGACCATGGTTGATTTCCATATTGAGACAATCCTTGTCACAATGCAACGTTGGACCATGGTTAACCATGCTTGACCATCGTTTATTTTCATATTGAGATAATATTTGTCACAATGCAACATTGGAGCATGGTCGATTTATATATTGAGAGAATCATTTTCACAATGTCACATTTGACCATGGTTGATGATAGCTAGATATTATTAACCATGGTTGACCCTGATTGATACTATAAACCCAAAGCAATAATAAACCCCCAAGGGATTAATATTATAAACCCAAGCGATTAATACTAAAATCCCAAGGGATTATGAACCCAAGTGACTAATATTATAAACCCAAGATATATAAACCACAAGATAAATATTATAAACACTAAAATAAACATGGTTAATTGTGGTTGACAATGGTTGTTTTTCATATTGAGACAATTCTTGTCATAATGCAACGTTGGACCCTGGTTGACCATCATTAACCATGGTTGTTTTCATATCAACATAATCTTTGTGACAATGTGAAGTTTGACCATGGTTGACCATGATTGACCATGTTTGATTTTATAAAACATGGTTGATCATGGTTGACCAAGGTTGACCATGATTGACCATGGTTGAGCATGGTTGACAATGATTATCATATTGAGACAATATTTGTCATAATGCAAAGTTAGACCATGGTTGATAAAATGATTGATTTTCATATAGAGACAATCTTTGTCACAATGCGACATTGGACCAATAGTTGGCCACAATTTATTTTATAAAACATGGTTAACCATGGTTGAATAATATTATACCTAAGGGACAAATATTATAAACCTAAGGTATATAAACCCTAAGATATATTATAAACACTTGAAATAGACATCGTTGACCATGGTTGATTTTCATTTTGAGACAATCCTTTTCATAGTGTGATGTTGGATCATGGTTGACCATGGTTAACCATGATTGATTTTCAAATCAACAAAATATTTGTCACAATGCCACATTGGACCATGCTTTACCATGGTTGATTCTCATATTGAGACAATATTTGTCACAATGTGATGTTGGACCATGGTTGACCATGATTGAATTTACAAATCATGGTTGGCCATGATTGATATTATAAACCCTAGGGATTAATAATAAAAACCCAAGGGATTATAAAAATAAGGGAATTATAATAAACCCTAGGAGTATTAACCCTTAGATTAATAAACCCAATGGATCTATATTATAAACCCAAGGGAATAATATACCCAAGGGATAAAAATTATAAACCTAAGGTATATAAACCCTAAGATAAATATTATAAACCCTGAAATAAACATGGTTGACCATGATTAGTTTCTGTATTGAGACAATCCTCGTCACAATGCAACGTTGGACCATGGTTGACCATGATTAATTTTCATATCGAGTCAATGTTTGTCACAATCTGACATTGGACCATGGTCGAGCAGGGTTGATTTTCATATTGAGACAATTGTTGTCATAATGTGAAAATTGACCATGGTTGGCTATGGTTGACCGTGATTGATATTATAAACCCAAGGGAATAATAAACCCAAGGGATTGATATTATAAATCCAAGGGAATAGTAAACCCAAGGGAATAATACTAAAACCACAAGGGATTATGAACCTAAGGGAATAATATTAAACCCAATGGACTAATATTATAAACCCAAGGTACATAAACCCTAAGATAAATATTATAAACACTAAAATAAGCATGGTTGACCATGGTTGGCCATGGTTAATTTTCATATTCAGACAATCCTTGTCACAATGTGATGCTGGACCATGGTTGACCATGCTTTATCATGGTTGATTTTCATATCAAGATAACATTTGTCATAATTCGACGTTTGACCATGGTTTAACATGGTTGACCAAGGTTGACCACAACTGATCATGGTTGACCATGATGATCATATTGAGACAATGTTTCTCATAATGCGACATTGGATCATGGCTAAGACAATGATTGATTTTCATATTGAGACAATTGTTATCACAATGCAACATTGGACCATGGTTGACCATGACTAACCATGTTGGACCACAATTGATTTTATAAAATATGGTTGACCATGATTGATCTAGAGATTAAAAAATAGGCTCAAAAACGAAAGTCCTCAAAATCTGCCAAAATTGGTGTCAATTCATAGTGTTCATCGTCCTAATTCCAAAGATGCTTGAATAGCCTCAATCTAACGTCGTATGAAGAAGTTATGGCATTTTGAATTTTTTGACCAACAACTAAAAAGTCAACAGCTGGGTTGACAGGGCTGCTGACTGGGAAGTCTGTATTGCTGACATCATCAATTAACTATGTAGGGTAGGTTAATGGTGGACCAATCTTGTATTTACATGTGGCATCATCGTACATGTGTTGGTGGTGTATTTTCATTGGTTCATTAGTTGTGAGGTGGACCAATTATGAGGCACCACGTGGCCCAATGAGAGGGCACCACATGGTTGGCCAAATTTTTTATATCGTGCCTAAGGGCCTCGATGGGGTTTGACGCATATACCTCTAGCAGACCAACCTCTGACCTTACTATCACGCCACTGCATTGGTTCTTAATCATATAGGTCACCGGTTCTATTTCAAGTCGAATGATTTGGCATTTGGGAGGAGGCGCTAGGACACATGGCCCCAACCCTATTCACATTACACACCATATGACCACACCAGAATTAGAGTGGGGTTGGGGCAATTAGGCCCTATCCTTAGGTCTTTTGCATCACCCACGTGACCGTCATTGGAGCAGAGCAGCAGAGAGCTTTGGTGGGAGGGGCAAGGCACTTGGCCTTGGCCTCAGTGTCATCGATGCCCATACAACCTACGATGTGACAGAGGGAGTGGACCTGCCATGGTCCTATGACCATTACATGACCACGAACCTAGGTGAGTGGAGCCAAAGTTGGCGAGGGCAAGAAATTGTCCCTAACCCCAGCCACATGGGCACCATGTGACCTATTTTGGCGCTTAAGGAGGTAATAGCACAGTTTAGTGAAGTGATAAATTACATGTTTTGCAGTGGGAATCTCACTGGTCCAAAGTGAAATTGTTGCTAAGTAGACTATGTAAAGGGAAAAATCATCGTGAAGTTTGTAGGTTTCACCAATTTGCAGGAGAAATAACAGAGCTTGGCTTGGAGAAGCATAACTTGCTCATTTTTTAAACATTTTTTAGGTTAAGAAGAGCCCATATAGGGGTTTCCCAGTGTCTTGAACTCAATTCTAGCCTCATATTTATGACTTGAGCACGTTATGATGGATTTTTTGCAGAATTAAGTCTTTTAGTGCTATAGGTAGAGACAATTTGAAGCAGTATAGAGACATATTTGAGCATGGAGAGAGCCTATTTAGAAGTTTTCTAGCCTTCCAATTTCATCTGCAACAATTTTTACTTTTGTAGAGCATCTCTTCTTATACTTTTCTCAATGTGTTTAGGAGAAAATCCCTTTCCAACTCTTTATTGTGAAGGAGTTGCATGTTTATGCTTTTGATTTTAGGTGGAGTACAAGGACCTATTATGGAAGACACCTTTTAATGTTGAAATTTTCATGACTTGCTATAGGGAGTCATTTTTCTGAGTGATAATTCTTTGTAGGAGAAACAAGCCACTCTTGTGTCAAAAAGTTGCAATGTACTCATTTGCTTTTGAAATCAATATAGTGGTCTAGCTATTAGAGAAAGCCCAAAGACGTAGCCTAGGAGGGGTGAATTCCATGATCAAATGATGGTTTTTTCTCTTCATGTTTATCATCTTGAATTTCATGTGAATTTGTTTCTCTTTTAGTTTCATGTGAAAACTTAACTCATCATCCTTGAAGATGTTGTGAAACTAATTTCACGTTTAAAGATCCATTTTGTTTAACTTGCAAAGTGTCAGAGGATGATCTATTTTTTATAGGAGGATCTTTCCTCCAATTTCATATCAAGTGGTATTAGATCAGGTTCTAACCAAGTTACAAGTATGGGAAAGAAACTAAAGCTTAAAGACTCCAAGAGTTGGAAGAGATTAATCTATCTCTTCGAATGGAGAATATTGAGCTAAGTATATTGCTTGAAGTTGTAGAGGAGGAGAAAAGGAAAATGCACCTATAGTTGTAGCATGTAGTGTAGGAACAAAATGGTGAGAGTTCCATCTCATAAGCAGCAAAGAATCCCTCCAAGATGAAACCAATTTGAGGGCATGGTTCGTACACATGATATGGACCCTATGTTGAGAATGATGCTTGCAATTTTTGTCAACATTTGAAGGATCCCCCCTATGTTCCTATTGGTAAAAGTGGTTGGATAGAGAAATGTTGACAGTGCTGGACCGGCCAACATTCAGGGGATCACCCCGGTATGAAGTCCCAACTAGATCTCACACATTTGGTGCTGGAGTCCCATCCAGTATGATGTCCAGGTTGTCTTTGTCTTAACTATTTGCCTCAACTCTTGCTCATCAGCACATGAGAGTGGTCTGCTTTGCCCTCGAGAAGTGAGGTTCATGTGCCTCGTGATTGCTAATATTACTTGTATCAATGCTTCTTTAATTATAGAGGGAGAGGGTGAGAGTGAGTCCCAAGTTGGTTAGGAGGAAGACCTAAATCTCCTAGGAACACACAACACAACAGGACGTGCATAGCTTCTGGATGAGTAATCCACACAGATGCGATAGTCACAACACACAAGGGAATATAACACATACAAAATTTAGCGGATGAGTCCACACAAGTGAAACAATTGTTACAACAAGTTTTACGTGAAAGGTTTTGTTGATGTTCAGGGAGGTAGCCACCACGGGCGAGAAAACATTTTCATCATATAGAACACATTTTCATTAATAGATTATGTATTAAAACAAGTGAAATAATTTCAAGTGTTCAACACAGGTTAAAGCAACATGCATTACAAGTGTTCAAGATTAGTCTTACAATAGTTACAATACATGTGTGAAAATGTGATGGCCTATTAGCAGGCTTCTGAATTAAGTGAAAGTTCCAAGACACATCGTTACACCATACATCACTAACCCCATGCGCGAGGCGTTGGAGCCACAACTTACTCCTCAAAGAAAAGATTACAAACCCTCTTGGCTATGTGGGAGGAGCCAATGTGAAAAGTATTTTCATGTACAAATGAGGGGGTATTTATAGCCAAGGGTGAAAGTGACCCTTGTGGTTGTTTGACTTCCATGACTTTTTGTACAAAAAATGGGTCTCTTGGACTTCCATGTTACATTACATTGTTGGACAACATGGCCCATAGTAGAGATGTGGGCGACATGACTTGACATGACAGTGCTAGTACATTCGTGCTACTATTGGAGTGCATGTCGAGCTGCAGTGCTACTAGGTGATGGATGTCATCATGTTGTGTCATAGCTTCACCTCCGCATGGCAAAGTGCATGGAGTCTTCGATGGTAGTTGGTTTTCTTGATGTTGCTTTGACACATTGCTCCTTCCTTATATGTTGGAAGGCTTCACATGCTCATCTGTTCATGAAAGGTGGATGTTTGTCCGTTTGTCCGTCCATGATCACATCTTTCATGTTCGCTTGCCTGTTCGTCTGTGTACACATCTTTGTATGATCATCCACTCATGAGCACGTCTCTTCGCATGAATCGTTTGTTCATCCATTGGTCAACTTTTCCTTCTACATGTGCTCCCTTCGTTCAACCCATTTTATGTCACCCCATGTTTGTTGGTGTACTTGTACCTGCAGTCACCCATGATGAGATGACATCAAATCCAAAAACCTCCTAGTCTACCATGACACATGATCATTTAGGATCCAGGGGATTGGGAGAGGCAGCAAGGTTGCGAGGCAGGATGATGGCTCCAGGCACTGCTGATGAAAATTTCACAAGAGTCACTAGGTGATGGAGATGAGTAGACCAAGTCAACAGTGACTGTTCATGAGGTTTTGCTTTTCTAGAAGGAAAAACTACGCAAATTTTGGGAGGGACAATGTGGGCTACAGGAAGGCAAGGCAGACAGAATCTGTGCATTTTCCAGAACGAGCGGGCAGAAGGGGCTTGATAGCAAAATTTGTACAATTTATTGGAGGAACAGGCTGGGCTATGGGAAGGCAAGGTAGACATAATATGTACATTATCCAAAACGAGCATGCAGCAGGGTCTTGACAACAGAATTTGCGCAATTTCTTAGAGGAACAGGCCAGGATGTAGGGATGATTGATAGACAGGATTTGCGTAGTTTCTTGGAGGACCTGGATGGGAGCCTAGCAGCCAAAACTGTGTAATTCTTGGAGGGAACTGGCAGCTGGCTGCTAGGACACTAGTAGCAAAAACTACACAATTCCCAAGGGGAACAAGCAATTAGCTGCTTGGAGCTTGGCAGCGGAAACTACACAATTCCTGGAGGGAACTGTCAATCTACTGTTGGTGAGAGGAATTACACTGATGCTAGAAGGTCGACCTATTGATAATCTGCACAATTTCTAAACTGAGCGAACTACTGGATAGCAGAGGGTCTGCTCATGAAAACTACACAATTTTTTAGATGAGCAGCCGGTCGACTATAGGAAGGATTGACTGGGAAAACTACGCAATTTTCTAAGGGAGACAAGGACATGTACTGGCTATCTATCTGACTTATCTGCACAATTTCTTGAGTTAGCAAAGTGGGCAAGGTCAGTAGCCTTAGCGTAATTTTTGAGGGGAGTTAATCCCGGGGTGGCTGTTAGGTCTGACTCTTCGAGTGGCCAACATGAAGGTTGATTAAATTGC
Source organism: Pinus tabuliformis (assembly GCA_031772625.1). Lineage (NCBI taxonomy): Eukaryota > Viridiplantae > Streptophyta > Pinopsida > Pinales > Pinaceae > Pinus > Pinus tabuliformis. Next base: position 1,186,926,971 of record CM062820.1, on the reverse strand, counting down.
TTGTGGGCAGCTCAGCCTGAAAAGACTTGCTTGGTACTTCTGTGCTTTTCTGGGTAACAGTCGATCGAGTCGATGGTGGGGTGATGGTCTGACTGTCAAAGGGGATTCCAGCCGTCAAAACTTCAGAAAAATGACTAAGTGTGTGACGAGTGAAAGATGAAAATGTGATCTTACAAACACACACCCACATGACTTGACGACGAGATTACTCAAACCATCTAGACACACGTGTTCAACATGACTGACCGACGGTGCAAGAGACAAGTGCGACACTCGTGATTGATCGTTGATCAACCATGATGACGCTTGTGTGACAGTGAATGTGACTCCGTGTGTGAGTGTGACAAATTCTTTCATAGCGAACATAGCATGTACACATGAAGTGAAGACCTTGAGCATAACCAAAACATGGTCCAAGCAAGACATTGACATCAACATGCAAAAGCTTGGTTGGAATGAACAAGCAAGGGGGGTGCGAAGGTTCACACCAACTCATAGAGTGAACCCGAGTGTATGCAACTATTAAGTGAAACTCTTAAGGAAGGCTCTGAATTTGGGTGCAGTCCAAAACTTTGGAGGGTGGTTGTAGCTGCTACAACACTTGGCAACACACTGGTAGAACTCTTGCTTCTCTGTTTTGGTTCAGTGATAGCATGGGACCTTGGTCTTTTGGGGATTATTGAATCGCTGTGTGGGTTACATCGGCTTCCCCAATTACCCCATGGAAATACAAGGTTCACCTTTTTCCAACTCAGTCAAACACAATCAAAAGTTCAACTTGATCATAAAGTTTCAAATCCAATAAGGGTAGTTTAGCTCGTGAGTTGAATATTTTCAGAGTATAAGTTTTCATCTCTAGTGTTGCTCCACTGCCAGCAGGCTTGGACAGTACCCCAATGGAATCACGAAAGAACACACACATTTCTCCACTTTCGACGAGCCTTATCAGTACCCTGGTGGAGTTGCATGCTTCACCTCTTTTCGTAGGAATCCTTTCTCTTCCTTTGCCTTTGTATATTTCAATAGGACTATGCATAGGCACTTATTTATTTTTGGGGTGAAATAGGGATCCCTAGTTATTGAGATAAGAAGAGGTTGTTCCTTCAGAGAAGCATGTAATACCTCTAACATAGGTTTGATTGTTTAGATTTTCCCCTTCTCCATTTCTACTAATTGGATGAGCTTGAACACACAGAGAAGAAGGCTGAGTACATGCATGGGGCTTCCCAGTGTTGACACAGGTTCATGGTTGGACCAAAAATTCCCTTATAGATGGTTTGTATTTTCCATCAAGGCTTCATCGACCGAAGGTTATAACGAAGCATAGAGAAGATGGACACAAGACTTGCAAGTGATGTAGTGTCACAAGTCTCTTTCAAATTTCAGCCACATAGTCTATTCAAAAGCAAGAACGTAGTAGTTGGCAATAATTATTTTCAGAAACAAAAATAGTAATATACAAAGAAAACAAAAAAAACCTAAACAAAAATAGTAAACAAAACAAACAAAGTAAAAACAAAGATAGTAAGAAAAGAAAACAAGATGAAAACAACAAGTAACAAGCAGACTATGTCCATGGCATGGGCGCAGTCCGGCCTACTGAAAGTAATGCTTGAGATCTTGGCCATTGATAGGAAGGTTGTCAATCCTCTCGTCAAGTGATTGTAGATGATATGTGGTGTGGGCCAAGCTTCTCATGGACTGTGTATGGACCAATCCACATGGACTGGAACTTCATATGTTTGCCTTTGTCTTCATGGGGTTTATCCCATTTCAGAACTAAGTCACCAACACTGAAGTTAGTTTTTCCTGCAGAGTTATTATCGAACCATCTCTTGATACAGGTTCTGGTGGAGTGTGAATTTTTCTCTTACTTTCATCCTTTCTTCCTGAAGCTTATGGACAACATCCATCCTACATTGTACTAGCTGGCAAGGCTTGCCTTGGGATTCTTGGGAAAGATGAAGTGCAGGCAAGTGGATATTTGGTGGAAGGATGGCTTCTTTACCATAAACTAGGAAGTACGATGAGGTATTCAGACAGGGATTGGGTGTTACATGGTCAGCTCGTAATGCATTCTTTAGGGTGGTATGCCAGTTATGTTGCTAGGAGAAAACGATCTTCTTGATTATGTGAATGAGGTTTTCATTTGTGGATTCTGGGAGATCGTTTCCTTGTGAGTGATAATTAGATGAATGCTTTAGCACAATACCATTTTGTAATGAAAAATCATAGAGATTCAAAGACGAGAAGTACATTGCATGATCAAAAGCAAGTGATACTAGAACGCCAAAGCATGAGATGATGTTTTGCCAGAGGAAGCTTATGACCTCCTAGTCATTCACTTGTTTGAGTGGAACTACTTCTGTCCACCGTGTGAAGTAGGCAGATGCTGTTCGGATGTAGTGGTGTTTCTTTGATGAATGTGGGAATATTTCCCCAATGATGTCCATGCCCCACTCTTGGAATGGTTCGGTCACTGCAACAGGGTGCAGTGGGGCTACTGATCTTCGTGTTCTGTCAGTGCATCGTTGATAGACCGAGCACTTTAAGGAATAAGCATGTTCATATTTGAATAATGTGGGCCAGTAAAAGCAAGCTCGCATAAATTTGTGTGTAGTGGTGTTTCCCGCAAAGTGAACCCTAGCATGCCCATGATGTAAATATTGAAGTACCTTCTCTGATTCATGTGCCTCAAGGCACTTGAGAAAAACTCCATTATTGTGCTGTCTATAAAGCACTCCATGCACCGAATGATATGCTAAGGATTTCAAGGCAATGCCCTCTTCTGTCTGATGGAAAAGTGAGAGGGTATGGTGTCATGCTCAAGGTACTGCCACACATCTATGTACTAAGAGGTTCCATATTCATTGGGTGTTGCTCACCTTATATCATACATCACAATTTCCTTCTCCTAGCCGGTGAGCTCTTCTTCACTCTCTGGGGTGTGTACTGCTTTAGCTGCAAGTTTGTAGAGCCCATGTCCTTTGATCATGTGTAGTGACTTGATTTCAAGATCATATTCTTGCAAGCCAGTCATCTAGTTCACACGTCATTCACCCAATTCTTGCTCTACAAGCAATGTGTAGACTATTGGGTGAGGGACGAAGACTATGCAATGGTTTTTCAGCAAGCAGGGCCTGAAGTGTTTCACTACCTTATATACTGCATACACTTGCTTATGAATGGTGGTGTAGTTGAGCTCTAGTCCCTGCATGCTTGCGCTCATGAAGGATATGGGATATTCATTGTTCATTTCATCCTTCTGAGTGAGTACTGCAGCTAGTCAATTATCAGAGGCGAAGGTGTATAGCAGGAAACATTTATGGAAATCTTGGTTGTAGAGTGCAGGTGCTTCTGCAATGGCTTGATTGATCTGGGTGAATGCATACTTTCCCTCTTACCCCAACTGTAGACTGCATCTTTCTTGATCATGTTCTTCATGGGCTTAACTATCTACACATAATCCGAGATGAACTTCCGGAGGAAGTTTATCTTGCCCAAGAAGGACTGCATGGCTTTCTTGTTGGTTGGGTAAGGCATTTGTGTAATGGTATGGACTTGGTTCGTATCCACCTTGACCCTGATTTTTGAAACAATGTGTCTAAGGAGGTTCCCCTCTAACATTGTGAATATTCTCTTTTTGGGATTCAGGGAAATCCTCTATCTCCGACATCGCTCAAATAGTTTCTTCAAATGGCGTATGTGGTCTTCTCGTCTCCTTGAGAACATAGTCACATCATCAAGATATACCACCATGATCTATCCAATGAATCTGGAAAAGCGATGTCCGTGGCACGTTGAAATGTTGTGCATGCATTTACAAGCCCAAACAGTATTCATCTATAAGCGAATGTACCCCACTTGGTATGGAAAGTAGTCTTGAGTTTGTCACTTTCTACTATTAGAACCTAATTGTATCCTAAGAAACAGTCAAGAAGAGAAAAGATATGTGCCCCAAATATTTTTTGCAAAACGTGTTCCGTAGATGACACAGGGTAGTTGTCTTTGTCCGAGGTGTGGTTTACATTCCGGAAATCGACACACAAGCAGATTTCCCCGGACTTCTTATAGATAGGAAAATTATTTGAAACCCACGTGGAATGAAAAACTTTGTATACGATATGTGAATCTAATAACTTAGTAATCTCTTTCTATATGAGGGGTTCAAGCGATGGATGTACTTTCTTCAGCTTCTGTTGATATGGCTTGATCCCTTCTTTGATCAGGATGATATGTTGGATGATCCACGTGCCATAAGTTTTCAGGTCATCATACATCCAGGAAAACACATCTCGGTATTGTTTGAACAATCAAACAAAGACATGCCACTCTTTCTATGTACAACATGTACTAAGATTGACAAACTTCAGATCTTGTTTTGCTCCTAGGTTTATCAGTTTGTGCATCATAGTGGAACTATGGGTCTTGTTGTTCCTTGGCCCCTAAAAATGTTCTTGCAAGTCATAAAGCTTTTCCAATGTTACCACACCTTTTGTGATAAGGTGGCCTTTCCTGTTACTAGCTTCTGCTTACAGAGAGCACTCGTGCTCATCATCATCTATCGCTATATCTTTGAAGACGTTATCATTGGCCATGAAATGGAGTATCTATTGGTCATCATTAAACACGCATAAGTTAGTTATGTTGTCTAGGATGGATGGTTTGTACAAAACTTCAATAGTAAATCTATCCCTAATCAGTGACATTCTCGAAGTTGCATTTTCCAGTGCATTGGCAGCTGCATTACACATACATGGTACAACAATGATATTAAATTATTGGAAGTTTGAGATTAGTCACCATACCTTTTGCTGGTAAAGTTTGAGATGCGATGATCAATAGTGAATGGCGTTACATACCTACCATACCACTATCTTTGAATCACCTACCACTTTGAGTGTGACCACGTTGAGGCTGATGGCTTTCTCCAAGCCTAACATGAATGATTCATACTCAACAATATTGTTAGTGCACTCGAACTCCAAGCAACTTGAAACTAGATGCTTCTAGTTGTAAGGGTAGATCAAGACACACCTGGCTCCTGACCCATCCTATGTCTTTGATCCATTAAAGTACATGGTGCACAAATCATCTGGACACAGACCGCTTAATGTGATAGTACTACTGCTACTACTATTGCTGCTACAATTGCTACTATTGGTACAATGTACTGTACAAGTTTCATTTCCATCAATTTGGCAAGGAAGGAGTCCTAACTACGTGTCTAGTGGGGTTGGAGCTTGTCTTGTAGGATAACACCCCAATGTTATTTCAAGGACACAATTGCCAAACATGATATCTGCGAAGGCCAAAGGTTCATTCTTGCCATTAAGGGGATTGGCATTATGCTTCATGTACCTCTCAGACAATACCCGGATTTGGTTGCACTTGCCCTTGTATAGAAGCCACATGTGAGAACAGTCTATAGCAAAATATTCATCTAGCTTGCTAGACTAGTCTCTCCTGAGTAGTAGAGCATATGCTTCGAGTATGTCCACAACCACAATGTTAATGCATTGTTGGACTCGACTATCATGAGATAATCAGATGATCACGTATCGTAGTTCACCAATGGCTGGTACCAATGTTCGATCAAGTTAGATGATTCACGCAGATGTCTCGCTCCATTGTGCATTGATCTTTTTCGCAATGGAGAGCGACATGACGTTTACTGTCGCGCTGGAATCAACCAAGCAACTGTGAACATTGCAGTTGAAAATTTCAAAATATAGTAGGAATGGAGGGCAACTTAAGTTCTCTTCTTCCATCCACAGTGTATTGAGCACAGTGGAAAGTGATCTGGGAGGTGTTCTTGCTTCCTTACCAGTAGAGGCTATGTTGTCTATTGCTGTCTGTCCCAATGCACACAGTAGGATATCTCACTGATTGTGGATCTTAGCTAACTCGAACAAACTGATGTTTGCTCAAGTTTTCTTCATGTCATCAACATTGATGTAGTCCAGATCTGGTAGACTTACCGTGGCTTCTAGGGTAGAATGGATGTTCATGTTGTTTGGCAGAAATTTTTTCAGTTTGCTACTCATGGATGTACTCTTGTCCACTGCTGTCTTCCTGGACTTGTTTTGTGTTTTCTGCTTTGGGGAGGTAGGTGGGTCAGACTTCCTCATCATCAGTCTCATCTTCTCTTACATTTCCCCAAGTGTGGGGGGAGCCAATTTACTCCTAATATTGTAACAATCAGTTTTCTTTTGGGGCTACTTCTCGATATTCAACTTTGACATTGTTCGCAAGCACTGATACGTGTTCACCACATGCCCAGAACTTGATGGTTCATCAAGTGCAACCTCTTGGTCATCATCAGTGTCTTACGTTTGCTCCTGCATATTGATTTTCACATCGAGTGTATGACTACAAAAAGAGCTTGCAACTCACTTGTAGTCTGAATAAGAGTTCTCAGGGTGATGTTCTTCGTTGAAGAACTTAACTTAGGATCTGCACACTGTTCGACTTGGAACACAAGTTTTTATGTAGTTTTTGAAGTGAAGCAGTTTCTGTTAGATGAGCTACTTACCTATCTCTATCTATGCGGATGGATGTTTGCAAATGTGTCTATTTTCCATTATTTGAGCCCAGACACTTCTGTAGTCAAGTTCTTGACAAGGTGAGCGAGGATCTCAATATCAATTGCTTACTTGTCTCTCTCCTTGTGCTTGTTCAGTTTGTGTCGATATTACAACTCAGTAGATGTGGTAAGAATATTTCACTCATTTATCTAAGAGAACCCCCAAACACACCCTGCTAGGTCTTCATCGACAGTGATTCTGCTTTGGACCTCAGCCCTTGGCATGGCTCCTCCAGAGGAAGAGGTCGCTTTTCAGCAGGCCTCTTCTACTTTGGTCAGATCATTGCCACCTCAGAGACCTCGACCTGCAGTCTCTAAATTCGTGAAAAACTTGATGGATTAGAGGAAGTTAACTTACCTCCAACCCTGCCTCGCATGGTTGCCCTTGCTTTAGCAAAACGAGGACTCATTGGGCAATTTACTGGGCTCTGGCCATCACCAAAAATAGTGCAAAGATGGGTAGAAAGGAACTGGTCTGATAAAACTCAAGGGAGAATTTCCAGAGGCTGCAGCATTTCCTCTGGCAAGGAAGGAAGATTGAAAAGAAGAAATTTAACTTAGTTAGCTAGAAGCAAGTTATCCAACACCAGGAATGCGGAGGACTAGGTATCAAATCCCCAAGACTTACAAACTTAGCCTTTGGAGGCAAGACAGTAGGGAGATTAATCGATGAACAACAAGCTTGGTGGAAAAGAGTTCTTGAAGCTAAATATCTCAGCAATCAAAGGTATAAGCTATTAGATAGCAAAATACCAGCCAGAAGCAGCACAAAAATATGGAAACTTTGCAAAAACGTTATTCCCTTCATGGCACAAAATATCTCTAAGGTACCCAAAGGTGGCAGCAAAATCAATATTGCAGTAGAAAAGATTATGGGGAATCAGCCTATCAACAGTCAACTACGTATGGATCAAATCCTCCTCTTCCTACACAACAAAGGAATACATTATTTGGATCAAATTTCACAATGGGACATAAACTCGCAGGCCTGGAAGGGTTGGAGTTTCCTTCCCATTCCTAGAAATCTCAAAAGTAACACAGACAATCTTTAGGAACATCTCCACAGCATTGCCCCAATCACCAAAAATGGCATTGATGGATTTTGATGGGACCCCACAGGTTCTAGTTACTCCATTCAAGCTAGCCATAATTATTTATGCAGTAGGGACTATCCCGCCTCTCCTTGGATGTACCGGAAAACTGTTTGGAAATTTGAAGCCATCCCTAAAGTAAAAATTTTTATATGGACCCTCTTAAAAGGGAAAATCATTACCTCGAAAAATCTGCAAAAGAGGGGTATAATTGGGCCCTCCTGATGACCAAACTGTCAAGAGGTAGAAGAAACTATCCAGCACCTATTCATCTCTTTCCCCTTTGCAATCTCTTGTTGGAATGGAATCTCCACTTATGGCCCTCTCTCTTGGAACCCATAGCATTCTATTGGTGAGATTCTAAGCAAATGGAAAAAGAGATATCCTTGGCAGCATAGGAAGAGCAACATAGCTAAAAGGGTGTGGGATGCTCTCCCCTATGCCCTCCTATAGAAGATTTTGTTGGCCAGGAATTGCAAGATGTTCAGGGACTAGGAGACCACCACTAGGCAACTATGCAGCAAAGATAAAATTCTAACACTAGAAACCATCATGGCTAAGAAGGCAAAGAAAATTTATATTGCCAGTCTTTGTGTAGAAGAAAGAGACTTTATCAGTAGCTTGATAGGCAACAATAGGGGATTTCAAATAGCAAACGTCTACAGTTATCATTCCATCGTTCCCATGGATACGAAATAGTAATTCCCACTCCTTCTTCTTTGATGGAGCTTCCAAATCCAATCCAGGAGTAGCAGGGGCAGGGGGAGTCATTTAAAATCCCAATGGCGATATAATAGCAACCTTTGAGTGGTGATTGGGATCCCTATCTAACAACAGAGCAGAATCACTGGCTTTTTGTCAAGGTCTTATTTAGCTCCAAAATCTTGGCATCAGTAAAGTGATGGTCTTTGGAGATTCTGCTGCCATTATTAGCCTTGTGATCAGCAAGCGTAAAGCTTCCAATATCTTAATCCAACAAATAATAAGCAGATGTTAAGCCTTAATTTTCTAAAATTGGGACCTTCATTTCTTCCATGTTCTCCACGTCTTCAACAAAGAAGTCGATAAATGTTATAACCAAGCATGCAACAAATCCAAAGGGGATCTCCTTTGGAACAATGTGGATTACCATCATCATTTACCTTGAATTCTCTCATGGCCAGAGACAGTTTATTCAAATCTGACCCTTGCAGCAACATCAAGGTATATCCTGACAGGATCCAACACAATATCACTTCTGTCATATCTTTGTTAATGAATATTTTGCTACTTAATCCTACTCCCACCTCTACTCTCTCGATATTTGGTCGCTCTTGTGATCTCTATGACTTTTCTATCCTTCTCCTCATGATTTCGTCCTTCCCTTCCTATGGCTCGCTCTTCTTAATTCTGCTTCCCCTCATGCATTTCATCATTCTAACATTGAGGCCATGACTCCCTGCCTTCCTTCTCTGTATTTTGTTTAGCAAAGATCCTTCTCTTGCCTTAGTTATCTCTCTCTTTTCCTGCTGCTCCTCAACTCCCTCTTTTTGTGCCCCCTGTAGTGCTAGTCCTCCCAGCGATCCATCTTTTTCTTCAAAATATTACCTCTGCCTCCTCCCTATTTCTATGATCATCATTAGTCTCGATCTCATCTCTGTTTTAATCGCAAATTCTATCCCTTCTCATTGTAGCCGGCCCCTTCCTTCCATCCTGCTCTTCATTAATCTGATCCCCCTTCCATTTTTCAGTAATATGCAGTTTAGCCGACTTCCTGTGATTATTCTCGGACTTCTGTTCAGTAGAAAACATTCTGTCGCCTTTGTTATCTCCCTTTTTTCTAGCTACTCCATCAATGTTTTAATCGCAGAATCGGTCCCTTCCAATTGTAGCTGACCCCTTCTCTCCATGTAGCAATAGACAGTTTTAAGGAGTAAAAAATGACATGGAGTGAAGATTGTTTACACTGTGCAGACATCCAGGTGGAGTTGGAACAAATCAGAGCGCACCAAAGAATTCTGGATGCAAAAATTGACCCACAAGCTTAGATGACCAGCGAAAAATATGAAGCTGACCTTAATCTCTTCCTCCATAGGGTCTCCTCACTCTAGGACCAATTCAACGATCTAGCCAACTGATGTAGCCACGCTGAAGAATCAATTGAAATTCTCAAATATATGCTGGAGAAACGTAATGCACCTAGCACTAGTTCATCAAGTTTCAAGATCGCTGAAATGGACAGCAAACCGGAGGAGTGAACGACCTGCCAGATCAGCCATATCAATATAGACTAGGATGCATTGCAAATTCTGTTTCTTTTTATCTCAGTTTGTCAAAATCTTCACTTGCATTTGGTTCCTTCAAGTCAGAAATGACATTAGCTTAGGAGAATTTTTTATTGCAATCTACCTTCAAGCTTAGCCTTTGGGCCACAATCATGTAACTCAGGAGCTTAGTCTCCCAGATCTTTTTGGAATATAACAAGCAACTGACTATGTTAAAAAAAAAAAAGAATATTTCACACTCTCTCAACCATAAATAAAATATTCCAATGTTCATGTGAAATAACATAACTTTGTATCCACTTTAAAAAAATGATAAAGGTAATTAAAAGCAAAAAAAAAAAAATATAAATGAAATATTTTCTAAATAAAAAATAATGTCAACTATAATTAAAAATAAAAATTAATATACCTATTTGATTACTTTAAAGTACATTACAACTTAGAAGATGTAAAAATATTTCACTCCCACACTCAACTATAAATAAAATATTTAGATGTTAATGTGAAATAATAAAATTTTATATCAATTTAAAAAAATAAAATAATTAAAAGTATAGAAAATAAATATATTTCCAGTTTTAAATGTGGAAGATGTATAATTTTTATACTTGTTAAAAATATTTCAATACAAGATTTACATAAACTACTTAAATATCCATATTATTATATATATGAAAGAATATATATATATATATATATATATATATATATATATATATATATATATATATATATATATATATATATATATATATATATATATATATATATATTTTGAAAGTGAAAAAAAACAATTATTTCTTAACAAGAATTCCTAATAAAAATAATAAAAGGGAGGTGTGCAATTCTTTCAATTCTTTATATAAAATTAATATGTGGCATTTAAAAAATATTTATAAAAAATAAAAAAATAGATTATAAATAAAATATTTCAATCATTTTGGCTCTACTATAAAATAAATGTAAATATGGGAAAACTCCTTTTAGATTTGAACATTTGACTTCCAAAAAAAAACAAATGTCCGTAACCATTAGTTAATTTTTTCTTATTTCAAAAAATGTAATATACTTAAGATATGTTATTAGATTTATGATCATAATTTAATAAATAAGTATTATGTAACAGTAGTCATATGACAATTATTATGTAATATAATCATTAATATGTAATATTGATTAGTTATAGAACAATTATTACATGATATTTATTTAGTGCATTATATAATATTTTTTATAATATACCTTAGGTATAGTACATAAACCTTCTTCAAATTTAAGAAGATTACTTAAATTTGATGAGATTTTTTTAAATCACTAGGAAAAAATAGTCCTTTTGTAGTTCTTTCAATTAAAAAGTGTTTATTATCAGGGATATGCCTTCTACTAAGATTTTATCCTTAAATTTTGAATGGGTTCCTATATTTTCAAAAGTTTATCCACATAAAATCTGAGGAACCTTAAATTTGATTTGACCATTGGGTTGTCATCTGTCACTATATGTCTAGGAATTCAAGGCATCACCTAATAGACTAGGTCCTTCTTAAAAGCTTGTGCATTTCTCTAGATTTTAACTAAATAATTATGCATCTAAAAGATGAATAACAGATTGCAAGAGTCATCCTTCCCATTGGATAATAGACGCTCTTTTGTGAAATTCCTCGGGTGCAGCCTAAGTAACATATATGCATCCTCCTAAACGTAACAACAATAGAAGAAAGTAGAAACAAAGACATGAAGATTATCCATAACAACAAAGCTATTGATGCAATGAAATAACCAACTCCACATCCAATGTATGAACAAAAAGGAAATAATCCTGTAGTAAACATGTAGGAGAAAGCAACATCAAGAGAAAGCCACAACAATAAAAAATGTTAAGTGCCAAAAAGCAGGAGGCCCAACTCAAAAATGGATCAGGTGAAGAGTTAGTAAGTGATCTGTCCCAAGCGAAGAAGAGAGACTAAGATGAATTTCTGGAAGTGGATTGATCCCAACAAGGTAGAACATCCACTTTTGGACAAAATTTTAGCTTCCTTGTTGTGCTCACGATAGATGTGAGAGAAGGAAATCTGAAGGAATGATTGAGATAGAGTTTTGATCCGCTATTGCTAGGAGAGAAGATTCAGATTCTGATGTTTACATTGGTTTCTGGCCCATTCGATAATAACTTTAGAGTCCCCAATGATGGAAATTCTTGTCAATTCAATCCATGAAACATAATAGAGAGTGCCCCATAAGGCTAGAAGCTTGGCCCTAGCATTCAAACCCTTTCCACCAAACCAAAGGAATTTGAAGAGATGATCAGGTTCTAGATAAATGATCATTCTACAACCACATGACCCAAAGGAACTAGCTCCATTAAAGAATCCAAATGGAAAGGAAGACCAAAGATAAAAGGAGGAGCGAGAGGGGCGAGGAGAAGGGAAGGGCTCACGAGAAAATTCTTTAAAGTATGCCATGATCAAAGACTTGGTTCTATAGATAGAAGGCTAGGAGGAATCAAAGATTAGTGCATTATGTGCTCTCTAGATGACCAATAAGATAAAAAATTGAAGGGTCTTGAGGGATTTATGCACAACAAACCAATGATGGAGGTAGTTAGGGTTGTGATCCCAGATCAAGACAACTGCAGATTCTAGGAGACTAAGGAATTCAAATATATATTTGTAAAACATAAAGATGCAACTGACTTAAATGAATTGTTCTGTGTTCCCTTTAACATACATAAAATTGTCCAGAGGTGAGAATCCATCCCACTAGAGTGCGTTAAAGTGAAATGGAACCATATATTTCTTCGTCATTTTTTAATAGTTGATTCTATTCTAATTTTATTATAATTGGTTGTATTTTTATAAAAGGGAAACCCTTATCTTGATTGCATGTTCTCTGAACCTGCATACATTTCTGCTCGGGCCCACCTTTTACGTTACTCTTTGAATAGTTGAACATTGGTGTTATTACAAGAATTATTTATTATCAGAAAACTTTTACAACAGATAACTCCATTTAATGCAGAGTTCAAGACCTGGAATTTGGACTATCCATGGGTCTTATGTAGACACACAAATCCAGGATGGAGCAAGTTATTTCATGAGTGTTAACAAAGTGGAAACCCTATTACAATGTAAAAACATGGTTTAAGTTTCTATGAAATGGAAATCTCAATGCATATGATACTGTCCACTTAGAAAAATAACCAAAAAAATAACCCCACATATATATATATATATATATATATATATATATATATATATATATATATATATATATATATATATATATATATATAGGATTAGAGAAGTTATAAGTTGGTGGGTATGAAATATTGACTTCCAATAAGTGATTAAGATATAGTAAAGTTCATGACTATAATAATAATAGTTGTAACAATTTTTTTGCTTGGTGTGTATGTGTGTGTGTATATATATTTATATATATAAAATTGATTTGAGATTTATTTTATATTAATATATTATTATTTTATAAATTAAAATAATTATTTGTTATTAAATATAGAGAAATGAATATCTATTTTAATATTTGAATTTTAAATTGTTTGATTATAATTTTTTAATAATTATATATATATATATATATATATATATAAAATTGATTTGAGATTTTATTTTATATTAATATATTATCATTTTATAAATTAAAATAATTATTTGTTATTAAATATAGAGAAATGAATATCTATTTTAATATTTGAATTTTAAACTGTTTAATTATAATATTTTAATAATATATAATTAATTATTATTTATTATTTGTTTCTACAAAAAAATGTTACTCCCCTTGTTTATCTAGTACAAGTTAATATATTTTAAAAAATGTATAATTCAATAAATTTTATTTTATTAAGATTATTTTGGATTTTAAATATTTTCATTATAACTATTGACTTATATAAAAAATTGAAAATTTGTTTAAATAGATTATAAATATTATGTAATTATTTCTAGTTAATAATTAAATTATATGTTTTTAATTTCTCGAAAATTTAGGATTTAAAAATTAGTTAAATTTATTATAAATTAATGATAACTATTATTAAAGTAATAATCTACAGACAAATTACTAGTAATATGAACTTTTAAAAAATAAAAGATTAATTAAATAGAGTTTTTGAATTATTATATATAAAAGTAAAAATTTATGGTATTATTATAATAATATTAAGAGGAGTGAAATGATAATTTGGATGTATAATGATAATGACTATGATGATTAATGCCCACTAAGGCTTATATAGTCTATCAGACCTTAAGAAGGTAATATATTAAATAGGATTCTTTAACGTTTTATTTACATGCTCAAATAGAAGTGAGAGAAATCTTAAGAAGGTTGTTAAAGGACAATAGTTATAGTGGTAGCTAGCGGGTTTAATTCCCCCTCCATCTGAGTTCTATTATTTGAAGACATGGTAGATTGTGTGGAAAAGAATTGAATAAGTTAAAATGTGTGACTAGTAATTCCTATAAGCTTGAATGGGATTGAATGTGAGTATAAGGTGGACAATCTAAGAGAAAAAAAATTAATGTGACTATAAGATGGACAATAAAGTGATTTTTACTATAAGATGGAGAATCTAAGAGAAAGTGTTTTAATGTTACTACAATATTTTAACCCTTAGGCTTGGTGGAAAACTCTTTCATGTGAATATAAGATGGACAATCTAAGAAAAAATATTTTTTGATCTTCAACCCTCCTATTATTGGTGACAAAATCTTTCATCCCAAGGTGTTTTGAGAATTCACCAATTCCTACACAAGTGACAAACTCTTTCATCCCATGGTGTTTTGAGAATTCACCAATGCCTAATTTCACTATGAAGCTCATGAGAATTAGTTCTAATATTGGAAATGTTCATTTTCATCTTAACACTAGTCAAGACATAGAGATAATTTTGGTTTTCAAGATGGGGGTTGATCACCTCCTTATAATATTGCACTTTCCTTTTCTCCTTCCAACTCTTTAGTTTCCCACAATTTATCTTTAAGTTTGGAAGCAATATTATTTTTGATATTATCTGAATTATGCAAGATGATCTCCTCTTTATTCTCCAATGGTCTAGCCAAGACTAGGCATCCTTATGCCACCCTCACTTCAGTTGAAGGTGGAGGTTTTGGCTAAAGTTAGAAGTAATTTTAGGAAACCCATTTGCATCCATATTGTATAACTTCTTCTTATATATAAGATACCTAGTGATTAAATAAAATATTGAAGCAAAATTAAAAGAGGAAAATAAATTATTTATAAAGTGAATGAGTACCTTTTTATTGATCTCTTGTGATACATTTTCACTTGGTAATGTTCGTTTAATATTTTCTTGAAGCTTATGGAGAGCGTCCATCCTACACTGTACTAGCTGGCAAGGCTTGCCTTGGGATTTTGGGAAAGCTGAAGTGTAGGCAAGTGGATATTTGGCGGAAGGATGGCTTCTTTACCATAAACCAGGAAGTATGGCGAGGTATTCTAAAAGGGATTGGGTGTTACACGGTCAGCTCATAATGCATTCGTTAGGGTGGTATGCTAGTTGTGTTGCTAAAAGAAAACAATCTTTTTGATTATGTGAATGAGGTTTTTATTTGTGGATTCTGGGAGATCATTTCCTTGCAAGTGATAATTAGATGAATTCTTTAGCACAATACCATTCTGTAATGCAAAATCATAGAGCTTCAAAGACGGGAAGTACGTTGCATTATCAAAAACAAGTGATATCGTAATGTCGAAGCATGAGATGATGTTATGCTGGAGGAAGCTTATGACCTCCTGGTCATTCATTGTTTGAGTGGAACTACTTCTATCCACCGCGTGAAGTAGTCAGATGTTGTTATGACGTAGTGGTGTTTCTTTGACAAATGTGGGAATATTTCCCCAATGATGTCCAGGCCCCACTGTTGGAATAGTTCAGTCACTACAACAAGGTGCAGTGGGGCTGCTGATCTTCATGTTCTATTAGCGCATTGCTGACAGATCGGGCACTTGCAGACATAAGCATGTTCATATTTGAATAATGTGGGCCAGTAAAAATGGGCTCACATAACTTTTTGCGCAGTGGTGTTTCTCGCAAGGTGACCCCTAGCAGGTCCATCATGCAAATATTGAAGTACCTTCTCTTATTCATGTGCCTCAAGGCACCTGATAAAAACTCCATTACTGTACTTTCTGTAAAGCACTCCGTGCACCAAATGATATGCTAAGGATTTCAGGAGCAATGCCCTCTTCTGTCTGATGGAAAAGTGAGAGGGTACGATGCCATGCTCAAGGTACTAGCACACATCTACATACTAAGAGTTTTCATCTTTAGTGAGTGTTGCTCACCTTATATCATACATCTCAATTTCCTTCTCCCAGCCGGCGATCTCTTCTTCGCTCTCTAGGGCATGTACTGCTTCAGCTGCAAGTTTGCAGAGCTCATTTCCTTTGATCATGTGCACTGGCTTGTTTTCAATATCATACTCTTGCAAGCCAGTCATACAGTTCGCACATCATTCACCAAATTCTTGTTGTACAAGTAATGTGCGGACTATTGGGTGAGGGACGAAGACTATGTAGTGGTTTTTCAGCAAGCAGGGCCTAAAGTGTTTCACTGCCTTATATACTGCATACACTTCCTTATCAATGGTGGGGTAGTTGAGATCTAGTCCCTAGATGCTTGCGCTCATGAAGGAGATGGGATGTTCATCGTTCGTTTTGTCCTTCTGAGTGAGTATTGCAGCTAGTCAATTATCATAGGCAAAGGTGTATAGCAGGAAATATTTCTTGAAATCTGGGTTGTAGAGTGCAGGTGCTTTTGCAATGGCTTGCTTGATCTGTGTGAATGCATACTTTCCCTCTTACCCCAACTGTAGACTGAATCTTTCTTGATCGTGTCCTTCATGGGCTTAACTATCTACACATAATCTGAGATGAACTTCCAGAGGAAGTTTATCTTGCCCAAGAAGGACTGCATGGCTTTCTTGTTGGTTGGGTAAGGCATTTGTGTAATGGTTTGGACTCGGTCCGTATCCACCTTGACCCTGCTTTTGGAAACAATGTGTCTAAGGAGGTTCCCCTTTGACACTGTGAATATTCTCTTTTTGGGATTCAAGAAAATCCTCTATCTCTAAAATCGCTCAAATAGTTTCTTCATATGGCGTATGTGGTCTTCTCGTCTCCTTGAGAACACAATCACATCATCGAGGTATAACACCATGATCTGTCCAATGAGTCTGTGAAAAGAGATGTCCATGGTGCGCTGAAATGTTGTGCCTGCGTTTACAAGCCCAAACAACATTCGTCTATAAGCAAACGTACCCTACTTGGTATGGAAAGTAGTTTTTAGTCTGTCAGTTTCTGTTACCAGAACCTGATTTTATCCTAAGAGACCATCAAGAAGAGAAAACATATGTGCCCCAGATACTATTTGAAAAATGTGTTCGATAGATGGCACAGGGTAATTGTCTTTGTCTGATGTGCAGTTTATATTCTGGAAATCGACAAACAAGCAGATTTCCCCGGACCTCTTACATACAGGAACAATATTTGAAACCCACATGGAATGACGAACCTTGTATATGATTTGTGCATCCAATAACTTAGTAATTTCTTTCGATATTAGGGGTTCAAGTGACGGATGTACTTTCCTCAGCTTCTATTGATATGGCTTGACCCCTTCTTTGATCAGGATGATATGTTGGATGATCAATGTGTCATAAGTTTTCATATCATCATACGTCTAGGAAAACACATCTCGGTACTGTGTGAACAAGCAGACAAAGACATACCACTCTTGCTGTGTACAACATGTACCAAGATTGACAAACTTCAGATCTTGTTTTGTTCCCAGGTTTATCAATTCATGCATCGTGGTGGAACTGTGGGTCTTGTTGTTCCTTGGCCACTAAAAACGTTCTTGTAAGTCATAGCTTTTCCAATGTTACCACACCTTTTGTGATAAGGTGGCCTTTCCTGTTACTAGCTTTTGCTTGCAGAGAGCACTCATGCTCGTCATCATCTATCGTTGCATCTTTGAAGACATTAGCGTTGGCCATGAAATGGAGTATATATTAATAATCATTACACACACATAAGTTAGTTATGTTATCCGGGATAGATGGTTTGTACAAAATTTCAATAGTAAATCTATCCCTAATCAGTGACATTCTCGAAGCTGCATTTGCCAATGCATTGGAAGTTGCATTACACATATGTGGTACAACAATGATGTTAAATGATTGGAAGTTTGAGATTAGTCGCCATACCTTTTGCTGGTAAATTTTGAGATGCAGTGATCAATAGTGAATGATGTTATGTACCTACCATACCACTATCTCTGAATCACCTACCACTTTGAGTGCGACCACGTTGAGGCTGATGACTTTCTCCAAGCCTAACATAAATGATTCATACTCAACAACATTGTTCATGCACTCAAACTCCAAGCAACTTGAAAGTAGATGCTTCCTGTTGTAAGGGTCGATCAAGACACACCCGGATCCTAAGCCATCCTATGTCTTTGATCCATCAAAGTACATGGTCCACAAATCATCTGTACACAGACTGCTTAATGTGATAGTACTACTACTACTACTGTTGCTGCTACTACTGCTACTATTGTTACAATGTACTGTACAAGTTTCATTTCCATCATTTGGGCAAGGTAGGAGTCCCAACTACATGTCTGGTGGGATTGGAGTTGGCCATGTAGGATAACACCCTAATGCTATTTCTAGGAGGCAGTTGCCAAACATGAGATCTGCGAAGGCCAAAGGTTCATTATCGCCATTAACGGGATTGAAATTATTCTTCATGTACGTCTCATACAACACCTGGATTTGGTTGCACTTGCCCTTGTACAGAAGCCACATGTGAGAATAGTCTGTAGCAAAATATCCATCTAGCTTGCTGGACTAGTCTCTGTTGAGTAGTAGACTGTATGCTTCCAGTATGTCCACAACCACTATGTTAATGCATTGGTGGACTTGACTGTCATGAGATAATCATATGATCATGTATCGTAGTTCACCAATGGTTAGTACCGATGTTCGATCAAATTGGATGATTAGCACGGATGTCTTGATCCATTGTGCATTGATAGTTTTCGCAATGGAGAATGACATGACATTGGCTACCGCGCCGGAATCAACCAAGAAGTTGTGAACATTGCAGTTTAAAATTTCAAAATATAGCAGGAATGGAGGGCAACCTAAGTTTGCTTCTTCCATCCAGAGTGTATTGAGCACAGTGGAAAGTTATCCGGGAGGTGTGCTTGCTCCCTTACTGGTAGAGGCTATGTTGTATGTTGATGTCTGTCCCAATGCACGCAGTAGGATATTTCACTGAATTTGGATCTTAGCTAACTTGAACAAACTGATCTTTTCTCAAGTTTTCTTCATGTCATAAACATTGATGTAGTCCAGAGGTCATAGACTTACTGAGGTGTTTAGGGTAGAACGGATGTTCGTGTTGTCTGGCGGAATGTTTTGCAGTTTTCTGCTCATGGATGTACTCTTGTTCACTACTGTCTTCTCGGACTTGTTTTGCGTTTTCAACTTTGGGGCGGCCAGTGGGTCGGCCTTCCTCATCATCAGTCTCATCTTCTCTTACATTTCCCCAAGTGTAGGGGGAGACCCTTTACTCCTAAGATTGTAATAGTCAGTTTTCTTTTGGGTCTACTTCTCGGTATTTGTCTTTGACATTTTTCGCAAGCATTGATACGCATTCACCATATGCCCAAAGCTTGATGGTTCATCAAGTGAAACTTCTTGGTCATCGTTAGTGTCTTACGTCTACTCCTGCATATTGCTTTTCACATCGACTGTATGACTACAGAAAGAGCTTGTGACTCGCTTCCAGTTCGAGCAAGAGTTCTCAGGGTGACGTTTTTCATGGAAAGAATAGAACTTAGGATCTGCACATTGTTCGACCTGGAACATAAATTACTATGCAGTTTTTGAAACGAACCGGTTTCTTCTTGATGAGCTGCTTTCCTATCTCTATCTAAGCGGATGGATGTTTGCAAATGTGTATGTTTTCCATTGTTTGAGCTCAAACACTTCTGTGTTCAAGTTCAAAACAAGGAAAGTGAGGGTCTCAATATTAATTGCTTCCATGTCTCTACCCTTGCTCACTATTTCTTTGGACTTCCTGCTCGCATTCTTGGAGTCCTTTGTTGATTCGTCATCCTTGATGACTCCAATTGAGTGCATTTCTTTCTCAACAGCAATAGCCTCTTTGCAGTTTGCAAATAGTGTTGTTTTCCCATCTCACTTTACAAATTTTGCAATGCTAGTTGGTAGTGTAGACGTGTAGTAATCAATAGTGTTGGACTCACGAGGTTTAGTGTGGCTACAAACTTGTTCAATGTGCATGTAAACCTCTGATTGAATTCTTTCACCTTCTCTTTTCCCTCCATCTTGAGTCTTCCCAATTCTTTGAGTAGCATGGATGGGGTCTTGTCATCAACAAACTTTTCAAGGAACATGCATTTGAATGCACCCCAACTCTATATAGAGGTGGGTGGAAGGTTGTGATACCATGCAGTAGCATGACCGTCCAAGGTACATGGGAACAATCTACATGCTACGTCGTCATATCGTACCTCAAGGGTTTGCAGTTATAGCTATAAGTTGTCCAAGTGGTCTTCTGTCTTCATTGTGCTATTAGGGTTGAACTTGATGTTCATTCCCTCTGCTCGCTTTGACATCTTGTGTAGAAAAATCAAGAGAGCCAATGCTCCTTAAGTCATCCATTCAAGATTTGGGTTAGCCATTTCTTCTTCTTCATCATCCTCCTCTTTCTTTTACAATCTGATGGTTATACATCTTGCTCTGTTGGTTTGTCTCCGCCTTCGTCTCCTCTGCTGCCTTCCCCTCCACCTCCTGTACGGGAGTTCAATCCTAAGATCACAAGAGTGCCTTGTTCACCTTGCCAGAAGACTGGAGGTTCCTCTCCATCTTCAATAGCTTCTGTGAGACCTTCAAGTGTGGCAAGGACTGCTTTTTTCACCGATGATAAAACTCCTGTAGGAGTGGCTTTTGTCTTTCTTGATGTGTATGGAGATGTTGTATGCTTGGGATCAGTCTGAATGCTTTCGTGAACTAGGAAGTGATGGGACAGACGAAGAGAAGGTGTTGATACAAAATCTCATGTTCAATCCTAGGAGGTCAGGAGTAACCAACTGTAGAGTCATGTGTAGGTGAGAGGGAGTGTGAGTTACTTCCTTGACGAGATGGTTGATGAATGAGTGTGAGAGGATGTTCAACCATTTATAACTGGCTACCCTCCTTCTAGCGCCATAAGTGCTGACAGTGTTGGACCCACCAACATTAAGGGGATCACCTCAGTATGAAATCCAAAATAGACCTCACATCATATGGTGTGGGAGTCCCATCCGGTATGATGGCCCGGTTGCCATTGTCTTAAGGATTTTCCTCAACTCTTGCTTGTCATCGCATGAGAGTGGTCTTCTTTTCCTTCGAGAAGTGAGGTTCACGTGCCTAGTGATTGCTACTGTTACTTTTGTCAATGGCTCTTTCACTGTAGAGGGAGATGTTGAGAGTGAGCCTTAATTCGGTTGGGAGGAGGCTCCAACTCTTCTAGGAACACACAACACAATAGGACATGCATAGCTTCCTGAGGAGCAGTCCACATGGATGCAGGAGTCAAAACACACAAGGGAAGATAACACATACAACAATAAACGGATGAGTCTACATGAGTGTAATGGTTGTTACAACAAGTTTGATGTGAAAGGTTTGTCTGATGTCCGGGGAGGTAGCTACCATTTGTGAGACAATGTTAACCGTATTTACAACACATTTTCATTAATAGATTATGTATTACAACAAGTGAAATAAGTTCAAGTGTTCAACACAGGTTAATGGAACATGCATTACAAGTGTTCAAGATTAGTCTTACAACAATTACAATACATGTGTGAAAATGTGTTGGCCTGTTAGTAGGCTTCTGAATTAAGCAAAAGTTCCAAGACACATCATTACACCATACATTACTAACCCGATGCGTTGGGCATTGGAGCCACAACTTACTCCTCAAAGAAAATATTACAGACTCTCTTGGCTATGTGGGAGGAGCTGAGGTGAAAAGTATTTTCATGTACAAATGAGGGGCCAAGGGTGAAACTGAACCTTGTGGTTGTTAGACTACCCTCATGATTGTTTGACTTCCATGAATTTTTGTACAACAAGTGGGTCTCTTTGAATTCCACGTTATAAAACATTGTTGGAAAACATGGCCCATAGTAGAGATGTGGGCAACATGACTTGACATGACATTGCTAGTACATATTGTTGTTGGAGTGCATATCGAGCTAGAGTGTTGTCGGGTGATGGATGTCTTCCTGGTGTGTCATAGCTTCACCTCCGCATGTCAAAGTGCATGGAGTCTTTGATGGTCATTGGTTCGCTTGATGTTTCTTTAACACATTTCTCCTTGCTTGTGTGTTGGAAGGCTTGACAGGCTCATCTGTTCATGAAAGGTGCATGTTCATCCATTTGTCTATCCGTGAGCACATCTTGCATGTTCGCTCGCCTATCCATCTGTGAAAAAATATTTGCATGATCATACATTCACAAGCACATATCTTCGCATACATCATTCATTCATCCATTGGTGAACTTGTCATTCTGCATGTTCTCCCTTCGTTCATCCCATTCGTTGTCACACCATGTTTATTGGTGTACCTATACCTGTATTCACTCATGATGATACGACATCAAATCAAAAACCTCCTAGTCTACCATGACACATGATCATTTAGGATGCAGGTGATCGTGAGAGGAAGCAAGGTTTCAAGGCGGGGTGATGGCTCCAGGGATTGCCGATGAAAATTGCACAAGATTCATTATGTGATGGAGATGGGAAATCCGAGTCGATAATGACTATCCGCAAGGTTTGTCTTAGGCTGAAAGGAAAAACCATGAAAATTTTGGGAGGGACAGTCTGGGCTATGAGAAGGCAAGTCAGACAGAATCTGTGAATTTTCCAGAACGAGCGGGAATCAGGGGCTTGATAGTAGAATTTGAGAAATTTCTTGGAGGAACAGGCTGGGCTGCAGGGAGGATTGGCAGATAGGATTTGCATAGCTTTTTGGAGGAATTGGCCATGAACTTGGCATCAAAAAATGTGTAATTCTTGGGGGGAACTGGTAGCTAGATACTAGGTCATTGACAAAAGAAACAATGCAATTCCTAAGGGGAACTGATAGTAAACTTCTGTGAGCTTGACAACAAAAACTACACAATTCTTGGAGGGAACTGTTAGTCTATTGCTAGGAGCTGCTGGCGAGAGAAATTGCACTGATGTCGGAAGGCCGGCCTACTGATCATCTCTACACAATTTTTGAGCTGAATGAAGTGCTGGGTAACAGAGGGCCTGCTCATGAAAACTACGCAATTTTTTGCATGAGCAGCCGATCTACTGTCAAAAGGTCTGACTAGGAAAACTACATAATTTTCAGAGGGAGACAGGGGAGAGCACTGGGTGTCTATCCAGCCTATCTGCATAATTTCCCCAATTAGCAGAGTGGGTAAGCTTAATAGCCTCTACGAAATTTTTGAGAGGACTTAGTCCTGGGGTGTCTGATGGGTCTGACTCTCCTGGTGGCCAGCATGAAGGTTCATTGAATCGCTTGTGGGTAGCGTAGCCTGAAAAGACTTGCTTGGTGCTTCTACATTGTTTTGGGTGTCAGTCGATCGAGTTGATGGCAGGGTGATGGTCCGACTATCAAAGGGGAGTCTGGTTGTCAGAACTTTAACAAAACTATTGTGTGTGAATGAGTGAAAGATGCAAATGTGATCTTACAAACCCACACCCACATGACGTGATGATGAGATGACTCAAACCAACTAGACACACATGTTCAACATGACTTCCAATGGTGCAAGCAACAAGCGTGACACTCGTTATTCATTATTGATCGACCGTGACGATGCTTGTGCGACAGTGAATGTGACTCTATGTGTGAGTGTGACAGATGCTTTCATACCGAACATAACATGTACACACGAAGCGAAGACCTTGAGCATGACTAGATCATGGTATCAAGCAGGACATTGACATCAACATGAAAAATCTTCGGTGGAATGAACAAGAAAGGGGTGTGCAAAGTTTCACACGAGCTCACGGAGTGAAGCCGAGCATATGCAACCGTCAAGTAAAACACTCAAGGGAGGCTTCGAATTTGTGTGCAGGCCAAAATTTTGGAGGGTGGTTATAGCTGCTACAACAAGTTATCATGCACTTCATCATCAACATATGAAATAGAAAAGATGGGTGATATGCCAAAGGAGGTAATAAGTGTTTCTAGTTCTACTCCTTCAGCTAATGTTGATAACAAATATTTTGAAGCTTTTGAAAAAGCATACCAAAGGTATTGGTATGAATCTTTTAACTCAGATGGATTATGATGGAAGAGGCCTCGAAGTCAGTGGCTAATGTATTACTAATCCTATCAAGGTGAAGGAATGACCACAATATGAAGGATTGGGTTATGGTCATAAGAAATAGAAGGGTGTTCTAAAATTGTTGAGGCAAAGAAATCATAAAGTGATGATATGTCATGTTATCAGAAAACCTTATGCCTGATAGGCTGCTGACCAGGAAGATCTTGAGTAACTGTTTCAAACCTACTTTAGGCTGAGGCTTAACCTCCCCAACCTAAGAGGGCTCTCTCACAGAATTAAATATTTCTGATAATGAATAAGATGGCTAACTTTACGAAACAAATGAAAATTGTAGAAGGTTGAAACACAATTTAGAATATATCCATTGGGCTTATGGAGTCAAATATTCTTTAGTATTGTCAATAATGCTAGCTTTACATAGAAGTCAGGGCATAAGAATTCAACGTATAGAGAATTTATCAGAAAATATAGAGCCACACAGTTTATAAATGTATGAAGGAAGTTAGAGCACAATCTGGGATTTCTAAGTAATCACACATTCATACCACTGTAGATAATGAGAGGAAGACTACACAAAATATTCTGGAACATTGAATTCTTTCTGATTCCTGAGAAGTAAAGGCAAGTACTGTATTGCTGAAAATAGAGCATTACACAAAGCTCAATATGAGAGTTTCTCTAAAAAAATCTTCAACCCTTTGTACATCTCATTTTCTCCTATATATAGAGCTTTTACATAACTGAGATTCCTCCTCCTGCATGCGGGGAACTTGAATTCTCCCTACTATGACACCTATTTACACTTTAACTAACTATTAAATACAACTAACAATTAACTAGCAGTTTGAGAGACATAAAACAACTAGGAGTCTAACTCCTTATCATGTTGGTAGTAGCATTTAATACAATCCAAATTCATTCTCTGACAAATGGCCATCTTCAGTTTAGCTTTGGTGGTTGTTTGAAACTCCTTGTTGGCCCTTGATGTCCCATGCCTTAATTGCTCCTGGAAATTAGGAAACTGCTCCTACTTTTCTGTCTTTGGTCTCCACAAGGATCTTCAAAATTAATTATCCCCGTTTTTCTTCTTGATTACACAAAAATGTATTGAGGCATCCTATTTTTCATGCACTATAGACCTGGCCCATGTATACGTGTGAAGACAAAACCTCTTTAATGTTTCCTGAAGCATCATGAACAAAACTAGCTATGAATAATGACCATTTTTATAACACATAGCTTTAGAGTTCATATATGTCCTTTCTCTGCTTGTTTTTCCATTGCTGGATGCTCACACTTTGTTAATGATCCTCTTCATAAACTTCCTTTCAAAAAGATTTGCCCTTTGTCACTCGCAATTGGTCAACCGAATTATAATATGCAGCTACAGCAGTTTCGTAGCGCGCTACGAAACTGCTGTGCATTGGGCATCACCTACAGAAGTTTTGTAGCGCGCTATGAAACTGCTGTGTAATTTCAAAACCATAGTTTAATGCCAAAATTCGACTGTATTGAGCTTCTTTATCTTGAAATTTCCTTTTCATCTGCCTTGAAACTGTTCAAAACTGAATGTAGAGGCACCATTCTTCAAGGAAAACTTCAAAAAGGTAAATCATCAAAATTTAGGACTTAACCTTACTTGCTGTGTGATTTTCCTTAGCTAAGGAAATCCTTCCCGCTGGCTTAGTTGTATCTTCAAATCCTTGATTTGCCTCTTCATAATTCTGATCCCAGCTCTCAGTCTCATATTAACATTTCTAATGAATTTTGCTTCCTTTATTGCAGGGACTAACCAGGTGTAGTATTGAGCATGACAGTCGACCACCTCGAGTATTGAAATTTTTTTGTCTTCCCACAGAGCCTCCATTTTATTAAAATGGGCTTCCTTGATTGCATGTTTCCTTGAGGCTTTCTTCAGTTTAGCAATTTCAAGGTTTGCTAATTTCAACTTCTTTTTCAACTCTTCAATACTATATTCCTCCTAAGGGATAACTGCCTTACCTTTATCGTTTTTATGCAGCTGAGATAGTTTTTTTGATGTATTCACAGGTTCTTCATGAGTTTTTGCTACCTCCTCTATTTCACTTGACTCTGGTTGTACCTTTTTTGAATGCCTCGTCACAGGTCTTCTTGGCTTAAAGACAAATTTAGAAACCTAATCATCAAATTTGAGCTTTTTAGAGGCTTTTGTCTTCTGGGTTTTGTCTTTACCTAATTCTATCAAGTCTGCTCAAACCAGAGGAGACTCCTCATTATCAATAGCTTGAAGCAAGTCATTCAGACTTCCCTTTGAAACCGAGCTTTCTTCAGTCACCACTGTCTTGCCTTTTTCTTTAGCTAACTGGCTCCTGGTTATTCTTCTCTGAACTACTTCACCTGTAAACTGCTCATATACACCCTCTTTGCTCTGAGCTTTCTCTTTCTGTGACTGTAGAGTTGTGTCTTGAATTATTAATGGTCTGGTGGGCTCCTTTACCTGTTTCTTAGCCTTCAATTTTGCAAATCTCCTCGATCTTGTTTCTGCATGGTGACTAACTGCCGGTGGAGAACTCTTCATAGCCTGAGGGCTGAGGTCAGTTTCATTTTTGAAACTAGACATAAACATGAACACGGACTAAACACAGACCATTCCCTATCTACTTTCTGGAGCTCATACAAAACGATCAATTTGACTAAGCCGTGATGAAACAATGAGGTCTCACAGGCTTCCTTCTTTAACTGAACTTTGTCACACATTTTGCCTAGGCTACGAAACATTTTGCCTAGGCTACGAAACAAGTAGAAAGGAAAATCAAGAGATATCTTTCCTGTGAAATGCATCAGAAGCTTGAAGTGATATGAATACACCTTATGATACCTCCCCTCATAGGTAAAGTACCTCTGTATGCAGGTAAGTAAATTGGCATATGAGTCCTTGACGAAACTCCTGGGCATAGACTTGTCTAAGTCTGAATCGATGAACTCCGGCTTCAGAAATTCTTTGCACGAGGTCATATCAAACTTGAAATTTTTAAACCATATTTGATGTCCCCTTGGAATCTCAGTGACTATAGATATAAATTCTGGAGAGATTGGCAATTCAAGCAGTCCAACTTTCGAATTCAGTCCTCTGAAATTTAAAGCAAATTCCTTGGTGACTTGCATATGGCCTCCTTGAAGTTTTTTGCAAAACCTCCAATAGCCAACCTGTTTGAAGGCTTGTTCGACTTCATCATTCTTTAGGAGGATATCTAAACCCTCAGGTTCATTCCTCAGACATTTGTCTGACCTATGATCCTTTCTTTCTACAGAACCCTCCATGAAATTCCAGCGGAATGAAAATTTGAAGAACTGGCACTATCTCAATCTTCAATTACTGCCTCGCTTGAAAATTGCCTCACTTGATCTTCAAGGAATTCAAATTGGACACTTGCCAAGTTACTCCTCATGCATGAATTCAAACATAATTATGACTATGAGCATTTAGCCTCTTTTTCAAACTTGTAACCTGAGCATACCAAGACATTTAACGACCCTAATGATGAGGATAAGCGGTTAAATGTGACAGGTAAAGTGTATGGACTGACCATTGATGATGTCAAGATAACGGATTTGATAGATTTGACAGCTGGGTGAGATTTGCTACGGATCTGCACAAATCCTTGATTTCATAGCGCAACCAGTGCAAAATCTGGGTTTTGCGTTACGAAAAAACCTAGACTGGGTTTTTGCGCTACAAAAACTCCTAGATAGTTTCGTAGCACATAAGAACCTTGAAACAAATTTGATACATGGAATCTACGTGAGTTGTGGGACCAGTGATGAACGAGAATGGATTGTTGACCTTTATTTAACCATACCACCAAGACTCCTAGGATTTAGACACTAAAGTAAAGATGGAAAAACTGAACTCGGACTAACACCTAACCTTTACAATCAAACTGATGTGAACAATTTAGAAATTGTTTCTTAAGTGATAACTTGTCACACCATGATGGTGGTGATAATGAAAAATTGTATCCAAAGAGAGATGAAAATTCCAAGGGACATGCAAAGTTCAGTTCTTCTCACCAAAGTCACAACCCAAAGGACATATATATGTGTCATGGGAATTCTAGAAATGTTGGTGATTTTGATTATTTATGGATATGTTTCCTTGCACATTTTGTGATGCATCTAACCATTATGTGGTTGAGTGTGAGCAACATAAGGAGATGGTCAAGAAAATGGATCGAATCCTTGGGATGAGGCATGAGGAACCTCTCTCAGTTATGAAGACCTCCTTGTTGATGGGAAATCATAAGATTTTTTGTACCCCTTGTAACATGAATGGGCACTAAATTGAAAAGTGTTGGAGGCTCCATCCAGAACTTGTCCCAAGAAGGACAAAGAGGTCATGCGATCCCTTGCAAGAAAAGTGACAGGTGGAAAAGTGGAAACTGATGTAGTTCCTAAAGTAGCCTTTAAATCAGAGTGGGTGCAGAAAGAGAACTCATATGCCCAGTTAAGTAAAGAATGGGTAAACTATTTTGTACAATTTTATTTCTTTGTAAAATTGTAATTACATGTTTTATATTCCCATTTGGGTACTTTGTAAAGTGGAGTCATGTACAATCGCTTATCTACAACAAGTGTGTTTTCTTTGGAATGTTATGTTACCTTGGCTTGATGATAAGTCAACTTGAATGGGACTTTTGGGATGAGCATTTGTATTTCATCTAGTATGTCTACAGTTGTGTCAAGCACTCACCTATACAAGTATTTTGATATGTGAATCCTGTTTTTGAATCTTATCTTTGGTAAAGATTGTGAAACATATGACCATAGAAATGTGGAAAATGTCAAGCATGTCATTGTACAAGTGCAGCTTGAGGACAACAAAGCAAAGTGTAAATCAATGCATGGAAAGCATTGAGTTGCTTCTAATTTCTAGGTGGAAGATCAAGTTTTTATTCAACAAAGAGAGAATTAAGGGTAATTTTGTTTAAGCCTAAGAAATATGGTTTTGGAAAGAATGTTCAGTTTCCATCCATGATGGATTTTATTCCTACATGTTTAATATAATTGCAGCAAGCCAAAATTCATGACATGAAGATAAGGACTTCCTGTAGAGGTAAGGTGGAGTACCTTGATTGGAGATTGAAGGCACCAATTCAAACAAAATAAGAAGGATTCAGATCAGGAAAGTTAATTATCTTTTTCCTCACCTATTTACTGAGTGAAGATAGACTTTTGAAGGTCCAAAAGTTCCTAGTGGGGTGTAGAAAATCCTGTAGATTCACAAGCTTGTGTAATCTACTAAAACAAGAGAAAAGAATATACTTCTACTATTTATAGTGAGACCCCATTAAGATCAATCAAAGCAATAATAGAAAAGGGGAAGAACATCAATGGCACATAACACAACAAATATCTAGGGAAAGCCAAGCTCAAAACCCCACTACTATATTTTATTAATCCGAAAAATCAAGATGAAATTACAATGCTTGTTCTCTCTAGAACAATCCCTGCACTTAACAAATTCAATCTCCAACTCATAAGAAATCTCAAGGAAAAATCTTAGCCTCTTCATAATCTCTTCAAGTCTCTATTCTAATTCCCCCTTAGTCAAAGAATTCAGATGAATACAATATTCTCTACTCAACCTTGAGCTTAACTTGTACAAGTATTTCCTATCCTCCACTTGATGACTTCCTTTGGCGAATACTTAACCAAATTTCCAAGACTCCAAGCTTCTAATTCTTGCACAATTCTTGAGAGAATTAACCCATATTTAAAGGGAAATTCCTCAGTTCCTGAATGCATGCACTATCAATGCAACTTAGAAAATTATACAACAAATAGTACAATGTCCCTACACTCTAGTCTCAACTGGGTCTTTCTTAGAATCGACATGAATGCGTTTCTGATGAGGGAATATTCAGTTAATTGGAGTAGCAATGGTTGAGTGCACTACTGCATCAACTGACTGTTAACTCACTATTAGTTCCTCAAACAGTTTGGAACTAATTTAGCTGGACTTAACTCAATAAATTGAGTTAACTAATTACCACTCATACTTAACTCATCCTGGACCCCTATAATATAGGGAGAACATATACATGACTTTGGAAAATCTTCCAACTCGAAATTCCTAAGTTAACTAAGTCAACTCACTCTAGTTAACTATTACACGTTGCTATGAGAATAAAATTAGATTTTAATTCTCAGTTTAATTGAAGGATAAATTAAATTGGAATTTTTGGATTCTATTTTTATCATTTCTTGTTGCTATTTTCAACACTCCCTCTCAGCAAGAAAGGAATTCAACTTGATCCCAATCCTGAACCTTTGGAATGTTTTGCATGTAACACTTCTCTCTAGTGTTGTTGTTCCAGAAACTCCAGAAACAAAACACATCCAACCTGAATCAGAATGATGCCTCTATCATCAAAGTCTCTAACTACTATTGCCTTTGTCGACTAAAAGCTCTACGCTTACGTTGAATCTGCCTTTATGGACTTGTTGTCAACCCTCTCTACGCTTATTAAGTATCTGACTGCTCTAGCCTCTGTCACTTTGATCTTTGACTGCATCAATCCCACTAATTCCTCCTGCTACTATGTACTTTGGGCTCCCGTAGCAAGGTAATATCCATGAAATAAAACCACTCAATCGACCTTGCCAAATTTCAGCCCTCTTGTGACTATCACTTAAAATCCCCACATCACACTTGGAGGTATGGCTGCATGTGATCCCTCTGCCCACTTGGCTCGAAATTTCTCCCTACTGGAGGTCTCTGCACGACTGGATGCCTCCACTCGATCTTCTCTCTACTTCTCCAATTGTGGCTGCTCCACAATTGTCTGAGACTGCTTCTTCTCTGCTTGAGTGGATCGCTCCACTTGGTCTCCTGTTAGCTTCTCTATTTGTGACTTCTCCACAGCTTGCTGAAGTTGCTTCTGAGGCTTCTCCAAGAATTGCATGTTGAGAGGTAATTTACTCTCCCTCTCAACCACAAAGTCTCTAACCTTTTCCTTGCTCCTAAAGGCTTTGCATGCATCTTGAACCTCAAAAGCATACAGCTTCTTGGCCAATGCACCAATATGTTTCAATTGTCTCGTGGTGATGTGCCTAAGGAAAAAATTTCCCTTACTAGAAGCCACATTATATCCACGGTCTTCCAATACCGTGACTGAAACAAGATTTTCTTTAGTCCCGAAACATACATCAAATTTGTGATCCTAAGAGGGGAGCCAAACTCCCTTTGAAAGGTAATTATACCCACTCTGGTAGCTCTATACCTTTCATCATATCCAAACTCTATGCTCTAATTGAGGTATTTCTCCTCAAAAGCACTGAAAATATCTCTATTCCCTGTCATATGGAATGAGGCACCACTATCAAGATACCACATGCCTCCCATGGCAGTGTCGACCATGCATGCAATGAGAGTGAAATCAATTTTGTATTATGAAACTAGAGCTTCAACTGATGATGCTATTGTCGGTTCCTTCTTTCTTGCTTTCTTCTGTGAGCATTTCTTGGTATAGTGACTGTGATCGTGATAGTAAAAACACCTGAATTTTGTCAATTCCATCTTCTTTCTACCCTCCTCACCTTGGGACATCTTTCCCTTGGCCTTCTTTTCCTTACTCGCTAAGGTAAAATCCTCTTCCACTTCGTTGGAAGAGGTCCCAATTTTGGTGTTCCTCCAGATCTCATACCGCGTCAAATCTAACCATAGTCGTTCCCAATCTAGTAGCTTCTCCCAACCATTGACAATGTATGATAACTATGTCAAATCTTTGGGAGTCCAAGAAGAGCAAGGCTCACCATATCTCTCTTTGTACTGATGTCACAAAATTTTCTAGAAAAAGAGCTGATTTTAAATCAGTGAAATCTCCCTTATCCAAATTCTGATTCGACTGATTTGTTTTCTGAATTTGGGTATGTTTTCGCAAAAAATACAAATATGCTATTTTTTCTGAAAATTATGCATAAAAATTTTCAGATCTTCTCTGTAAACTCGCAGCCCAAATCCAAAAACTTTGAAATCTCCTCTAGTATATTATTCTCACCTCCAATACCATGTAGAAAATTCTGTAAATTCGCAAGATCATGTATTCTACTAAAATGAGAGACAAGAATCTACTTCTACTTTTTATAGTGGAAGCCCATAAATATCGAGTAAAACAATAATTGACAAGAGGAAGAACATCAATGGCACATAACACAATAAATATCCGAGGAAAGCCACAGTTCAAAACCCCACTACTATATTGTAGTAATCCAGAAAATCAAGATGAAATTACAATGCTTATTCTCTCTAGAACAATCCCAAAACTCAACAAATTCAATCTCCAACTCATAAGCAATCTCAAGGCCAAAGCTTACACTCTTCACAAGCTCTCCAAGTCTCTATTCCAATGCACCCTTGGTCAAAGAATTTGGATGAATACAATATTCTTTGCTCAAAGTTGAGCTTAACCTACACAAGTATTTCCTATCCTCCATCTCATGAATTCCTTTGGCCAATACTTAGCAAAATTTCCAAGCCTCCAAGATTCTAATTTTTTGAACAATTACTGAGAGAATTAGCCCATATTTAAAGGGAAATTCCTGAGTTCTTGAATGCATGCACTATCAGTGCAACTTAGAAAATTATACAACAAGTAATACATTGTCACTGCACTCTAGTCTCAACTGGCTCCTTCTCAGAATCAACATGCATGAGTTTCTAATGAGGGAATATTCAATTAACTGGAGTAGCACTAGTTGAGTGCACTAATGCATCAACTGACTGTTAACTCACTATTAGTTCCTTAAACAATTTGGAACTAATTTAACTGGACTTAACTCAATAAATTGAGTTAACTAATTACCACTCATACTTTACTCATCCTGAACCCCTATAATATAGGGAGAACAAATACATGACCTTAGAAAGACTTCCAACTCAAAATTCCTAAGTTAACTATGTCAACTCACTCTAGTTAACTATTACAAGTTGCTATGAGAATAAAATTCGATCTTAATTCTCATTCTAATTCAAGGACAAATTAAACTGGAAGTTCTGGATTATATTTTTATCATTTTTTGTTGGTATTTTCAACATGGGGAGGTATGATCCAAAGATCAAAAATAGGCTTAAAAATGAAAGTGCTTGTAATCTCCCGAAACCAACATCAAGTCGTAGTGTTCATCTTCCTGATTACAACGATGCTTGAATCACCTCAATCTGACTTCATATGAAGAAGTCATTGCCTTTTGAATTTTTTGACCAATAACTAAAAAGTCAACAACAAGGTTGACTGGGTTGTTGACTAGGCAGTTCGTAGAACTGATGTCGTCAACTAACTGTGCAGAGTATAGTTTGCAGTGGACCAATATGGTATTGACACATGGCATCATCATACATGTGTAGGTGGTGTATTTTCATTAGTTCAATGGTTGTGAGGTGGACCAATTATGAGGTGCGAGATGGCTTAATGAGAGGGTGCCACATGGTGCCCTGTGGTTGGAATTTGTTTTTATATCGGGCCCAAGGGCCTTGTCAAGGTTCGAACACTAGACCTCTGGCAGAGCAACCTCCAACCTTACCATCATGCCACCTCGTTGGTTCTTAACCATATAGGTCACTATTTCTATTTTGATTTGAACGATTTTGTGTTTAGTAGGAAGGACGGGAGCACATAGCCCTAGCCCTAGTCTCATTACACACCATACAACCACGACATAATCAGAGTGGGGGCGGGGTAGTTAGTCCCTAGCCTTGGGTGATCCAGGTGGATGCTAGTGGACACCCACCTATCCCACTTGGACCCCCACAACCTTCCTTTTCAGTGTTTCAGTTTCCTTAATTATATCACAATTTACTATTTTTAGCAGTTTTTCAGGTCCTAAACTTCCGGAGTCATTTTGAGGCCCTAAACGAAGTTTTTTTGGGAAAACTGGGAGCAACATGGCTCCTCGGATGAATGGTTCCCTTCCCAAAGTTGTAGTACTCAGATAGATCTTTCTAACGAGATACTGTGCGTGTTAAACGAAGATCGTATGCCAAAGTTACGACCCCAGGAAGTTGATGTACCAATTTACCCAAACGGGCCCACAGTTTGGCGTTTCATCTACAAGGGTTAGGTTTTTGGATGTTTAGTGTTTTCCATTGTTCTCAACAATAAATCGGCCTTTGAGCCTCATTGTAACACAATTCAGAGGCATGTAGCCACCACATCTCTTCTCAGAGATAAACTACCATCGCCTTAGCTAGTTTATTTCCATCTCTGTTTGTAAGCATATTTTAGTATTTTACATTAATGAAATGAAGTAGTATTTCTACTACATCTCTATATTTATGGTTATTTCTGTACTTTGTTTCATTCTTGTTTAAATCCGGATCAGTGGTATCAGAGCGGTCTTCTCTTTCTCTATTTTTCTTTTCATGTCCCCAACGAGGGTCGAGCTATAAGGAGTTAGGGCTTGAATTGGTTGAACCTTTGCAATACTAGATTTGAAAATCCCAATGGCCTCCCATGGCGGATGAAAATAAAGATGAAGGGGTAAGAGATCAAATCAAAATCTTGCTCGAAGAAGCCCTCGAGTGACAAAGGAATGCGATGATGGAAAACTTTGCCCAGATCCTTCAGTGGCTACCCAGGGGTGACGCATTAGCTTCCAACAAATACTCTGGAAATGCCACACCCTTTAAGGTACAAATTAATTTTGAAATCCCCATATTCGAGGGTCAAATAGATGCAGACGATGTAGATAAATGGTTAAATCTGCTAGAAGGGTATTTTTCTATTCATGATTTTTCCAGTCGGGAAAAGATTATTTTTGCTCTTCTCAAAGCAGCCCCCCACATCAAGGACTAGTGGGAAACCTACTGCGAGCAGAATGATGAAAGTATGAGCTCAATATTTTCAGCCACACCCACTTGGAATTCATTCCGAGATTCCATCAAGGAGCAACACTACCCTGTCAAAAGATATGAGGATAAATACATAAAATGGACCATGCTGTGGCCGAGAAGGGACCGATGTGGAAAAGTTCACAAACATTTTTCAAACCCTTCGCACACAGTTGGGTATCAAGGACTCTGAGCTACATTTGGTACTCAAATACCGTGGCTGCCTACACAAATACATCCGGGACAACATGGATTTCTTGAACATCTCCTCACTCGGCACACCGTACTGATACGCTGTCAAAATCGAGAAGAAATTTAAACAAAAGAAGCGAGACTTTGGATTTGTAAATCCGAAGAACAAAGGACAAAGCCAAGGCGGGGTGACCCAAGGCAACCCGTCGAAGCTGCAAGAAAATAACAACACCACGAAGTCAAAGAAGGATGCAAAAAAAGTGGTGCGAGTTCGATAGGAGCCCCACCCATAACACAAGTGTCAGACCAAGCAGTCATTGGTGGTCAAGTTAAAGGCTTCCGCATGAGATGCATATTCCGACCCTGAACCAGAACATTACAAGGGGAATGGAAAAGGGAAGTAAATCATTCACGTGGAGCCCAGTGCCACTGTTGCCACCGCCAAGATACAAAAGAATGAGCCCGAAGATCTAGAGGATGGGGAATGTCTTTTCCACTCAGAGATGTTGGTGAAGGGTTCACCGTTGCAATTCATTTTTGATAGTGGGAGCCAAAAGAACCTCATTTCAATAGAGGTCGTGATGCTATTGGGACAACTGACTACACCACACCTGCAGACGTACATTATCGTGTGGCTTCACGAAGGACAAGATCTTTGAGTCCGCCAGTAGTGCCGCCTTCCCTACAACATCAAGCCCTTCATAGATGAGGTATTGTGTGATGTTGCACCTTTGGATGTTTTTCATGTATTATTATGCCAACCATACTTGTGGAGGCGACATGTTTTGTATGAGTCAAGGAATCACTCTGTTATTATTTCTTTGTGTAATTCATTATACAGGATACCAAAGGTAGCCCCACCTACTGCCACCTCTTTGATCTCTGCTAAGAAATGCAACAAGATCATCTCTCAGAATAGGAAATTCATTTTCTGTCTAGTTCATTCCCAAAGTAAGGGGAACATCGTCACCAGATCCATGACCCCTGTGAAGGGTTCCTCCACACGGCAGCAACAACAAATGGACATGGTCATGAAAGAACACATGAACATCTTCTCCTCACCTATAGGGGTATCGTTGCACTGTCAAGTCAAGCATTCATTCAATCTGACTCCCAGAGCACCTCTACCCAACGGGATGATATATCACTGCTCCATTCTAAAAATCGACAAGTACAAGTAGTGACATGATCAACATCAGGTGCCACACAAGTTTCAGGTGGGTGAAAAAGTCTGGTTGCATCTGCAGAAAGAACGCCTTACAAAAGCCCATGAGAAGCTCATACCACTCCGACATGGACCTTATACTAGTATCAAGGCTTTGGGAAACAATGTTTTGGAGCATAACATTCCCCCATTCCTTCACTTGGACCGCCCTCGACCATGCTTCCCACCATTACTAAACACATCAGAGATTGTAGAACAACTCACCCGAGACCTGTTATCACTCCAAGAAACTCTCCTAGGTTGTAGCTCGGAGATGCCTAGTAACATATAATCTTCAATATTGTTCTCAAAATTATTGGAATGGATGAAAGTTTAGATCAAGCCAGATAACCATTTCAACTCTGTTTTCACTCCAGACATGCATGAACACCCTCAACTTGACAAGGCTTTAGACCACTAATGCTCAATAGTTTATAGATTCAATCGATAGATGGAGAATACTGACTGTACTGGTAGATGCATACATAAACATATATTAATGGCTAGCTACAGGAAGTAAATGAAGCTTGCAAATCTAATTTATCAACGCAGAGATAAGATGACATTTATCTGGCATTAGACACAGAAGAAAACATAAATAACCTATTCAATTGCAAATCCAATTTATCAATGCAAAGATAAGATTACAGTTATCTAGCATTAGACACCGAAGAAATAATGAATAGACTATCCAAGTGCAAGCTTAGCATAGAGGAGAAAATGGGAATTGAACATGTAACAGTAAAAGAAGCTTGTATTACTGGAATGAAGATGAGACGCTGCAAGGAACAGAGTATCCACAGTCTCCAGAAGTTGAACCCTTCATACATTTGAATTTCATCCATTTATAGGCATTTTACAATGTTCCTGAGCTCTCAAAGGCTCAGAGTGCCTTAATCTATCCTCTCTATCTTTAACGACTTGATGCCCTGACTGGGCACGCAGGGGCATGGAGGTTTCTTCTCTAACAGTAGAGTAACCTCATTCTGGTAACTTACAGCACTGGAAAGGAGCTCATTCATGCCAGAGATGCCCCGTGATCACTTCTATTTGTCTTAGCTGTGTTGCATTGTTGATGCTCCATGATCGCTTATGTTTCACGCTGCATCATGTTGTGGCCCTTTTTTTCGCTTTCTGGCCTCTATCTCTTGTCAACTATTTCCTGGCCTCTTCTCTGTGATGGAATGGCTATCGAGCCTATGAAATCCCTGCAACGGCCCCTTTTCTATTTTACATAGAGAAACATTGCCATACTGTAAACTCCCGCCAAGCTCTATTTATTTCGGACTTAAAAAGTCCTTAAACATTGTCTATTTCCCTATTGGGCCCATCCTTATCGTTATCGCAAGTCGCTGATAGCCTGTTCCCAGTCTTCCCTTTGTATTTAAAAATATGTTAAAAACACTGGAAATACATGAAAAATTGGCTTTGGCAAACCTGAAATAATATATATTTTCATTCCTAAACCCCATCGGGTCCAAGTCTTATCACATATCATAAGTTTCTCTGGTCCCGCTCCAAGGTTTTGCTTCGATGCGATATAGTGATGCGATAAATCGCAATAACATGTCGCTCATGCCCCAGGCCATTTGCTAGCACTCTTTGTAATCTCTGATAGTGATCCTGTGATGCGATGTGGGTCTTCGATCTGTGCGCTTGATCAACAGTCCACGTTGCATAGCTGATTGTTGTCGCATGTTCCATACAGTCTGTGCTCATATCCACTGATTACATCTGCTGATTGCAACTTGCTGATCAGATCTAGACCATTGATTGGCTAGATCTGATGGCTGCTGTGCATTTCAATATTTATGCCTCTGTACTTGGTTTTTCATTGTTTTCTCTGGTTTGCTACCTCCCAATAGTGCTTTTCCGCCATTCTCAGGGCTCTTGGCCTGCGATTGTTTTGATCTTTGAATGATCCTTAAGCAAATTTTGAAGACTTCGGGAGTGTTTTGGATCCATTTTAGGCCACATGCCGACAAGGCTAACACTGGCTCCTTCCAGGGATGAAATCCTCCCTGTGAGGTTTCAGGAATCACAAACCAATACCTTTCCTGTAACACCAAAAATCGAATCTTCCTGCTAGTGTTCCACTGGGCATGGAGTCTATTTTGCATGAAATAAAAACTGAAAAAACATGTTTACAATACAAAGGCTTTAAAGCCTTAAATGAAATAAAGTTTCAAGAACCACCCATTGACTAGGCTACCAAAAACATCTCCTCCTTCCAGACTGTGCAGAATAAAGGTATTGTTCATCTGATCTTGAACAATGACAAGTGGTCTTGTCCATAAGGCATAAAATTTACCATGGTTTCCCTTCTTTTCCTTTAATGCATCCCTTTTGAGAACCCAGTCACTAACCTGAAAACTATCCATTTTTGTCATTCTATCAAAGGTTTCGTTTTCTTGTTCAATGTGCATTTTAGAAATTCCATTAAAGACTTGTAAAAGCCTATTAGTTTTATCATCCTCTTCAAAAAATTTCCAGTATTTGACATTTTTGGGCAAAGATGGACTATATTTCACCACATCTCTGTATGCTTTCAGCCTTGGATGCTTTTCTTGGAAAGTTTTGTTGACCTGCTGAATGTTGAGGTCTGTGTCTCCAAACACTTTCAGGCCTTTGATGCCCATTTCTTTAGCAGGGTTTAAGTCCAACATTAAGGCTTTGTACTCTGCTATGTTATTTGTGACCTGAAAAGTTAATTTGAAAGGTAAATGAATGCATTCCTATGTGGGGGACACAAGGACTACACCTGCCCCTATAGCTTCCTTAGAGGAAGCTCCATCAAAGAACATGTCCCAAATATGTGGGCCTTCTTCCTCTGTGATCTGGCAAACTAGTTTCTGAAGCTGTTTGGAGGCCAAATGAGATTCTTCAATCTAAAGAAAACAAGCTCCAAAATCAGTGTCGATAGCATAGATGGGATGATTATTGGGATTCCTTTCATCCTTGATGATATAAGCCAACTGGGCTTATCTGTATAATCTCCTGCTCTCACCTCCAAAAACTGGGACAGTAGCGTAGGACAGATCATTTTGTAATGATCCACCTAATCTCTTGATCCAACCTCTGGAAAGTAACATGCCAAACTTGGGGGGTACATCTGCTACCACAATATCCATCATCATGATCTTCATCGGCAGCTGAGACAAAGTGATGGATAGGTCCTTGATTAATCCTTGGCATTTCACTTTTCTAGAGTCAAAAGAAAGCAGGTCATGATAAGGCTTGGTAATGTCAAGACCCAATTTATCCATGACAGCCTTGGGCATTAGATTATGGCTAGCTCCAGTGTCTAGAAGGTAATTGTGAAGGATTTTTTCATGAATAGTCAGAGAGGCATAGAATGACAGGGAGCTGTCTTCACAATTTTCAATCATTGGGCTGAGAATAATAGTTGGTTTGTCATCTTGTAGATTTACAAAGTCGGTGGAGGCTTGGATGGCTTTAGGCTCAAGGGCCTCGAGGGTAGATCTTTTGAAGGACTCATTCTTCACTAGTTCAATTAGAGGTATAGGTATTCTTAGCTTCTGGATTTCTGATTCAAAACTGAAAGGAGAAGGAGACTTGTCAGGGCCTCTTACCTCGTGGGCTGGAGCATTGAGGATGATAGGATCAACTTCTGGTCACTTGTGATTATTAGCTTGCTTTACTGTAGGGACAATAGCTCTTTGAACAGGAGTTTCCTTGGCATTTTTCATCTTCGACCTCAGATTATGTCTGTGCTAATCTTTAGTTTGTAGAGCAGCTTCACCATCCCACTCTTAGCTGATCTGGTCATTGAATAATGACTTTTCATAGGTAGCTAAGGTCAAAAAGGAGGCATTGCCTTTGTCTTCCATACAATGGATCTCATCATCTTCTTCAAACTTCTCTTCTTCCATGACTGCATTTTGGAAAGGGGTCTTCATCCTTTGGTCTTCATTGGCATCTTTGCTTCTTTGCAGAATATGCAACTGCTCATCAGTTCTTCTATATGGATTTGGATCTCTAGGAGAAAAGGTATTAGGAACTCCCTTTCCCAAGCTGATACTCAACCTTTAATTTGGAGATCTCATAGGCTAATGAATCTATCATCTTGGTCATTTTATCTATCTTGGGATTTGAGGATGATGAAGACTCACCCCTCTATCTTCTTCTATCAACATTCCCCTTGAGCTTCTCTACAGCCATGATGTTTGATTCTACTTCCAAGGCTGCATGTTGCATATCAGCCAAAGTAGCACATCGCCTCTCCCTCAACAGTAGACAGAAGTCAAAATCAAAAGCACTAGCATAGGTGAGTTTAGCAGAGGTAGTGGTGGGTTTTCCTTCATCTGGTATCTTGCTATACATGTGGTTAAACCTCTTATTAAAATCACACAACAAATCACCATTTTCCCTCTTTAAGTTCCCAAACTCAGTATGGTGGTAGAGGAGATCCTTCATATCCCCCCAATGCTTTAGGAATGCATCATCTAAACCCTCAATATCTGCCATAGATCTTGGGGTCAGTGCTCTGAACCATTTTCTACCCTCTCCATCTAGGCTTTGGAAAAAGACTCTCATCCAGACACCATCTTCACGAATGTTCAGGTTATCAACATAGCCATAAAATGATTCAAGATGTTCTTCAGCTGTAACACCTTCAGTCCTAGTGAACTTAGGCATATACTTCTGATATTCTCCAGTAGGCATGGTATTCAAAGGAGTGGGCAGTACTAGAGGTCCATATCTAGAAGCTATGGTTCTTTCCATTTTGGTAGCTGTTTGTGGGCCTGCCATAGCTGTGGTGGCTATAAGGGTAATGGAAGTCTAAATGATAGAGGGATGAGGAGTGATTGATAGGACTAAAGGTGTATGATGGATAGGACGTGAGGTTTCCTTTGGGCTTCCAACAAAAGAAGAACCTAAAGAATAAGGAGCTTTATGAATCTCTGAGAGCTTTTCTTCACTGCTAGTATTATATGCTATACTCTCAACATGTATTTCTTTTATTA
The DNA here is from genome assembly GCA_031772625.1 of Pinus tabuliformis. Taxonomy (NCBI): domain Eukaryota; kingdom Viridiplantae; phylum Streptophyta; class Pinopsida; order Pinales; family Pinaceae; genus Pinus; species Pinus tabuliformis. The sequence continues at coordinate 1,186,885,365 of CM062820.1, read as the reverse complement.
CAGGATTTTCTTATAGAGATATGGAATATTGTTTAGGTTTACTTGAACCTGGTGCTCCTTTTTGCAATACCTTTCTTTATTTGATGATTTTTTCAGGGTCGGGTATTTGGTCAGCTTGTAGCTTCTGAGTATTTCTCTGAGTATGCCTCACAAACTGAGCCAGAACTATGATGTGGAGTCGCCAAGAGGTTTGTCCTTCAGTAGAGTCGCCAGATAGATGATTACAACCGAAAAAATGCCATGACTTTGTCTATCATCAAAGCTGGATTTGTGTTGCCTCCTAGGGAAGCTGAGCTTCAGTCTCCTCTCCTCATTAGCGGCACCAATTATGTTATCAGTCCAAGAAACTCTCCTAGGTTGTAGCTCAGAGATGCCTGGTAACATATAATATTCAATATTGTTCTCAGAACTATTGGAATGGATGAAAGTTTAGATCAAGCTAGATAACCGTGTCAACTCTGTTTTCACTTCAGACATGCATGAACACCCTCAGCTTGACAAGGCTTTAGACCACTAATGCTCAATAGTTTATAGATTCAATGGATAGATGGAGAATACTGACTATACCGGTAGATGCATACATAAACATATATGAATGGCTAGCTATAGGAAGTAACTAAAGCTTGCAAATCTAATTTATCAATGCATAGATAAGATGATATTTATCTGGCATTAGACATAGAATAAAACGTGAATAACCTATTCAATTGCAAATCCAATTTATCAATGCAAAGATAAGATGACAGTTATCTAGCATTAGACACAGAAGAAATCATGAATAGACTATCCAAGTGCAAGCTTAGGATAGAGGAGAGAATTGGAATTGAACATGTAACAACAAAAGAAGCTTTTATTACTAGAATGAAGATGAGACGCTGCAAGGAACAGAGTATCGACAGTCCCCAGAAGTTGAACCCTTCATACATTTAAATTTCATCCATTTATAGGCCTTTTACAATGCTCCTGAGCTCTCAAAGTCTCGGAGTGTCTTAATCTATCCTCTTTATCTTTAATGACTTGATGCCCTGACTAGGCATGCAGGGGCTTGGAGGTTTCTTCTCTAACAGTAGAGTAACCTCATTCTGGTAACTTGCGGCACTGGCAAGGAGCTCGCTCGTGCCAAAGATACCCCATGATCACTTCTGTTTGTTTTGGCTGTGTTTCACTGTTGATGCTCCATAATCGCTTTTGTTTTAGGTTGCATCATGTTGTGGCCCTTTTTCTTTCCCTTTTTAGCCTCTGTCTCCTGGCAACTGTTTCCTGGCCTCTGCTCTATGATGGAATGGCTATCGGGCCTATGAAATCCCTGCAATGGCCCCTTTTCTGTTTTACACAGATAAATGTTGCCGTACTGTAAACTCCTGCCAAGCTCTATTTATTTCGGACATAAAAGTCCTTAAACACTATCTATTTCCCTATCAGGCCCATCCTTATCACTATCGCAAGTCGCTGATGGTCTGTTCCCAGTCTTCCATTTGTATTTAAAAATATGTTAAAAACACTAGAGATACATGAGAAATTGGCTTCAGCGGACCTGAAATAATATATATTTTCATTCTCGAACCCCATCGGGTTCAGGTCTTATCGCATATCGCAAGTCGATCTAGTCTTGCTCCAAGGTTTTTCTCCGATGCGATATAGCGATGCGATATATCACAATTGCATGTTTCTCATGCCCTAGGCCATTTTCTGGCGTTCTCTGTAATCTCCGATAGTGATCCTGCGATGTGATTTGGGTAGTCGATCTGTGTGCTTGATCGACGGTCCACATTGCATCGCCAATCATTGTTGCAAGTTCCATATAGTTTGCACCGATATCTGTCGATTTCCTCCACCGATTGCGACCTGTTGACTAGATCTGGACCGTTGATCGGCCAGCTCTAACGGCTGTTGTGCATTTCCATATTCATGCCCTTGGTACTTGGTTTTTCATTGTTTTCTCTGATTTTCTGCCTCCTAATAGTGTTTTTCTGCCATTTTGAGGGTTGTTGGCCTGCGATTGTTTTGATCTTTGAATGATCATTAAGAAAATTTTGAAGACTTCGAGAGTGTTTTGGATCCATTTTGGGCCACATGCTGACAAGGCTAACAGGACCAAGTTCAGTAGATGGAGGAACTCAACACAATGGGGACCATTGATTCCTAAAGGGGGAGGAATGATCCAGGTGGATATTGGTGGCCACCCACCTATCCCACTTGGAACCGCACAAATGTTCCTTTTAGTTTTTCAATTTCTTTAATTGTAGCACAATTTACTATTTTTAATAGTTTTTTCGGGTCCTGAACTTCTGGAACTGTTTTGAGGCCATAAATGACATTTTTTGGGAAACCTGGGGGAAAAATGGGTCCATGGATCAATGTTTCTCTTCCCAAATTTGTAGTCCTTAGATAGATCTTTCTAACGAGATATTGTGTGCTTCAAACGGAGATCATATGCCAAAGTTATGACCCCGGGAAGTTGATGTACCAATTTACCCAAACAGGGCCCAAATTTTGATGTTTCATCTCCTAGGGTTAGGTTTTAGGATGTTTAGTGTCTTCCATTATTTATAAACAATAAATAGGCCTTTGAGCCTCATTGTAACACAATTTAGAGGTATGTAGTCGTCACATCTCTTCTCAGAGATAAGCTACCATCACCCTAGCTAGTTTATTTCCATTTCTGTTTGTAAGCATATTTCAGTATTTTACATTAATGAAATGAAGTATTATTTCTGCTACATCTCTATATTTATGGTTATTTCTATACTTTATTGCGTTCCTGTTTAAATCTGGATCATCGGATCTTTTGCATCACCCACGTGACAACCATTGGAGCTGAGCAGTAGAAATATTTGGCTAGAGGTGCGGGGCACTTATCCCTGGCCCCAGTTCCATTAGTGCCACTAAAACCTATGGTGTGGTGAAGAGAGTGGACCGGGTGGCAGTTGACCCACGTCGACCCTCTGTCCCATGATCATTATGTGACCACGACCCCAGGCGAGTGGATCCAAATCTGACAGGGGTAGGTAGTTGGCCTCAACGCCTACACATATGCCACGATATGACCTTATCCCAATGGAATGACAGTTAATCCGGTGGTGGTGGAAAATTGGCCCTGTCCCAAGGCCACATGGGCACCATATGACCTATTTTGGTGCCATAAGGGGGCAATGGTGTAATTTAATGAAGTGATATAATTGTACCTTTTGCGGCGGGAATCTCATTGGTCCCAAGTTAAATTTTCTCTCAACGGACTATGTAAAGGGAGAACTCATCGTGCAGCTAGCAGGTTTTGCTAATTTACAAGATGGATAACAGAGCGTGGTTTGGAGAATCCTAACTTAGTTTTTAAACTTTTTGAGCTCAAGAAGAGCCTATATATGGGTTTTTGAGTGTCCTTAACTCAATGACAACCTCAAATTTATGATTTGAGCATGCTATGATGGACTTTTTATAGAATCACATATTTTAGTGCTAGAGGTAGAGACAATTTTGAATTAGTGTGGAGGTATATTTGACCATAGAGAGAGCCTAGTTAGAGGTTTTCCAACCTCACGGTTTCATTTGCAGCGACTGTTACTTCTGTAGAGAATCCCTTTTCAGTATTTTCTCAATGTGTTTAGGATAAAATCTCTTTTCAACTCTTCATTGTGAAGGAGTTGCATGTTTATGCTTTTGATTTCAGGTGGAGTACAAGGATCTATTGTGGAAGAGTCCTTTTTATGTTGACATTTTCATGACTTGTTATATGGAGTCATTTTTCTGATTGAGAATTCTTTCTAGGAGATTGTTTGTTTGTAGGAGAAACAAACCACTCCTGTGTCAACAAGTTATAATCTACTCATTTGCTTCTGAAATCAATATAATAATCTAGCTATTGGAGCAATCCTGGAGACGTAGCCTAGGAGTGTTGAAGTCTATGATCAAACACTGGTTTCTTCTCTTCATGTTTATCATCTTGATTTGCATGCGAATTTGTTTGTCTTTTAAGTTCATGTGAAAAATTAACTCCTCATCCTTAAAGAGGTTGTGAAAATAACTTCAATTTTAAAGACCCATTTTGTTTAACTTGCAAAGTGTTAGAGGACGATCGACGTTTTTATAGGAGGAGCTTTCCTCCGATTTCAGATCAATGTTTAAATTTACAAAACATGGTTGATCATGGTTGGTCATGATTTATATTATAAACCCAAGGGAATAATAAACCTTATGGATTAATACTAAGAACCCAAGTGACTAGAAACCTAAGAGAATAATATTAAACCCTAGGAATATGAACCTTTAGATTAATAAACCCCAGGGATTGATATTATAAACCCACAGGATACATATTATAAACCTAAGGTATATAAACCATAAAATAAATATTATAAACCCTAAAATAAACATGATTGACCATGGTTTATTTCCATACTAAGACAATCCTTGTCACAATGCAACGTTGGACCATTATTGAACATGATTGATTTTCATATCGAGACAATCTTTGCCACACTGTGACGTTGGAGCATGGTTTACCATGGTTGAGTTTCATATCGAGACAATATTTTTCACAATGCAATGTTTGACCATATTTGATTTTATAAAACATGGTTGACCGTGATTGATCATGGTTGACCATGGTTGATCATGATTGTCGTTGGTTGACCATCATAGTTGAACATGATGAAAGAGATTTTAATCAAGGTTGATCATGGTTGATGAAATTCAACCATGGTTAATCATGGTTTATCATCGTTGACCATGGCTCATCATGGTTGACCATGGTTTATTTCATATCGAGACAATCTTTGTCACAATGTGACATTCGGCCATGGTTAACCATGATTGACCATGATTGACCATGACTGACCATGTTTTATTTTATAAAACATGGTTGACCATCATAGTTGATCATGATAAAAGAGATTTTAATTATGGTTCATAATGTCTAATGAAATTAAATCATGGTAAATCATGGTTGAACATGATTGACCATGGTTGACTATGGTTGACCAAAATGACATTGGCCATGGTAAACCATATTCAAGCATGATTAACCATCATTGATCATTGGACCATGAGTGATCATGGCTGACCATGTTTGATTTTATAAAACATGGTTGACCATGATTGACCATGGTTGACTATGGTTGACCATGATTGTCCTTGGTTGACAATCATAGTGGAAAATGATGAAAGAAATTTTAATTAAGGCTGATCATGGTTGATTAAATTCAACCATGGTTAATCATGATTGACCGTCATTGACCATGGCTGATCATGGTTGGCCAGGGTTGATTTTCATATCGAGACAATCTTTGTCACAATGCGATGTTCGACCATGGTTGATCATCATAGCTAATCATGATGAAAGAGATTTTCATTTTGCTTCATCATGGTTGATGAAATTCAACCATTGTAAATCATGGCTACCCATGGTTGACCATGGTTGACTATGGTTTACAAAAAAGGCATTGCCCATGGTCAACCACATTCAAGCATGATTAAGCATTGTTGATCATGGTTCACCATAGAGACATTGATTAACCATGATTGATCATGGTACATGATGGTTGACATTGATTGAGCATAGTTGAACATGGCTGAGCATGTTTGATTGATTAAATGTCATTTATTTATAATAATTAATATTAATACTAGTAACAATGTTAATATTTTAACTAATATTAATTTAGTAATTTAAACATGGTTAAATTAATGTTCAATGTTATTTAATATTTTCAATTATAAAATATTAATAGAAAAATTATTATTATTAATATTTTAATTAATAAAATATTGTTATTTACGTATAATAATATTATTATTATTTTAATAATATTATTGTTTATCAATATTTAATAATGTTAATATTTAATAATACTTATTAAGATTTATTTAATGAGCCTAGATCCATATTAACACCGGATCTATTAAGTGCCGAGAGGGATCAAATCTCTCAAGGTGCAAACCTATTTTTTGAGTACAAAACTTGAGGAAAGGTTTGCACCTTCAGAGATTTGATCCCTCTCAGAGCTTGATAGATCCGATGTTAAGATGGATCTAGGCTAGTTTCAATCGTGTGTGATCATACAAAATTTGTTGAACATATAATTATTTTGATGATTTTAAATATGTTAAATATGTCTAAGATTAATTTGGTCAATTTAATTTACAAATAGCGTAGTTACCTCAGTTTGTTAAGATGAGAGACTTTGTTCGTAACTTGAATGATGAAAAATGATGAAATACAAATTTTGAGTGCAAAGTGTCAATGTAACAATTTTGATAGATAGAAAATGTGAATACTAAGAATATAGTCAATTACAAACAATCTTCATTGCAATCAATCTGAAACTATTTGGAATCATAGACCATTCAGATCCAAAATAATTCTCAATGGTAGTTATTTTCTATTACGACCTTTGAATGCAAAGTAATTAACAATGTTGAATGATGCAAAATGGGAATAATAAGAATGTACCCAATTATAAATAGTTTATAGTTCCAAGAAGCAAACATTTGGGGTAAGAAAACATTTTATTTAGGATGAAAATTCAAGTATTGTATTTATTGTTGAATAATTTTTATGTGCTTACACTGAGAGAGTGTGTGTATGTTTTAGGGGTGAGAAGGGGAGACGAGGGGAGATAGAGATATAGATGGGGGGAGAGGGAAGAAGAGAGAGGCAAAGACAGGGATGAAGGAAGAGATATAGATATGGAGAGAGAAATGTTGGAGAGAGAGAGAGAAAGGGAAGAGAGGGAGAGGGAGGGGAAAGGGAGGAAGAGAGAGATAGATAGATATGGAGAGAGAGCACGTATGTTTAGGGGATGAAATAGAGAGATAGAGAAGGAGAGACAATGGGAGATAGAGATATAGATGGAGGAGGTAGAGATGTGCTTATACTGAAATCAATTCACACCATTAATATAATTACTTTGAAATTAATGTATACCATATATGTTGTTGCATCAAATTAGAAATGAACATCTACACTAAATTCAATGCATCTAGTGCAAACAATCAAATAGGATTAGAAATCAACATCTAAATTGAAATCAATGCATCTAGTGCAAGCAATCAAATAGGATTAGAAATCAATAGCTACACTGAAACCAATGCATCTAATGTGAGCAATGAAATATGAGTAGAAATCAACATCTAGATCAATGCATCTAGTGTAAGGTATTAAATATGATTAGAAATTGACATCTACACTGAAATCAATGCATCTAGTGCAAGCGATCAAATAGGATTAAAAATCAATATCTACACTGAAACTAATGCATCCTTTGCAAGCAATCAAATAAGAGTAGAAATCAACATTGACATTGAAATCAATCCATATAGTGCATGTGTTCAAATAGGATTAGAAATCAACAACTACAATGAAATCAATACATTAATTTTAGTGAAAATCTAAAATATTCATCACTTTCTAGATCTAAATTCTATGTATGTATTTGCCTCTGTGAGACTCTTTCTTCTTCCCTGTCTCTCGACCTTCCATTATATGTTTATCTCCCTCCCCTTCTCATTCTGTCTCTTCCCCTCCCTCTCTCCTTTGTCTCACTCTATCTGCCTCTTCCTAACTTTCTCTATCTTTCTCTTCTTTCCTCTCTCCCCCTGCCATCTATATTTATAGCTCCCTTCATCTCTCCTTATTTGTCTCTCTATCTCAACCCCCTAAACATATCTCTCTCTCTCTCTCTCTCTCTCTCTCTCTCTCTCTCTCCATCTATATATCTATCTCCCATCTATCCTTCTTCCTCCCCCTATCTCTTTGCCTCTCTCTTCTACCCCCTCCGTTGCCCCATCTATATCTCTATCTCCCATTGTCTCTCCTTCTCACCCCCAAAACATACACACTCTCTCTCCATATCTATCTATATCTCTCTCCTTCCCTCTTCCTCTCCCTCTCTCTCTCTCTTCCCCCCCCCCCCACTGACTCTCCATCTCTCCCTTGCCACTCCCTTTCCACCTTTCTCTCTCTATGTCTTTCTTCCCCTTCCAACTCCATCTCTCTCTCCCCCTTTCTCTCTCCTCTCTCTCAAGTCCTCTCTCTTTTTCATTCCTCTCTCTCCTGCCTCCTTCCATCTTTGCCCCATCATACACACTCTCTCTCCACCCTCCAACTCTATCACTATCTCCCTCCCTCTCCCCTTCTCTCCCCTCCTCTCTCCCCCTCTATATCTATATCTCCCTATCTCGACACAATTAAATAATAATATTTATATTAAAAATAATTAACAATATCAACTAATAATATTATATTAATAAAATATAATTAATAAATATTTATTTAAAACATTACTTATTAATAAAACATTATTAATACATATTAATAAGGAATTACTTTTTCCCCAACCCAGGACACCCATAATCCAAATTATATATATAAAAGAAAAGTAGTGCATAAGCTAAGATATATAGCAGTCGTATGTATAAGTCAACAATATAGATGTAAACAATTTTAGTATATAAACTAATATAATAAAACCCAAACGTGTATCTAAACCCCACAAATTATACAAACAAACAACGATATTATAAAATCACAATGTTTATGGAACGACTCGCGAGGCAACATGTACATATGATATGCGTCCCATATGGGGCTGGCTATGCATGTTGCGCCAGCCCCATGCATACGTATAACTCAACTGACTTGCGCACACACGTCGACTATGTCATTGGTTCCATAATATGACAAATATAGTGATCTTCCACGTGCGACAAGTGTAACGAGCTCTTTATAAACCCAAATTTTCCTCAGTCGATTCAATTTTCCTGAGCCGATTCAATTTTGCCAGCGGTAGCTTCACACTCTTGCGCTTGAGCCGTCCATCTGCGACTTAGACGAAGCATCTTGTGAGCATATTCTTTTAAAAATAAATCCAGGTCATCCATTAAAAAAAGTCAACGTCGCCTCTTCCACCTGAGTTCAGCGAATTAAAAAATAAAATACTAAAATTTAATATATTAATACCGTTTGCATGATTATGAAACCAAACTGCATTTTTTCCTAATTTAACAATATTTAGTTTGGCTATGTCTACAGAGTCTACCAAAAGTGAATAGAATTGGAGAAAAAAAATTCAAGAAATCTTGCAATAACAATGTTTAAATCATGTAGGTAGAAATGGATTCAGGAGCATCAAAAATCTCTGTGACACCCAAAATCTTGAAGTTTAACAATTGTAACCTGGATTTACAAAAATCTCTACCAAATTTTATCAAAATATTCCAAAAATTTCCATGATTTTCCAAAAAAACCAATCTCATTGCGCTATAAAATTTATTTCAATATCAACTTTTAATATATAATTACATCCCACACTTATTAAATATCTAAAAATTCTACTAACAACAATTAATTCACCCGCCAAAATCAAGAGCATAAGAGTACCCACAATCCACAAAAAGGCCATGTCGCTTAGACTTATTAAATCTCACTTAGTTGACGGATACCGTCGACTCTACTGAACTCGCGATGGAGATCGTACTCCCTCGTGCCTCTTGCTGCCGTCGTCATTCGGGCCTCTCACTTCCAGACGTTGCCATAATACTCTGTGAAACACCTCAAACGTAATTTGATCGGTGGTTGCGGGGCATCCAACGGTCATCTAAAAATGTTAGTGGTTGACTCTGCTAATGTTCATTGATACTTGATTGGTTTTTTTCGATCTTTTATGTTTTAAATTCACGATTATAAATTTAAAAATAAGATGAACAAAATTGTTTAACTCAAACTAATTTTAAACCATTTCCAGAATTTCAACTCATAGGGATACCTATTAATATTCGATATCACCAAAAGTATTGCAACGCCACCCCTCACACTAAAATGTATTATCAGCAATGACAACAGCAGCAATGGCATATTATTTATTAAATATCAGTTATTTAACAAAACACTGATCCCACAGAACTCGCGATGGAGATCGTACTCCCTCATTCCTCTTCATGCCATCGTCATTGCGGGGCTCTCGCTTCCACGACGTTGCCATAATACTAATATTAAAATTCAATATCATCACATTCAATTTCATTCATATTATTCACTGTTATCATCACATTCAATTTCATTCATATTATTCACTGTTAGGTTGTTCGCAGAATTGTTAACATGTTGGCCTCCAAGTTCAATCTGATTTTCTTGATCATCCTTTCACTGCAACTCTCTGCTGCAATATTGTTGTGTAATGGAATGCCGATGACCCTTCACAGCAGAAGGTCTAAGACACGAGGGATCACAATTTGCACAAACTGAATTTGTAGGGTTGGGCTAGACAGATCCAACCAATTGTAGTGGCTTATTTTCGTCGTTCTCCCTTCAATAAAAAATTGATATGTAGAAGCAAAAATATGACAAAACATTCCATCTAGGTTTTAATCATTATTTTGCTCATAGTCATCACCATCACTCTTTGCACAGCTTCTGTCAGTGCATCTCTCGCAGACAAAGAGGATCATATCGGCCTTCGCAAGCCCGCAATGTAGTTAAAGATAGGGAAATCTAGCACAACAAGCTTCGACACTGTGAGAAAATATGCATTGTGAACTTTGGCATCGCAGTCCCAATAGAGACTCTCTTCTCCCTACTCTCAAAACAATCTAGCAGATAATTCACATAACTCACATTCCTTCATTGATTTAGCCATTTTAATATCCGTGAGTGTTAAAATTAGCAACTACTGCCAAACTCCATGTGGGTCATCTTATTAATGGCCACTGATATTTTTCTTGGATCCCTCTCATCGAGAGGTGTAGGCATGATCTAAAGATCATCTAATTCCGATAAGTATTCATGGAGATATGAATTTATTTATGTTATGGGACAATTTGTAAAGGTCGACCAGCAACCAAATAAACCCCACTTGTGCTCAACGCTTTAGTATAAATAAAGGAGGACTTCAAGTAATTTAGACAATAATCTTCTTGGTGATCTCTTCCTCTCCACTTGTCTTTCGGTTTTGGTGGCAGGAGAGACCTAAAGAGGATACGTTGCTCTAGAGGATGCCCTATCCTATACGTTGTCATGAAGGTGCCTTCTATGCAGACCTAAAGGAGGAATCTTGGAGCTGCCCTAGCCGCAGCAAGGAAGATAGGCCAGCGAGGGTTTGAAGGACGTTGGAGGTCAGCTCCAAGTGCTACTAGGAGAAGCCTTCTATAGGCTATCTAAGGGAAACCTATACGCTATCTAGAGAAGGTCTCCACTAGCCCTAGCCGCAGTTCAACAAGTGCCACAAGCTATGCCCTAGACGTAGTCAAGGAGGAGGCCAAATACAAGCCCTAACCGCTAACAGAAAGAGTCAAGGAACAACATGGACGAGGGCTGCTATAGGAGGCTGAGTTTGGCAGTCTTAAGGCTGAAACTAGGGCCAAAAGGATAGGCTGCTAGGCTGGGTAGAAGATGAGTAAAACGCTGGTTGTTTGGGCACATTTTGAGGAGGCCATATACTACAGCAAGGCTGTGTGGTAGGTTGCAGGCAGTAGGCCATAGGCCATACCACCACAACAAAGAAATAGCATGGGCTGTTTTGCTATCATATGCCCTAAGGCAACAACCTAGTAAGGGAAGAATTCATCTTCAGCAAGCCGCGGTCTTCCAAGGTTTGTTTGGGGTGCCTTGGAGAAGATTAAGGCCACATGTATGTGCCCTAAACAGTCTGACACTAACAATCAACAACAAGCAAGGTTGGACAAGCATGGATGATGCTGCCTATGTATGAGGGATGTTAGATCTGTCTTGATCATGGTTGTCCCATCTTCCATCCTACATAGAAAATAGAGATCCTTAACTATGAACCAATACAATCCATGATAAGATGTGACAGCTAGGTGACCCATGAAGTTTGAATGCATACTAAGAGATAGTGATAGTGCAACAAGATGCATGGACAGCATGATAGTAGCAATGATACTTGGTGTAGCAAGTACATGGTGCTACAAACACATTGGGACAACAAAAACCACGATGCTGAAAACACAATGGGATAGCATGGCAAGCATGGTGCAGTAAGCACATTGGGACAACAGTATGTTAAGCAAGGTGCAACAAGCACATGGTGGCAAGCATGGTGCAACAAGCACATTGGGACAGCAAAGGTACATGATGCAATACAGTGATGGGTATAGTCATGATTGGTAAAGCATGATGAGATGCAACATAGTAAAGATGGGTGCAACATGGTGCAACATGGTGAGGTGTAGCACAATGATAGGTGAAGGAGTCACCTTGGAGAATCAGTTGAAGCAACATGTCCTCAACTGATCTCATGTAGAGATGATCTATTCACTTATCTAGAAAGTCAAACTGTTGACTTCTGTTGTAAATGTACTATCTCTCTCTCTCTCTCTCTCTCTCTCTCTCTCTGTTGAACTATTGAAGAACGTAGAAGAAGAATTGATCAAGGGTTTCCCCACATTGGGGTTTGTCCCTGGCTAGCGCCACATCCTGTGTCCTCTTGTCTTGGCTTGTCTTCTGCGATTTATGTTTATGTTCTATCTGGGGTTTACTTTAATGCTAATGTGATTTCTAATCTAGAAAAGATATTGAGCTAATTATGAAAATTGAAATAAATTCCTCTAAGCATAGAACATACTTAAAATTAACATGGTATCAAAGCTGAGGAGAAGACAATGCCCAAGTTAGAGTGAAAGAGCAATCACCAAAGATAGTTAGGAAAGGACAAAAGGATCAATGGGTTCCTCATCCCTCTTCAAATTCACCGAGGGTGAAATCGAAGCAGAGAATATTATCAAAATGGCGCGGCGGAATATGGCCTACCTAAAGATCACTTCATTGGAAAGATCGGATTTTAGGGTGGAGGAAAGGCAAATAACTAGTTCGACCATTATGTGAAGGAGTGTCTGAATGGTAGGGACACATCACTTGATGATGATAACAATCATTCCAGGTACATCTTCAATGATCAGAGGAATGAGAGTGAAGGTCATCAAGGTAATGGCCGACCCTTCAAGAAAGCAAGAAACCCTAGGTATGAAGAATCAAATGTTATTTTTGATAAGATATAGAAGTGCTATCTTGTATCAGCCCTCTCCTTCAAATTCTTTGGGAATATGGCTTATTGATTGCAGTGCTTCAAGGCACTCCATCGAATAGAAGGGTGCTCTCTCTCTAATTTGGTAGAGATGGAAACATTTGTGGGATTATACTTGGAGCCGATGTGTTATGCTCTTAATCCTACAAGACGGTACCAGAATACCAAATATGCGAAAAAAATATACCCAGAACATAGAACACAAGCAATAACAGCAAGTATGTTATTATTTAGAAAGCAAAGTTCACTTGCCTCTTCGAGGGGGCAACCTCAAATAGAGCTGAGCTCGATTACAAAATAAGACACGATGCTCCTCGCAGGGAGTCTCTATCCTTTATATAGGATTCATACATGCAATACCATGGGGCAATACCATGGTTCTTATTAATACCATCTATCTAATACCATGGCCCATTTGCAACTAACTGTGGTCTCGTCATTAAATGCGGGTTAACCACTTATAATTATTAATATGGGCTTTATTGACTCTTTACTTAACTATAACTATGACTCGATCCTATTACATTAATAAGGGGGTTAAGGTGGGACCCTAACACGATGCCACCTATCTTGGAAATGATGTTACCCCTCAATTGAATGAGGTTAACTCGATTCATTTACAAGAATCTCTTTTATGTACCTGATTACAAGAAGAACCTGGTGTCCATTTCGGCAATGGAAATCAAAAGGTTTCAGGGTGGCATTCATCGATGGAAAGGTACGTGTTTGAAAATAGAATTTTCTAAGACGCTTTTACTCATGGGTTCAGGGTTGGCAATTTGTGTCCAGTTATAGGATGGTCCATTGGGGACCATATCAGTTGACACATCTGATGTATAGCACCAGAGGTTTACTTATGGGGCTTTACTCGATATGAGTCAGACGGTGACTCAGATGCCCAAAGGTACATGTCTAAGATGTACCGAAGGAAAATCTTACAAGGGGACCATTCCCCTCATGTAGCAAGTCCACAGGTTTGGAACAACCCGACGAGTTTGAGATTCATGATCGGGAATCTCAAGTATACAGGTGGAAGAAAACCCTCTATGGCTTGAAGTATAACACCCCAGGCATAGTATGAGAGGATTGGTAGCTGTCTGATGAAGCTGAAATTCACTAGGAGTGAAACCAATCCAAACCATTGCTCGAAGGTTATGGATGATAGACCTCTAATATCGACACCTTCTGAGGATGACCTATTTCTGATAGGTGTAGACCCTCTCACTTGCAGAAGTAAGGGGGAGTTGGATTCCAGATATGGAATGGTAAACTACAAGCCCATGACTACCTCGAGGATCTTAACTTTCAGAAGTTATATGGTGATGATGTCAGACCAGATTTGGGAAATGCCTGTGAGTTTCATAAACTCATTTGCATTGATGTTCTTGGTGAACTTTTGTCCAGACATATGTTTTGCAGTTAGCATGGTGAGCTCATATTTGGTTGAGCCTCACTGGATTGATGCCAAGAATCTTCTGAGATATCTTCGGGGCACAATCTCTCATGGATTGAGATACACTGTCGAAAATATGAAGCTACATGATTATTCGAATGCTGACTAGGCAGGCAGTGTGGAGATTCACTAGAGCACTTCTCAATGTTGGTTCTCTTTGGGTTCTGCTTTGATATCATCAATGAGCAGGAAGCAGAAGTTAGTTTCTATAAGCACCACCGAGACCAAATACATAGCTATGATTATGATCTCGTATGAAGCTACCTAGTTGTGGAAGCTCTTCAGTGAGTTGTTTGTACATATGATGAATACCATCATGATCCTCTATGACAACCACGGGGGATTTGATTATTGAGGAATCCCGTATTCGAAGATTTCTCTAGCAAATGGAAATTAGATACTACCTTATTTGGGATATGGTAAGTCAATGAGTGAGTAGGTTCCATCACATTGAGATTGATGTACAGGTCGCAGACACTTTGTCAAAGTCCCAAGGAAAGATCAAATCTGTGATTTTCCTGAATGAATTGGAGTCGTTGAGATACCTTTGTAAAATGGTCCTTCATGTTGCATGCATTGAGCTTTGGGAGCTCTGGAGTGCTTGAGGTACTTACTGGAGCAACATACGACCACAGGGTGACTCACCCTCCCCTCGTGATGCGCTATGTACAGGGTGACAGATTCAACCTTTCCCTATGACACCTCGTGGCAACTATGGAATAAGATGATTAGTTTTCCTATGGGCCGAGATGATTAGTTCTCCCTTGGCAACTATGAAACAGGATGATTAGTTCTCCCTTGGTGACTATGAGCCAGGATGATTAGTTGTCCTGTGGGCCAGGATGATTAGTCCTCCCGTGGCAACTATGAAATAGGATGATTAGTTCTCCCTTGACGACTATGATTAGTGGCAACCGATGGACATGATGATTCGTTCTCCTATGGATAGGATGATTAGTTCTCCTGTCGAGGTATCCTACCCATGTAGTTTGGGACTAATGGGAAGTACCTATCATCTGACCAATGAGCAGGGAAATGGGGTTAGGGACCATAGTAGTACTATCGATGGATGCATCATTGTATCTACTGTACTCCCTATGCTAGGATGACCTCCATTGATCTGGGATCAGTATGAGTTATTTGAGACACTCTCTTGTGATATTGATCTGGGATCAATAAAACTAACTTCAGGTCAGTAACATGAAACTGACTTAGGGTCAATAGAGAATGGTATGAGACATTATCGATCAATTCTTCTTCTTCATGGTTCAGCAGAGCAGAGCAAAGAAGAACTAAGCAGAGCTCAGCATAGCAGAGTAGAGAAATGCAGAATAGAGCAGTGCAGGGCACTGATGGCAGAGATAGTACAGTCAGACATATGGATCAATGGATGGAGTTCTCCCTAGTTGAGAGGGAGTGTTAAAATTGGAAACCAGGGCCAAACTCCATGTAGGTCATCTTATTAATGGCAGCTGATATTTTTCTTGGATCCCTCTCATCGAGAGGTGTAGGATTGATCTAAAGATCATCCGATTCCAATAAGTATTCATGGAGATATGAATTTGTTTGTGTTATGGGACGATTCGTCAAGGTCGGCCAGCAACCAAATAAACCCCACTTGTGCTCAATGTTTTAGTATAAATAAAGGAGGACTTCAAGTCATTTAGAAAATAATCTTCTTGGTGATCTCTTCCTCTCCACTTGTCTTTGGGTTTTGGTAGGAGGAGAGACCTAAAGAGGATACACTGCCCTAGAGGATGCCCTATCCTATATGCTATCACGAAGGTGCCTTCTATGCAGACCTAAAGGAGGAATCTTGGAGCTTCCCTAGCCACAACAATGAAGATAGGCCAGCGAGGGTTTGAAGGATGTTGGAGGTCAGCTCCAAGTGCTACTAGGAGAAGCCTTCTATAGGCTATCTAAAGGAAACCTATACACTATCTAGAGATGGTCTCCACTAGCCCTAGCCACAGTTCAACAAGTGCCAGAAGCTATGCCCTAGATGCAGTGAAGGAGGAGGCCAAATACAAGCCCTAACCGTTAACAGAAAGAGTCAAGGAACATCGTCGAAGAGGGTTGCCACAGGAGGTCGAGTTTGGGAGTCTTAAGGTTGAAATTAGGGCCGAAAGGATAGGCTTCTAGGTTGAGTAGAAGATGAGTAAAAAGCTAGCTGTTTGGGCACATTTGAGGAGGCCATATGCTACAGCAAGGCTATGTGGTAGGCCGTAGGCCATACCACCACAATAAAGAAATAAAATGGGCTGTTTTGCTATCATATGCCCTATCGCAACAACCTAGTAAGGGAGGAATTCACCTTCAGTAAGTTGCAATCTTCCAAGGTTTTCTTGGGTCAACTTGGAGAAGATTAAGGCCACAAGTATGTGCCCTAATCAGTCTGACACTAACAGTCAACAACAACCAAGGTTGGACAAGCATGGATGCTGCTGCCTATGTATGAGGGATGCTAGATCTGTCTTGATGAAGGTTGTCCCATATTCCATCCTACATAGAGAACATAGATCCTTAACTATGAACCAATATAGTCCATGATAAGATGTGATAGCTAGGTGACCCATGAATTTTGAATGCATACTAAGACATAGTGATAGTGCAGAAAGATGCATAGGCAACATGATAGCAGCAATGATACTTGGTGTAGCAAGTACATGGTGCTGCAAACACATTGGGACAACAGCAAGCACGGTGCTACAAACACAATGGGAGAGCATGGCAAGCATGGTGTAGTAAGCACATTGGGACAATAGTATGTTAAGCAAAGTGCAGCAAACACATGGTGGCAAACATGGTGCAGCAAGCACATCGAGACAACAAAGGGACATGATGCAGTCCAATGATGGGTACAGTGATGATTGGTAAAGAACTATGAGATGTAGCATAGTAATGATGGGTGCAACATGGTGTAGCATGGTGAGGTGCAACACATGGATGAGATGCAGCACAATGATAGGTGAAGGTGTCACCTTGGAGAATCAGTTGAAGCAACATGTCTTCAACTGATCTCATGTAGAGATGATCTATTCTCTTATCTAGAAAGTCAAACTATTGACTTATGTTGTAAATGTACTATCTCTCTCTCTCTCTCTCTCTCTCTCTCTCTACTGAACTATTGAAGACCATAAAAGAAGAATTGATCAAGGGTTTCCCCACATTGGGGTTTGTCCCTAGCTAGCGCCATATCTTGTGTCCTCTTGTCTTGGCTTGTCTTCTGTGATTTATGTTTATGTTCTATCTATAGTTTAATTTAATGCTAATGTGATTGCTAATCTGGAAAAGATATTGAGCTAACTGTGAAAATTGAAATAAATTGCTCTAAGCATAGAACATACCTAAAATTAATAGTGAGAGACCTTGAAATTATCTAAGACAAACAAACCTTAGATTTCTTATCTAACCAAATTCAAAACAAAATGGAGTTCACAAAATAAGATTCATATTGCGTCGCTCATTGTCTTTTTCTACTTGGCATTTCCCATTAGGACTGGACTGAACCTAAAGCTCAAACTTGGTGTTTCCCATTAATAGTTCCATTAACCTCTGCATGTCATTTTGAAATGAGCCATATAGAGATCAACATTTGAGGCTTCGAGGATGCTCTTACCAATTATAAGCATATGGTTTGTGGTTTAGATTGCGAGTACAAATCCTTGATCAAGGGTCATGTGTTGACATGGCGTACAATCCTACTACCCAAAACTGAAATAGGGAATGGGATCACAAATGGTTTGTGTTTTTTTAATGTTTACAACCAAATGCCCCGATGTGATACTAACTGAATAATACAAACTTTATTAAAAATTAATGGAAAACTTTAAGCTAAACCATTTCCTTGTTCATTGACATGAAAAAATTAACACAAGTGGGAGGATATACATTATTAATTTTTACTTAGGGCAAGGGAAACCTCTTGGAAACATTCAAGATGATTTTTTTTTTTTTTTTGGTAGCAAAGGTAATCCATAGATGCGGAAATATATGGAGTTAACATTAGCAAAAACTTCATGGAGGAGAATACATAAGAGGTTTTTCCTTGTGGTCGCCTGTTATATAAGATTTGTGTGGAAAAATGGGTTTTGGATTGTGAGAATCTAACTTACGCTCTTCACAAAATATGCCTTCTTTTTCCTATAGAGGATGAGTTGAGGAGATCAAGGGAACTACTACTGTCACTTTAATCCTAGCACCAAGAAGTAGGGTGCTTAATGTAGTTGTAAATATTACTCTTAGCCTTAACATTTTATGGTTGTTTGGCATTCATGTACAATACAGTGGGGAAAATGAGTTTTCTATGTATGCCAGTAAACCCAATTCAGTATGTATATGGATGGTAATCCACACCAAACCTTTCTTTGGGTTTGCTCTAGGATGGAAATTTTCCCATGCATCTATGAACAACACTGTAAATCAAGGTGTGGTAATGCCAATACAAGAGTCAGTCAATTTTTGGACTTTGAGCATATGCACCCACTGTCATGTCTAATGTCTGTATATTTAAAGTTTCTTTGGTTTCTTGTGGTTTTTTTTTCTTCGTGAGGTGCTTATGTCATTTGAATTTACCTTTCATGGAATTTATAACTTTAAAACTAATCCTACCTAAATCACATTTCTGGGTCATTAATAACACAAACCTTTCTAAATGCACAATTGTCTTATTTTAAATGAGTTGAAGAAAGAAAGGAAGAAATGTATTCCAATCTTTGACATTAAACTTGAAAGAGAAGGCGTTGTAATATGTTACCTCTTTTTAAATGGATAGTTGTTTTTATTTTAAATTAGGCTAAAGAAAAGAAATGACAATATATTGGTTTCAATCTTCAGCTCTATAATATTTTACCTCTTTTTAAATGCACATTTGCCTCTTCTTTTAATTAAATAACTGAGAAAGTTGATTCCAATATTGGACTTCGAACTGGGGTAGCCAAGGCATATTTTGTAACCATTTTCTCCTTAATCTTGAATTACTCAGGATTATTTTGTAGTCCTTTAACTCCTTTTGGATGCATAATTGTATTTTTATTTAAAATAGCTTAAAAAAAAGATATGAAGTTGATTCCAGTATTTAACTGTAAACTCTCAAGCAGCTAAGACATACTCTGGTATTTTACCTCTTTCTAGATGCAAAAATGTCTTTCAAAATAAAAAGAATGATGTAGTGGATTCCAATCTTTGATTTTAAATTTAAACCTCAATAGCTAAGGCATGACCTGTAATATTTATATCACTTCACATAGTCTTCGAAACACATCAAGTGGGCATGTTAAACAACATGTTGAGAATCCAATATCCAACTTGAAGGGATATCACCATCTAGAAAGAATTTTTCAACATGAAATGATTTGCAACAAATCTTGTTCCTCACGTTCATTAATAGTGATGCAAAACTTGCATCCAGTTTCTTTATTAATAATCATTAATAATAATAATAGTGATGGTCATATTTATTATGTCTTCATATTATAAGAGTGATGAATAGCCTAGTAGCACTAGGCTTCTACTAGATCATCATTTTTTTGTGTACATATTATAAGAGTCATGAATAGTCTAGTAGCTCTAGGCCCTACTAGATGATCATATTTTTTGTGAGTACATTTTATAAGAGTCATGTTTATAGGTGACTAATAAGCATGGAGTTAAATTTTAGATGTGAGCTCGATGAATCAGAAATGAAAATTCAGTCTTCATAATTGTGCTATAGTACATTGAAGTTGAATAAGCAAAGTCGATAATTGAAATATAATTTAACATCAATTACAAATTTTTTCTTCAAGGAAACAAGATGCCATATTGCTGACTCATTCTACATGTTTTAATTGTTCAATTTAGCTATTAAATCAGAGATATACCAGACCAAACCTTAATTCCAATCACAAGTATTTTCTTGCTCTGTTCACTTCTCAACAAATGAATGAGCGCTAGAATGAATTGTCAATAAGTGCTCAATCTTTTCTTGAAAGAAAATAAAGCCATGTTTAGTAGAGAAATTTGTCACCTCCATTGTTTAAATACTAGCACAACCACATTAGTAAATGTGGTTGATATGCATCGAAGGCGTATAATTATGATGAATCTTATTATTAATTAATATTACCACTATTATCAATTAATAATATTATTAATTATTAATTATTAATAATAATTAATTCATTAAGAATAAATATTGTTAATTAATTTAAACCAATGGATTGACATTAGAACATTGTTGAACATGGCTGGCTATGATTGACCATGGTTGACCATGATTGATATTATAAACCCAAGGTATATAAACCCTAAGAAAAATATTATAAACACTAAAATAAACATTGTTGGTCATGGTTGACCATGGTTGATTTTATATTGAGATAATCCTTGTCACAATGTAATGTTGGACTATGGTTGATTTTCATATCAACACAAACTTCGTGATAATACGACGTTCGACCGTGACTAACCATGGATGCCAATGTTTGATTTTATAAAACATGGTTGACCATGGTTTACCAATGTAGATAAACCCAAGATACTAATATCATAAACCTAAGGTAGTTAAACCCAACGAACTAATATTATAAACACAAGTTAGATAAACCCTAAGATAAATATTATAAACACTAAAATAAAAATCGTTGACCATTTTTTATTTTCATATTCAGACAATCCTTGTTGCAATGTGACATAGGACCGTGGTTGACCATGTTTGACCATGCTTGATTTTTAAATCGATAGAATCTTTGTCACAATGGGGCATTGGACCATGGTTGATTTTCATATTGAGACAATAATATTATTGCATGGGAATATGAACCTTTAGATTAATAAATCCAAGGGATAAAAATTATAAACCCAAAGTATATAAACCCTAAGGTAAATATTATAAACCTAAAATAAACATGGTTGATCATGGTTTATTTCCTTATTGAGACAATTCTTGTCACAATGCAATGTTGGACGATGGTTGACCATGACTTATTTTCATATCAAGACAATCTTTCTCACAATGCGACATTGGACCATTGTTGACCATATTTGATTTTCATATTGAGACAATCATTGTCACAATGTAACATTCGACGATGGTTAACCATAATTGACCATGGCTGGCTATGATTGACGATGGTTGACCATGATTGATATTATAAACCCAAGGGAATAATACACCCAAGAGATTGATATTATAAACCTAAGGGAATTATAAACCCAAGGGATTATTACTAAAACCCCAAGGGATTATGAACCCAAGGGAATAATATTAAACTCAAGGGACTAATATTATAAACCCAAGGTATATAAAAACTCTAAGATGAATTTTATAAACACTAAAATAAACATGGTTAACCATGGTTTATTTTCATATTGTGACAATCCTTGTCATAATGCAACGTTGGACCATGGTTGAACATTGCTTAATTATGGTTGATTTTCATATCAACACAATCTTTGTGACAATGTGACATCCAACCATGGTTGACCATGATTGACCACAGATGACCATGTTTGATTTTATAGAACATCATTGACCATAGTTGACCAAGGTTGAACATGGTTGAACATGGTTGATGACGATTATCATATTGAGACAATATTTGTCATAATGCGACATTGGACCATGGTTGAGACAATGATTGATTTTCATAACGAGACAATCTTTGTCACAATGCAACGTTGGACATGGTTGACCACGTTTGATTTTATAAAACATGGTTAACCATGGTGGACCATGGTTGAATAATATTAAACCCAACGGACTAATATTATCAACCCAAGGTAGATAAGCCCTAAGATAAATATTATAAACACTAAAATAAACATCGTTGACCATGGTTGATTTTCATATTCAGACAATCCTTGTCATAATGTCACATTAGACCATGTTTGACCATGATTGATTTTCGAATCGACAGAATATTTGTCACAATGCAACATTGGACCATGGTTGATTATCATATTGAGACAATAACATTAAACCCTTAGATTGATAAACCCAAGAGATTGATATAATAAATTGAAGGGATAATGAAATTTTAGATTAATAAACCCAAGGGATAATGAACCCTTAGTTTAATAAACCCAAGGGATTGATATTATAAACCCAAGGGATTAATACTAAAATCCCAAGGGATTATAAACCCAAGTGACTAATATTATAAACCCAAGATATATAAACCATAAGATAAATATTATAAATACTAAAATAAACATGGTTAATTGTGGTTGACAATGGTTGATTTTCATATTGAGACAATCCTTGTCATAATGTGACGTTGGACCCTGGTTGACCATGGTTAACCATGGTTGATTTTCATATCAACATAATCTTTGCGACAATGTGAAGTTTGACCATGGTTGACTATGATTGACCTTGTTTGATTTTATAAAACATGGTTGATCATGGTTGACCAAAGTTGACCATGAATAACCATGGTTGAGCATGGTTGACAATGATTATCATATTGAGACAATCTTTGTCATAATGCGATGTTGGACCATGGTTGATACAATGATTGATTTTGATATAGAGACAATCTTTGTCATAATGCGACATTGGACCAATAGTTGGCCATCATTTATTTTATAAAACATGTTTAACCATGGTTGGCCATGGTTGAATAATATTATACCTAAGGGACAAATATTATAAACCCAAGGTACATAAAACTTGAGATAAATATTATAAACACTTGAAATAGACATCGTTGACCATGGTTGATTTTCATATTGAGACAATCCTTTTCATAGTGTAACATTGGATCATGGTTGACCATGATTGATTTTCAAATCGACAAAATATTTGTCATGATGCCACATTGGACAATGGTTTACCATGATTGATTCTCATATTGAGACAATATTTGTCACAATGCGATGTTGGACCATGGTTGACCATCATTGAATTTACAAAACATGGTTGACCATGATTGATATTATAAACCTTAGGGATTAATAATAAAAACCCGGGGGATTATAAAAATAAGGGAATTATAATACACCCTAGGAATATGAACCCTTAGATTAATAAACCCATTGGATCTATATTATAAACCCAAGGGAATAATATACCCAAGGGATAAAAATTATAAACCTAAGTTATATAAACCCTAAGATAAATATTATAAACCCTGAAATAAACATGGTTGACCATGGTTGGTTTCCATATTGATACAATCCTCGTTATAATGCAACGTTGGACCATGGTTGACCATGATTAGTTTTCATATAGAGTCAATCTTTGTCACAATCCAACATTGGACCATGGTTAACCAAGGTCGATTTTCATATTGAGACAATCGTTGTCATAATGCGAAAATCAACCATGGTTGGCTATGGTTGACCATGATTGATATTATAAACCCAAGGGAATAGTAAACCTAAGGGATTGATATTATAAATACAAGGAAATAATAAACCCAAGGGATTAATACTAAAACCACAAGGGATTATGAACCCAAGGGAATAATATTAAACCCAATGGACTAATATTATAAACCCAAGGTACATAAACCCTAAGATAAATATTATAAACACTAAAATAAACATGGTTGACCATGGTTAGCCATGGTTAATTTTCATATTGAGACAATCCTTGTCACAATACAACATTGGACCATTGTTGACCATGCTTTACCATGGTTGATTTTCATATCAAAACAATATTTGTCACAATGTGACGTTTGACAATGGTTTAACATGGTTGACCAAGGTTGACCATGATTGACCATGGTTGACCATAATTATCATATTGAGACAATGTTTCTCAAAATGCGACATTGGATCATGGTTGAGACAATGTTTGATTTTCACATTGAGACAATTATTATCACAAAGTGACATTGGACCATGGTTGACCATGACTAACCATGGTTGACCACGATTGATTTTATAAAATATGGTTGACCATGATTGATCGACAGATTAAAAAATAGGCTCAAAAATGAAAGTGCTCAAAATCTCCCAAAATTGGCGTCAAGTCGTAGTGTTCATTGTCCTGATTCCAAATATGCTTGAATAACCTCAATCTAACGTCGTATGAAGAAGTTATGGCGTTTTGAATTTTTTGACCAACAACTAAAAAATTCAACAGATGGGTTGACGGGGCTGTTGACTGGGAAGTCTGTATAGCTGTCATCATCAATTGACTATGCAGGGTAGGTTGATGGTGGACCAATTTGGTCTTGACATGTGGCATCATCGTACATGTGCAGGTGGTGTATTTTCATTGGTTCGTTGGTTGTGAGGTCGACCAATTATGAGGCACCACGTGGCTCAATGAGAGGGCACCACATGGTGCCCCATGGTTGGCCAAATTTTTTATATCAGGCCCAAGGGCCTCGGTGGGGTTTGACCCCTAGACCTCTGGCAGACCAACCTTCGACCTTACTGTCACATCACTGCATTGGTTGTTAATCATATAGGTCACCAGTTCTATTTCAAGTCGAATGATTTGGCATTTGGGAGGAGGTGCTAGGGCACATGGCCCCATCCCTATTCACATTACACACCATATGACCATAGCAGAATCAGCGTGGGGCTGGAGTAGTTAGGCCCCATCCTCAGGTCTTTTGCATCACCCACGTGACCATCATTGGAGCGGAGTAGCAGAGAGCTTTGGTGGGATGGGCAGGGCACTTGGCCTTGGCATCGGTTCCATCAATGCCCATGCAACCTACGATGTGACGGAGGGAGCGGAATGGGTGGCACCTAGCCGATAGAAGCCCATGGTCCTATGAACATTATATGACCATGACCCTAGGTGAGCTGAGCGAATGTCGGTGGGGGCGGGTAGTTGTCCCTGACCCCCGACCACATGGGCACCATGTGACCTATTTTGGCGCTTAAACAAGTAATGGCACAATTTAGTGAAGTGATAAATTACACCTTTTGTAGTGGGAATATCACTGGTCCTTGGTGAAATTGTTGCTAAGTGGACTATGTAAAGGGAAAAATCATCGTGCAGTTAGTAGTTTTTACCAATTTGTAGGACATATAATAGAGCTTGGCTTGGAGAAGCATAATTTGCTCATTTTTTTAGATTTTTGAGCTCTAGAAGAGCCTAGATAGGAGTTTTTGAGTGTCTTGAACTCAATTCCAACATAATATTTCTGATTTGAGCACGTTATGATGGATTTTTTTTGCACAATCAAGTCTTTTAGTGCTATAGGTAGAGACAATTTGAAGCAGTATAGAGGCATATTTGAGCATGAAGAGAGCCTATTTAGAGGTTTTCCAGCCTTCCAATTTCATCTGCAACAAGTTTTACTTTTGTAGAGCATCTCATTTCAGACTTTTCTCAATGTGTTTAGGAGAAAATCCCTTTTCAACTCTTCATTGTGAAGGTGTTGCATGCTTATGCTTTTGATTTTAGGTGGAGTACAAGGACCTATTATAGAAGAGTCCTTTTTATGTTGACATTTTAGTGACTTGCTATAGGGAGTCATTTTTCTCAGTCATAATTCTTTGTAGGAGAAACAAACCACTCTTGTGTTAGAAAGTTGTAATGTACTCATTTTCTTCTAAAATCAATATAACGGTCTAGCTATTGGAGAAGGCCCAAAGATGTAGCCTAGGAGGGGTGAACTTTGTGATCAAATGATGGTCTTTTCTCTTCATGTTTATCATCTTGAGTTGCATGTCAATTTGTTTCTCTTTTAAGTTCATGTGAAAACTTAACTCATCATTCTTGAAGATGTTGTGAAACTAATTTCACGTTTAAAGATCCATTTTGTTTAACTTGCAAAGTGTCAGAGGATGATCTATTTTTTATAGGAGGAGCTTTCCTCCAATTTCATATCAGGTGGTATCAGATTAGGTTCTAACCAAGTTACAAGTATGGGCAAGAAACTAAAGCTTAAAAGACTCCAAGAGTTGGAAGAGATTAATCTATCTCTTCGAATGGAAAATATCGAGCTAAGGATATTGTTTGAAGTTGTAGAGGAGTAGAGAAGGAAAATGCACCTATAGTTGTAGCATGTAGTGGAGGAACAATCTGGTGAGAGTTCTATCTCAGAAGTAGAAAATAATCCCTCCAAGATGAAACCAATTTGTGGGCATGGTTCATACACATGATATGGACCCTATGTTGAGAATGATGCTTGCAATTTTTGTCAACATTTGAAAGATCCCCCCTATATGCCCATTGGTAAAAGTGGTTGGATAGAGTTATGTTGATGGTGCTGGACCCACCAACATTTAGGGGATCACCCCAGTGTGAAGTCCCAACTAGACCTCACACCATTTGGTGCAAGAGTCCCATCTGATATGATGGCCCAATTTCCATTGTCTTAAGGATTTTCCTCAACTCTTTCCTATTAACACAGGAGAGTGGTCTGCTTTGCCTTCGAGAAGTGAGGTTTGTGTGCCTGGTGATTGCTAGTATTACTTGTATCAATGCCTCCTTCACTATAGAGGAAGAGGGTGAGAGTGAGTCCCAAGTCGGTTGGGAGGAAGCTCCAACTCTGCTAGGAACACACAACACAACAGGATGTGCACAGCTTCCGGAGGAGAAGTCCACACGGATGCGACAGTCACAACACACAAGGGAAGATAACGTGTACAAAACTCAGCGGATGAGTCCGCACAAGTGCAACAGTTGTTACAACAAGTTTTACGCGAAAGGTTTTTCTGATGTCTGGGGAGGTAGCCACCATGGGCGAGACAACATTAACCTAATATACAACACATTTTCATTAACAAATTATGTATTTACATAAGTGAAATAAGTTGAAGTGTTCAACACAGGTTAAAGAAACGTGCATTACAAGTGTTCAAGATTAGTCTTACAATAGTTACAATACATGTGTGAAAATGTGCTAGCTTGTTAGTAGGCTTTTGAATTAAGTGAAAGTTTCAAGACACATTGTTACACCATACATCACTAACCCTATGTGCGGGGCATTGGAGGCACAACTTACTCCTCAAAGAAAAGATTACAAACCCTCTTGGCTATGCGGTAGGAGCCGAGGTGAAAAGTCCTTTCATGTACAAATGAGGGGGTATTTATAGCCAAGTGTGAAACTGAACCTTGTGGTTGTTCGACTGCCCTCATGGCTATTTGACTTCCATGACTTTTTGTACAACAAGTGTGTCTCTTGGACTTCCATGTTACATTACATTGTTGGAAAACATGGACCATAGTATAGATGTGGGTGACATGACTCGACATGATAGTGATGGTACATTCATACTGTTGTTGGAGTGTGTGTCAAGCTGCAGTGCTACTGGGTGATGGATGTCTTCATGGTGTGTCACAACTTCACCTCCGCATGGAAAAGTGTGCAGAATTTTCGATGGTGGTTTGTTTTCTTGATGTTGCTTTGACACATTGCTCCTTTCTTGTATGTTGGAGGGCTTGACAGACTCATATGTTCACAAAAGCTGCATGTTCATCCGTTCATCCGTTCGTGAGAACATCTTGCATGTTTGCTCATCCAGCTATCTGTGAACACATCTTTGCATGATCATCCATTCATGAGCACATCCCTTCACGTGCATCGTTCGTTTATCCGTTGGTGAACTTTTCCTTCTGCATATGCTCCCTTCGTTCATCCCATTTGTCGTCGCACCATGTTTGTTGGTGTACCTGTACATGTAGTCACTCATGACGAGATGACATCAAATCCAAAAACCTCCTAGTCTACCATGACACATGATCATTTAAGATGTAGGTGATCGGGAGAGGCAGCAAGGTTGCGAGGCAGGATGATGGCTCCGGGCACTGCTGATGAAAACTGTGCAAGAGTCACTTGGTGATGGAGATGGACAATCCAAGTTGACAGCGATTGTCCACGAGGTTTGGCTTAGCTAGAAGGAAAAATTGTGTAAATTTTGGGAGGGACAGTCTAGGCTGTGAGAAGGCAAGGCAGACAGAATATGCACATTTTCTGGAACGAGCGGGCAGTAGGGGCTTGACAAAAGATTTTTCACAATTTCTTGGAGGAATAGGCCGGGATGCAGGAAGGAAAGGTAGAAAAAATATGCACATTTTCCAGAATGAGTGGGTAGTAGGGGCTTCACAATAGAATTTGCACTATTTCTTGGAGGAACAGGTCGAGCTACAGGGAGGATTGGTAGAAAATATTTGCGTAGTTTTTTGGAGAAACTAACTAGGAGCCTGGCAGTCAAAACTATGTAATTCCTAGAGGGGACTGGCAGCTGGCTGTTGGGTCACTAGCAGTAGAAGTTGTGAAATTCCCAAGGGGTCAGCTGCTGGGAGCTTGGTAGCAGAAACTACGAATTCCTGGAGGGAACTCTTAGTCTACTGCTCGGAGCTGCTAGTGAGAGAAATTACATTGAAGCTAGAAGGCCGGTCTACTAATCATTTCTGTGTAATTTCTGAGCTGAGTGGACTGTTGGGTTGCAGAGGGCCTGCTCATGAAAACTGCACAATTTTCAAGATGAGCAGCCAGTCAACTGTCGGAAATACTGACTGGGAAAATTGCACAATTTTCTGAGGGAGAGAGGGATGGGCACTGGGTGTCTATCTATCCTGTCTGCACAATTTCCTTAGTGAGCAGAGTGGGCAAGGTCAGTAGCCTCAGCGTAATTTTTGAGGGGAGTCAATCCTAGGGTGGCTACGAGGTTCAACTCCCTAGGTGGCCAACATGAAGGTTGATTGAATACTTGCGGGCAGAGTAGCCTAAAAAGATTTGCTTGGTGCTTCTGTGCTGTTCTAGGTGACAATCAATCAAGTCGATGGCAGGTTGATGGTCTGATTGTCAAAAGGGAGTCTGGTCATTAGAACTTCAGTAAAATGACTAAGTGTGTGAATTAGTGAAAGATGCAAATGTGATCTTACAAAAACACACCCACATGACTTGACAATGAGACGAATCAAACAACCAGACACACATGTTCAACATGACTGACCAACGGTGTGAGCCACAAATGCGACACTCGTGATTGATTGTTGATCGACCATGACAATGCTTGTGCGACAGTGAATGTGACTGTGTATGTGACTGTGACCAATGCTTTCAAAGCAAACATAAGATGTAGACATGAATTGAAGACCTTAAGCATGACCAGAACATGGTCGCAAGTAAGACATTGACATCAACATGCAAAAGCTTGGGTGGAATGAACAAGCAAGGGGGGTTCGAAGGTTCACACGAGCTCATGGAGTCAACTCGAGTGTATGCAATCATCAAGTCAAACTCTCAAGGGAGGCTCTGAATTTGGGTGCAGGCCAAAATTTTGAAGGGTGGTTGTAGCCACTACAACACTTGCCAACACACTAGTAGAACTCCAGCTTCTCTGTTTTGGTTCATTGATAGCACATGGCATTTCTCTTTTGGGGAGTATTGAATCGTTGTGCAGGTTACATTAGCGTCCCCACTTACCCCATGGACATACATGCTTCACCTTTTTCCAACTCATTCAAACATAATCAAAAGTTCAGCTAGATCACAGTGTTTTGAATCCAGGAAAGAGAGTTTAGCTCACGAGTTGAAGATTTTTATAGTATAAGTTTTCATCTCTAGTGTTGCTCCACTGCCAACAGGCCTAGAAAGTACCCCGACGAAGTCACATAGGAACACCCACATTGCTCCACTTCCAGGGAGCTTGGTCAGTACCCCTGTGGAGTTGCATGCTTCACCTCTCTACCCAGGAAGCCTTTCTCTTCTTTTGCCTTTGTATTTTTCAACAAGACTGTGCATAGGCACTTATTTATTTTTGGGGTGGAAGAGGGATCCCTACTTATTGAGATCAGAAGAGTTTGTTCCTTCAGAGAAGCATGTAAGACCTCTGACATACGTTTGCTCGTTTAGATTATCACCTTCTTCGTTTCTACTAATTGGATGAGCTTGAACACACAGAGCAGAAGGCTAAGTACATGCATGAGGCTTCCAAGTGTGGACACAGGTTCATGGTTGGACCAAAAATTTCCTTGCAGATGGTTCATATTTTCCGTCAAGACTTCATCGACTGAAGGTTATAACTAAGCACAAAGAAGACAGACACAAGACTAGCCAAGTGGTCCAATGTCACAAGTTTCTTCAAATTTTAGCCACATACTCGATTCAAAAGCCCAAACGTAGTAGTTGGCAACACTTATTTCTGGAAACAAAAATAGTGATTTACCAAGAAAACAAAACAAACATAAACAAAAATAGTAAATAGAACAAACAAAGTAAAAACAAATATAATGAGCAAAGCAAACAAGATGAAAACAGCAAGTAGCAAGCAAACTACGTACATGGCACGAGCATGGCCTGGCCTACTGAAAGTAATTCTTGAGATCTTGGCCATTGACAGGAAGGTTTTCAATCCTCCTTTCAAGTGATTGCAGATGATATGTGTGTGGGCCAAGCTTCTCGTGGACTATGTACGGACCAATCCACAGATATTGGAACCTCGTATATTTTCCTTTTTCTTCATGGGTTTTATCCCATTTCAGAACTAAGTCACCAACACCGAATTTAGCTTTCCCTGCAGGCTTCTTATCGAACCATCTCTTGATATGGTTCTAGTGGAGTGTGAATTTTTCTTTTGCTTTCATCCTTTCTTCCTAAAGCTTATGGAGAGCTTCCATCCTACATTGCACTAGCTGCCAAGGCTTGCCTTGGGATTCTTGGGAAAGCTGAAGTGTAGGCAAGTGGATATTTGGTGGAAGGATGGCTTCTTTACCATAAACCAAGAAGTACGGTAAGGTATTCAGAGAGGGCTTGGATGTTACATGGTCTGCCCATAATGAATTCGTCAGGGCGGTATGCTAGTTGTGCTGCTCAGAGAAAACGGTCTTCTTGATTATGCGAATGAGGTTTTTATTTGTGGATTTTGTGAGATCGTTTCCTTGCGAGTAATAGTTAGATGAATGCTTTAGCAAAATACCATTATGTAATGAAAAATCATAGAGCTTCAAAGACGAGAAGTATATTTCATTATAAAAAACAAGTGATACCGGAATGCCAAAGCGTGAGATGATGTTCTAATCGAGGAAGCTGATGACATCCTGATCATTTACTTGTTTGAGTGGAATTTCTTTTTTCCACCACGTGAAGTAGTCAGTTGCTGTTAGGATGCAGTGGTATTTCTTTGACAAATTTGGGAAGATTTCCCCAATGATGTCCAAGTCCCACTATTGGAATGGTTCAATCACTACAACATGGTGCAGTGGGGCTTCCGATCTTCGTGTTCTTTCAGTGCATCGCTGATAGATTGGGTACTTGTGAGCATATGCATGTTTGTATTTTAATAATGTGGGCCAGTAAAAACTAGATCGCATAACTTCATACTCAGTGGTGTTTCCCACAAAGTGACCCCCGGCGGGTCCATCATGTAGATCTTGAGGTACCTTCTCTGATTCATGTCCCTCCAGGCACCTGAGCAAAACTCCATTACTGTGCATTCTGTAAAGCACTCTATGCACCAAATGATATGCTAAGGATTTCAATCACAATGCCCTCTTCTATCTGATGGAAAAATGAGAAGGTATGGTGTCGTGCTCAAGGAACTGGTGCACATATCCATACTAAGAGGTTCTGTCTTCAATGGGTGTTTCTCGCCTTATATGATACATCTTAATTTCCTTCTCCCATTCAGCGAGCTCTTCTTCACTTTCTGGAGCATGTACTGATTTAGCTACAAGTCTGCAAAGCCCATGTCCTTTGATCATGTGCACTGTCTTGATTTCAAGATCATACTCTTGCAAGCCTGTCATCTAGTTTGCATGTCGTTCACCCAGTTCTTGCTGTACAAGAAATGTGCGGATTGGTCGGTGAGGGATGAAGACTATGCAGTGGTTTTTCAACAAGTAGGGCCTAAAGTGTTTAACCGCCTTTTATACTGCACACACTTGCTTATCAATCGCGGGGTAGTTGAGCTTTGGTCCCTGCATGCTTGCGCTCATGAAGGACATGGGATGTTCATCGTTCATTTCATCCTTTTGAGTGAGTACTACAGCTAGTGAATTATCAGAGGCGAAGGTGTATAGTAGGAAATATTTCTTGAAATCTGGGTTGCAGAGTGCAGGTTCTTCTACAATGGCTTGCTTGATCGAGTAAAATTCATACTTTTCCCTCTTACCCAAGCTATTGGCTGCATCTTTCTTGATCATGTCCTGCATGGCCTTAACTATCTGCGCATAATCCGAGATGAACTTCCAGAGGAAGTTTATCTTGCCAAAGAAGGATCGCATGGATTTCTTGTTGGTTATGTAAGGGATCTGTGTAATGGTCTGGACTCGGTCTGGATCCACCTTGATCTCGCTTTTAGAAACAATTTGTTTGAGGAGGTTCCCCTCTGACACTACGAATATGCTCTTTTTGGGATTCAAGGAAATCCTGTATCTCTAACATCGCTCAAATATTTTCTTCTGATGGCGTATGTAGTCTTCTCGTCTCCTTGAGAACACAGTCACATCATAGAGGTATAGCACCATGATTTGTCCAATGAGTCCACAAAAGCCGATGTTCATGGCATGTTGAAATGTTGCGCCTTTGTTTACAAGCCCAAAGGGAATTTGTCTATAAGAGAACATACCCCACTTGGTATGGAAAGTAGTTTTGAGTCTATTAGGTTCTGCTACCAGAACCTAATTGTATTCTTAGAAACCGTCAAGAAGAGAAAACATTTGTACCTCAGATACCGTTTGAAAAATGTGGTCCATAGATGGCACGGGGTAGTTGTCTTTGTCTAAGGTGTTGTTTACATTCTGGAAATCGACACACAAGCGAATTTCCCCAAACCTTACATACAGGAACAAGATTTGAAAGCCACGTGGAATGACGAAGTTTGTATATGATCCATGCATCCAACAACTTAGTAATTTCTTTTTGTATGAGGAGTTCAAGAGACAGATGTAATTTCCTCAACTTCTGTTGATATGGCTCGACCCCTTCTTTTATCGAGATGATATGTTGGATGATCTGCGTTTCATAAGTTTTCAGATCATCATACATCCAGCAAAACACATTTCGGCATTGTTTGAACAAGCAGACAAAGGAATTCTGCTCTTGCTATGTACAACATGTACCAAGATTGACAAAATTCAAATCTTGTTCTGTTCCCAGGTTTATCAGTTCATGCCTCATGTGGAAATATGGGTCTTGCTGTTCCTTGGCCCCTGAAAACGTTCTTGCAAGTGTTACACAACATTTTGTCATTGTCCTTGTACTTCCCATTCCTTGAACCTGGAGGACCTCTACAGTGAACCCTACATGCTTACCCTTCATGAAGAAACTCCCATTATGTCCCCCTTCATGAGCAAAACAATTCCCTTTTGCACCATTTCCCCAAAATCTTCTGTTTTGCCCAGTTTACAAGACCGGCGCTAATGGCCCTTGTCTTCCTCGCATTGAAATTTAGGGATTAACACTATCCCTAGCGTCAACTGGATTTACTATGTGTTGTTCTAGTAGCTTCGGTCCTCTTATGGAAAGTTTTTTAAATAAAGAGCCAAAACTTCCAGCTCTAGAAGCTTCGTAACGGAAGTCTCGTAAACGGTTTGGTCGGATGGGGTCGAGGATGTCAGTTTGGGCTCCTTTCCCCTATAAGGATTGAATTAACTCAAGAGATAAGACCTTCTCCCACAATAATAGGATCCATCTCCCATCCATTCATGCTATATAAAGCTCCCTTTTTCCCAAGCACAAGCTAGTGTTGAAGTGTTAATATTGGTGTGCTAGTGCTAATTAAGTTTGGAGTAAACAACAAGCTATTCATAGTTGTAGCTCTCTAGTTGTGTGAGGGAGAAGTGTGAATTTGGTTTAGTGTGAATCCTAAAGGGAAGAGCCATAAAAATATTATTGCTGAGGCCATCATGGAATGCTAGCAGAAGTGTGTGGGAACTTGGTCTTGTCAGAGGAGAATGACAACGTCAAGACAATGGTTGTAATCTCTTCTTGATTCAACATATATGCAACTATCGATTGATTTGCTACATGATTTTTCATCTTACATGTTCATGGTTTAATGCTTCATGAGTTTTTAAGTAGGTTGCATTACAATTTTTCTATTATCACGGTTGTTGTTTGTGGTTGTTTACTTGTTTCAGGTGTTTGAAGAAGGAAGCAAGAGATAGCTGGAGTGAGCAAGCAAGGACATCATCAAATGGGATAAGTGTACTAAGAGGTGAGTCCTCTTAACTGGTTCTAACCTAAGGAAATCTTCCATAGAATGTCTCCGTTGTGGCTAGACCCATTATCAGGATAGAGGAATTTTTTTGTTTCCACACTTATAATTTTACTTCACCACAGATTGGTGACTCCACTAGGGAACCAATCATTTTGTTTGTCTTAGATTTCATGATTTCGTGTGAACTTTTCTAGTTCCACTTTTTCCCTTTGGTTCTCTTTCTTTTCTCCTGCTTACTGACCTAAGTTTGAAATTCATAGTAGTAAATTTGGTCCATGTTTCAATTTTTTTTTATTTTTTTCTTGGCCCCCTCGATCAGCGCACTTAATCACTGATAGTTGCGCCGATCAGTGTGATATGCTGAGAAACAGTCGCGCCGACTAGCCTCTGGTGTTTGTTGTTAGTTAGGCAGTCATGCATGCATATAAGTGAAGATTAGGGTTTGTCCCCAATCTTGGCCAGTGTGTTTTTCTCTCATGATTTCGACCCTATAAGCCTTTTAGACCTGTTATCACTCAGGTTGTCCCTTGGCTCCTTAAGGGATACGGCCGAGGTAACCACAAACCAATCTTTGGATTGCAGGTCCTAACCTACCTGCAATCAGAGAGGGCTCACTCTTTATGATTTAGCTTTGTTTTAGGGGTGATTTTAGGCTAGATATGAGGTACAAGGGTTTTGTTTTAATTTTGGTGGGAATGATGATGCTTTCAAGCAGAGTTGGGATGCACAGTGTGAGAAATTCGAACCATTGGGCATGGAGTCATGCTTTAGGGCTGCTGGTGCGTTTTCTTGGTCACAAGAGGAATACAGAAGAGGATAGCTACACATAGAACAACATTCAAGCTGAAATAAGGGTGAAATGGAAGTCAGAAATGAAAGGCAACTAAGAATCTTTCATCTAACTAACAGAGGGAAAGGTGAATGAAATTTATCTAGGAGCAGTCAAGGATTCCTAAATAACAATCATACATGGATGAAATAGAGCAAATATCAGCCATGAGGTATTCATATTTATGCCTAAATCAAAAGAAAACATATAGAAATCACAGAAACTGAGCATAGAGTGCTGCTAGGAAAATTCTAAGCTAATCTTTCTTTCTGCAACTTGGATCATGACATATGGATGGTATAACATATATAAATTGAAAAACAGAGACAAGGAAGACTTATTGAGCCAAGTGGGAGCACGAGAATCCAGTAGTCACTCTTCAACCAATAAAACATCCAACAAGAAATCCATCAACAAGCTCTTCAGCAATCTTCGATTATAGAAGTTCACAAAAAATACAACACAAGTCTAGAGTAATGCAACTCAACCAACCAACCCTTTCTACATCACTAAGGGCGGTATATATAGAGAAAATATCTACAAACAACAGATCTGAGACAGATCTCATGAAATAATTGTCTTAACCTAACCATCTGCTGAAATAAATGCTAAAAATATCTATATGAGCTGCGCTGGAAGCAGCAGCACCAAAACTGAGTTAATATGGGTCCTTTGAGCCATGCGCTAGCCATTTTGCCATAACTGCGCCTTGAATACTGAAGCGCTGCCCATATGTGTCTTCATACACTGCTTTCTGCAATATCTGGGCTTTATCCTTTTATCAGCACCTCTCAAGCGGTTCTGCTGCTGCAAAGTGGCTTTAATGCCCATAACTGTGATCTAGCGGGCTTTGATGGCTCTGAGCTGCTTTTTTTGACTTTGTTTGGGGCCTTTACTGCCATCTGCCTCGCATTTAAAGTCCTCCGCTGATATTTTTCACCTGATACACTTTTCGGCACTCTGATACTCTTCAAACTGAGTCGGGCTGCTTTTCTCCCACTGATACACTTTGCCGCTGCAAAATTGCCCCTACCTGCCACATTCGGCATAAAAGAAATGCTGTTGGGCATTCTGCTATCTTTGGAAAGCTTATCGGTGCTTGGCCGATCCAAACACTGCTAAAAAGTGATGAATTAATGCAAAAATGGTGGAGATCTGGCATTGATCGCTTGCCGAGGTAAAATCCTGCAAACTTCGAGCAACTCGGGCCTGGAGCGATCCAAGAATGATGGGAAAATGAACTGCTGCCCTTTGAACTGCAACGCGCGCGGGCGCGAACCAAAAAACAAGTGAAAATAGCCTTTTCCCTTATAATAGGCAAAAATGCCTTTAAACGTGAAATTTTGCAAAAAATTGGGCGCTGAGCGATCACTGCAGCTAGGATCAAATCCTGGCCATTGGATCGTGCAAAGGCAGATCCAACGGCTGGCGCTACATCGACGATCAGCGGATCGGCGGATCCCAAAACATAAGGCCTCCGACATGCGATATAGCCCGCAAACCCAAAATGCTTATAGGCTCTTTCTTTATTGAAATCGGGTCCGGCCCATCGGCGAACCCAAATCGACGGATTTTAATTAAAATGGGTCATCGAACCCGAAACCCTTTAACACTGTTCTTCATAACTTTTCGGCTCCGGGATATCGGAGTGCATAGTGCTGATCCCTGCGGACCTGAAACCTTTATATGCTGCATTCTATATTATTTCGGTTCCGGCCAGTCGGAGCTTTATATGGGAGCACTGCGATTAAATATGGGTCGTTGATCTGGGGGCCCTGAATGGGAGGCCGCG
Organism: Pinus tabuliformis; assembly: GCA_031772625.1. Classification (NCBI taxonomy): domain Eukaryota; kingdom Viridiplantae; phylum Streptophyta; class Pinopsida; order Pinales; family Pinaceae; genus Pinus; species Pinus tabuliformis. The sequence goes on along the minus strand of CM062820.1, from coordinate 1,186,848,193 downwards.
ATTAAGTCGCTGTTTCGGCAATCGGCAGGGCGGAGTGTTTATATATATGCGATCGTCGAAATGGGTGATCGTCGAAATGATCAGAGCCGTTGATGTGGGGATGAATCAGACAGTTGACATTAAGTCGGCGCTTTACCATCGAAGATATTGCGATAAGGCTTGCGATAGATGAAAATGCGGGTTTTTACGTTATAACTTAAGTTTTTATAAAAAAATTAAGTTAAACAATAAAGCGGGGATATGCGATAGAGCGGAAATATATGGAGAATGTGGGATATATGGTGTGGATGGCTCCCGATAGCGATATCGCATCGGCGGAAAGGGGAAGGGGCACATATGGCACAACATTGTGATATGCCGACAGCGAAATCGCGTTGGCGAAACAATATCGGGGACTTATATAAAAGGGCCAATACATAACTGCTTTCCCTGACCGCGATATCGCATTGGAGGGGAGGGGAAAGCATCGGACTGAAGTTTAATAAATGGGTAAAGGCTCATTTTAACCAAAGGAGGGCTCTAGCGATCAGGGGAAGACTTATGAGTATCAGAGGGTTCCGATAACAAAAAAGAAGGCCTGTAATGCATCGGAGGTGGGTTTTCAATGTTTTTGAGGGATTTTTAATGATTTTGAAGGGTTTCTAATGATTCGGAAGGGGTCCGAAAGCATGAAAAGAGGGATTTATGCCTTGGAAAAGGTAAAACAAGGCCAAAAGATGGATTTTATACATTTGGAGGGGGATTTTATGCTTTAGGAAGGGGTCCAAAAGCATTTGGAAGGTGGTTTGAGAGGCGAATGAGGGTTCTTGCTAAGTTTCAGGCAAACTTAGCAATTCCCAAGCATACTTATGGTTATCTTTCAACCAGAGGGAGGGGATATGTACATAGGGGAGCTATTTAGTGCTTTTCTAGTAGGGGGAGGGGAAATAGATAGGGATTTACATATTAGAGTTAGAGGTTAATATGAATGTTGATCAGAAAGTGCTAAGTTTAGAGATCTTAGGCTATTAAAGGGGAAAATGACTCATAGAGTGAATAAGAGTACTCCTGAGCAAAGTAGACCTTTACTTAGGCAAATAATATGAAAAATGATGAAATTAAGAGATGTCAAGCAGATCTTGACCTCTTTAGGGGAAGTTAGGGAATGATTTCGGGAAGAGGAAGAAGGGGAAGTTAGACATGCCTCGCTTGAGCTGATACAAATGGAAAACTACCTTGTACTTGTGATCTGAATAGATATAACACTTGAAATGGATCACAATTCATCATTCTGCCACCACAAAACTACCTACCCGGCCTACTTGCCTAACATTTTTTCTTCTTTTTGGTTTGGGTGCACTTGAACTAGCAAACCCAGCTTTTCAACTTTTCTTTTTGCTGTCCTCCTATCTAAATTGATCCTTATTTCTTCCAGGGGCTCAGATTAAGCTGTTGAGCGCCCAATATTCTCTACCTATCTACAAATCTGCCAAGATTAAACAGTTTGGATAGATATTCATTCTCTATCTTCTAAAACAAGCAATTTAAACCTAGGGAATCCAAGATTAAGCTGTTTGGCCTTCCCTTAACTGTGAAATCTTCAAAAATGGTATGATTCTTCAAAAATGGAATTTGATGGAAATATGGAACTTTGCAGCATGAAAAGATGACATATTGGGCATTTTCCACTGTCAATCATGAAACATGAACACCTATTGCAATAGGAGGCTAACAGTGGCTCCACTTGGAGATGGCTTTTCCAGGTGAAAGGCCAAGAACAGTAGGTCAGAATGCCTTGATCTTCCATGGTTGTTGTAGACTGAAACACTTCTCTGTTGGCTGCTGAGTGACTGGAGTTTTGAGGCCTCCACATAGCATTCTCATGAACTGAATTGTTTGTGAATATATAGCACTGTCTGCTTTCTTCTGCGTGCTTATTACTACCTGCACCTCTGCCTGAGCACAGCCTTTGAAATAGATTCAAAACATGGAACAAAACTGGAGTATTTCCATTATTCTGTCTTGAAAAAGTTGCTGATTTAAAAAATGAAAATAATCCTTTCTTTTGATACTATTGACTGAAAAACTGCCTGCGCTCTTTTGCTGAGATTAATGCAATGACAGAGATCTAAAATGGAGGACTTGCTTTGGTTCTGCCTTTAAAGAACTTTGCTGCGCTGTTCCATTATTCGGCCTGCTATAAAAGCAAAACAAAGTGCTGAAAATACAAGTATTTATGTACAAATATAATACAGCTGCGTTGTTTTCAACAAAAGGGATCATGATAATGCTTTAACATTCGGCCATTAACAGGGCCTTCTTCAGCTGTGTTGCCCTCTGTAGTCTTCAGGAAATATGTATTGTTGCCCTGCACAGTTGAAATAATAAAGGGACCTCTCCACAGGAAATCGAACTTGCCATGTTTACCCTTGGCTTCCCTTCTTGAGTCCCATCTTAAAACTTCGTTGCCGATGAAGAAATCTTCGGCTTTGGTTCTTCTATCAAACATTTTCTTTAGCCTTTCTTGCAAAATCTGACTTCTGTGGTAAACTTGCTCTCTTGTCTGCTGCAAATGAATTGTTTGATTTATTCTCCTTTGTATATCATTTGGCTCAGCTTGAATCTCTTGCAGCAGCTTGATAACAGGGATTCCCAAAGATGAAGGAAATCTGGCCTCCATGCCATATACTAGCTCATAAGGGCTCATCCCAATGGATCTCTTCGTTGACAATCTGTTTGCCCATAGGGCATTTACAAGCTTTTTGTGCCAGTTCTTCTTGTTTTCTTCCAGCACTTTCTTAATGATGTTAATCAGACTCTTGTTGGATGATGATTCGGCCAAGCCATTACCTTGAGGGTAATAGGTTGTGGAGTGACCTAAGGAAATGTGGAATTTATGGCAAAAATTGATCATTTCCTTGGATTTGAAGGCAGCAGCGTTGTCTGTAATGATACTTTCAGGGTAGCCAAATCTGGACAGAATGTTGGTCTGAAGGAATTGGATAATGGTGGAGTCATTGGCTTGCCTACATGGGATAGCTTCAATCCACTTGGTAAAGTAATCTGTGGCTGTTAGAATCCACTTGTGCTAGCCAGAAGAGGATGGATGGATTTCTCCAATGAATTCTAGACCCCATTGTTGAAAAGGTTTCTCAGTTGAAATGGGCTTAAGGGGCAAGGGCAGAAGCTTTCTTTTTCCTTCAAAGATTTGGCATTTGTGGCATGACACCACAAAATTTTTCACATCAGCAAACAGGGAGGGCCAATAGTAACCAGCCCTTAGTATCTTATCAACAGTGGTCTTCCAATATAAATGTCCTCCACAGTCTCCTGCATGGAATTCTTTCATAACATTGTCAGTTTCATTCATGGTTAGACAATTCAGCAATATTCCTTCATGATTTTTCCAAAACAGGGCACTATCTAAGACACAAAACTTGGAAGCTTTCATCTTTAAAAATCTCTTTTTGGTCCTGGACAATCCTGGGGGAGCAAACATGTTTAACAATATATAACAAATATCAGCATACCATGGGGATTGCAAGAAGGTTTCACTGATCTGTGGAGTCACCAGCTCCGGTTCATTGTCCAGTTCATTAATGTCTAAGGCTTGAAAATTTGTTTCGGACATCAGTTTGGCTAAACCTTGTCCCTTTATGAGCTTGGTAGGTTTTATCTCAATGTCATACTCAAGGATATTGGAAATCCATTTTCCTCTTTTGCCTTCTATGCCCTCTTGAGTTAATATGTCTTTTACAACAGCATTTGGCACATAAGCAATCACATGTGAATATAAAATGTAAATTCTGAAGTCTTTGATTGCCTTAACAAGGGCATAGGCCTTCTTCTCCATGATTTGGTACTTCAAGGGTGCATCTCTAAGGGCTCAGCTGAAAAATGCAATTGGCTTCTCATTTCCCTGATCATCTTTTTGCAAAAGGACAGCAGCAATGGTGTGTTGGGAAGCAAATGAAAAAATGATGAAATCCTTATCAAATTGAGGACTTGTGAGGACTGGGGCTTGGGTTAAGGTAGTTTTTATGCCCTCAAAGGCTTGCTTGGCCTCTAAGGTCCATTTTACCTTGGAATCCTTCTTTAACATGTTATTTAGCATTCTTGTTAGCTCAGCTAAGTTTGGGATGAATCTCCTTAGGAAATTGATCTTTCCTAGGAATGCTTGCAACTCTTTGATGTTTCTTGGATAGGGGATTTGGAGAATGGCTTGGATCCTTTCCGGATCAATTCTAATTCCATCTTTTGAAATAATATGGCCCAGCAATTTGCCTTCTTCTAGGCCGAAGAGAGATTTCTTGCGGTTCAAGGAAATGCCATATTTCCTACAGGTTAGGAACACTTGCCTTAGGTGTTTAAGGTGCTCTTGATCAGATTTTGAGAATGGGGTAAGGTCATCAAGGTAGACTACCAAGAAATCATGGATTTCCTTGGCAAAAGAAATGTCCATTGCACTTTGAAAAGTGGCACCTGCATTCTTTAGCCCAAAAGGCATTTTCACATATTTAAAGGTTCCCCACAGTGTTGTAAAGGCTGTCTTGTCTTGATCATCTGGGTGAGCTAGTATCTGGTTGAAACCTGAAAAGCCATCAAGCAATGAAATTCTAGATGACCCCACTACTCTCTGTAGAATGTGGTCCATTTTTGGCAATGGATAGTGGTCCTTAAGGGAGACTTGGTTCAGATTTCTTAAGTCTACACATAGCCTAATCTCACATGTTTTCTTTCTTGTGGGAACAAGATTGGATACCCATTCTAAAAATCTAATAGGTGCTATGATACCAGCCTCAAACATTCTTTTCACTTCTTTCTCAATCAAAGGGAGAAGCACAGGATTGATTCTCCTTAGTTTCTGTTTGAAGGGCTTTCGATTTGGCTTTAAGGGAATGGTATGTTGAATCACTGAGGTGTCATAGGACTTTAAGTCCTCATAATTCCATGCAAATACATCTTGAAACTCTTTAAATAAATCAACATATTTTGGTTTTTGGTCGGGAGGCAAAGACTTGGACAGTTTTATCATTTTGGGCTTTTCAGCTGTCCCAATATTACGGTCTTCCACAGCAGCGTTTAGTGGTTGCATCTTTGGCTTCTTTGGGAGATCGTTTGAATCAAATATGTCTTCTAATGGAGTGAGGCCAGCAGGTAGAAAATTGTCTTTTAAATCAATGATTTCGGCCTTTGTTTCAGCTATTTCATCCAAATTCATTTGTTTCAGCTCTTGAATGTTTTTCTCATCAAAAATGGTTGGGTGCAGCATTTTTTTTGTTGCTTCAGTTGTTATGGTCTGCTCATTTTGGTTTACTGCTTGTTGTGGATCATCCATGGCATCCATATCAATGTTTAAGCTTGAAAATTCTTGTTGTAAAGTCAAGAAATTGTTAATCTGTGCATCGTTTTCAAACACTTGCCAGTCTTTGACATTGCTAGGGACTGCAGGCCTATGCTTTATCTCAGCTGTAAAGTGGTGATTGGGCTCAAAAGGAAGCTTGCAAGTGCTAGCAAAAGTAGCTAGGCTGTGTGCATGTAGGTTATGGCTTCTTGGAATTTTAGCAAGCTTGCATTCAGTGAAGGTATCAAGTATTTCTGTGGCAGCAGCCCTATAAGCTCTTAGCCTATTGTCATTTGTAACAAAGTTTCCTTTCATTTGTTGTATGATTAAGTCAGAGTCACCTAGAATGGAAACTTTGGCAGCTCCTAGAGATTTGATTAGCTTAAGGCCTAAAAGGAGGGCTTCATACTCTGCCATGTTGTTGGTACATTTGAAATTCAATCTATAGGCATGACCCTCTGCATGGTTGGTTTGCCTGATATGGATTCACACTCCTGCCCCTGCTCCTAACTTATTAACTGAACCATCAAACTCCAAATACCATAGGATTTCTTGCTCTTGATTGTTATTAGGAGTTTCAATCATTGTCGGAGTGGGCAGATTTGAATTTTCTGTTTCGGGAGGTTCTTCTTGTGTGCTGGTTGCATTGATTGTTTTGACAGTTTCATGGGTATGGGCAACTGATTCCTCATTCATGCATGTTTCTTGTTCTAAAGCAAAAGGCTTATCATCAGTTGGAGGACTTGTTTCATCATTAAACAAAATAAAAGAATCCATATCAGAACGGATTGAGTAAATAGGAAAGTTTTGGGGCTTTTCCTCACTACTTACCACGTGCTTCATTAGTGTTTCCCTATACAGTCTCTTCGGTTGCCCAAAGACTGATATAGTGGCATAAGAGAGGTCTAGTTGGAGAGATCCTTGGAGTCTGGCTCCCCAAGATCTTGATAAGAGCATGCCATACTTAGGTGGAATGTCAGCTACCACCACGTCCATTAGGATTGTTTTGTTGGGATATTGGACTAAAGACACACATAAGTCTTTGATTAAGCCTAAACACTTGACCTGACTTGAGTCAAAGGAGAATAAGTCTTTGTAGGGTCTTGTAACATCAAGGTTTAGCTTCTCCATTACAACTTTGGGCATAAGGTTGTGTGAGGCACCTGAATCAAACATGGCATTATGCAAGACTTTATCATGTATGTGTAAACTGACATAAAAGGGTAGAACAGCTCCATGTGCTGATTTGCCATCGACTTCAGGTCCGAAAAGGAGCTTAGGTTGATCATCTAATACATTCACATCATCCCTATTCTCTGGCATTTGCAGTGATCTTTTGATTTGCTGTCTATATACATCATGCTTAGCAAGTTCAGATAGAGGGATGGGTATCTTTAGTTTACCAATTTCTGCCTCTAAATCAAATGTTTTCTCTGTTTGGGCTTTAGTGTTGTGACTGGCAGATTTCCCTTTTTCAATTGGATTATCAGCAATTTTCTCTTGGTTATCAGTGATTTCTTGAAGTATTTCTGCTTTGGAAAGGCTCCCAGGAGTGCTATTTACATTCTCTTTTGAGGAAGAGGATACAAAAGGCTGGTTATTAGAGACCTGTACATCTGATATATCTGTTATATCCTCTACAATTACTTCTTTTGGATTTGGGACTATTTTTTCAGCAGTTTCTATGGGGGCAGCCTTTTCTTTGATCTTCTTAGGCTACTTGGTATCATTTGGTTTAACATTTTCGGGCACATCTATAGTTCTTGTCCTCAGCTTATACTATTTGTGGACCTCATAAACAGCTGAATCATAACCTTGTTTAAAGTCAAAAGACTCACCAGACTTAGTCTGAAATTGATTTATATCATGGTCATCTTGGTCTTCTTGGGTTAGAAAAACTTGTTGCTCACCCTTCAAACCCATCAAGTTTATGTGAGTGTCCTCTGTCTGCTCACTAGATGTGGATGCTTCAGCATAGTTTTCATGAAAAGGAGGTCTTATATCATGGTCGGGGCTAGCCCTTCCAACGTTTGGGTTTTGGTTTTTCCTAAAATTTGGGTTTCTGATAGTATTGGTTTTTTGTCCTTCCCATGATGTTTTTCTTTCCATGGTTCCCATTCTATCTTCAAAACTATTCACCTTATTGAAGATTGCATCCAACTTTTGCTCAAACGCTTGAGGTTCTTCTTTAAAAGTGGTTCTTCTCTCGGCTCTTGCTCTATTTCTTTTGGCAATCAAGTTTGCCTCCACAGTGACAGCTACATTCTGCATGTCTGCTAGGCTTTGAGGAGCTCTTTCCCTCAATTGATATGCCATGTCGGTATCAAAACCATCTGGGAATTTATACAAAGCAAGATCAGGCGGAGGTCCAAGGTTCTGTGCAATTGCATTATAAACATTGTTAAATCTTGCACAATAGTCTAAGACAGCCTCTTGAGGACCTCTTTTGATAGTATCATATTCTGATAATATGTGCAGGGGATCCTTCTTTTTCTCCCATCTGTTAAGGAATGTTTGGTAAAGGGCCTCTAGATCAGCTATGGAATTTGCGGGAAGAGCTCTAAACCAGGGCCTAACGTCACCTGTGAGACTTTGGACAAAAATCTTCATTCTTACATGATCATCATCTATTTCATAACTCTCAAAATGGTCCTGCATTTTCTTGGTGTGTTGCAGGGCTGTGCAAGAACCAGTACCATCAAAATATGTGATTTTAGTTTGGTAATCCTAAGGCATAGCCCCAGGATTAGCAGGTAACTGTAACGGAGCATATCTATTAGCCATATTTACTGGTATAAGTGGAACAGCAGGAAGAAATGGAACGACTGGAACAGCTGGGATAATAGTAGGAGTATGTGTAGTGAATGGAGGAGTGGAGAAGGTGCTTTGAGAAGTGGATGAAGAACTAGGAGAGGTGGGGGTTGAACGAAATAAAACTTTGACAGGGGTTGGAACACAGCTTGGCTGAACTGTTTCAGGACTATAATCAGCAAAATCTTCTCTTCGCTCTAGCTTCCTGAGCTTCCTTGGGATTATATTGGGATTTTCAAAAGCAGCTGGGGGATTTGGGTCTGGATTTGACCTTGTATAATGTGAATTCTTCTTGGGAGCTAGCTTCTAACTTGTTTTTTGGAATTTTCTGAATAAGGTCCCCAGTGGAGTCGCCAGTATGTTATCACTTAGGTTGTCCCTTGGCTCCTTAAGGGATACCGCCGAGGTAACCACAAACCAATCTTTGGATTGCAGGTCCTAGCCTACTTGCAATCAGAGAGGGCTCTCTCTTTATGATTTAGCTTTGTTTTAGGGGTGATTTTAGGCTAGATATGAGGTACAAGGGTTTTGTTTTAATTTTGGTGGGAAGGATGATGCTTTCAAGCAGAGTTGGGATGCATAGTGTGAGAAATTCGAACCATTGGGCATGGAGTCATGGTTTAGGGCTGCTGGTGTGTTTTCTTTGTCACAAGAGGAATACAGAGCAGGATAGCTACACATAGAACAACATTCAAGCTGAAATAAGGGTGAAATGGAAGTCAGAAATGAAAGGCAACTAAGAATCTTTCATCTAACTAACAGAGGGAAAGGTGAATGAAATTTATCTAGGAGCAGTCAAGGATTCCTAAATAACAGTCATACATGGATGAAATAGAGCAAATATGAGCCATGAGGTATTCATATTTATGCCTAAATCAGAAGAAAACATATAGAAATGACAGAAACTGAGCATAGAGTGCTGCTAGGCAAATTCTAAGCTAATCTTTCTTTCTGCAACTTGGATCATGACATATGGATGGTATAAGATATATAAATTGAAAAACAGAGACAAGGAAGACTTATTGAGCCATGTGGGAGCACGAGAATCCTGTAGTCACTCTTCAGCCAATAAAACATCCAACAGAAAGTCCATCAACAAGCTCTTCAGCGATCTTTGATTATAGAAGTTCACAAAAAATACAGCACAAGTCTAGAGTAATGCAACTCAACCAACCAACCCTTTCTACATCACTGAGGGCGGTATATATAGAGAAAATATCTACAAACAACAGATCTGAGATAGATCTCATGAAATAAGTGTCTTAACCTAACCATCTGCTGAAATAAATGCTAAAAATATCTATATGAGCTACGCTGGAAGCAGCAGCACAAAAAATGAGTTAATATGGGTCCTTTGAGCCATGCGCTGGCCATTTTGCCATAACTGCGCCTTGAATACTGAAGCGCTGCCCATATGTGTCTTCATACACTACTTTCTGCAATATTTGGGCTTTATCCTTTTATCAACACCTCCCAAGCGGTTCTGCTACTGCAAAGTGGCTTTAATGCCCATAACTGTGATCTGGCGGGCTTTGATGGCTCTGAGCTGCTTTTTTTGACTTTGTTTGGGGCCTTTACTGCCATCTGCCTCGCATTTAAAGTCCTCCGCTGATATTTTTCACCTGATACACTTTTCGGCATTCAAATACTCTTTAAACTGAGTCGGGCCGCTTTTCTCCCACTGATACACTTTGACGCTGCAAAATTGCCCCTGCCTACCACATTCGGCATAAAAGAAATGCTGTTGGGCATTCTGCTGTCTTTGGAAAGCTTATCGGCGCTTGGCCGATCAAAACACTGCTAAAAAGTGATGAATTAATGCAAAAATGGTGGAGATCTGGCATTGATGGCTTGCCGAGGTAAAATCCTCCAAACTTCGAGCAACTTGGGCCTGGAGCGATCCAAGAATGATGGGAAAATGAACTATTGCCCTTTGAACTGTAACGCGCGCGGGCGCGAACCGAAAAACAAGTGAAAATAGCCTTTTCCCTTATAATAGGCAAAAATGCCTTTAAACGTGAAATTTTGCAAAAAATTGGGCACTGAGCGATCACTGTAGCTAGGATCAAATCCTGGCCATTGGATCGCGCAAAGGCAGATCCAACGGCTGGTGCTACATCGGCGATCGGCGGATCGACGGATCCCAAAACATAAGGCCTCCGACATGCGATATAGCCTGCGGACCCGGAATGCTTATAGGCTCTTTCTTTATTGAAATCGGGTCCGGCCCATCGGCGAACCCAAATCGGCGGATTTTAATTAAAATGGGTCATCGGACCCGAAACCCTTTAACACTGTTCTTCATAACTTTTTGGCTCTGGGATATCGGAGCACACAGTGTCGATCCCTGCGGACGTGAAACCTTTATATGCTGCATTCTATATTATTTCGGCTTCGGCCAGTCGGAGATTTATATGGGAGCGCTGCGATTAAATATGGGCCGTTGATCTGGGGGCCCTGAATGGGAGGCCGCGATTAAGTCGCTGTTTCGGCAATCGGCGGGGCAAAGTGTTTATATATCTGCGATCGCCGAAATGGGCGATCGCCAAAATGATCAGAGCCGTTGATGTGGGGATGAATCGGACGGCTGACATTAAGTCGGCGCTTTACCATCGGGGATATTGCAATAAGGCTTGCGATAGATGAAAATGCGGGTTTTTACGTTATAACTTAAGTTTTTATAAAAAACTTAAGTTAAACAATAAAGTGGGGATATGCGATAGAGCGGAAATATATGGAGAATGTGGGATATATGGTGCGGATGGCTCCCGATAGCGATATCGCATCGGCGGAAAGGGGAAGGGGCACATATGGCACAACATTGCGATATGTCGACAGCGAAATCGCGTCGGTGAAACAATATCGGGGACTTATATAAAAGGGCCAATACATAACTTCTTTCCCTGACCGCGATATCGCGTCGGAGGGGAGGGGAAAGCATCGGACTGAAGTTTAATAAATGGGTAAAGGCTCATTTTAACCAAAGGAGGGTTCTAGCGATCGGGGGAAGACTTATGAGTATCGGAGGGTTCTGATAACAAAAAAGAAAGCCTGTAATGCATCGGAGGTGGGTTTTCAATGTTTTTGAGGGATTTTTAATGATTTTGAAGGGTTTCTAATGCTTCGGAAGGGGTCCGAAAGCATGAAAAGAAGGATTTATGCCTTGGAAAAGGTAAAACAAGGCCAAAAGATGGATTTTATACATTTGGAGGGGGATTTTATGCTTTAGGAAGGGGTCCAAAAGCATTTGGAAGGTGGTTTGAGAGGCGAATGAGGGTTCTTGCTAAGTTTCAGGCAAACTTAGCAATTCCCAAGCATACTTATGGTTATCTTTCAACCAGAGGGAGGGGATATGTACATAGGGGAGCTATTTAGTGCTTTTTTAGTAGGGGGAGGGGAAATAGATAGGGATTTACATATTAGAGTTAGAGGTTAATATGAATGTTGATCAGAAAGTGCTAAGTTTAGAGATCTTAGGCTATTAAAGGGGAAAATGACTCATAGAGTGAATAAGAGTACTCCTAAGCAAAGTAGACCTTTACTTAGGCAAATAATATGAAAAATGATGAAATTAAGAGATGTCAAGTAGATCTTGACCTCTTTAGGGGAAGTTAGTGAATGATTTGGGGAAGAGGAAGAAGGGGAAGTTAGACATGCCTCGCTTGAGCTGATCCAAATGGAAAACTGCCTTATACTTGTGATCTGAATAGATATAACACTTGAAAACTTGAAATGGATCACAATTCATCATTCTGCCACCACAAAACTACCTACCCGGCCTACTTACCTAACATTTTTTCTTCTTTTTGGTTTGGGTGCACTTGAACTAGCAAACCCAGCTTTTCAACTTTTCTTTTTGCTGTCCTCCTATCTAAATCGATCCTTATTTCTTCCAGGGGCTCAGATTAAGCTGTTGAGCACCCAAGATTCTCTACCTATCTACAAATCTGCCAAGATTAAACAGTTTGGACAGATATTCATTCTCTATCTTCTAAAATAAGCAATTTAAACCTAGGGAAGCCAATATTAAGCTATTTGGCCTTCCCTTAACTGTGAAACTCTTCAAAAATGGTATGATTCTTCAAAAATGGAATTTGATGGAAATATGGAACTTTGCAGCATGAAAAGATGACATATTTGGCATTTTCCACTGTCAATCATGAAACATGAACACCTATTGCAATAAGAGGCTAACAAGACCGTTTTATCCCTGACTAGAAAGTTGCTTTTCATTTGGTTTTGTTTGCTTGTTAGCTTATCATCTTTCTGCTTCATTTCTTGAGTCATTGGGTGGTCAGTGACACTAGGGCATCTAGATTGTCATCCATTCAGTTGATTGTGAACTCAATGAGTCAAGTGGTAGGTGTACTTACTCCTTTCATTTCATTTGCAGTCCTTTTACGACTTTGACCTCCATTACACAAGTTTGAAAAGTTTTTGTTTGCTTGTTTAAATGTCTCTTTTCCAGCATGGATTACATTGCTTGTCTTGTTGTTGGTAAAGTCAGTGCTTCATTAGTATAAATGAGCCTCTCTTTTCATGTTTTCATTTGCTTGAAGAGCTGATTGTCTAAAAAAAAAAATCATTGAAGTGTTGTATGCGAAGAATTCATTCCGTTGTTTCATGAAAAGTATGAAATTCTAGTTTGTTGTATCATTAGAGACAAGGATTGCATTCACATTTGAAAAAAGAAAAAGAACTGTTTTTTCTTTTGAAAGGACTATTAGAAATGTGTTTGTCAAGAAATTAGGAATTGGAATGCATTTTTCATTATTTTATTCTTTCGAAAAGTAAAGTAGTGAAAGATCATTTTGCTTTCAATTGCTTGGTTATTTGCATCTGATTGTGTAGTTTCTACCTTCGCTAGTGTAGGAAATTCATCGAATTGAAAGGGTCTTGTCACATTTAGCTGCATTTAAGGTTTTTCGAGTCACATCGCTAAGGCCTGAAAACTGAAACATAACTCAAGATAAACTTTAAAATGAATTGAATTAACATAAGGTGCATTTGACATTTAACGATCATATCTAGAAGGTCTAGACTAGAGACGTGTTCCGACGTCTTTAAACCTAGCAGTTGTTGTTAGCTTCGGAATTAGACAGTGCTAGTACGGATTTTTGCTCCCCGTACTATCGAGTATATAACGGTAGACCCCTCTAGGCTACAATCCTTTACCCTTAGGAAGCTGAGTCGGCCTCCTTGCAAACGTGGTACACCAAACACAAAATTGAGGGAGATTGCCTGCTCGTACTTCTTGGTTCACTAGGAGGTATTCTTCAGTTCACGATTGCCTGGTAATCCTATTTACCTAGATCATCTAGAGTAGTCATTTGATCTTTTTGACTCATTAATCTTAAAAGATCATTCGATCACTTGTCCTTTTGAGCTTTTTTCCAATCAAAAGCGATAAAGCCATATTTGTTTCTTTCTCAACTTTTAAAAAATGAAAGAGAACCAGTCTTTTTATGCGTATTAATAATTGATTTCCCACGATCCAATAACATCCTATTAGTCTTTTCTAGACCAAATCGTGAGTTTCATTTAAAGAACATTTTAAAGTCTTGAAGTTTATTTTTTCTATCGACTAAGACAAGGTCATCGTGGCTAAACCATCTAGTTCACCTAGTTCCTCTTCCTCTCCTCTGTCTGAAAGATTTTTTGAGGATTCATTTCCTAAGTTACTAGTGTCGCTCGAGGACCAAGGTGTTGAACTCAGAATTTTTCTGAGCATTCAACCTTTGTCATCTCGTCCTTCGCCTACTTTAGATATTGGGTCATCTACTAATATTGGCCTAGAATCTCCAGAAAATCCCATTAAAACTCCTAAGAACTGATGGTTAGCTTGGACTGGTTATCTACCCTCTGAATCCTCTGTTTGACCGTGTTGTGATATCACCACACTGTCCTTATAGTCTGTACAATTGGCTAGGTGTTCCTTTGGAACTACCCCCCCATACTTCTTCGGCCATTCATCATCGTTTGTTCTTGGATATTGAACCCGAAGGCGATGCTCCAGTCACCTCACCAGAGGAGTCATAAGTTTCTACTCCACACACTGTTGAGGAGGAAGAACAACCTTTTCCTCCTTAAGGTTTCCCCTATACAGGGGGCATTCTTGCTAGTTTGCCACCCAACAATGTGTCTTTGGCATAGTTGGTTTCAGGTAAACCTAGTGCCTCATCACTTTACCATAACCATGTTTGGGTGTTAGGCGCCATGCCTACTTCATCTCCATTCATCACAAACATGACCTCCCAAGAGGCTGTTACCTTAGTCCCAGTGCAACCCACCATTTTGAACCCCTTTGTATCGTCAGTCCTAGTCACCTGTCCGGTTCAATCGGCGGTCTCGAGGAATGTCTCTGTTAGTTCCTCCATCCCTCTGGTCAGTGGCCAAGCTGTGCCACCACCTGGGTGAGAAAACCTAAATATTTCTATGGTGTTAGGCGCTACCAATGTCAGTGGCTCACAACCTCACATAATTGGTATGAACTAACACTACAAGAAAAAAGGACATTGGTGAGGGGCAAAAAATGTCACCATAAGCTCATTGGTGATGGTCAAAAGAGCATTCGTCACCAAAAACTGAATGTCACCAAAGGTGGCATCGCCAAAAGTATAGGTGTTGTAGTGACATGAAAATTCTGTCACCAATAATGATTTATAATGATGGATAGCGACCATCACCATTTCATATGAGAAATGCTGACGAACCATAGCCTCTGTCACCAAAGGTCGCGTCACCAAAAGTATAGGTGTTGTGGTGACATTCAAAGTTCGTCACCAATAATGATTTATAATGATGTGGTGACATTCAAATTTCGTCACCAATAATGATTTATAATGATGGATAGCAACCGTCACCATTGCATATGAGCAATGGTGATGGATGATAGCCTCGATCACCAAAAACTGAACGTCACCAAAGGTGGCATCGCCAAAAGTATAGGTGTTGTGGTGAAATTCAAGGTCTGTCACCAATATTGATTGTAATGACAGATAGTGGCCATCACCATTTCATATGAACAACAATGATTTATTGTGATGGATCTTTAATGGCCGTCACTATTGGTGCATATATATTGTGACATTCATTGACCGTCACCAAAAGCCGCATTGCTAGAAGTATAGGCGTTGTGGTGACATTCAAGGTCCGTCATGAATAATGACTAAAATGACGAACAACAACCATCACCATTTCATATCAACAACAACGATTTATGGTTACAGACCTTTGAGGGCCATCACTATTGATGCGTATATATGATGGGGTTCATTGACCATGACCATTTCATATTTTTGGTCAGGGTCGAATAATGTCACCAAAGCTCATTGGTGATGATCAAAAGAGCCTTCGTCCCCAAAAATTGATCGTCGCCATTCCATATGGATGTCAGGTCATGATGGAATCGAACCACCAACCTCCTGCTCATAAAACAGGTGCTCTTCCATTGAGCTAGCACCCTTTAAAGAATTATACTTTTAAAAATTAGACCTTGAAACTTCATAAATTGTAAATTCTACAACTTTTAATAAATTAAACTCTCAACAATATTTTGCTAAACAAGAAAAGTAACCTCGAAGCTGTAGGTCCCTACCTAATGGTTATTGAAGTTATGAAAAGTGGGTGGAGGGAAAAATAGTTTTGTATAAGAGAGTCAATATGTTCAGTTGAATACTCAATTAGAAGTGAAACTCTGAAGACATTTATAACCTATAAACCACCTATAACTAGCAAATGCACCAAATATTTCAAAGGAAATGTCATAAGTGGATAGCATATGGAAGAAGAGGAGGGAGGAACTTGGAACCCTTGTACATCTTGGCATGCCTTAGTACTTGGCACATCTTATCTTGTTTGACATGTCTTCGTACTATCTGGCACATGTTAGCATGCCCTAGCATTCCCTAACAAACCTTGGAAATCATGACCTCACAACTAGCATTACATTTTTCCATGACTTGGGAACCTTATATTCATTAGAACACCTTGGCACTGCCTAGTTTTCATTCCCTCTGTTATCCTCCATAATGTCCTAGGCTAATGAGGAGATTGATGGAGGTAACCATAGAACAAGCTTTTAGTTTGGTAGCTAGCCCTACCAATCCAAAGATGGATTTCTCTATGAAACCAGAACCAAGAGATGACTAGAATGTAAATGATTTTAGGCTAGATAGCTAGGCTCAGGTGGGTTTTTGGAAAATTTAGGGATTTGGAACTCTATCCACCGATGTCTTGTCTGGTAGGGACTTTTTCAAGGAGGAACGGACTTGGAACTCTGTCTAGGATAAAGCACCTAACATGCATGACAAAATTTCCCTAGAATAGAGTACCTCCTACCTAGAAGAGTGTCCCCTACTCAAAATATAGAACCCTTCTCTACTATACACTTTTCTTAAAGATAAATCTGTGCATAAAGTAGTACTAAGAAAAAAACATAAATCAAGAAAAGTGAGCATCTAAGTCAAACTATAAAAGTATACTAAATATGGCTCTATATAAGTTTGGGAAACACTAGACAAGCATGCTTGCATACAACAACCATAAGATGCCTAAAATCGATGTGATTCTTTCATCGTTGCTATACCCTCACACCAAAACTGGAATCTATAGCATGTAGCCCAAGGTTGTATGCGTTTGTTGAAGGTGTAGATTGAAAGGATCTATTGAGATGAAGTACTATTGAAGGAAAAACACCTTCAAAACAACAGATAAAGTCTAGTGTGAATTCAACCCATTTGCACACAGCCTAAGGTTGCTATTGGGTACACTTCTCTACTGAATGGAAATTGTAATGTATTGTAGTGTTACTGAAGAAAAAACATCTTTAGTGCAACACGAATAAAACTATAACAAATATTGTCATTGTGGCCTCGGTTGTAGATGATCTCATCAATATAGCTAATAACTTTGATAATTGAAAAACCAAAAGGTGAGATGCATATATCATTTGAAATGACAGATTTTGGCATACTTTATTATTGTCTAGGAGTGTTAGTATAGAAAATTCAAGGTAGCATGTTGCATCTTTATGTCATAGGCCAAGGATGCAAAGAAATACATAAAATATTAAATAGCATGGTATAAGTTGATTGCAGGTTCTTTTGAAATGCGGATGGAATTCTCCTTGGGTGGGTTCTAATCTAGTGGGTATAACTTTAAATAAGAAATTGATAGTTGTGGGGTTGGAATTTTCTCACAATTCATGAAAAGTCCCAAATTTGTTCACTACAAAGAAGCAGAGTGAGTCGTCAGGTTTATGGAAGGGAAAACCCTATTCGTAGGAATATAACTTGAAATTAGTCGGGTATATTATTTCTCGTCCTCTTGTACGTGTGTGCTTTGGAAAGATAACCACATCCAAAGACTCAATAACAGCTCTGGTAAAGTTTATAGATGTGAAGCACTTATGAGAAAACCCATCTCTTAGTGACAATTGAGTGAGGAATATGTCAAAGGATTCAATCTTGCACTCAGTCATAAAAAGGAAGTTGGGGTATCCAGCATCTTACCAACAAACCGACTCCAACCATAATGTGAAAGGCAAGTTAACTGTGAAACCTCTTTCCCACTTTGTAGTATTGTTGCCTCTTGGATTCCAAAAGGTATCTGGCTACTTAGATCCACACAAATTATGCCAAGTAAACTCTGGATGATACAATTGTGATGTGCAAGCTTGACACATGCTCTGGTTTCCCTCTAAAAGAGCGTAAGTTGAAATATTATGACAATATTAACTATAATTTGATCATACACTATTGAGGTATTGCATGGAATAAACAATATACTATCATTGCACTAATGAAGAACTCAAAATAAACGAATTTCTTATTGCTACAGTAGCGCCACTCTTGGGATTCTCAGATAAAGAACCTAACCTGCATGGAAAAAGCTTCCTAGAATAGAGTACCTCCTACCTAGAAGTGTGTCCCCTACTCAAAATATAGAACCCTTCTCTATTGTGCACTTTTCTTAAAGATAAATCTGTGCATAAAACAAAACTAAGAAAAACACCTAAATTAAGAAAAGTGAGAATCTAAGTCAAACTATAAAATCATACTAAATATGGCTCTATACATGTTTGGGAAACACAAAACAAGCATGCTTGCATACAACAACCACAAGATTCCTAAAATTGATGCATTTCTTTCTTCACTACTACACCCTCATAGGAAAACTATAATCTACAACATTTATCCGAAGGCTGCATGCATCTACTGAAGGTGCAAACCAAAATGATCTACTGAGATGAAGTATTGTTGAAGGAGAAACACCTTCAAAACAATAGATAGAGTCTAATGTGCATTCAACCCATTTGCACATAGGCCAAGATTGCTAGTGGGTAGACTTCTCCCCTAAATGGAAACTCCAGTGTATTGTTGCTCTACTGAAGGAGAAACACCTTCAGAGCAACACAGATAAAAGTATAACATATATTGTCACTGTGGTATCAGTTGTAGAAGATCTCATCAATATAGGTAACAACTTCAATAATTGAAAAACCAAAAGGTGAGCTACATAAATCTTGAAATGATAGATTTGGTCATACTTTATTATTTTTTAGGAGTGTTAGTATAGAAGATGCAAGGTAGCTTGTTGCATCTTTATGTCATAGACCAAGGATATAAATAAATACATAAAATATTAAATAGCATGGTGCAAGTTGATTGCAGGTTATTCGAAACAAGAATGGAGTTCTCCTTGTGCAGATTCTAATCTAGTGTGTTTAGATTTAAATAAGAAATTTATAGTTATGCGGTTGGAATTGTCTCATGATTCATGGCAATTCCCAAAGTTGTTCACTAGAAAGAAGTAGAGCGAGTTGTCAGGCTTATGAATGGGAACACCCTATTCACAGGGAGATAACTTCAGATTGGTCGGGCATATTATTTCTTGTCTTCTTATACTTGTATGCTTTGAAAAGCTAACCACATCCAAAGACTCAAGAACAACTCTGGTAAATTTTATAGGTCTGAAGTAGTTCTGAGAAAACCCATCACTTAATGAAAATTGAGTGAGGAATATGGCGAAGGATTCAATCTTGCACTTAGTCATAAAAAGGAAGTTGGGGTATCCAACATCTTGCCAACAAATTGACTCCAACCATAATGTGAAAGCTAAGTTCACTGTGAAACCTCTTTCCCACTTTATAGTATTGCTGCCTCTTGAATTCCAACAGGTATCTTGCTGCTTAGATCCACAAAAATTGTCCCAGGTAAACTCTACATGATACAATTGTGATGTGCAAGCTTGAAACACACTCTAGTTTCCCTCTAAAAGAGGGAAAGTCAAAATATTATGATAGGCTTAACTGTAATTTGATCATACACTATTGAGGTATTGTATGGAATATAAATATACTATCAATGCACTAATGAAGAACTAAAAATAAACGAATTTCTTCTTGCTACAATAGTGCCACTCTTGGGATTCTCCAAGGAGCCACTAACTTATACACATTTGGAATATTTACTTGGTCCGTAGAAAGATTAAGCAATGGTAGTGATCACTCTTTTCCCTCCCATGGAAGGTCTATACAAAATCAATGATAAATTGATTTAAAAGTGAGGTATATGCCTGACAAGTAGGAGTCTGACTCTTCAACTCTAATTTAGTGGCAAGGAAATATTCAACTGTAAATGTCTGATCTTCTACAGTGTAAATTTCTAGATAAATGGCTAGCCTAAATCTGTCAGTTGTCCACATATCCCAAAAAACCATGTATGTCTGGACTTTGGTTGTGTGAGAGAGAGGAGATCACATAAATAATCCATTATCAAAAGAAAAATTTAAAGCATGACATTCTATGGAGAATTTTTTTAAAATTTTATTACATACCTTAGAAAGTTTGAAAGGACATAACTGAAGCTTCCCTCTCCTCCCACACTTCATTAAATATGCCCCTTTTCCAATGCAGATGTGACCTACAGAATCACAATCAGCAAACATAATATGAAAAGTAAGTTTAATGAATTAAAGTAGATTTGTTATACCTCAAGCAAATGGACTATGAGAAATTGGATTCATTCTCTACAAAAGATGATATAGCAAGATCTAATCACATTTTTAACTGAAACAAAGGTAAATTGGATTCATGCTCTGCAATAGATGATATAATGAGATCTAATGACATTTTCAACTCAAACAAAGGTAAGTTGAGTAAGCTCAAGCTCCAAAATGATGG
Source organism: Pinus tabuliformis (assembly GCA_031772625.1). Classification (NCBI taxonomy): domain Eukaryota; kingdom Viridiplantae; phylum Streptophyta; class Pinopsida; order Pinales; family Pinaceae; genus Pinus; species Pinus tabuliformis. The sequence goes on along the minus strand of CM062820.1, from coordinate 1,186,827,875 downwards.
CATCCAACTTCTGAGTGGCAGTTACTGTATATATCTAGCTAGAGACTATAACATAAAGATATTTGTTATATGTGAAGATAAAAAAATGAAAGGAATAAGAAATTTTGACCATCAACTATAAGTTCCTTTCAAGGACTAGATCAAACCATAACATTGTTATCAAGATAATCAACTCACCCATGCTAGTATGCTTCTAGTAGTTTCATGATAAAACTCAAACTCAATAAACTTCAAACAACATAAATTAACCAACAATATGTCTGAGGTTGGTTACCTAAGGATTATATCATACTAAAATACCTTTTGCATCTAACATTGAAAATGACTGTGAAAGAAATGAAGACAAATCAATGATTATGATGGATGCATGTGATGAAAAAAAAAAAAAAAATACCTTTCTTCTTACTACTGATGAACCTTCTAGGGGATTCTTGGATGAAATTGATCCTGGTCTTCTTTTTCGAATCAAAGAGACACTTTCTAGCTATCTGATTTGACGGACAACAACCCTAATGCTTATGAAAATGAATATGGAAAGCAATAAGCATCGATGAACCTAGTCTTGAAGAAGGTGTCTCAAACTCTAATATGGATAGTATTTTAAATTTCTACAACTAGCAGAGGGTTTTCCCAGTTGGGTTCCCTACAAAATTTCATTTTTTTTACTATAGTGTGACTGTGTTTTATTTCTGTTCTATTCTACTACAAATTGGTAGAGATATTTTTTTGCCTTGTTGCAACAATTAGTTTCATATTTATTCATTCAAGCAGTAGCAGAATTTCAAGGAAATTCTACAAAAGGGACAATTAATCTATATTTGCACTTATATCTTTTGCAAGTAAAATTCACAACTAAATTTTCATCCAAAGTGTTTAGGTTACTAGAAAGTGGTATCACAACATATCTCAACATTGCAAGGCATAAATCATACTATTCAACAAGGTTGAGACTTGAGATACAAAAATCTTCCCAAGTTATGCAAGCAAAAAAACTATTGATTTTTATTTCTAAATCTATTCAACCAGAACAAAATTATGCCATTTTCAACACCCTCTAGTCAAAGCTAGTCCTAGCCTCATTCAACTCAATTAATAATATATCAATCTCGTTGAGATTTCTTCTTCAGTTCATGCTTCTAAGTTATATATTTATGCAACCTAATATATCATTTATGTTAAGTGACTATTCATTCAAATTTATTTAGTTTGTCTAGCACATCTACCTAATTTACTAGTCAGTTTTTGGGCAGACTTTATCAAACATTTGCAGCAGAAAATAGAAGACTGTTTTATTACCTAGTGTTATAAAACTCTAATCTGGAAAAAGTATTTTGGGTTTTTTCCCTAAAAATATTTATAGAATTTTCAATCCCAAAGCCGTTTCAGGGAGAATTTTAGTCAGGGAGAAATTTAGTAATATTTTTGGAAAATTTGAATGCAACTAAAAGAAATTCTTCCCGTTTTCTCAAAAGATTCTAGCACCAAAGATGAGTGAATTCACAGAACTTAAGATTTGGAAATAATTAAATTTCACTTCACTTTTCCAGGACCATATATGAGAGAATACAAAAAACCTGATATTTGGATTCTTGAAACACTTAAATTTCACCTCATTTATTAGGATTGGAAGTTCCTTGAGATGCAAACATGTAGAATTAAGGATCTACTTTGCTTGTTTAAGGACAATGTTCAATTTATAAATAGTGATACAAGAATCCTTATATACATGTTTGACACAGTTCTTTGGTCACAAGTAATGAAACTGAACTCCATCAATACATAACAGACAAGGTAGAATGTAAGAGAGCATATACTTTTCAACATATACTCTCACAAAAATAAACATCTATACGGTCATACAAAGTTGTCACCACACCAAAAAAGGAATTAAAAACCAAAATAAAAATAAGAATAGGCTTGGACTGTTATGGTTACTCTAGAAAAATATCAAATAGGATCAATATGTTAATATGGAAAATATTGTAGTTCATTATGATTTATTGAGCCCAAGGGGTTAATCCAACTGAATGTCATTAATGTTACTGGGTATTTAGCTAGTTCTGTGTTGGCAGGTGCCCTATACGAAATCCCTTGGGTGAGGTGCACTAGTCAATGCCAATGGGTTTACCAAGGATGCCATCCATGAATGTGGGGAAACATCCATTGGGATTCCCTAGAGAGTTTTTCTTGGAAAGAATAAAAATAGGATTTCCTAAAGAGAAATTTTGAGATGAATACAATGTACACCTAGTAAAATCAACTCTATAGAGACAAACCATAAAAGAAGGAAAAATACAGATGCTTTTACCTATGTTCCCTTGTGAGTGTGCGCTTCATGTGAGATTTTACCATGGAGATCACCTTCTCCTTTGCACCTTCAACTTTGCAGACTCCATTTTCATGAGGTTTACTAAATGAACTGCCATTGTTTAGTTGATGATGTAAACTGTTACTTCTTTCAGATAATCTTATACCCAATATCTCATTAGAAACACTAGGTGCTGGCAACCTATTATTTCCAACATCCCTACATGAGATCTCCTTTATTATCCTTTCTGGATTTTCCAAATAGTTAGTAGTTGCAGGAATGTGTCTATCTTGACTATATCTAGTTCTTGATCATACATGAGCAGTTAAGATGCTTCCACTCACAACAATTGACCTTGCATTGCCCATCAATTCTTATAAATAATTTTTTATGACCAAAAGATGATCCCTGCCAATGTCTTCCATCTTTATGAGAATTAGCCAGACCTATATTATCTTCTCTTGATGCTAGAGTATGTTCCATCATTGCCCACGCTTGATCAACATCAGATTTAACTGTATAATTTTCCATCTCTAAAACAGGGGCTAAATTACTTCTTTGAGCTGATTCACGAAAGAGAAGCGACCTGTTGTTGGGTGTGGGTTGTACAATTGCATCAGTCCCATCTCTGGCCCCAAATCTGTCAAGGGAAGAGCTAGGTGAAAACTGCTAAAAGCCTCTTCTTGGTGCAAACCAATTGTCATGTAAAGCCTGTACATGTTCCTAAAGTATGTGCTGACCTGAGAGAGTTTTTGTTCATACAATGGATACTTGGGATGTAGACCCAGATACTTCAATTTGCTTAAGTGAAGCCCTTGCTACATCTAGCAATCTAGGAGATGGATTTGGAGTGCTTCATCGCAAAATCCTTCTGTGAATTGTTCTTACATGAGTTGGCCTTGTCTCTGTGAGAGGAGTAAAAGAAGAAGAAGGTGGTGATAAATTGAGCTCTAAGTTTATTCTTTCTACAACCATCCCAACTGGAGCATCTTCCACAAATCCTCTAATTCCTAAGCTTCATCCCCATTGTCAAAATCAACCACAAAATCCTCAACATCTTCATCATGTGTGCTGGAATGTCCAGGCCTAGATGTTTGATAGCCTTGACAATACCAATGTCCTTCAGGGATAGCCCTTCCAAGGCCAAGACAACATGTATGATATGTTGAATCATAGCAATCACACGATAATACAATATCACCATCACCAGCCTCATTACAATAGAACAAAACTATTTTTACATAGGGATCAAGAAATCCCATCACTTCTTCTTCTAAAGGCTAATATACATGCCAAACAAAACCAAATCATATAAGAAAATTGTTCTTCAGATGCAGAACCAACTGCTTAAACTTCAACCCTATGTATGCAAATAAATAATCATGCTTCGCAAGAAAGACAATAAGATAAAGGCAACAAAATATCTTTAAGAAATCCAACAAGGTGTTGTAGCTGGAAAATAATATCACCAAACTTAAAATCACCAACAAACACAAGGATTGATAGAATAAAAGGATGAAATAGAATGAACTAGACCCAGGGGAAGTCAAATGTATATGTCTTTAAACATGAACCTATAAATTCAAATAACCTTGATAAATAAAGATTATTACTGCAAATAGAACATAAACTACTTCGAATAATTATTGGGAAAATAGCTAAATTCTAGCATTCAAACAAGGGCATAAACATGTTGTCAAATGGAAAATTTGAAAGAAGTTAAAAGCATCAGGGGCATGCTGCAAATCCAATTCCTATCATTGAAATCAAGAAAACTACCATTGGAATCTCATGCATGGATCCACTTCTCTATTGAATCTATTCATCTACTTGTCTATTCAATCTGTTATAACTGCACCAAATGGTGCCATATTATAAATAAATTGTAACTTCAACATATATTTCCAAACAAAGTCTATCTATTGGACATTGGAATGAGTGATGCAGGAGCATCCCCAATCCATTAGTGTTGTTGCATCACCAAAAACGTGTTTAAATTAGAACATCTCATTCATGTTTAATCGTCAATTTCTGCTTGTGAGACTTACATGAGCCCACAAGAGATCACTCTTAGTTTCACTGACTCCCACTTTAAACATGACATTTCTAAAAATAGCTGGAAGGAAAGGCAAGATACAATGTACTTAGTTTATTCACCCATTACACTGGAACCATAATAAAAACAAGAGGATTTGAGATGATGGATTACTGCTACTGGAGAAATAAGACAAAAACAAAGAGATACTAAATTAACAGAAATATAGCAGGGTGCGATGGCATGGTATCACAAATCTTTCTATTTCCAAAAACATCTTGCTCAATGATGAAACAAAAATCAACTCCAGCAATAATTAAGACATTCATTGCAAAGGAGGAGGTAACTGAGAAAGAAATTTTAACATTGACCATAAATTACTAAGGTAAAGTGGAAGAATTCGTTGAGGAAAACAAATTAAGAGAAGCAACAGACTCTCACGAGAAGAAGGTACCGACTTCCACAAATGAAATTGAGCACAATAATTGGGAAAGAAGATCCTTGGTGCAGTTGAGTCATATCACTGGGTAATTGAGGAAGATCAGTCCACTGAAAATGAAGGAGATTGTTAAGGAATAATCACTAAGCAGCAAGAAGGGTAAATTCCTAGAAATAAAACTAGCATGGAATCTGTGCCTAAACAAGAAATCGTACAACCCATTGTTGTGTGAGGAATAGATTATTTCTTTTTAGTCATCCTTTCTTAATCTCATGTATGAGGATCAATTTCTACTGCAGAGTGAATGTAATTGAGTAGCATCACTGTTGTTTCACCAATTTATTTGAATGTTATAATACAAGTTCAATGATAAAATCCTCATGTGGAATTGTTTGGCTTATGTTTAGTGATGTACATTGATTGTGATTAACACCATCCACTGAGATGGGTAGTAAATTTTATTTCCTATATACCTACAACAGATTAGTATGCATTTGTGCAGGCTCGTTTTTTCCAACACCCATCGATTAGTATTAAAGAAGGAATAACCTACAGTGAGGCAAATTCAACAAAGGAGGGAGAAAAAAAATTAGGCATTTCTTATCTGTCAAGAAAAACCTAGCAGCACTAGGGTTTGTGGGGTTTCTCTGATTTTGGGAATTGGAGGGTTTACGTTTATTGTATGTCTACTTCTTCTGATTGATCTGTGTTCGTCTATATTAGTTGAATAACAGCCCCTTATTTTAACTTATCACAATGGTCCCCTGCTCACCAGTAGTCCTACTATGGATGTTCATCTGATTTGGTATGGCAAATTCAACCCTGCTCAGCATCCCATTGTGGTAGAGTTTGTTTAGTCCTTGGAAGTCAGCAAGACCCTAGATCCCATCTGGTGTAAAAGCACTCAGAGATACCGTGGTCAGTCCAACAAGGCCATCACCATGGAAAACATAAGGCTAGGAAAGCAGAAGTTGGATGCTGGTTATTCCCTTGGCATATCTCTGAAGCGGAGCCAAATTATAGCTCCGGTGCAAGGGGAAATTGCTTCCAAATCTATGTTAAGAATGGCAATGTCGTGTATTTGGTACTCATGTCTGATGATGTTACTATAGAGGGCTTCTGTGTTCTACACAGCTGCAATTGAGCACAATCATTGGGCAAGAAGATCCTTGGATCAATTGAGGCAAATCAATGGGTAATTGAGGAAGATCACTCCACTGATAATGAAGGAGATTGTTAAGGAATAAACACCAAGTAGTAAGAAGGGTAAACTCCTAGAAAGAGAGCTAGCATGGAATCTCTGCCTAAACAAGAAACCGTGCAACCCATTCTTCTATGAGAAACATAGTATTTCTTTTTATTTATCCTTTCTTAATCCTGTGCATGAGGATCAATTTCTGCTGCAAAGTGAATGTAATTGAGTAGCATCACTATCATTTCACTAATTTACTTGAATGTTATAATACAAGTTTAACGATAAAACCATCAGGTGGAATTGTTTAGCCTCTGTTTAGTGAAATACATTGATTGTGATTGACACCATCCACTGAGATGGGTAGTAAATTTTATTTATTATCTACAGGTTTTGCATTTTCCAACACCCATCAATTGGTATTAAAGTAGGAAGAACCTGCAGTGAGGCAAATCCAATAAAGAAGGTTTTTTTCTCCCTTCTTTGTTGCAAATCCAATAAAGGAGATTCAGGGGAGAGAAGCAACTCCAAGATGAGAACTGGAAATATTATGTCCAGAAGATTGTTGTGAAAAGAGAAAAAGCATGGTATGTGGAGGAGTGGATGTGAATTGGAGAAGCATATATCGAAGAAATGCAAACATTTTGGAGATGTTGAGAACAATTACTACAACACTAAAACCATAGAAACAACCCAGCTGAGAAAAGTTATAGCCAAAGTAAATGATGGAAGTGAACATGAAGGGCAATAAGGAAGCCTAAGAGGAATCTTGAGAGAAGAACTAGATGAATCTCTTTTAGAATAAAAATGTGATAGAAAATTTTAGGCTACTAACTCCGTTGTTTATCTAGTGAAAGATCAGTGGTTTATATAGATAGTTCAGAAATGCCCATCAATATATCGATATATACCATTGTGAGAGAAATTAAAGACTGGAAATTAGAAGGTGGACATAAGAACGTCAATTGGAGCCCTATGAAGTTTGTGGGTTAATTTAGCAGCCTTCATTAGAAAATTTCTTCCACATAACAGATCAACGCCATGGAAGGTGGAATAAAACAAAAATAACCCGAAACATATGAGGATCATTATTTGAAGAAACAATTATCTACTAACACTGTGGGATCATTAGTTATGGATCTAGTGATTAGTAACAAATCTATGTTCTAACCAATTTTATAGCTCTCTTTCACTTTCTTGTTCTTATCCATAAGTTTGTGCACAACAACAGCAAGGCACTTCTTCAGATTATTCACCAAGTATTAAGTGTTTTTTTTGTATCATCAAAAGAGCTATTATGTCTTGTTCAAAGCATATACTTGACAAAAATAATGTGAAGACAAGAAGTGCATCATGTTATTTTGTTTGTACCTATCATCCAGGAACAACTGCAAGTTTGGGAGAAAGATCTATAAAAAAAAGGCAGTGAAATTACTCACTATACTTTGCAAAAATTAATCTTCAATTTAGCAACTGCTTAGCTCCAATATAGTAAAGGCCATCAATTATACTCATGAAGAGATTATATTTTAGGGATGCTTATGGACAGTAAGACAATATGCCTACATACCCCTATGCGTGGTCTATTGTCAAACACAGACCTTACTAACAATGGATCATATGATCAAGTGAAACATTGATAATGTCAATGATTAAGCGAGTGATTGAGTAAAATATGAACTGTGATTTATCTTCGATTATATGGTTGTGATCTTACTTCTCTCTTCTGCAACTAATTGTTGAACAATTATTCCTAAATGTATATATGAATTGTATTTAATTATTACTAATTTTTTATGTTTTATTTCATGATTGAATTAATTTTTAGGTTGCCTCTCTAATTGCGATTTATGGATTCATGAATAATGGAATGTTTGTGTGCATTTAGGTTGCGTAAATCTATAGTTTCATGCCTGACAATAGTAAATAGTTAATAACAGAAACAATTCAGTTCAGTTACTTTATAAATTTGTGTGAGTTAGTGTGAATTATTCAGTTCAATAGTAAATAGTTAATAATAGAAACAATTCAGTTCAGTTACTTCATAAATTTGTGTGAATTTGGGTGGCAAACTGAAGTAACACATCCTCAAAGTGCACAAAAGTTACATGCATTGACCAATACCATGTAGCTATGTTTGACATGCAGGTCCTGCAAATTTATCTCCTATAAAATAGGAGAACTACTTTAAATAGAAAGTTCTCGAAATCTAACCAAAATGATTGTGTCAAGCTCTACCCACAACTAAAATGGACATGCACCTATAAATGGAACCAACATGATGGAATATGGCACATACAAACCTAGGGTTTGAAATCCCCTTAATTCACATTAGATGTCTAATGATCCAAACGACATCTGAACACATTCACCAATTTTAAGAGCTTTAGTAAGTAGACATCAACATGTGTAGAGCATCTAGCTCGGTGGGCATTAGGGTTTGTGAGAAAGAGTGAGTAGATCGTAGAGTATTGGCTTATTTCAGTCTTTACAAAAAATTTAAGTAATTTTTAGTTAAGAATCATACAAGTTTTAAAGTAAATTCTACTAATTTTCATAATTTAAGGGCGGTTTCACTAATCTAGAAATAGAGAATGAATAAAAGGAATAGGAGCTTACTGATGATGACATCACCACAGGGATTCTAGAGCGTCATTTTTATTCCATTGGAGTCTAGTGAGGTGCGCAGTATTCTCATAACAGCCCTGGTGACCACAATGTTAGACATTTTGAACATCTAAGCCTCTCATTTGGGTCTTCTGCCTCTACTTCTTTATTATGATAAATGGCCTCCCAAATTCATCAAATGCTAATGTCATTCTTGCAAACAATAAAAAAGTGCAGCATAGAGATTAAAGCATAAACTTAAAAGAAAGGATGAAAAAAATAGTGAATTTTGAACCAGAGATCTGAGGTGTGTGTACTCCTCCCTGTGTGGAAGAAGACTAAAAGTGGGGTGGAAATGCAGCGAGGTTAGAAATGATGAAACATATCTGGGTACCATTAATGGACTGAAGATCCAATGGTGGGGTTCGATATCAATCTGCTACTGGTAAAGCCTTAATTCAAAACTCTCTTCAATCTCATTTTCCCTCCGGCCTTGTGAAAAGTAAAAATATGCTACTCGTTTTCCCTCCACCCTATGAAAAGTGAAATTATACAACTTGTTTTAATCTCGTGTGAAAAGTGAAAATGTGTTACTTGTTTTCCCTCCACCCTATGAAAAGTGAGAATGTACTACTTGTTTTAATCTCGTTTTCCCTCCCGCCCTATGAAAAGTGAAAATGTGCTACTCGTTTTCCCTCTACCCTATGAAAAGTGAAAATATACTACTTGTTTTAGAACATAAACGAAGGTTGGATTTGGGAGGGCTTTGTTACATCAAAATTAAGGCTGAATTTTTTTTTAAATGTTAAAATTTTCCTCCCTAAAAAACAATAAATACATACAATATTTATAGATTATAGAGTAGATGTGTAGATGTAATGTACGTATGTAAAAAATTATAAATATGGGATTAGTTAAATAATAATAGTAATAATAATAATAAAAGTCAAAATTGTGGGGATGAGTGCAAAAATCTAAATGTTGGCTCAATTAATAATAAAAATAATAAAATTCAATTTGTTATATTTTGATTTTGTTATTAAATTGTGAATAGGTTTTGTTACAATACCATGAGCCAATACCATGGCTTCTCAATACCTCAAGCGCAAAAACCATAACTTATTTCACGACCAAAATATTTTATAACAATATGACAAGATTCTTAACCATGGATAGTCACCCCCGACTTTACAGTGGATATTATTAACTTGTAAAAATTTGGCTTTGTTATAATACCATGGGCCAATACTATGGCTTATCAATACCACATGGTCTAAGAACATAACTTATTTCACAATCAAAATACTTTATAACAATATGAAAATATTCTTAACCATGGATATTCATTCTCACTTTACTAAATAGACTTTGTTACAATACCATGGGCCAATACCATGGCTTATCAATACCACATGCCCAAAAAACATAACTTATTTCAAAATCAAAATATTTTATAAGAACATGACAGGATTCTTAATCATGGATATTCATCCCCACTTTGTCATTGATATTATGAACTTGTGAATAGGCTTTGTTACAATAGCATGGGCTAATAACATGGCTTATCAATACCACATGCCAAAAAAACATTATATTATTTCACAATATAAATATTTTATATCAATATGAAAAGATTCTTAACCATCAATATTCACCCCCACTTTACCATGGATATTATTAACTTGTAAATATGCTTTGTTAAAATACCATGGGCCAATACCATGGCTTATCAATACCACATGCCCAAAAATCATATTTCACAATAAAAATATTTTAATTTAATTTAATTTTATAACATTTTTTATTCGAAGCTATTAGGAAAAGGGTTTTAATTAGTTTTGAGACATATATAAACCCTCTATCCTCACGACTACTAAAATTATTCCCATATAAATTAAATTAAGGTTTTAATAAAACAAAAAATAAGAATATTTTTATATTTAAAGATGTGAAATTTATCTAATACAAATATTAGTAAGAACCAACATAGATCTATATTAACTAAAGATCCAAGTGATGATAACAAGCAAAGTGAAGGGAAGAGGAGGGGAGGGAGATAGTGACAAATATGGAGGATGGAGAGAGAGGGAGAGAGAAAAAGAGAGGGTGAGAGAGTGATGGGGGGAGACAGAGAGAAGGAGGTAGGAAGAGAGAGAGGGGAGAGAGAGAAGAAGAGAGGGGGGGAGAGAGATATGCAGTTGGAGGGGGAGATAGAGAATAAGAGAGGGGGGAAAAACTAAGGCATATGGAGATAGAGGTGGAGAGAGAGAGGGAGTGATAAGGGATACATGGATAGAGAGAGAGGGAGAGAAGAGAGGAGGGAAGAGAGAGAATAGGTGGGGATAATGATAGGGAGAGAAGGGAAAGAGAGAGAGAGGGAGGCACAAAGATGGAGGGGGGAGAGAGAGTGATGGGGGGGATAGAGGGAGGTGAGAGAGAAAGGGAGAGAGAGGACTAAGAGAGAGGAGAGAGAGAGATGAAGTTGGAGGGGGAGAGAGAGGGAAGGAAGAAGAAAGACATAGAGGGAGAAAGGTAGAGAGAGAATAGGTGGGGATAAAGATAGGGATAGAAGGGAAAAAGAGAGAGAGGGAGGCAAAAAGATGGAGGGGGGAGAGAGAGAGAGTGACGGGGGGGCAAAGAGGGAGGTGAGAGAGAAAGGGAGAGAGAGGACTAAGAGAGAGGAGACAGAGATGAAGCTGGAGGGGGAGAGAGAGGGAAGGAAGAAGAATGACATAGAGGGAGAAAGGTAGAGAGAGAATAGGTGGGGATAAAGATAGGGAGAGAAGGGAAAGAGAGAGAGAGAGGGATGCACAAAGATGGAGGGGAGAGAGAGAGAGAGAGAGAGAGAGAGAGTGATGGGGGGGACAGAGGGAGGTGAGAGAGAAAGGGAGAGAGAGGGATAAGAAAGAGGAGAGAGAGATGAAGTTGGAGGGGGGGAGAGAGGGAAGGAAGAATAAAGACACAGAGGGAGAAAGGTAGAGAGAGGGAGTGACAAGGGAGCGATGGAGAGAGGAGAGATAAAGGGAAGAGAGAGAGGCAAAGAGGAAGAGGGAGGGAGAGAGAGATAGATATGGAGAGAGAGTGTATATGTTTGGGGGGTGAGATAGAGAGAGGGAATAAGAAAGATACACATAGATACAAATATAGATATTATATAGTATTATATAACTAGCCTAGATCCATCTTAACCTAAATCTATCAAGCGCCAAAAAAGAGGTTTGCACATCGAGAGATTGGATCCATCTCGGGGCTTTATAGATCTATGTTAAGATGGACCTAGGATGGTTTAATAAGTTTGTAGTTGTATTTGACAAACTAACGGCTTTTTTTTTATGGTTGTGTTTGAAAACATTTTTTCCATATTTGGTGTATTTATCATAATAATAATAGTCTAATTTTAATTTAATTTTAACCTTACCTTTTATATGCGATGATTTTGTTGCTAGTTTATAGAGATATACATGTTATACTTTTGGAATTTGAAAAGGAAGCACATGCTCTTAACTTGGTTGTATTGAAAACATTTAAGTGTAAGAAAGAAACATGCCCTCTTAACTTGGTTCTATTAAAAACATAAGTGTTCTTGTATACTAGGTGGGTGCAAACAAGAGAGAATATACCGTAAGTGGATTAAATAGTTAAAAACAAGTGTTAGTTAAGGAGAAAGTTACAAAAATCTAACAAATATGCTATATTGGGTTAGGATATTTCTGTTTTGGGACATCTAAAGTTGAAGGTACATTTTATGGAGGTGTAGTCTAAGCCCTTGGATGTAGGGCACATCTTATGGGTATCTTGGAATTTTGGTTGTGTTAGTGGTGTCAACTAGAGGTGGAGATTCGAACCAATGAGTAGGCAAAGTTTTTTATTTACAAGGTTGGCATCAATCAAGTATTCTCCCTCTCTACCCAACTCTAAGATGAGGAGTGTGCATAATGGACTTATTATTGTAACAAATTGAAAATATTTGATTATCTTTAAGTTCAAGGGCTTGAAGTGGTTGCCTCGACCTTCAAATCTTTAAAGGAACTATGTGTTTTTCAATTAAACCATTGTGGTCAAGGAGATGCAAAAGAGGAAGGCCTTATGGGAATTTTTAAGGGGTTGTAATGACCCTCGTCTTGTGGTAAGTATGTAGATATGATGTTAATCGTCCTCATCTTAGTACATGCATGTATATATTGTAAATATTTTCCTATCACCTTGCATTGTATAAATATTATAAATATTTTGTGTTTACCCTGATGTACATGTTGATGTTCCACTTGCATGATTATGGGAAACACTTCTCAGTTATCCTTGTGCCACAAATATAATAGTGAATAGTGTCTAACTAAATCAAAACCCTAACCATCAACCCAATATCCATTTATGAGGCTTCAACCAATGGCCCTTCCTTAAGGTAACCACTTATAATTATTGATGGCACTTTTTTCTAACTAAATATACCTTGTATTAACTAGGGGGAGTTAGATGGAACCTCAATGACTTCAAGGTGAGCATAATAACCAATGTTCAACATATACCATAATAACCTATACATATGTCTTTATACCAGGGGCATGATACAAGTATAAAGAACTCTATCAATGGGGGGGTTAAAGAGCATATATCTCGACTCATATAGTTGAAAGAGAGAAAATAGTTCGACCCAAGACCTACGAAGAGAATCACAGACCCTCACAGGCATAATATTTACAGGCCTTGATGTAGTCAATGAGGGTGGGGAGATACTTTGCAATCTATTAGCACACATGAATGAATTTTTCTCCTCCCTCACACCTTGTTGATTCTAGAATAGACCTAGGAAGAGGGAAAATGACAGATGGGGAGAAAATCAGAGGCAAAATGGCAGGAAAGGGAAAATCTAGTGAGTTAAGCCCTAACTAACTAGAAGGATGGAGTGAGAAGTAGAAAGAGAAGAGAAATTGGGATAAGGAGAATAAGAAGCAAAAGAGCATAGTGAGAGGAGAGTAAGGGAGAAGGAATTGAGAGTGAACAAGATGAGGAGAGGGCAATCAAAGGCAAGGAAGTCACTAGGTGACTACTCGAAGGGTGTTGTTGCAAGGAGGGTGTCACACTTGGACATCATGGGGTTTGCACCATGAAGATAACAAACTAAATTTTGATGTCAAAGGTAAGCCTCTATCATGTTGTTGAACTATACATTTGATAGTTACTGCATCAAACTACCACTTCTCTGCATCTAATTAACAATCGAGTTCTTGGGTCTAGTGCAATGGGAAAATCACTACCATGAATCTCTTTAGAGAACTACAATTTCCCAAATATCTTATAATCATATATTTTTTGGTTAGTTTTATTGTCGAAGATTCAAGAACCTTACCGTCATGCTTGTGGCTTAGCCACCTTCCAACTAATGTGATAAAAACACCTAGTAATATTTTCACACTAAACATTATAGAATAAACTTAACCCTAATATCTTAGTGAAGAACAAGTAACTAGATAGACTCTGGAAGGGTTTTTGGATTCACTGTTAGTGAAAAACATTGTAGTTAGGTGTGCTAATGTGTGTTGAGTGTTAGCAAGTGCTAGGGAAACACAAGGGAGCACTAGGTCAAAATGCATGGAAATGAATGAATAAGAGTGTGTGACAGGGAGTGTCAATGAGTTCTAGGTGAGGTAAGAGGGGAGTGACATGGTATGCTAAGAAGCGCTAAATCATTCTAGCGTGCCAGAGCGACATGCAGCCAATATGTGCTAGGTGCCAAGGTGTGCCAAATAGTGCTAGGTAGCGTCAGTGATTTCAAGGTGTGCTAAGGAGGGAGTGACAAGGTATTCTAGAGGCCAGCGAAACATGATAAGATGTGTTAGCTGCTAAGGTGTGAAAATGCATGCTAGGAAGAGTTATGGAGTGTTAGGGAAAAACAAGGGAGCACTAGTTTCAAATGCATGGAAGTCAATGAATATGAGTGCATGACAGGGATTGTCAACAAATTCTAGGTGTGCTAAGGAGGTAGTGACAAGGCATGCTAGGTAGTTCCAAGGAATGCTAGACTGCCAGGGCAACATGCCAAGATGTGCCAAGTCCTATGGTGTGCCAATGTGTGTCAAGGAGTGCCATGAGAACACAAGGAAGAACTAGTTCAAAATGCATGGAAATGAATGGATAAGAGTGTGTGATAGGGAGTGTCAGCAAGTTCCAGTTGTGTTAAGGAGGGAGTGACAAGGTTATATGCTAGGAAGTTCCACGGCATGCTAGAGTGTCAAGGCATGTTAGGGAGTGGTATGGTCTGTTAGGAAGTGACAAATCATGCAAAGGAATGTAGGGGATGATAATGTGTGCCATGTAGTGCCAATGGATTGTTATACATGCCAGATGTTATGGCATGTGAAGATGTAAACTATGTTCCTTAGTTGTTTTATGGGAACAGTTGGATGTGAGCCTTGACTTGGTAACTTGTTAAGTGGGATGAGTTAAGATTGGACATGAGAAGCCTAAGATGAGTTATAGGTCATTATGGGAAGAAGGCATAGTTTAGTTGTAGTAAATGTAACTTGGTGAAGTTGTTGTAGTCGGGGTAGGACTTGGTTGGGTTCCTAAGTCTAAAAGAAAATAAGGGTAGTTATGAGGGCATGATAATTAAGGAGTTCCATGGCTTTCCAAGGAATGAAAAGGCATGATAACATATGCTAGATAGTGTCAACACATGTCGAGGAGTGTTTGGGAGTGTCAGGGAATCACAAGGGAGAACTAGGTCAAAGTTCATGGAAATGAATGAATAAGAGATTATGCCAGGGAGTGTCAATGAATTCTAGGTGTCCCATGGACTAAGTGTGTTAGGAGAATTTCATATTAGGACTTGTAGGAGGAAAGCCTACAATTGTGATAAGAGGATGGAAAAAGCAGTTTCAGACAAAGGGAGACTTTGGTCTAAGCACAACACTATTTTTTCAATGACTCGGTTGGGTACTCAAGTCACAAAAAAAGTAAGGTTATCTATGAGGGCATGAAAACTAGGGAGTGCCGAGGTGTGCAGGGAATTTCAGGAAGTGCTAACACATGTTAGAGAGTTCCAAGAAATGTTAGGCATGTGAAGACATGCCAAGTGCTAAGGCATGCCAAGGTGTGCTAGGTTCTAGGATGTGGCGCCAACACATGCTAGGGATTGCTAAGGAAACACAAGGGAGGACTTGTTTCAATTACATGTAAATGAATGAATGTGTGTGTGTAATAGGGAGTGTTAACAAGTTATAGGTGTGGTAAGGAGGGAGTGAAAACGTATGATAAGCAGTGCTAATAGACGATAGAGTGCTAGGAAATCCTACTAAGATGTGACAAGTGCCATGGTGTGCCAATGTGTGACAAGGAGTGTTAGGGAGTGCTAGGGAGACACAAGGGAGAACTAGGTCATAATGCATGGAAATGAAGGAATAAGAGTGTGTGTCATGGAGTGTCAGTGAGTTCCAAGTGTGTTAAGGAGGAGTTACAAGGCATGTTTGGCAATGCTAAGGAATGCTATATTTCTAGGGTGACATATGGCCAGGATGTGCCAACACGTGCAAGGAAGTGTTAGCTAGGAGTGCCAGAGAAACACAACGGAGCACTATGTCAAAATGAATGGAATTGAATAAATAAGAGTTTGTGATTAGAACTTTTAGTGAGTTCCAGGTGTGCTAAGGACAAAGTGACAAGGTATGCTAGGAAGTGTTAAGGCATGCTAGAGGCTAGGGCAACATGCCAAGATGTCATAGGTGCGAGGGTGTAACAACACATGTCAAGGAGTGATAAGGAGTGCTAGGGAAAAACAAGGGAGCACTAGGTAAAAATGCATGGAAATTAATGAATAAGAGTTTGTGACCAAGAGTGTTAGCGATCTCTAGGTGTGCTAAGGAGAGAGTGACAAGGTATACTATGTAGTGCTAAGGAATGCTAGAGTGTTAGGGTAGTAGGCCAATATGTGTCAGGTGCTAGGGTGAGCTAAGGAGTGTTAGGGGGTGTTAGGGAAACATAAGGAAGCACTATCTCAAAATGCATGTAAATGAACAAATAAGAGTGTGTTAGAGGGAGTTTCAATGAGTTCTAGGTGTGTTAAGGAGGAAGTGACAAGGTTATATGCTAGGTAATTGCAAGCTATGCTAAACTACCAAGGCATGTCAGGAAGTGCCACGGTGTGCTAGGGAGTGTCAAAGTATGCGAAGGAATGTAGGGATGTTAATGCATGCCACATAGTGCCAAGGCATTCTAAGACATGCCAGGTGCTATGGCATGTCAAGATGTAAATTGTGTTTCTTAATTGCTTTAGACCATGGTTGGATGTGATGAGCCTTGTATTGCTAACTTATTAAGTGGGATGAGTTGAGATTGTACACGAGTACCCTAAGATGAGTTACAGGTAGTTCTTAGGTGAACAAGGAATATGTTGAATTTCCATGACACATGAGAATCTAGGTTTGGCCTTAGAATCTTTGATGTGAACACACTCAAGTTCCACAACACATCTACTATGCAGAACAAAATCTGCCATGGAAGAAAAAGCAATGGATTAAATGCAAAGAGTTTAGGGTGTGCCACATATTCATATGTTAAGGCTTATTATTGTGATATACAATAGCCATTTATATGTCTAGTGTAAGACTCCTCTGGAGATTTCTATCCAACATCTTTGTGGTAAAAGGTGTACTGTCAGAGGTTGCTCCATTAAAAATAAAAACTAAAAGGGGCATCAATACCATAAACTATTATGAATAGATTTGTCCAGTGGGTTGTCCACATAAATCAAACCACAAGAAATCTCCTATATAGACAAGCAGAAAGACAATTGAACATTTTTTGATATCTAAATTCCCATAAATACAACATTTAAGTAATCTATAAGAAACTGATCCAACCATCCTTTGACATAACATCCATTGTACGAGAGAAAGCCTTCACAATCGAAATTCAATAAACTAACAAATGATTATTCACAAACCGGGTGTTTATGATTTCAAGTACCCAACAAATTTACCAACCCCACCAAAACAGAGCATATATTTCAATGCTATCAAACCCTAGGTCTCAGTCTTGGAGATTTAGGGTGTCTTCATATACATGGTTATCGCATCGCAAGTATCAGTTTTGAGTTTTTCTTCCAACTAGCCAAAAAACAAAGAAAAAAGATCAAAGAGACAAGGGCAAGGGTAATACGGAAATCTTCCTATGGTGCATTGTTGAAGACATCAAATGATCAGGAGAGTTGAAAGGTTCAATCTTTATTACATTTAGTTTTTGTATGAACTGAAAGAAAACTTTAATAATTTCTGTAAAAGTGTGCAAGGACCATGTAGAGCCTCTACTTTATACTTGATTATCCACCATTACCTACAGTTTTCCCTCATTCATCTCTCACTTTTGCCTCATTTTCCTTGCAAACCAACCCATATCATTACATTATATGACTTTAAGCATGATTAAGGAATTTTGCTAATGTGTGACTATTTTGTTTAGATTTTGACATATTTATAGGCATTCCGCAGCCATCTGCTGATTCCGCAGCCATCTGATGATCCTGCAGCCTTTTTGTTAATCTCAAGGTTCCACGTGTCATTTTGCCAAACCAGCCACATGGGTACTTAGGAATCAAGGTGCTCGAGGTTCCTGTGCTATTTGTTCAGCCATCCACGTCATCTGTACCTCCGGTCAACGAGGGTCAAGTTACGGTCAACAAAGGCAGCTTAACGGTGATACGTAAGTTGTTGGGTCACGTCAGTTCAAACGGTGATTTGTCCATGTTACGCAGGTTGTGGGGGACATAATCCAACTCTGGATTCAATGCCCATAATGACCAGAACCTCCAGCTCATCCACGCAGGCTTATGACGTGTTATTGAACCTTAATTACGCATGACAGTTAGTTTATTTTTCAGTTTTAGCTGTACGCATTAGGCCATCTTTCAGATGCCTATAAAAACTTGCGTCTGCATACGCTTATGTTACTTTTTAGTTGCTGTGTTTTATGAACTTGTTATAATTTTAGTACATTCCAAGACTCTGTTTTGTTAGTGCTGTTCTAGCACTCTTGACTGTAATTTTCTGCACATGGAGTAATAGAAGCAGTGCTGTTCTGAAGTTTTCAATACCTTGAGTCTTCTTCGGGTTATATGAATGGAGGGCCCCTGTTCATGTTAGCCTTGTATAGTATTTTATGTTCAGCATTTCCTTATTTCCATTCAGCATTTCCTTTTCTTGACACATGTACAGCGTAATTTACTTTCATGTTATTTCATTTCCAGCCTTTATGTTAAGCTGATCAGCATTGTTCTTTTGCAGGTTTTTAACCCGGGATTGCTTGTGTGTTTGTGTATTTGCTTTACATCTAGTGGTAGTTTCAGTTGACAGATTCAAAGTTGCTGCCTTTACTTTATTTTCATAGCTGATTTTTAGTTTTATTTCTCAAATCTGTCTGCTAACATATGAATGGTCTCTTTATTATAAATTGTCTATCTTTAGAGATCAGAATACTAATAACTTGCAGCTGGCTTTGGGTACTTTTTAGACTAATCTTTAACTACTTTCTAATCGTGCTTTACACAGTACTATGTGTTAGAGGCAGAGAGTTAGAAAGAGCAAAACATTATAACCAGTCTTTAAAGTAGATTTTTCTCATTTTTATCATTTCTTAGACTTATCTTTAGCTACTTCCTAATCGTGTCTTACACAGTACTATGTGTTAGAGGCAGAGAGTTAGGAAGAGATAAACATTATCATTGGTCTTTTAAGTGATTTTCTTACCTTTTATTTGCAGCAGCATGAATGGTGTCTAATGCCATTAGAAAAGTGGTTCTTTGCTTTCAGTTCATTTTAATTTATTTATTTCTTTGAAGCTTTTCCTTTTTAGCAAGTAGTTAGAAACCACTAATCACACACTCTCACTCATCTAGAACTCACCTTACACACACCATCACTCATCTGTTTATAAATCACCACTCCATCTTAGGAAGATAAATTAACCACAAACAACACCCCAAATGACAAAAAGCTCTAAGAGGTTGCTTAAGTACATATAGTACACCTTCACTTCATCAGCTTACGAGCCCCGAGTTGACAATTAATGATATCAATTTAGGAACACTAAATTGACTAAACAGACCATATGATCAATCCTCTTACCTCCATTGAGAAGAGTTGTTGAGGTGCATTTCCATGAAAGATTTCTAGAGAGCTTGCAATATTGTTGCTTGTATCATTCAAATACTTCACTCATTCTCACCGCCTATTCAAACAACAAAACCAAAACAAATTATGGATCAATCAGGAAGATCAATCGAACGAATCCACTGATCTCCCTGAGCATACCTAAGAAATCTCCTTGGAACGTAATATCATGACGTGGTCTGCTCTGTTGGCCCTCTTTTGCGAAAAAAGGTGGGAAAGAAGATGATCAATTGTAATTTTAAAGTCTTATTTTACTTTTTTTTTTACACTGATTGTTTCTCAAACTCTCCCATGTCCTCTACTCTGTTGGCCTTCTTTTGTGAAAAATGGTGGGAAAGAAGATGATCAATTGTAATCTTAAACTCTTCTTTTACTTTTTTTTACACTTATTTGTTCTCAAACTCTCCCATCCTGCCTCCAAACATATAGAAACCCAAGTAAAATAACAATCTTATTTTGAAATTTTATTTATATCTGGTGGGTGGTATGGTGTCCAACTATGTTGAAATAGAATAGAGAATCAGTCTTCTTGCCTAGTCACAATGTCATCCGCTAGCTCAGTGTTTAACTTTTCCTTTTGGGATGCTACACATTTATTCAATTATATGGAATTTTTTATATTTAGTAATAGTGACATTAATTAATTGACTTAAATCTCATTCTCATCCTTGAGCACTTAAATAAAAGTAAGATTAATGATAATTTGAGAAATGTGAACTCCATTAAAGATAGGTCATAATTTATTTTCTTTATATATATAATAGCATTATTAATTTATACTATTAATTATAAATTTTATTTAGAGCGGATATATTTATCATATTATTTAAACAATAATATTTTGTGATTTATGGTGTTTTTTTAATCATTTTTTTTAAAGAAGTTTTTCTAGTTCAAAGACATGTAATGAGTTAATTTGAGTGGCCGAGTGTTGTACATTACAAGTAGGAGGTTGTGGTATTAATTCCATTGGTTATCATCCTCATAGTTTGGATATTATTTTGGGAATGACGAAATTATCTAGTGAATTTTCTATACATTTATATAGAAAAAAAAGGATTATTATAAAGAGAACACTCTATTGATATGAAATTTATATTTTCTTTATTAGAATCTTAAAGGATATTGTAAAATAATGGTTTCAATGTTTCTTGAGAAAAGATGGAGCTTTGCTACTTTCACACTTTTCTCTAACAACAAGAAAAGTTTGTGCACTCTCTTTCTTTTTCCCAAGGGTTTTCAATGTCCAAGCTGTGAGACAGTGGGTCTTGTCAACAATTAATTCTATCTTGCCACATTTTCGAATGGAATTTGAATTAATTCTATCCTACCACAGTTTTGAATGGAAGTTGATATTATTGATTATGAGCTCAATCATGTCCAGAGGATGCATTCAAATCCCAGGATGAATTTACAAGTTACACTTCATTGCCTTGACATATCATCTCCAGCGAAATTGCGATGTGTTTCCAAAATGGATGGTGTTCCATGGTAGACATTTAATATGAGCATGAGTTGTCCAAGGTTGTTTTCGTTTCGAGCAAATATAGTAGTGCAAAAGAGCTAAGCTCTCATTCTAGCTTTGAGGTAGTAGTTATCTCTAAGTCTCAACCAAACTCCCTTTCATTTAATCCTTTTAAGCCTCTTTTGGTCCCCCATGGTCTGAGAGATTTTCATAAGCCAAATTTCTATGTTAGAGTGAAACAAGATAAGTTTTCAATGGTCATTGGTAAGGATATCGAGTTCGAGGACATCCCAAACTTGTTCGAAACTACTTTGGTAGGAAGATTTTATGGTAAGACATTGAAAAAGGCAACTCTCATGGCATGGGTTTTGGACAATTGGATGTCAGCCATGGATTATATGTTGATTTTCCATGGTTTTGCTCACATTTGGATATTCTTTCAATTTTGGTTGAGGGGGGACTGTAATAAGATCAAGGAGGTAGAATGGGATTAGGGGCCATCAGGCCTAGTCTTGGAAACATGGATGGTGGATTGTGATCTTGCTCGCAAACATCTCTCGGTGAAACAACTTTGGGCTATATTGTCGAGCCCTACCCTTTTCTTTTAGACAGAGGAGGCCCTTCACATTATTGGCAAGAAGTTTGGTAGATTTATTTCTCTGGACCCTAATTGGTATGTTTCAATTAATATGCATTGGGCCTCGATTCTAGTCAAAGTAGATATCAAAGATATTTTATTCAAGGCCATTGAATTGGTTTACGAGGAAAAAGTCTAGACCCATAACATTGATTATTGGAAAATATAATTTCATTATTTCAATTGTTACAAAGTTGGACATGTTTAGACCTAGTGGTTAGAGTTGAAGGTACTTTTCTCCAACAACAAGTAAAGTTTGTGTACTCTCTTTTTCCCAAGTATTTTCACTACCTTGGTTGTCAAACAGTGGGTCCTCTCAAAAATTAATTACATCCCTCCACGGTTTCGAATGGAAGTTGATATTTTTAATTATGAGCCCAATCATGTCCACAGGAGGAATTCAAATCCTAGTATGAATTTACAGGTGACACTTCATTGTCTTAATAGATCATCTCCAACCAAATCATGAGGTGTTTCCAAGATGGATGGTGTTCCATGGTAGATATTTAATTTGAGCAAGAGTTTTCCAAGGTTATTTTCATTTTGAGCAAAAATAGTAGTTCAAAAGAGTTAAGCTCTCATTCTGGCTTTGAGGTAGTACCTATCCCTAAGTCTCAGCCAAACTCCCTTTCATTTAAGCTTTTTAAGCCTATTTTGGTCCCCCATGGTTCTAGAGCTTTGTCTAAGCTAAAGCTCTATGTTAGAGTGAAACAAGATAAGTTTTCAATGATCATTGTTAAGGATATCAAGTAATGAATAAGCCTAAACATTCAAATTTTCCCAGCACTCTCAAGCCTAAGGTTAGACTAATGGAAGAATGTTTATCGAAAGGAGGATTAGCTTTAGAACAACAAATCTCAAATGCAGCTGGTTGAAAATCTCACCTTCTTAACGCACAGCAAAAATCATGACAAAATATTAAGAGGGGAAAGGAAAAGGAAAATGAAAGAGGTTTCTAAGAGGTTGGGATAAAATAGGACTTGTAGGAGGCAAGCCTACGATTGCAATAAGGGGTTGGGAAAAAGTAGTTTCAGATAAATGGAGACTTTGGGCTATGCATAACACCATTTTTTCAATGACTTGGTTAGGTTCCCAAATCGCAAAAAATGTAAGGCTATCTATAAGGGCATGATAACTAGGGAGTGCCAAGGTGTGCTAAGGAATGAAAAGAAGCACTAACACATATGAGAAAGTTCCAAGACATGTTAGGCATGCCAATACATGCCAGGATGTGCCAGGTTCTAGGGTGTGGCACCAACGCATGTTAGGGAGTGCTAGGGAAACACAAGGAAACACTAGTTTCAATTGCATGGAAATGAATGAATAAGAGTGGGTGATAGGGAGTGTTAGAAAGTTCCAAGTGTTCTAAGGAGGATCAACCCCACCAAATTTAAGCACACTAACCCAAGGATAAACCAAGGATCCAGTGACCCAAATTGAAACCATATACAAAATCGATTTCAAAATACTCAACCTAGATGATTTCTAAGGAAATACATGTGTCAGATACTGAATTCAGTAAAACCCATTCCAAAAAAAAGAAACAACTTGGTTTAATTCTAAGGAAAATATGCATTGGAGCTACAGATTTGTATGTCTATCGACCCCTGGCATAAAACTTCGCCTAGGACTTGGTCTTACATGTATCTAAGAGATACAATATCGTAATGCTGAAGAGCCCTGCTATGGATCCTAAAGTTGTGTTTGTCAAATATTCCAAATCAACCCCCATTGCATATAAATTCGACTGAATAAGATCTCTAATCTGCTATATATATATGTCTACTATGGGGGTACAAAATCAGGTATTCAGAACCCAAAGTGCGAATACAGAAAATTGATGATTGATGCTGGAAGTCCAATAATAAGAAGTTGGGTTGCTCGCAACTGAGATTCCAAATCAAAACAAAGAATCTCCCTGAGGGATTAGAATAGAGAAAAATCAGTGTGTTTAACTAATCCAATATATGGGAGTTTGATGCAAGTGATGATGCCGACTCTTGAATTACCTGGCTATCAGTTACGATGATGTTCATATTGTAGCCATTGTTGACAATTTTGAAAGTGTGGTACATGGTAGCATTGGATGTTTGGTGTCTCAATTAACCAAGCTGCAAAAAGTTCGACTGGATCCTTGTGCTGGTCTGGATTGAAGTTAGAGTTTTTTGATGAAGCTAATTTTAAAATTGGGCGGGACTATTTTATGTAACTACATGTAATGGTTCACAATGCTATTGAATGAGGTATTGTGCACTAGTCGAGTGGACTTGGAATTGGAATTCAACATTGTTATTAGATTTATTTCAGATTTGGATTAATCAAGAATTTAGATAGATTAAATTTCTTTTTATTTTTAATAAGGAAAAAATTGTAGATTTTCATTAATAAAAAGTAGATATATACTTTGGGAATTCATTGTTAATGCTTTTTCGTGCCATATATTAGATTTTAAAATAAATTGGTTAAATTTCTAAGTATCTTATTACTCTAAATTATAGTTCTTTTATTTCTGAAAATTGTCTACTATATCAATTTTCACAAAAAAACCTTAAAGTTTTTTATGATGACAAATATAACATATATGATTCAAACATGACAAAAACATATCATGATCTATGAAAATTGTCATGGACGGATGACAAATAAATGAGCTCAAGGAAAAAATTTCAAGGTCATCCCTTTATAATTTAAAACCCCCTAAGTTGCAGAAGGATTCTATTGTAGTGGCTATAACCACCCTCCAAAATTTTTCTTTAGCCTGTTTTGGAGCCTCCATACCAACCTTTCACAGCACCTTGTCTTGCTTCATCAAGTACTCAAGCTTCAATGTTTTCTTCGCACAAAGGTAGCCTATCGATCATAGTTTGATCCATTCCCCTCAGAGGTTGTTCACTAGGACTTGGTCTAGTTGTAGGTTGAGCAGCTTCCTCCAGAAAATTGTGCATTTCTGGAGGGCAACCAACCTTCCGTCCAAAAATTGTGCAATCCTGTCTGCCATCTTGCTGGGCTCCAGGATTGCACAATCCTACCAATCAACACTCCCAGCAGGAATTGCACAATTTTCCCCAGTAGGGCTGCTTAGCCCAGAATTTGTGCAAATTTGGGCAGTAGTCAGCTACTCCACCCAGAAATTGCACAAACCTCTTGGGCAGTTAGCCCAACTCCCAGCGAGAAATGCACAGTTTTCCCAAGCAGTTGAGCAATTGCATGCATGAGAAATCCGGTTGACCAGTTCCACTTGGGACCAAGGAAACTTGACATGCATGCATGCATGACATTTCTCTTCCCAGAATAGTAAGAGGCAACATGAAAAAGGCATCATGTGATTAAGTGATCTATTTTTAGCAGCCAGGGGTTACATGCAATCCTAGATTTGTGGCATGCACGTCATGAGACCAAACTTATTTATTCAACGCATCAAATCTCATTCATTCACATTGATCTTGTAGCTATGACATCCCACAACACCTCCAAGACACTTCGACACATCCAGCTCATCTATTCACAGGTAAGTGGCCTCAGCTTGTCTGTTTCAGCATTTTTGTCGGTTTTTGTGTATTCACTTGTGTGAGTGTTGTTTTCTTGATTTCATTGAATGCTTGCTATCATTTACATGTATACTAGGTTTTCCTAGCTCTGTTTCAATTTTCGTTGCTATCTCACTGCTCTCGCATGCATGAAACTATTTTTCATGAACGTTCATTAAACCAGTGAATCGCCTCACCTACATGCATGTTGATCTATTTTTTGAATATTTCATTCATATTTTACATGCATTTTCAATCACTTCTTCTATCACTTAGTGTCACCATGCATTCACTATCTTATTTACTTTCAGTTTCCCGTCGGCGAGTCGGGCAACCTTAGCCCAAACTCTACCTTCACTGAGACTAAATTTCACAATTTAGGGAAGGAAGGTTCTGCATTCCTCTCCAAAAATGCACATTTCTACCCAACACTAGCCTCCAGGACTGTTCTGCGCATTTCTGGAGGATAGTGACTGCTCGCCTAGGAAATTGCACAATGCAATCCATGGGCTGCAATCCTTCCTAGCTGGAATTGTGCATTAAGCAATCTCAGCAGCAAGAATCTAGTTTGTATTGTGCATTTTGCAGATCTAGTAACCATTCCTGCCTCCCAAATAGCCCAGAATACCTTTTGCGTAGTTCTGGCAGCTAGTCACCCAACCTGCCAGAAGAAATTGTGCAATCTTGCTCATCAGTTTCCAAAGTATGTGATGTGTCATTCCCTAGAATTTGCTTTGTTTTCGTTGACATATTTCTTGCCATGCATGTTTCTTGTTTCCAGATCTTTCAAGTGTTCATCTGTCTCAATGGCTTCTAAGAGAACATGATCACAGGACACTGATGGAATTGTAGCCGAAGCAGTAGTTGAGCAGGTGTCCTCTAGTATGCCAATCTATGAAGATACGAATCTATACCTAGACAAGGACATCAAACTGAAGTGGCAAGTGGTCAATGAAACATTCGCATGCACTTTTGGGGAAGACCTCAAAGACCATTAGGTGTATGTGAACATTCACATGTCTAGCTTGAACTGGATTGCATGCAAATACCCCACGTTCCCATGTGCGGACATGACACTGGATCATCTCTCACACTGATCCCGAGATGATGACCTTGAACAGTGTCAGTGGGACGAAGCTTGCAACCTTCAGGGCATGAGATTATGATGAGATGTATCATATGGTAGAGCCTGTGACTGTCATGAATCCTACATTCAGCTTGCCCAACAACAAAACTAACTCTAGAGACATTCTGAAGGATTGGGTAAAGGAGCTATCTCGATTCAGGATGAAACTCAACTAGATCTACAAGACGAAGATACTAAGGAAGGTTTACCAATACTTGGTCATATTCGCATGTCAACTGTGTGGCCAAGCAAGAATTGAAACCTTTCCATAGAGTTGGGTGATCACACTAGACCAACTGGTTAGAGAAGGAAAACCATGTAACTGGTTCAGCATACTGCCTCATCAACTGAAGGAGCAAGTCACGAAGGCTTGACAGTCACCCTAAGGTATGCATGTAGAGATTTACATGCCCACCTACATCCTAGATGTAGTCTATGCCTAACATGAGTTCTCGGGCTTGGAGTGGGCATGGTCACTGGCGGAGACTATTGTGAACACATATTTCAAGTTGTTGTCTGAATGCAGCTTTAGAGGAATAATCACACGGCTGTCTGGCCATTTTGTCACCCCACTCTACAAGATGATATTCGAATAGGATCCACCTTGCATGTCAAAGGAAGCAATTGAGGCATTATTAGGCATTGCAGATAGGTATGCCTCACCATCTGACACTTTCATCTGAAGGTTTAGTGCGGAGAAGCCTCCACATGTTCTACCCAAGTTTGCCTTAGACGTACTTTTCATGTAGGAAGTAGCATATCACATCTCAGCAGGATTGATAGTTATATTGTAGTGGAAGAAGAAGGTACCTTGGCCCTCTCTTCCATTGCGGATTGGGTTATATGAGATCCAGAGTATCAAGCAAGCGGATGTCAAAGTAGAACAAATGAAGAAGTACCCGTTCGACCTCCTAAGCTTTAATCTGTATGACCCACATTTCTTTGTGAAGGATCACTGCACGAGAGTTCAGCTCAAATAGGTACATGGGGCATTTCATTGGGCTGAGGAGGACTCAAGGAGGTATTGCTACAATTCCTCCAGACCCAATGAAGAGGTCAATTTCACTATGGAGTGGTTAGTGAAGCAACATGAAGTAGCATCATGAAGAGAACAAATAGTAGCAGCAGAGGAAGCAGATCCAAGCATACCTGTGCGCGACAAAGGGAAGAGGAAGATTGTCGATCACATGGAGGAGGAGCAAAGCTGCACGTTTCGAGCAGATCCACTTGTAGAACAAGCAACTATGGCTGTTTAGGAAAAGAGTCAGAAGCACGACAAGCGAATCACGTGAAGGCAGAGGGATAAGAAGAGAATGGAAGAAGCAGAGGAGGAGTTGCATGAGCTTAGGGAGCAACTCCGAAAAGAGCAAGAGCTACGCAAACAGGAGAGGAAAGCACAACAACAGTAGATATAGCACGGGGTGCAACATGTGTAGATAGATGAAGCAACTCCCGTACAAGTAGTTGATTCATCTAAACAGCTGGAATCAGGCGAACAAGGTGAACCATCATAGGAGTGAGACTTTTCTCATGAGATAGAACAAGCACTTCAACAGTTCGGTGCAGATATGGAGTAGTAGGAGTTGGAACAAGACACCAACCTCATGCCTCACCACAAATAGGTTGACTCACCCACTTCAATGCATCCAGATGATGAGCAAGTCTCGAATGACTAAGGAGGCAGTGAGATCCTTGGTGGTCAACCTCTCAACACAGAGTTGTGCAGTCTCACAGAGTACCAACTCTGGAGGATCAAACATCTCTTATGAAGGTTAAGGAGTGAGTGAATGTGACTGATGTGCACAAGCATCCAGTTGCCTTGGCTGATGTAAACAGAGTGTATGCTGAAGCCACTAGCTCAAGTGTTCACTTTCTAATAGCTGAGAATGAGTGAATGGTGAAGGAACTACATGTGGCCAACCAAGGAGGAGACTTGGTGACAATGTCTGCCCAAGCTGAACTGAAGAAGGCAATATTAGATGAAGTATTATCCCTTGACATAGTTATGTGAGCATTGTACTCCAAGTTTGGTACCATGCACAGGGCAGTCCATCTCAACGGATGGAAGCAGTGATGTGTTAGAAGAGTAGGCATATTAACGAATGTGCATGTTGTTGTTGATAACAAGCAAACATGGAAGATGATGTACAAGGGAACCCCGCTTCACTTGCCAAAGATGATGAAGCCTAATGCGGTCAAGCTATAAGCAGATATCTGTAATCAGATCTGTAAATATGAGGACCTCTCGCAACTCATCACTAGCATACAAGCTTCCCATGCACGAGTATTCAAGAGCAGGGATGTTATGGTGTGCACACATGCGATCACATCACTTGGGACTCTCACCTAGTCGAAGACCAAGAAGCAGATCCGGCTAGAGCTTGACTCGTTCTTTGACTAGTTGATGCACATCGCCACTAGCCCAGACTTTCCTATCAGTGCAAACACCATATGCATGTATGTTTCCAGTCTAGCCACATTGAATACAATGATGCGCATGCTTTCAGACGAGTTGGACAGAGGAACTCGAGCAGTGTACCCGGATGTTATGGAGGCAAGGTTCAGGTTTTAGATAGATTTCACAGCAGAACACATGGACACTATCAAGGACTACAGATCTTGGCATCAATATGTTACTATTGATCAACATGAGGATGTCAAGTAGTTGGACTTCTATAGTTGTCTAAGTTAGAGTGATGTCTAGTTTGGCTTGATCAAGCCATTTTTGTTCACATGGGTACATGTGCATTGTAATGTTAAGTCATTTTAAGTGTAAGTCAAGTGTCAATAGTGGATGTAACAGTCATAGAGTAGGTGAAGAGTCATGAGGGTAGTTGAATGGTCATAAAGGGGAATGTTAAGGGTCACCCCACCCTTTGCTATAAATAGTCCCTCACAACTCATTGTATAGGCTTTTGGTAAGCCAAGCTTCCAATAAGACTATCTTGGAAAGAGCTTGGACAGTATTGTAATGCACCTTGGCTTCTCCATTGCATGGAGCTAGTTCATCTCTTTGGAGGAGCAGGCAAATGTGGCTATAATGTTCCGGTGTTGGGGATAGCAAGTTTACATGGATGTATTGTATGATTCGAACTTACACTTCTTTATATAATAAGAGGCAACACGTTTCCATGCATATTTTGTTATTATAGTTGGATTGTTCTAGTTGCTATAGTGATGCATGTTGCTTAACTTACGTAGTTGTGTATGAAATACTTTGTATGCAATTATATGAATATTGTTGCAGATGTGTTGTTGGTTTAACCATCACTTTGGATTGTCGGCTGACCTACTTTCCAGCTTGTGATGCATCTTCACTCATGTGTTCACTTCCTAGTCAAGTACTGTTACAGGTTGCCAAGGGGTGCACTCATCCCAACCCACCTGTGTTAGAACCTTTCATGCACCTTCCTTGACTCACTGCAACGGTCACACTCTTGCTACTGACAGAGTTATCGTACTTGCCTCTGTGCAACATCACGGTCAAGGAATTGATTTAAGACCCACTGTTGGGACTCCTACACCAAATGATCTGAGGTCTAGTTGGGAATTCTTACCAGGGAGATCCCCTTGACTTGTTGGCGGGTCCAGCACCATCAACAGATTCCTTTGTTGAAAACTAAGTAGAAAATCCTCCTTGGCACATAGGTGCATCCCTTCTTTGATAGGAGATTTGCCACTTGATTCTACTCTCTATACATATTATTAGAGGCCATTCTTTGAAAGGTATTCATCAAAGATCTTATTCATTGCATCCAAAAAGTAAGGGAAGGGAGTCCAAATTTTGTTTTCAATTGTACCCAATCTAGGATCATCTTGGAATCTCCAAAAACATTCAAATCTTCAATTGCAAGCCAGTTAGCACATAGAAGAGCCCCCAAGAGTATGATTAGCTCAACTCTATTATTTGACCCTATTCCACTATAGCAACTAAAATGGAAGGTGTTGTCTGGCTTCAAAACCAAATGTGTCCCACTTCCACAAACCCTGTTGGTGGATGCTCCATAAAAAATAAAAATAAAAAAAATAAAGTATGACCATAGCTCCACGAGTCAAAAATGTCTTCTAGGTTGTTCCTCCTTCATTAGCCATATCTCCATAAAATATGCAAAGATCTTTAAATAGGCATCTCTAGTATTTGGTTCTGTTTGTTCAAAAATCTTCTCATTCCTGCTTCTCCATATGCCCCACAAAATATAGAAAGGCAAGGAACGATATGTCTTGAAACCTTGAAACCATTGAGTGAAACATCTATAAATAGAAAACAAGTTCTAGATTACAAGTATTTTAAGTGTTTGAAGAACCCCGCTCCATACCGAGATTGCAAAAGGACATGTTAGAAATAGATGTTCCATGTCTTCTAAATCTTCTTTGCATAAAGAGCATCTTCCAAGATCCTGAAATCCCCTTTTATCGATATTATCCCAAGTTAAAATATTATTGTGGACCACCAGCAGCATAAAAAAATTTAATTTGAGAGGTATATCCCATCTCCACGTGTCATGAAACCAAAAATCATTATAATTCAAGCCACGTCCATGAGAAATATGTTTATAAATCTCTTTAACCGAGATTTGCTCATTATACATAACACCTTCCCATTTTAGCTTTTCTTTCTTCTCATTGAGTTTTAAACCTGTTAGACTTAACTGTGTTGTGAAACATGCCCATTTCACAAATATTAGATCCTCTGGAAATCCAAGTTCAAATGCATTAAGCCAATAACTTTTAATAGAAGAAGATCCTTAATCATAAGAGATTTAGTTCATAAAGTAAAGCCCTTTCTTATGTAAATGCTCAAGGATGCAAATAGAAAGAGTATGTATTCCCTCCACTCCTTTGATATCATCTAGTCCTATTGTTATCCTATTCCCCCTTCCAACCTCCCATCTCATATTTCGTAGTAGCCATTATTTGTTTCTCATCATGCTTCTCCATATATAAGATGCCACCTTCTTCTTTGGAGCCACCTCTTTAATCCATTCCTTAAGCTGTCTATTTTTTAGATATTTCTCTTTAATAACTTATTACCAAATACCTTTTCCCTAGAAAGTTTCATAATTTCTTGATAATTAATGCCTTACTAAAACATTATGTGTCCTTTATACCCTACCCTCAATCATTCTGATGTCTCGCAAGCACCTCTAAATAGACCAAAAGTATCTTATTTGTGGATTTAGGCCTAGCCCAAAGGCACCTAGATATAATAGCATCAATTCTTTTGGTCTAAAGATACTGAGGGGGGGAAGATACTGAGGTTTGATCCCTCTAATTGCAATGAAATCACCTCCTCCCCATTTGTCATGAAATTCTTTGAAGATGTCAATTGTTTAGGGTTTTGTCAAAGAGTGCAGGAAGTAGGTTACCATGACCATCTCACGTGTATATTTTCCCTCACCTTGAAGGAGGACAAGATCACAATTGTAGGGACTAATTTCATGTTTTCAGTGGATGCCATCTCTCAAGCTATAGGCATATCAAACCATGGTGAAAACTAGTTCAATGGCATGAACCTAGACCTAGAAGAGTATAAACCCTGCTTGAAATCACAATACAAAGGAGCTCACTCACATGTTTTCCCATTAAGATACTTGTTGGAGAGATATGCACCATTGATGAAGGTTGTCATGAAGTTCTTCACATGTGAGGGAAGATTTTTTAGGCTATATCAATACCACATAAGATTTCTTATGCACATTACAGCTCCCAAGTCTCTAAATTTGTCCAACTACTTGTATACGAGCCTAACCAAAATGTCTAAAAGGGTGAAATTGAAAGGAAAAGTGCATTATTCCAGCCTCCTTCACCATAACCTGATAAAGGTTATAGTACTCCATCAGTTGAAAGAGAAGAACATGACATGGGACACATTCATTGAGGCAGCCTTGAAAACCCATATAACCACTTCACCAAGCCAGCACCAAACCATGTCAGTACAACCCATGGAGATGGGGTCATCAAGTAAACATGATGAGCCTAAATTTTCCAAAACCCACCTAAGCCTATCTATCTAGCCTAAAATCCTTTACATTCTAGTCATCTCTTGGAAGTGATTTCATAGAGAGAGCCCTCTTTGGTTTGGTAGGGCTAACTACCAAACTAAAAGCTCAGTCTGTGGTTACCTCCGTTGATCTCCTCATCAGCCTGGGACATTGTGGAGGATAACAGAGGGCATGAAAACTAGGGAGTGCTGAGGTGTTCTAGTGAATGTAAGGTTCCCAAGTCATGGAAAAATGTAATGCTAGTTGTGAGATCATGACTCCCAAGGTGTGTTAGGGAATGCTAGGGCATGCTAACATGTGCCAGATAGTACAAAGACATGTCAAATAAGCTAAGATGTGCCAAGTGCTAAGGCAGGCCAAGATGTACAAGGGTGTGACAATGCATGCTAGGGACTGTCAAGGCAATGGAAGGGAGGAACAAGTTAAACTACGAGGAAATGAGCACATAATAAGGTTAATAAGTGATCAATTTACCTTTTCCATGAGGGGTATGCTATGCACACCAACACTAGATGCCAATAGATGCCAAGTGCCAAGTGTCAATGCATTCTAAGTGCCAAATCTTCCTCTGTTTCTTCTCATCTAGTTTCCAATAATTGGTCTCAAATAACTTTAATATTAAACCATGCCAAAGAATACCAAGTCATCTCAATGCATGCCAAACATGCTTATAAGACTTTCCAAGTGCCAACACATGCCAAGTGCTCAGGTGCGTTAGGGAGTGGGATGCATGCTATGAAGTTCCAAAGCATATCGAAGAGTGTTAAGTCATGCTAGAGAGCGCCAATGCATGATGAGGAGTGTTAGGGATTACTAGGAAAACCCAAGGGAGCACTAGGTCAAAATGCATGGAAGTGAATGAATATGAGGGTGTGTCGGGGAGTGTCAATGAGTGTTAGCTGTCAAGCCAAGGAGGGAGTGACAAGGTATGCTACGCATGGGTAAGGGATGCCAGGGAATATCAGCGGATGTCAAGAAGTGCTAGAGTGTGCTAGGTAGTTCCAGAATGTGCTAACATATGCAAAATAGTGCTGAGGCATGCCAGGTGCTAAGACATGCTAGGATGTGTAGGGTGCCAGAGTATGCCAATATGTGTCAAGGAGTTTCAAGGAAACAAAAGGAATAACAAAGATAAAATGTAAGGAAATTAACACATAAGAGGGTTAATAAGTCGGGACTTTATCTTTTTCAAAAGGGGCATGCTAGCCACACTAATATTATGTTCCAATACATGCCAAGTGCCAATGTGTGCCAAGTGCTAATGTTTGTCAATACAATATTATGCCAAGGTGTTCCAGGGAATTTTAGGGACTACAGGGCATCCCAACACATGATATGGGAGTTCTATGTTATGCTAGGGCATGCCAACATGTGCTTGGGCGTCCTACTCATGGCAAGATGTTCTAGGTAAAAAGATTTTCTAGGTACAAAGATGTTCCAAGACATGCGAAGTGCCAAGGAATGTTAGTGTACTGTTCCAAAGCATGTTAAGGTGTGCCATGAGTGTTGAGGATTGCTAGGTCTCTCTCATTGATAGAATTGACAGAGATTGATTATGTATTAAATAATATAGTTCCTACAAACATTAGTGGAATTTTATTTAAAGGAAATCTGCTTGATAACAAACCTAATAGAGATGAACCATGTGTTGACTCATAGGAAAACTATATTCTTATGACTTGAGGGAAATGATACACACTAATTACTTCTTAACAAATTGACTGACTATTATAACCACTATGACCTTGGACAGATAATGAAAAATACTCCACAACAATGGTCTTAAGTCATTATATTTTGACAAAAAATATAGTAACAGGTACATAGCATCATCAAAAACTCATTGGAATGATCAATGATGATGAACATTTTTTTACGTCACCAAAAGTAACCAAAAAGAGAATTGGTGAGGGTCAACAAAAGATCGTCACTAGAAGTGTGACGAAAGAGAGAATTAGTGATGGGCCTTTAATGACTCTCACCAAAAGTGTCACCAAAGAGAGAATTAGGGACGGACCTTTAACGACCCTCACCAAAAGTGTCATTGAAAATGGCTTTGGTGACAAACCTTAAAGGACCATCACTATATACACTTACAACAACGATTTTTTTAAAGACCGTCACCATATGCGACATTGGTGATAGATCTTACAGGTCTGTCACAGGCATGAAGTGTCATCAAAAATTCATTGGAATGATCAATGATGAAGAACATATATTGACTGTCACCAAAAGTAACCAAAAAGATCATTAGTGACAGTCAGTAAAAGATTGTCACTAGAAGTGTCACCAAAGAGAGAATTAGTGATGGGCCTTTAACGACCCTCACCAAAAGTGTCATTGAAGATGGCTTTGGTGACAAACCTTAAAGGAACATCACTCTATACACTTACAACAACACTTTTTTAAATACCGTCACCATATGTGACATTGGTGATGGACCTTAAAGGTCTGTCACATGCATGACCCTCACTAATGACCTTTTTTCTTTTAGTGAAACCTTCTTATGGCATTATTCACAACCCTGCTAATCCTACTGGGTCAAGAAATGTTGATCCGGATTTAAACAGGAACGCAACAAATTACAGAGATAACCATATACACAAAGATGCAGCGGAAATAATACTTCATTTCATTAATGGAAAATACTGAAATATGCTTACAACCAGAAATGGAAATAAACCAGCTAGGGCGATGGTAGCTTATCTCTGAGAAGAGATGTGGTGGCTACATGCCTCTGAACTGTTCCGAACTGTATTACAATGAGGCTCGAAGGCCTATTTATTGTTGAGAAACAATGGAAAACCCTTCACATCCCAAAACCTAACCCTAGAAGATGAAACGCCAAATTGTGGGCCCCGTTTGGGTAAATTGGTACATCAATTTCCCGGGGTCGTAACTTTGGCATACGATCTCCGTTTGACGCGTACGATAGCTCATTAGAAAGATCTATCCGAGTACTACCACTTCGGGAGGCAACATGGGTCCATGGACCCATGTTGCCCCAGATTCCCAAAAAAACATCGTTTAGGGCCTCAAAACGGCTCTGGAAGTTCAGGACCCAAAAAATTGCTAAAAATAGTAAACTGTGCTACAATTTAGGAAACTGAAAAAGCTGAAAGAGATAGTTGTGGGGGTCCAAATGGGATAGGTGGGTGGCCAGCAACATCCACCTGGATCATTCCTCCCCCCTTAGGAAGCAATGGTCCCCATTGCGTTGAGTTCCTCCATCTGCTGAACTTGTCCTGCAATCTCTGATGTGTCCAGTGATGGTGGGGAGCATGGTCGACGATGGTCCACATTGAACATTTGGTGCAAGCGAAGGAATGGAGGAATGATGTGCTCCAAAGCATTGTTCCCCATAGCCTTGGTACTGCTGTAAGGACCATGTCGGAGTGGTCTGAGCTTCTGATGGGTTCTGGTAAGGCGTTCTTTCTGTCGATGCAACCAGACTTTGTTGCCCACCTGAAACTTGTGTGGTACCCATGTGGGTGAGGAGAAGTTGTTCCTGTGTTTTGTCATGAGCGTATCCCTTTGCTGCTGCTGCTGCATGGAGGAACCCTTTGCAGGGGTCATGGATGTAGCAACGATCTTCCCCTTACTTTGGGAGTGAACCAGACAGATGAATTTCCTGGTCTGGGAGATGAGCTTGCTGCCTTTCTTAGCAGTGATCAAAGATGTGGCGGTAAGTGGGGCTACCTCTGGTATCCTGTATAATGAATTATTCAAAGAAATAATGACAGCACGAGGCCTTGACTCTTACATAGCATGTCGCCTCCATAAGTATGGTTGGCCTAGTAATACATCACAAACATCCAGAGGTGTAACATCACACAATACCTCGTCTGTGAAGGGCTTGATGCTGCAGGGAAGGCGACACTGCTGGCAAACTTTCAGATCTTGTTTTTCATGAAGCCACCCGATACTGTACGATTACGGGTGCGGTGTAGTCGGTAGGCCCAATCGCTTCACGACCTCTACTAAAACCAGGTTCTTTTGGCTACCACTGTCGACAATGAATCGTAGCGGTGAACCCTTCACCCACATCTGTGAGTGGAAAAGACGCTCCCCCTCCTCTGGATCTTCGAGCTCATTTTTCTTGATCTTGTCAGTGGCAACAGTGGCACTGGGATCCGCATCAATGATCTGCTTCCCTTTACCATTCCCCTTGTCGGGTTCTGGCTCAGGGTCAGAACATGCATCTGATTCGGAAGCCTTCAACTCAGCCACCAACGACTGCTTGGTCCGACACTCACTTGTATTATGAGTGGGACTCTTGTGGAACTCACACCACTTCCCTATGTCCTTCTTCGGCTTCATGGTGTTGCTCTTTTCTTGCGGCTTCGACGGGTTGTCTTGGGTCACCCCGCCTTGGCTTTGTCCTTTGGGCTTTGGATTTGCAGATCCAAAGTCTCGCTTCTTCTGTTTGAACTTTTGCTCGATTTTGACACCGTATCGGTATGCTGTGCCGAGTGAGGGGATGTTCAAAAACACCATCTCTTCCTAGATGTATCTGTGCAGGCAGCCACAATATTTGAGTACCAGATGCAGCTCAGAATCTTTGATACCCAACTGTGTGCGAAGGGTATGAAAAATGTTTGTGAACTCTGGCACATCTTGGTCTCGTCCCTGCCGCAGTGTGGTCCATTTGATGTATTTGTCCTCATAGCTTCCGACAGGGTAGTACTGCTCCTTGATGGCATCCCGGAAGTCATTCCAAGTGGGTGCGGCTGAAAATAGTGATCCTGTACTTTCATCCTTCTGCTCGCAGTAGGTTTCCCACCAGTCCTTGACGTGGGGGGCTGCTTTGAGAAGAGCGAAAACAATCTTTTCCCGACTTGAAAATTCATGAACAGAAAAATACCCATCTAGCAGATTTAACCATTTATCTATGGCATCTGCGTCTATTTGACCCTCAAAGATGGGGATTTCAAAATTAACTTGTACCTTAAACGGTGTGGCGTTTCCAGAGTCACTGTTGGAAGCCGATGCGTCGCCTCTGGGTAGCCGCTGAAGGATCTGTGCAAAGCTATCCATCATCGCGTTCCTTTGCCGCTCGAGCGCTTCTTCGAGCAAGACTTTGATAAGATCTCCTGCCCCCTCGTCTTTCTTCTCATCCGCCATGGGAGGCCGTCGGGATTTGCGAGGCTGGTCTTGCAAACGTTCGACCAGTTCGAGCCCTAACTCCTTATATCCCGACCTCGTTGGGGACATGCAAAGAAAAACAGAGAAAACGCAGACCGCTCTGATACCACTGATCCAGATTTAAACAGGAACGCAACAAATTACAGAGATAACCATATACACAAAGATGCAGCGGAAATAATACTTCATTTCATTAATGGAAAATACTGAAATATGCTTACAACCAGAAATGGAAATAAACCAGCTAGGGCGATGGTAGCTTATCTCTGAGAAGAGATGTGGTGGCTACATGCCTCTGAACTGTACCGAACTGTATTACAATGAGGCTCGAAGGCCTATTTATTGTTGAGAAACAATGGAAAACCCTTCACATCCCAAAACCTAACCCTAGAAGATGAAACGCCAAATTGTGGGCCCCGTTTGGGTAAATTGGTACATCAATTTCCCGGGGTCGTAACTTTGGCATACGATCTCCGTTTGACACGTACGATAGCTCGTTAGAAAGATCTATCCGAGTACTACCACTTTGGGAGGCAACATGGGTCCATGGACCCATGTTGCCACAGATTCCCAAAAAAACGTCGTTTAGGGCCTGAAAACGGCTCCGGAAGTTCAGGACCCGAAAAATTGCTAAAAATAGTAAACTGTGCTACAATTTAGGAAACTGAAAAAGCTGAAAGAGATAGTTGTGGGGGTCCAAATGGGATAGGTGGGTGGCCACCAACATCCACCTGGATCAAATGTCCAGTACAAACAAGTTCAGAATCTCGTTCGTCCATCTACGTTGAGAAATTTCCAATGTCAGCAGCCCTATGAGGCTTAGGTCCAATACCAAACTCCTTATGTTCCATATGGTTCTCAAGGAATGATTAACCAACCTTACACCCTTCAGTCTGGGTAGTACATTCAACCTAGCTCATCCACTTTCTAGGGTGGCTATGGCCAGATTCAGTTCAAAATTTTTCTAGGCACTATTCAAGTACCCTTGCAACAACAAGGACAACCTCTACAACAACAAGGGCAACCTTTGTTGTAGCAAGGATTATCTGCACAACAGCAAGGGAAAATTACCCTGTAGCAAGGTTAGCTGCAACAACGGTTGCAAAATTTGTAGCACACCATGCAGCAACAGATTCAATATGCTCCTCAAACCTCCCAACCCATTTCCTCATAGGGCCAACCTTTGCTACCATAGGGGCAAATTTTGCAGCCGCAAGGCCAACCCTTGCAACAACCACAGGGTCAACCTTTGCAATAGTTGCAACACACCATGTAGCATCAGATGCAATGTGCTCCACAAACCTCCCAACCCATGTCCTTGCAGGGCCAACCTCTGCTACCCTAGGGACAAATTTTCCAGTCACAAGGCCAACCCTTGCAACAAAAAAACCAACTCGGGTAGCAACAACCCTTGTATACATATCATCAAGGACAAACCTTGCAAGGGAAAGGCCAAGGTCAAGTCCTGTAGCATCACGCCAAAAGTCCTAATGTCCTAGGTCAACAGATTCATAATCCTTCTCACCAAGGATAGCAGGTGCAAAGCCATAGTGCCCTAGGTCAACAGGTTCAAAATCCTTTTGGTCAAGGGTAGCAGGTACAGAATCTCTATGTCCAAGGGCAACAAGTGTATCAACCTTATGCCCAAGGACACCAAGTCCAAAATCCTCTTGTTCAGGGACAACAGGTTAACCACCCATATGTTCAAGGACAACAGGTCCAATATCCATATGTCCAAGGTCAACAGGCTCGACAACTTTTTAACCCGTACATTGCTTATCGACAACCTATGACTGGATAGTTCAAGGTATTCTAGGTCAACATCCTCCCTATGGTCAAGGTAACCATAATGGGGCAACATCAGATGCCATATGGAAAAAATCACCCACTGTGGGGCCAAAATCCTTACCAGTAGGGATGGTCTCCCCCGTTCAAACCTCCTTATCGACATCCTATGCCTTTTAATACTCAAATGCCATTCTTGGCCACAATCGAGTTGCCAGATGTATCTTTCCTTATGAATGATCCAATCCTTCATTTGCCATACTGGCCTCCGGTTCCATCCAAGATACAGAACGATTATCCAAAGTTTGATGGGAAAGCAAAAGAGGATCCTCAAGCCCATGTGACGACATATCACCTCTGGTGCTCTTCGAACTCTTACATTGATGATTCGATTCATCTCCGTCTTTTCCTACGAACCCTCACAGGCACTGCAGCCAAGTGGTACATCGAGCTTCCTCGAAGTACTTACCATGAATTTAACTCTTTATCCATGGCTTTCCTCATGCATTTTCAGCTGCTGGTTCGCTGTGAAACTAGCACCTATTTGCTTACATCACTTAATAAAGATACCGCGACACACATCTCCGATCACATCCTTGAATGGAGATGTAGGTGTCACCTGATCAAATTTGAGATTGCTGATAGGTTGCTCACTGAATGGTTCACTAAATCATTCGTGGCCCCAATTGCTCATGATATAGCTATGGGTGGATGCATTACTAAAGAGCAAGCCATTGCTCATGCCCAATACTTAGATCTAGTTTACTTATTGGGCATGGAATCCTCCCAAGGCATTTTTTGGGGCTTAAAGCCCAAGTTTTGGCCAAGTCCATTATAAAGACTCCACAATTTTTGGGCACGGAGCGCAAAGTCATAATAGAGCCACAGGGTCGTCCGCCCTTGTTTTTGTAATGTAATGTTGGCTTGATAGACCTACTCATGGTTCGTGGACCATGGGATTGTTTAAATAGAGCAAGGCTCTAAGTGTAGAAGGAATCAATGAATAGAATAGAATCATAATGAGTCTAAGAGATTGAGTCGAAGTGTAAAGTGTGTCCTTGGATCATAGAGTAGGAGAAGGCTCTGCAGCTAAGTGTGCAGAGGCCTAGTAGTCCGCAGCTGAGTGCGCAAACCCTTGCAGCTAAGTGTGCAGGGCAGGTCAAGTCTGTAACCATTCGAAGCATTAATAAAGAGAAATTTTATCATATATCTGTGTATCTTTTCCTGTTTAATGTATTATTG
Source organism: Pinus tabuliformis (assembly GCA_031772625.1). Classification (NCBI taxonomy): domain Eukaryota; kingdom Viridiplantae; phylum Streptophyta; class Pinopsida; order Pinales; family Pinaceae; genus Pinus; species Pinus tabuliformis. The sequence goes on along the minus strand of CM062820.1, from coordinate 1,186,787,206 downwards.
GGTATAAATTGCAAGTGTATTGTTTATTTATTGTGCGGAATCATATGAATGTGTTGTATAAATAAATATAATGTAAGGCATCCATTTACATGAAGATAACTAACTAGCGTAGGAACATAAGTAAGATCTTAGGTGTGACTTAGGGAAATAACGCAGAGCGCTGCTCCAGCAGCACAGAAAACACACAGCCCCTGGTTAGGGCTGCGCGAAGGCAAGTATATCAAGACAGGGAAGTGCACGAAGTAACCTGCATGAAGGGACTAACATTTGGACCAATTCAACCTCTCAGACATCTCAAGGGTGCGGAAACCTAGTTCCAGTACCACCCCATACTACTTTGGGTGAGACCTCAGTCCGCGGTCTGCAGACTATTGCCGAAAGGGCCAGTAGTACAGGGATTTGTTTGGCTAATTAGCTTTGAACCTGGGTCAGGCCCCAAAAAGCCAACAAAGGGTTTCGTTGTCAGGACCGGGATCTGCATAGATATGTCTAATGTCTTATCCTTGGAATCCAACAAAGAGAGGAATTGAAGATTGTTTGGATAGGAAGATTCACAAGTTCACGGCATAAGAGAACAGGAATTTGTGACTATCAAAAGAAGAGTGGTTAGACTGCTACTTATACACAGAGATCCACGAAATTTTCTTCGCATCTTTCCCTACTGAGCTATACGAGTGGATCGCGAAGCTAGTAGATAGCCAAGGAAGGTGCAAGATCGACAAACCTATTGTGTTGACCCCAGAATTGGTGTGCAGATTGGAAGCATCGGAGGATAATATCGCGTGCATTGTTGATCACTAGCTTGATCAAATTATAGAAGGATTCATTACTGAATTCATGGTAGATACTTAAGTCAGCTACAACGAGGCAGAGTGACACTTCCTCAAAGGACCGTGAGGTAAGTACATTAAGTCTTTGATGTTAGAAAATTATATATTACAGAGCAATGGAACACATAAAATATTGCAGAAATATAAACACAGAAAATGCATAAAACAAGAGAGACAGATATACGTGGTTCACCCAGTTTGGGCTATGTCCACGGAGAAACAACCAATCCTTCTTTTATTATATTATCCAACAAAATGAAGAGATACAACCTATAGTAGATCCGCTGTAACACCCTCTTCGCTCTCAATCTCCTCTCTCTTCCTCACTCAGAATACAGATATACATAGACACAATACAATTACCTCATATATAGTGAGGGGTTTCCATCTAGGGCAAAAAACCCTAAATTAAACATAACTTCTACCGTTAGATCATCTGCCTAATGAACGGCCCAGATTGACTAGAAATTACTATACTTTTATAGTCTTCCTAGGGTAAACATCCAACTGAAACCTTTGAATACAGAAGATAATCGGGCTCCACACCCAACATTTGAAAACTTGGATTAAAATGCTACTATGTGAAAAGTGGGTTATGCAAATAAGTTGATGTTTGGGGCTATGCGAAGTAGGAGAATCTACAGAAATGAAGGTAGTGCAGAACTAGAAACTAGCCCCTTGATTTCACCTCTGTGAGGCGATGGGGAAGAGCTCGCGAAGGTCTCACCAAGAAGTGCGATCAATTTTATAAGGCAGAGGATTCCATGCATACCACCCCCACCCACACTGCTGTCAGTTTCACCGTCTTCACCCCCATCTTTGCCCATACCACCTCTGCCACCACCGCGAGTCAATATGGCAACTGCGATAAAGTTACCAGTGTTCAAGGGAGTAGGAAGTGAAGATCTAGACTAGTTTTGGTTCGTGATAAAGGCTATATGGGAAATGCAGGGAGTCATGGATGACAATATAAAGAAGGCAACGTTGGTCAGCACTCTGCGGGATCGCACACCGACCTAGTACATTAATAATTCCAATGACAATCTGAACATTGGGATCGTGGATATCCAAACTGCGCTAAACAAAGAATTTAGTAGGTCGAATTCAGAGGCGTAGTCGATCATTGGGTTCAAGGAAATCACAATGCTACCAGGCGAGACCCCTTGGGAGTTGGATCAAAGACTAAAGTGCACAATTCGCGAAGCTAACATGATGCTGATGGATGGACAACACCGCGAATCGTTTGTAGTATTGTTAACACCGCATTTAAGGAACACATTGTCACAATAGAGGCTAATAACTTTGGTTGAGGCCTTGGAGTTCATGATGAGACTACACGATACCCTGATACAAGATCCCAACCTAGGAGTTCAACAGATTCATGCACAGTTGAAAAACTTGTGCCTTGAAATGCAGAGCTTGAAACAAGACAGGACAGCTCGCCCAGAAGTGCGCGACGAGGTATGGTGCGTAAAGTGCAAGGGTCAGGGGCATGACAAGGGAAACTACCCAGTGTTTGTAAATTACCACGTGGGAGGAGGACTGATGCCATTAAGACCAGAGGCACAAGCAAGACCTAGCGTAGTGCTTGCATTGTGGTGAGTGATTTGTCAAATAGGAGGAAATCATGCTACAAATAACTACCATTTATTGCAAAAGTACACGCAGAATTCACAACAGTTGTTCTGTAATTTCCTTAGATCAATGGGACATGATGAGTGCACCTATAGAAGTTATGAGCTAATGATGGATCAGACTCCTACCTGTAGAGTTTAGGCCAAAACGCGGCCCCTTGACCAAAATGCAGGGATGGTGTGAACCAGATTTCAGGGGTGCGGACAAGGCCGAAGTGGAGGAGGACCTGGAAGAGGTCACATATAACCAATATGTTACAATTGTGGAGGCCCAGGACATTATGCCTGTGATTGTATGAATCCAACACGACCATCATTCTTGTATTGTACATTGTTTGATCATGAAACGGAGGATTGTCCCACACTGATAGCGAGGTTGCACGATAAAGGAGAACTCCAACCTCCCCCAACTCAGAACCTGCAAATGATGAGGTCTGAGCCACGCGAGGAAGACCCTAATGTGAATATTGTGCTCTGAAGTGGAATTACAATAGGGGATGACAAAGGCAAGCAGCTTAAAGGGAGTACTTGGGTTCACAACGCTCCAACAAAAGAACCAGAATTTGATTTGGAGCATGCTAAGGAAACCTTCATGGAGGCCAAGAAGAGCTTCGCTGATGCCTCCACTTCATTAATCAAAGATAGATCGGAGCCGAAAATGGACCCATCAATGCTCGCAAAGTTCCTGTAAACATGCACGAAGCTACTATGCGACAACAAGGCTATAAATGAGCTACAGGAACTTATAAATAGATGCGTTGGGACCATGCCAAGAGAACTATGCATAGTCTGAAAGCTCAGAAAACACATGATGCGAACTGGAAGGGAAATGAGATTGACCATGCAAATTGGAGAATATGAGATGGACCAAGTGATTCTGGATCTAGGATCGGACGTGGACATTCTGCTGAAATAGACATGGGAGCACATGGGAAGGTCTACGCTGCAATGGTATCCTATCCAACTGTGAATGGAAAATCAACAAAAGATCCTACCTATGGGGAGATTACAGGGAATCATAGTGGATATCGAAGGAACAAGCACACTAGTAGACTTTGAGGTAATAGAGATTGCTGATGACAGCAATCCCTACCCCGTGCTATTAGGAATAGATTGGGTCACTGACATCAATGGGGTGATAAATCTAAAGAAGCGTAAGATGATTTTTGAGAAAAATTCTCTGTGCATAGTTGTATCGTTGGACCCTGCAGAAGGATCGCGCTACACAGAGCAAGTGCATGGCTATGATAGCAGTGACGATTTGGATTGCATCTACAAGATGACCACACAAGAACAAGACTAGGTGAATCCAACCGTGGATGCATGAATCTCATGGGACCGCGAAAGCTCCTGCACATCAGATTTTCATGAGGATATAGAACAATGGCAGAACCGGTTACACAAGCTAACCACGCTGAACTGTAACATGATGATGAGATCATTGCTCTGCATATCAATGGAGGTAAAGGATCTACCTGTGTATGATGGGTTAAGTGAGGTGGATGACTTCCTGACTAGATTTGAAAGAGAAGTGTCGGAAAAACAACATTTCGAAGCTTTGAAATGGGTACTGCATGCTACGCCTGCGAGGTGGTGGGGTATGCACCAAGGAAGCTTCAGGGACTGGTGCGAATGCATGGGGATGATACGCATGCGATTTGGGAAGCCTCAGATGTGATTAAAAGACAAGTATGATGGACGGGATGATCCACGTGTGCACCTCGCCAAATGGAAAAATGTCTATGGGGAAGAGCCACAACCTAAGTGGGTGCACCTGTTCTCTCATACCCTGGATATTATACCCATGAACTAGTATATAGAGATGTAGCTCTACCATGGAATGAGTGAATGGGATATTTTTCACAAAGGATTCCTGTTAACCTTCACATTTGAGGATAGTTGGTGGGATACTATTGATGATGCGCTACAAGAAATAAAAGAAGCTATCTTTAAAGTATCCCAGGAGACAATAGAAGTGATTCAACCTGAATGGGCGACCCAGCTGAGCTGCACTAGAGTGTTACAACTTAAATACTGAAGAATACGACGAAGATCCATGAAAAGTTAACATTCCATAAACTGAAGGCTATCACGAGGTTTAAGGGCCATTGATTTAAGACCCTGACATAACAACGTCAGTAAAGACAAAGCAAGTGAACATTAGTACTGAGGCTGAACCTAAGTATGCAATGCTTGACAACTACTAGGATGACGTGACGGTGGATAAGGTTGTTGAGTTACTCCGCGAGTACTAGGACTTATTCTCGACAAAGATCATAGACTTAAAGGGAATTGTTGGTGATCTAGGGATGATGAAGATCACCTTAAAACTCGATGATAAGCCAATTAAGTAGAGGCCTTACCGCTTGAATCCGAAGTACAAGGAGAAGGTCTGCGTAAAACTAGAAAAAATGCTCACAGCTAGAATCATCGAGCCAATGGAAGAATCCAACTGGGTAAGCCCTATGGTAGGGTAGGAAAAGAAGTAGAAGGGCAAGATAAGAATATGCATGGACCTAAGTAAATTCAATGACGCATGTGTGCACGACCCATTCCCAACTCCGTTCACAGATGAAGTACTGGAAAATGTCGACGGGAAAGAAGCATATTCTTTTATTGATGGGTTGTCAGGGTACCACCAGATCAACATCACGCTGGAAGACAAGAGACAGACCACCCTCATGACTAAGTGGGGCTGCTTTCAGTACACCATTATGCCTTTTGGTTTAAAGATGCGTCGGCCATCTTTTCGCGCATAGTTGTTGTAGCATTCAAAGAATATATCCACAAATTCCTAGAGGTCTATCTGGATGATTGGACTGTATTTGGATTGGTTAAGCACCATGTAGCAAGCTTATGCTTGATGTCGGATACTTGCCGATGACACCAAATCACTCTGAACCTCAAGAAGTGTACGTTTCTTGTTCCCTTTGGAAACCTGTTGGGAAATGTGGTCTGCAAACAGGGACTAATGGTAGACCCCACAAAGATTGCAGTAATTCTGAATTTGGAAGCACCACGAAGTTTCAAATAGCTGCGTGCTAACTTGGGACATACGGGGTACTACAGGAAGCTCATCAAAAGCTATGCCTAGATCACCGCGCCAATGGAGAAACTATTGAAAACAGATGTCCCGTTCTACTGGAATGATGATTGCATGAAGAGCCTAGATGTACTAAAAGAGAAATTTGCCTCCGCGCCAATCTTGGTCTTCCCAAAATGGGATGTGGAGTTTCATGTCCATGTCGATGAGTCGTGTATAGCGCTGGGAGTGGTACTAACATAGGAGGGTGGAGAGGGCTTGGATCACCCTATTGTGTATGCAAGTCACAGGTTGTCTAAAGTAGAAAAGAACTATTCCACAACCGAATGTGAGGGGTTGGCTATGGTGTACACGCTCCAAAAATACTGGCACTATTTGCTAGGGGGACACTTCAAGATGTATACAAACCATTATGTTCTAAAATACTTGGTCAATAAGCCTATGTTAGGGGGAAGTGCGCAAAGTAACCTGCACTAAGGGGCTAATAGGTGGACCAATTCAGCCTCTCAGACATCTCAATGGTGTGGAAACCTGGTTCCAGCACCCCCCCATACTACTTCGGTTGAGACCTCAGTCCGTGCTCCGCGGACTGTTGCCAAAAAGGCCAGTAGTACAAGGATTTGTTTGGCTAATTAACTCCGAACAAGGGTCAGGCCCCAACAAGCCAACATTACTCTCAGCCTAGCACATTATATGAGTTATTACCTAATGCTCCACGACCATCATCCAATCCCACGACATCAAAGTCACAAGTTGTACCTCCTGTCGATGGAGTTATTGATTCACTAACCCAGACCCCTGCTAAATCTTCTTCCAAATAGAAGTCAGTCTCGAATGCTACTCCTAATAGTTCTTCCTAGAATCCACCTGGCCCTGGTAAAACATTAGAGGTCCACGTTGTCTAGTCTACTGCAGCGGACAAATCCTCGAAAGGTAAGAAGAAAGGAAAAGGCAAGGGTAAAGCCAATGCACCAAAACAGGGTCCTCCCAAATCATCAGTTGGCGAATCTTTGCAACAGAAACCTACGTATCCCTACCTCACTTGCAAGGAAGATCACTACACTAAGGATTGTCCCCTATGATCTGAAGTTAGTTGCTTTCTCAAAGGGATCCCCGCTGTCCTTAAAGAGTCATTTTCATCTCAGTAGACCCAAATGGTAGACCAACCTCAATCATCTGCTTCATCAGGATCTCAATTGTTCATGATGAGTACGGCTATTAATGTGGCTACTAGATCGAAAGATTACCAAACTCCTGCTCTGATAACTGGGAGAGAGAAAGGAACCACCCCTTCTTCTTCTGCCCTAACTTCTGGCCCTCTTCATATCGAGTGCACTAACCCTAATTACGCTATACAACCACCCTCTTGAGGTGTGATATGGAAATCCTCGTACAATCCTAATGCTTGAGTTGTTCAACACTATAATATTGTTGAGGATTTGCCTTAGGCGCCGTCAGCTATGTCGGTTGTCGAGGTTCTCCAAAGCTGTCCATTACAGAGAAAATCTTTGTTGTAAGTTATCGGGGGTATTGATCCCACCGATTCCAATTTGATATGTTTTGATCTAGAGAACCATGTTCCGCACCTCCCTCATCAGATTTCCTTTCTCATTCAGGTAATCGTCAATGAGAAGACCATCCATCAGACAATCCTCGATGAAGGTGCTTCCACCTGCATCATGTTAACCGCATGTTGGAAGGCCATTGGTTCCCCTTCTTTGAACCAATCCCTGAACACTTTGGAAGCTTTCGATGGGTGTGATTCGTGACCATTCGGTAGGGATTGTTGACGCCAATCTCAATTACAATATTCTACTTGGTCAAAACTGGACCCATGCTATGCATGTTGTAGCCTCCTCCCTGTTCCACATGATTCATTTTCCCCATCAAGGGAATAGCATCACTGTCGACCTGTTGTCTTTCTTTGCCTCTTCCTCTTTAGATGGTAATGTTCCATACGTCAAGCACACTAGTGCTCCCTATGAGAGTGTGGGGGAAGGTCTTTTCAAAGATTCTGCCTTAATGGGAAATTTTCCACTCCCACCTCCTCATGTAGCCTCTGTCAACATGGTCTAGGTCAAATCTAATCCTTGGGTCATACCTTCACCAAATCTTGTTGATACCTGGGGCAAGGTTATGCTACTTAGTCCTGCTGAAGTCAATTACATGGAAATTGTTTCCGCTTCAAGTTCTGCATCCTCTGAATCTTCCGTTTTGAAGACCTCTCTCGATACGTACTCTCAATCCTCGTGGCTTGGTTCTTTGGAATCATTTGATCCCTTATCCGAGGCCTTCCTTGTTGATGAAGGTATCATAGAAGTCATGTCTCTCGAGGAACCACCTTGGACCAATACTCATCCTTGTTCCTCATTTTTGCCTCGCCCAACGGCCATGTCTTCAAAACTCAAAGAGTTCTCTTCTTCACTGCCTATTGATGTGTCAGTTTATCCTGACATAATCAAGATATTTCAACTGATGGCACCTTTATCCCTTCATGGATTCAAGAATTTCTACCCTCCCCAAGTTTTCACCTGCCCATTATTGCAGTGGGGTTGCCATCTGACTTGTAACCCTCCCTCGCCTAGGAGGCATGGGGGCAAAGCCCTATATAAGTTCTACTCTATTATTTTGCTGAGTTGATGCTTACTCATCATGGCAATGGTAAATCTCTGGTGTTCATCTATGTTGATCGATTACCTGGTTACTTGTGTACCTTAGTGTGTCATTCATTTTTGTGCAATGTGGTTTGGTGTGTTAGTTTTCAAACAACTTTCCTGTTTACCATATTTTCTTTGCTTTGCAAATGTTCAAGACTCCTCACATCAGTTTCGCTGATGGTGCTTGCCGTAGTACTTGAAACCTATCATCTGCGGCATGGACTATTTATTACCCTAACGATGAGTTGATTGACCTTCAAGGTATCTGTTTAGGTCATATAACTAATAACATTGTTAAATACAATGCGGTTATCAAACTGTTGTTAGAAGCCATTTCTCTTGACATTCGAGAGTTGGTTGTCAACCTGGATTCAAATCTTGTTGTCCTTCAACTCAACGGACAATATTCCATCAGAAAACCTCAAATATTGAGAATGTATCTTCGTATTCATCTACTAGAAAGACATTTTGATTACATTATATATCATCATATTCATAGGCGTATGAATACATTGAAAAATGCATTAGCTAATTATGTGTTGGATAGACATTTACGGACCATGTGAAAAGATAAAACAAACCATTTGTACCATACTAAGTAAGAAAATATCGCATATATATATATATATATATATATATATCTATATATATATATATATATGGTGATAGTGTTTGATACATCAAAACCCCAAAAAATAATATGTGTGTCCAAAATAACATTGGCAGCTCGCAAGCCTCATATATCTGGAGCATGCAGGCCTCAAAAAATGCAAGTGCTAGACTTAGGAACTAATCAACATGGTGATCGTGGTAGCATGATACAGCTCGCACAACACGAGTCAACAATCGATGGATCCGATTTGACACTCCCACCATGTGTCTTTGGTACTAGTGAGGAATGCCTCCCACCCAAGCATACTCTGGGATACCACGAGTCAACGCCTCAAGGTTCCTCGTGATCTCCTCCTCATTGTTACTCCCCTCTACTAATGAGTGATAGCATCAATTGGGCGAGCGATGCACCTGGCTATTGGGGACATCCTAGCAGGCCGCTCTGGTCCAACATCTGCATTAACAAGAGAAATGTTATAAGCACATATATACCAAAAACAATTAAAAAATATAAAAATTTATAATTTGATTTTTTACCTTCATCATCAAAATCCTCTCCATCTAGTAGTGGCATGTCCATATCTCCATGGAAGTCAGTGCCACTGTATGGCCAGTCCTCCACGAAGATCTTATGTCATCATAGCCATGAAAAGAATGTAGTTCTGTATGACATGTGCTAGCCCCCAGTGATCCTGGGCATCAAACGACTCCAGCGGGCCATCCACGGGTCACGTGGCATGGGAAGGTCTATCTCAGTCAATTGATCCTGGAACAATGGCACTCGCTCCAAGAAAAGGGTCACGAGTATAGATTCAAAGAAAAATTGCTTCAGATTCCCCGCCTTAGCTTTGGTCAGCTGGCGCTTTACGTTGATCTTCATGGCCTCGACCCAGTTGAAGATCGTAGGCACTATGCAGTCGATAGTGTACATGAACTTCAACTTGTTGCTCTCATGCACTGCCTGGAACCCCACCACTCCATTGATGGTCAATAGAAGCACTCTCAGTGTCAAATCCTGAACAGTGGAAACCTCAATCTTCCCACTCTTGGATTTGAGGGCCTTAGGGCAATGTTTTACAAGAAACGAGGATATGGTTGCCCCAATCAGTCATGGCCTATACAAGTTGACTGGTTCCCCTCTTCAGAATAGTCTAGTAGTGAAATATATATCTAAGGTTTCCAACTCTAGCTCTGGTCACCAATGACAAATATTTCCTGATTTATGTCCCAAAGACTAATCAGGTACCGAAGCAACTTAGGTTGGGCCCACATCCCCAGCGTGAGAAAGAATTTGAGGAGCCCACAAGCCCTCAAAGCTTCTAGACAATTTGGATCATTCAGTACCTGGCTGTCCACATCTTCGTGTTACCGTTCTTTCCAATCCACCATATTCAGCGATTCTTTCCTGCAAAAGACATTAATTTGAGTCAACAATCACGATTGGCCGCTAAAATTCAAGTTTTAATGGTGGTTTTGTGAGGAAATAGGGTTTTTCCTTATTCACGACATCAACGCACCTATTTTAAAAACATTTGCACTGACGGCATGATAGGCCATGTTAATTACCCTTGACCAGCACGATTCCATGCCCGGAATTCGTAGTGACCAAGGGAAAAAAGCTTTTGACAAACCCCCTTCAAAAAACCAAAAAAGTGGCTAGAAATAGGAATAAAATACATGAAAATGAAGCTCAGGGCCTTGGCTCTTACCTGCAACTAGCGGCTCGGTGAATGACCTCCTAGATCTCTCGCAATCTGCTCCAGAATAATTAGGGAAAAAGTGAGTAAAAAAGTCTTCACAGCAAGGTAAAATGGTAAATGGTAAAAATATATTTACTTTTCTCCTTTTTATTCAACTTTTCATGAAATAATTAGGTTTTTGTAAATATTTTAACCTATTTTTCCTCAAGAACTAGATAATACACTTTTCTCCTTTTCACAACGACAGGTGATGGATGTTTGACCATTCATTTTTCCTTCCATTTGATCTCTGCCACATCATCATGACCTCTGATCCCATGGATCCAAAAGCTGCCAAACTTCCAGTTGTGTCACTGATATGTTCAAGAGTTGTCCTTTTGAAGTTACACTTACCCCTGATTCTTTGTATCATCCAAAATCATTTTGCATCCTTTTTTCTCATGTCGATAATGTGGGATACATTATGTCCCTCCTTCGACACGGTCGCTTTCTGTCGATTTCAGCTCATTATCTGGGAAGTTGACCGAGAGACTCCCTTCCAGTACCTTAGACCTTGCATGCCCTAATGGCAAGTTATTCGCACTCAACGACAAGTTCACATCATTGGATTTCAATCGAGTGATTTCAAAGGTGTTTGACTTCAGTTCCTCTATTCACATTCCATGGATTGTGCTGATAGTACCTTGAGGACCATTGTCATTATTGGTGGTTTCTCTCACGCTTGTTAACAATTTACATCATTGACTAGTAATCAAGAGACTTTCTAGCATGTTCGACGTCAACACATCTATTTTCATGTTAGAATTTGTACTTTGATTGGGTCGTTTTGGAGTGCAAGACCCTGGGCTCAGATCACACAAAGTCCAGGTTGCGAAGTGGTGTGACATGGTTATGTTGATATACATGTCTCTTTCATATGGATGGTTTCGACCATACCATGAGTTATCATCTGTGATCCTTCTCATTATTAGATGGTTGCGACCATACCTTGGTTTCATTATGATCTTCTTTGAAGGAAAGCTGCACCCATACCTGGATCCATTTACATGATCATTCTCTGGATGGCTACATCCATGCCACAATTGATGTATGATTTGGTGGAGTCCTTAGTTATGTATATGTATCTATACTTTCTTGCAGGTTTTCCAATGGCAGACTACGGTTTCCTGCACTGATTCATAAAATGTTTCATCCCTTACTCTAGTTCAGCCTTCACGCTTTAGGGGTCATCTATTACACAACATTTTCTCACTTTCCCTGTACTCCCCATTCCTTGATCCTGGAGGACCTCTACGGTGAACCCTACATTCTTACCCTTCATGAAGAAACTCCCATTATGTCCCCCTTCATGAGTAGAACAATTCCCTTTTGCACCATTTCCCAAAAATCTTCTATTTTTCCCAGTTCATAAGACTGGCACTAATGGCCCTTGTCTTCCTCGCATTGAAATGTAAGGATTAACACTGTCCCTAGTGCCAACCGGAGTGACTAAGCTTTGTTCCAGTCACGTTGGTCCTCTTATGGAAAGTTTTTTAAATGATGAACCGAGGCTTCCAGCTCTGGAAGCTTCGTAAGGGAATTCTGGTAAATGGTTTGGCCGGATGGGGTCGAGGATGTCAGTTTGGGCCCCTTTCCCCTATACGGATGGAAATACCTCAAGAGATAAGACCTTCTCCCATGAGAAGAGGATCCATCTCCCATCCATTCATGCTATGTAAACCTCCCTTTTTCCCAAGCACAAGCTAGTGTTGAAGTGTTAATGTTGGTGTACTAGTGCTAATTAAGTTTGGAGTAAAAAACAAGCTATTCATAGTTGTAGATCTCTAGTTGTGTGAGGGAGAAGTGTGAATTTTGAGATTGGTCACCATACCTTTTGCTGGTAACTTTTGAGATGCAGTGATCAACAATGAATGGTGTTATATACCTACCGTACCACTATCTCTGAATCACCTACCACTTTGAGTGCGACCATGTTGAAGCTGATGGATTTCTGCAAGCCTAACATGAGTGCTTCATACTCAGCAATGTTGTTCATGCACTCGAACTCCAAGTGACTTGAAACCAGATGCTTCCTGTTGTAAGGGTTAATTAAGACACACTTGGCTCCTAAGCCATCCATTGTCTTTGATTCGCCAAAGTACATGGTCCACAAGTTGTCTGTACATGGACCGCTTAATGTGCTAGTACTACTGCTATTACTACTACTACTATTGGCACAATGTACTGTACAAGTTTCATTTCCATCAGTTGGGAAAGGAAGGAGTCCCAACTATGTGTCTAGTGGGGTTGGAGCTGGTTGTGCAGGATAAAACCCCAATGTTGTTTCAAGGAGGCAGTTGCCAAACATGAGATCTGTGAAGGCCAAAGGTTCATTCTCGCCATTAAGGGGAGTGACATTATGCTTCATGTACCTCTCAGACAACACTCGGATTTGGTTGCACTTGCCCTTGTACAGAAGCCACATGTGAGAACAGTCTATAGCAAAATATCCATCTAGATTGTTGGACCAGTCTCTAGTGAGTAGTAGATCGTATGTTTCTGGTATGTCCACAACCACTATCTTAATGCATTGGTGGACTTGACCATCATGAGATAATTTTATGATCATGTCTCGTAGTTCACCAATAGCTGGTACCGATGTTCGATCAAGTTGGATGATTCGCGCGGATGTCTCACTCCATTGTGCATTGATCTTTTTCACAATGGAGAGTGGCATGATGTTAGTTGCTGCGCCAGAATCAAACAAGAAGTTGTGAACATTGGAGTTGAAAATTTCAAAAGATAGCAGGAATGGAGGGAAACCTGAGTTTTCTTCTTCCATCCAAAGTGTATTAAGCACTGTGAAAAGTGATCCGGGAGGTGTGCTTTCTCCCTTGCTGGTAGAGGTTGTGTTGTCTATTGTTGTCTATCCTAATGCACACACTAGGATATCTCGCTGACTCTGGAACTTAGTTAACTCAAACAAACTGATGTTTGCTCAAGTTTTCTTCATGTCATCAACAATGTTGTATTCTAGAGGTGGTAGACTTACCGAGGTGTCTGGGATAGAATGGATGTTTGTGTCGTCCGATAGAATATTTTGCAGTTTGTTGCTCATTGATGTAGTCTTGTCCACTGCTGTCTTCTCGAACTTGTTTTTTGTTTTCTGCTTTTGGGCGGTTGGTGGGTCGGCCTTCCTCATCAGCAGTCACATCTTCTCTTGCATTTCCCCGAGTGTGGGAGGAGGGGGCCTTTACTCCTAATATTGTAATGGTAAGTTCACTTTTGGGGCTTCTTCTCGGTATTCGTCTTTGACATTGTTCGCAAGCACTGATACACGTTCACCACATGCCCAGAGCTTGATGGTTCATCAAGTGCAACCTCTTCATCATCATCAGTGTTTTCTTGCTGCTCCTGCATATTGCTTTTCGCATCGAGTGTATGACTACAGAAAGAGCTTGCGACACACTTCCAATCCGAACAAGAGTTCTCGGGGTGATGTTCTTCATGGAAAGAACATAACTTAGGATTTTCACACTACTCGACCTGGAACATAGGTTTCTGCATAGTTTTTGAAGTGAACCAATTGCTGCTTGATGAGCTGCTTTCCTATCTCTGTCTCGGCAGATGGCTATTTGCAAATGTGTATGTTTTCCATTGTTTGAGCTCAGACACTTCCGTAGCCAAGTTCTTGACAAGGCAAGTGAGGGTCTCAATATCAGTTGCTTCCTTATCTCTACCTTTGCTCACCATTTCTTGGGACTTCCTGCTCGCATCCTTGGAGTCCTTTGCTGATTCATCATCCTTAATGCCTCCAATTGAAGCAGTTCTTTCTTAACAACAATAACCTCTTCACAGTTTTCTAAGAGTGTTGGTTTCTTAGCTCGCTTGATGAACTATACAATGTTAGTTTGTAGTGCAGATGTGTAATAATAACCAGTGATGGAGTCATGAGGTTTAGTGTCCACTGCAAACTTGTTCAATATGCATGTAAACCTCTGATTGAAGTCTTTAACCTTCTCTTTTCCCTCCATATTGAGGCTTCCCAATTCTTTGAGTAGCATGGCTAAGGTCTTGTCATCAAAAAACTTTTCAAGGAACATGCGTTTGAATGCACCCTAGATCTGTATAGAGTTGGGTGGAAGTCTATGATACCATCCAACAGCGCGACCATGACAGGTACATGGGAACAATCTACATGCTACGTCATCATATCTTACCTCAAGGGTCTGCAGCTATAGGTAGAAGTTGTCCAAGTGGTATTCTACCTTCACCATTCTATCAAGGTTGAACTTGATGTTCATTCTCTCCGCTCGCTTCGGCATCTTGTGCAGAACAACCGAGACAGCCAATGGTCCCTGAGTCATCCATTCAAGATTTGGGTCAGCCATTTCTTCTTCTTCTTATTCATCCTCCTCTTCTCTTTCAGAATCTGATGGTTCTGCCTCTGAGTCCGTTGGTTTGTCTCTGCCTTCATCTCCTTTACTGCTTTCCCCTCTGAATCCTGTACCGGAGTTCGATCCCAAGATCACAAGAGTGTCTTGTTCACCTTGCTAGAACACCGGAGGTTCCTCTTCATCTTCAATAGATTTTGCGAGACCTTCTAGTGTGGCAAGGACTACTTCTTCCACTGATGATACAACAACTCTCGTAGGAGTGTCTTTCGGATTTCTTGATGCATATGGAAGATGTTGTATGCTTGGGATCTATCCGACTTCTTTTGTGAATTGGCAAGTGATGGGATGGATGGAGCAAATGTGTTGATACAGAATCTCGTGTTCAATCCTGGGAGGTGAGGAGTAACCAACTATAAAGTTGCGTGTAGGTGAGAGGGAGTGCGAGTTACTGCCTTGACCAAATGGTTGATGAATGAGTGTGAGAGGATGTTCAGCCATATACAACTAGCTGCCCTCCTTCTAGCACCATAAATGTTGATGGTGTTGGACCCACCAACATTAAGGGTATCACCCAGCTATGAAGTCCCAACTAGACCTCACATCGTTTGGTGTGGGAGTCCCATTTGGTATGATGGCCTGGTTGCCATTGACTTAAGGATTTGCCTCAACTCTTGCTTGTCAGCATAGGAGAGTGGTCTTCATTGCCTTCAAGAAGTGAGGTTCACATGCCTAGTGATTGCTAATGTTACTTGTGTCAATGGTTCATTCACTATAGAGGGAGAGGGTGAGAGTGATGTAGGTTTTAACCCTGTATAGAAATTACCTGCATACGAATTCTAAAAAACACATAAAATAAAAAATGTGAAAGCATAACACATAAAACACATATACACAGAGATTTTCCCCTGGATCCTAAAACTGGGACTACCAGCTTGATTTTTCATTATTTTCCTTTCAATGTTACAATACATATTTATACATGCCGAAGCATCCAATACCATGGACTAAAAACCATCGCATCCAAAACCATGGACTAAAAACCATCGCGTACAAAACCATGGACTGAAAACCATAGGTAGGTTCGCCCAACCTAATATAGGGTCCAAAAAAAAATTTCCCGGGGCGTTGCCCCTAACCCCGTAGAGGGGGGCTACCTGCCCCCCTCAAACCCTTCGGATAGGGGGGGCTACCACCCTCCCTATGACCACCTTGCTACGCAATCGACGCAACAAACGGGGGGCTCTGCCCCCCCTCTAACCCCTCGGTTCACTACGTAGGTTAGTTATGGAAAGAATATAACACAACCCAACATTCTCCCACTTTTTGTTTTCTTTCCATGGGGGACCACATGAGAGCTTAGTCATTTATCCAACCCTGAAATGCCCATTGTTTCTCTACACCAAGAGAACTTCTCAGAGCTCATAGATTTTGTCAATGCATCTGTAGTATTCTTCAAAGTGTCCACCTTTACCAGCAACACCTTTTTGTCTTGTATCAGATCCCTCACAAAGTGATACTGAACATCAATGTGCTTTGTCTTTGAATGATAAGCAGGGTTCTTTGCCAAGAAAATTGCACTTTGGTTGTCACAGTCTATCCTTATAGCTCCCTGTACTAACCCCATACTTGAACAAAATCTCTGCAACCAAACTGCTTCCTTGCTTGCATGAGTGGCTGTCATGTATTCTGCCTCTGTAGTTGATAGTGCCACTACAGATTGTTTCTTACTCATCCAACTGACTGCACCTCCAAACAGGTTAAACACATACCCACTTGTATATCTTCTCTGATCCAGATCTCCAGCCCAGTCTGCATCAACAAAGCCATGGATATCCTAAACTCTATCCAATCCTGGTCTTCCTTGGTAGCACAAACCATAATCATTAGTGCCACGCACATACCTGAAAACCCACTTCACTGCTATCCAATGCTCCTTCCCTGGTTTTGACATAAACCTGCTCAATACTCCCACTGCATGAGCAATGTCTGGTCTAGTACAGACCATCACATAGATCAGGCTACCGATTGCACTTGCATATGGAACATGGGACATATCCTCTTCCTCTTCTTGTGCCTTGGGACACTGTTCAGTAGATAACTTTACACCTACAGGAATAGGAACTTTCACTGGTTTACTATCCTGCATATTAAAACTCTGCAGTATTGTCTCAACATACTTCCTCTGGTTTAACCAGAGCTTCCTCTTTGCCCAATCTCTTTTAATTTCCATGCCCAAAATATAGTCTATAGCACCAAGATCTTTCATGTCGAATTTGGAGGACAATTGGGTCTTCAAATCCTGGATAATTTTTTTGTCATTTCCAACCAGCAACATATCATCCACATACAAGACCGGATAAATAACATGGTCACAATTTAATTTAAAATACACACAGTGATTTTCTTTGCTTCTGGTGAAGCCAAGTCCCATATAAATGTATCAAATTTCTGATACCACATCCTTGGTGACTGTTTTAACCCATACAGAGACTTCTTTAACTTTCATACCAGTGCTTTCTTACCCTTCACCACAAAGCCTTCAGGTTGCTTCATCTATATTTCCTCTTCCAGATCCCCGTGAAGAAATGTTGTCTTCACATCCATCTATTCTACCTCAAAATCAGCAGCAACAATAGATAAAAGTAATCTAATAGAAGTTACCTTAGCAAAAGGAGAAAAAATATCACCAAAATCAATTCCCGGCACCTGGGAATAACCTTTTGCTACCAACCAAGATTTGTATTTCTCCACCTTTCCTTCTGCATTTGTCTTCTTCTTGAACACCCATTTTCTACCAATGGGTTTCCTTCCAGCCGGCAACTCCACCAGATCCCAAGCCTCATTTTTGTGCAAAGATGCCATTTCATCAACCATGGCCTCTTTCCAGAGTTTTCCATCCTCTGAATCTACTGCTTCCTTCACAGTTCTAGGATCATCGTCAGTAATAGATAAAGCAAAATTTGAATAGAAAATAGATGGACTATACATTTTTGGCTTCCTTCTTTCTCGAACTGATCTTCTCACACCCGAAGTTTGTGGCTCTCCATCTTCTAATTCCTCCTCTACTGTAGAATCTAATTCTTCCTCCTTAAGCTCAAACTCTATCTTTGCAGGTTCCTTTGGTTGGAATTCATGTTTAATAATATCTTTCACCTCTCTAAACACCACATCTCAGTTGTACACAACTTTCCTTGTTACTGAGTTCCAAAGCTTATAACCCTTTAAACCATCCTTATATCCAATAAAGATGCACTTTTCAAATTTACTATCAAACTTGGTTCGTTTCTCCTTTGGAAAATGTACATATGCATCACATCCAAATACCTTCAGATGTGAAAGAGAGGGTTTCTTACTAGTCCATACCTCTTGTGGAGTCTTATCCTCCAACACTGATAAAGGTGATCTATTGACCAGGTGACATGCTGTCTCTACCACCTCTGCCTAGAATTCCTATCCTAACCTGGCACCACTAAGCATGCTTCTTGCCCTTTCCATCAACGTCTTGTTCATTCTTTCTGCAACTCCATTTTGCTGAGGTGTATATGGAGTAGTCTTCTGTCATGCTATACCACACTTCTTACAGAATTCTTCAAATCCCTTACTGCAAAACTCTCCACCGTTATCTATCCTTAGCACCTTTATCTTCTTCTTTGTCTGGTTTTCCACCAGAGCCTTAAATTCTTTAAACCTGTCAAAGACTTCAGATTTCTTCTTAAGGAAATATATCCATGTATTCCTTGAGAAGTCATCTATAAATGATACATAGTACACAGACTTACCCAGTGATGGAACCTTCACAGGTCCAAACACATCACTGTGCATAAGCTCTAATATCTGTTTTTCCCTCTTACCATAAGAGGGGAAACTCACCCAATTCTGCTTCCCATATACACAATTTTCATAGAAATCAAAATCCAGAGTGCTATTACTCATACCTTCTACCATACCTTTACCATGAAGTATTCGAAGGCCCTTCTCTCCAATATGTCGAAGCCTTTGATGCCACGACATGGTCTTCTCTCTAGAGACCACTAGATTTTCTACTCCACTTTCAGGAACCACAGAACTATTGCACCCATCAACAACAGTGCTACTTTGCAGCTTGTACAGAGTTCCAGTCCAAACTCCCCATATCAATACTAGTGATCCCTGAACCATCTTGCAGGTATCCTTCTCAAACACTATTTTTACACCTACATCATCTAGCTTGCTTACAGAAATCAGATTTCTAGCTAATACAGGAATATGAAGAACACCTGGAAGTGTTCTAACCCTTCCACCTTGCAACTTCAACTTTACTTTTCTGCGACCAATGATTCTAGCCTTCCTATTGTCCCCTAAGACGACATCACCACGATCATATTTCTCATACTCCCAGAACCACTCTCTATGGGAGGTGAAGTGAAAGGATGCACCTGAGTCAATCAACCATGCCTCATGATCTACATGTGTACTTGAAGAAGCCAAGTGCACATCCCCACCTTCATCTGAGGTGGTTTTTTCCTCTGCAGAAGAAGCATCATCAGATCCCTTTCCTTTGCCAGGAGCTTTAGATTTACAGTCCCTTTTGTAGTTCCCTTCCTCTCCACATTTCCAGCACACCACCTTTACAAGTTTTCCTGGAGATTTAAATCTCCCTCTAGATTTAGATCTCCCACTCGATGACTTATTTTTTTTTCTGTTCTGGGATCGTCCTCGTACAAACAAGGCATCACCACTCTAGCTCTCCATATTTTTCCGTCTCATCTCCTCTGTCAGCAAGGATGAGACTATTTCATCAAACTGCAAGGTAATTGCATTGCTACCTATTGCAATAACCAGACTATCCCACAAATCTGGTAGATAACACAACAAACTAATGCACTTATCTTCATCTAAAATTTTGATATCAACAGACATTAACTGACTTACCATAGTATTAAATGCATTTAGATGCTCTGTCACTGAGTCTCCATCTTTCATCCTCAGGTTATACAACTTTTTTTCAGGAACAATTTATTCACCAAAGACTTAGATTGGTACAAAGTCCCTAACTTGTCCCACAAAGCCTTCGTCATAGCTTCCCCTAATACATTCAGAAATACTGAATTTGAGACACACAATCGTATTGTGCTCTTTGCCATCCAATCCAACTTCTTCCATTCTTCATCGGTCACTCCCGTTGGTTTAGTACCCGGATCTACCATGATCCACTGATATTTATCTACCAACAGATCCTCCATATTCAGTTTCCACAAGTCAAAACTCTGGCCATTAAATTTCTCTATCTCTATCTTTCCACTGCTCGCCATCTTCTTTTACCACTAGAATCAATCTCACAAATCTCCCACTGAACAGGGTCTACCACAAGCCCGAGCGAAACCCCTCAGCAACAAAGGCGTCCCCTTGAAGCCAAAACAACTTTGATACCAAATGTAGGTTTTAACCCCATATAGAAATTACGTGCATACAAATTCTAAAAAACATAGAAAATAAACAATGTGAGAGCATAACACATAAAACACATATACATATAGATTTTCCCTTGGATCCCAAAACTGGGACTACCAGCATCCAAAACCATGGACTGAAAACCATCACATCCAAAACCATTGACCGAAAACCATCGCATCCTAAACCATGGAACGAAAACCGTAGGTAGGTTTGCCCAACCTAATATAGGGTCCAAAAAACATTTTCCTGGGGCATTGCCCCAAACCCCATAGAGGGGGGCTACCCACCCTCCTCAAACCCCCCCTGTGACCCCCCCGCTGCATAATCAGCGCAACGATGGGGGGCCTCTACCCCCCCTCTAACCCCTTGATAACTACGTAGGTTAGTCATGGAAAGAATATAACACAACCCAACAAGTGAGTCCCAAGTCAGTTGAGAGGAAGCTCCAACTCTACTAGGAACACACAACACAACATGACGTGCATAACTTCTGGAGGAGCAGTCCACATGGATGCCAATCACAAAACACAAGGGAAGATAACATGTACAATACTCAGCGGATTAGTTCGCACGAGTGCAACGGTTGTTACAACAAGTTTTACGTGAAAGGTTTGTCTAATGTCTGGGGAGGTAGCTACCATGGGCAAGACAACGTTAACAACATATACAACACATTTTCATTAGCATATTATGTATTACAACAAGTGAAATAAGTTCAAGTTTTCAACACAGGTTAAAGCAATATGCATTACAAGTGTTCAAGATTAGCCTTACGACAATTATAATACATGTGTGAAAACATGCTGGCCTGTTAGCAGGCTTCTAAATTAAGCAAAAATTCCAAGACACATCATTACACCATACATCATTAACCCCATGTGCGGGGCATTGGAGCCACAACTTAATCCTCAAAGGATTACAAGCTCTCTTGGCTATGTGGGAGGAGCTGAGGTGAAAATTCTTTTCATGTACAAATGAGCGGGTATTTATAGCCAAGGGTGAAACTGAACCTTGTGGCTTTTCGACTACCCTCATGACTGTTTGACTTCCATGACTTTTTGTACAACAAGTGGATCTCTTGGACTTCCACGTTACATTACATTGTTTGACAACATGACGCATAGTAAATATGTGGGCGACATGACTCGACATGACAGTGATGGTACATGTTGTTATTGGAGTGCATATCGAGCTGCAATGCTGCTGGGTGATGGATGTCTTCATGGTGTGTCACAGCTTCACCTCTACATGGAAAAGTGCATGGAGTCTTCGATAATCATTAGTTCTCTTGATGTTTCTTTGACACATTGCTCCTTTCTTACATGTTGGAAGGCTTGACAGGCTCATCTGTTCGCGAAAGGTGCATGTTCGTCCGTTCGTCCATCCGTGGGCACATCTTGCATGTTCGCTTGTCGATCCATCCGTGAACACGTATTTGCATGATCATCCATTTGTGAACACATATCTTCGCATGCATCATTCGTTTGTCCATTGGTGAACCCATTGTTCTGCATGTTTTCCCTTTGTTCATCCCATTTGTCGTCGTGCCATGTTTGTTGGTGTACTTGTACCTGTAGTCACTCATGATGAGATGACATCAAATCCAAAAAACTCTTAGTCTACCATGACACATGATCATTTAGGATTCAGGTGACCGGGAAAGGAAGCAAGGTTGTGAGGCAGGATGATGGCTCTGGGAACTACTAATGAAAACTGCGCAAGAGTCACTGGGTCATGGAGATGGGCAATCCAAGTCGACAGTGACTATCCACGAGGTTTGGCTCACTTGGAAGGAAAAACTGCACAAATTTTGGGTGGGACAGTTCGGGCTGTAGAAAGGTAAGGTAGACAAAATCTACGCATTTTCTGAAGTGAGCAAGAATAAGGGGCTTGGGAGCTGAATTTGTGCAATTTATTGGAGGAACAGGCCAGGCTATAGGGAGGATTGGCAGATAGGATTTGCGGAATTTTTTGGAGGAACTAGCTGGGAACCTGGCAACCAAAACTACACAATTCTTGGAGGGAAATAGCAGCTAGATACTGGGTCACTGGTAGCAGAAACTGTGTAATTCCCAATGGGAACAGGCAGTCAGCTACTAGGAGCTTGACCACAGAAACTGCGCAATTCTTGGAGGGAACTGTCAGTTTGCTGCTGGGAGATGCTGGTGAGAGAAATTGCACTGATGCTATAAGTCCAGACTGCTAATCATCTCTCCATAATTTCTGAGTTGAACAAAATGCTGGGTAGTAGAGGGCCTGCTCATGAAAACTGTGCAATTTTCTAAATGAGCAGCTGGTCGACTATTAGAAGGACTGACTGGGAAAATTACACAATTTTCTAAGGGAGAGAGGGACGGGCACTGGGTGTCTATCTGACCTATCTGTGTAATTTCCTCAGTCAGGAGAGTGGGCAAGGTCAGCAGCCTCTGTGCAATTTTTGAGGGGAGTCAGTCCTAGGGTGGCTGCAGGTCTAACTCTCCGGGTGGCCAGCATGAAGGTTGATTGAATCGCTTGTGGGCAGCATAGCTTGATTGGTGCTTCTGTGCTGTTCTGTGTGACAGTTGATCGAGTTGATGGTGGGGTGATGGTCCAACTGTCAAAGGGGAGTCTAGTCATCAGAACTTCAACAAAATGATTAAGTGTGTGAATGAGTGAAAGATGAAAATGTGATATTACAAACACACACCCACATGACTTGACGACGAGATGACTCAAACCAACCAGACAAACATGTTCAACATGACTGACCAACGGTGCAAGTGACAACCGTGACACTTGTGACTGACCGTTGATCGGTCGTGACAATGCTTGTGCCACAATGAATGTGATTCTGTGTGTGAGTGCAACAATGAATGTGACTCCATGTGTGAGTGCAACAGATGCTTTCATAACGAACATAACATGTACACACGAAGTGAAGACCTTGAGCATGACCAGAACATGGTCGCAAGAAAGACATTGAAATCAACATGCAAGAGATTGGGTGGAATGAACAAGCAAGGGGGGTGCAAAGGTTCACACGAGCTCACGGAGTGAACCCGAGTGTATGCAGCCATCAAGTGAAACTCTCAAGGGAGTATTCAAATTGGGTGCAGGCCAAAATTTTGGAGGGTGGTTGTAGCTGATACAACAAGTTATCATCCACTACATCATCAGCATATGGAACATAAAATATGGGTGATAGGCCAAAGGAGGTAATTAGTGTTTCTAGTTCTACTCCTTCAGCTAATGTTGATAACACATCTTTTGAAGATTTTGAAAAAACATACCAAAGGTATTGGTATGAATCTTTTAACTCATATGGGTAATAATGGAAGAGGCCTCAAAGTCAATGGCCAATGTATTACTAATCCTATCGAGGTGAAGGAATGACCATTATATGAAGGATTGGGTTATGGTCATAAAGAAATAGGAGGGTGGTCTAAAATTGTTGAGGCAATGAAATCATAAAGTGATGATATGTCACACCATGATGGTGGTGATAATGAAAAATTGTATCCAAAGAGAGATTAACATTCCAAGGGACATGCCAAGTCCAATTCTTTTTGTCAAATTCACAACCCAAAGGACATATATAAGTGTCATTGGAATTCTAGAAATGTTGGTGATTTTGATTATTTATGGATATGTTTCCTTGCACATTTTGTGATGCATCTGACCATTGTGCGGTTGAGTGTGAGCAAAATAAGCAGATGGTCAAGAAAATGGATCAAATCCTTGGGATGAGTCATGAGGAACCTCTCTCAGTTATGAATACTTCCTTGTTGATGGGAAATCATAAGCATTTTTGTACCCATTGTAACATGAATGGGCTCCAAATTGAAAAGTGTTAGAAACTCCATCCGAAACTTGTGCCGAGAAGGACAAAGAGGTCATGTGATCCCTTGCAAGCAAAGTAACAGGTGGAAAAGTGGAAACTGATGCAGTTCCTAAAGTAGCCTTTGAAGCAGAGTGGGTGCAGAAAGAGAACCCATAAGTCCGGTTAGGTAAATAATGGGTAAACTATTTTGTACAGTTTGCCTTCTTTGTAAAATTGTAATTACCTGTTTATATTCCCATTTGGGTTATTTGTAAACTAGAGTCATGTACAATCACTTATCTGCAACAAGTGTGTTTTCTTTGGAATGTTATGTTACCTTGTCTTGATGATAAGTCAAATTGAATGGGACTTTTGGGATGAGCATTTGTATTTCAACCAGTATGTCTACAGTTGTTTCAAGCACTCACCTATACAAGTATTTTGATATGTGAAGCTTGTTTGTGAATTTTATCATGGTAAAGATTGTGAAACATATGACCATAGCAATGTGGAAAATGTCAAGCATGTCATTGTACAAGTGCAATTTGATGACAACAAAGAAAAGTGTAAATTAATGCATGGCAAGCATTGGGTTGCTTCTAATTTCTAGGTGGAAGATCAAGTTTTTCTTCAACAAAGAGAGAAATAAGGGTAATTTTGTTTGAGCCTAAGAAATATGCTTTTGGAGAGAATGTTCAGATTCCATCCATGGTGGATTTTGTTCCTGCATGTTTAAGAGAATTACAGCAAGCCAAAATTCTTGACATGAAGATAAGGAATTCATGCAGAGGTAAGGTGGAGTACCTTGATTGGAGCTCGAAGGCACCAATTCAAACAAAACAGGAAGGATCGAGATCAGAAAAGTTAATTAGCTTTTCCCTCACCTATTTACTGAGAGAAGATAGAATTTTGGAGGTCCAAAAGTTCCTAGTGGGGTGTAGAAAATCCAGTAGATTCAGAAGCTCATGTAATATACTAAAAAAAGAGACAATAATATACTTCTACTCTTTACAACAAAAGCCCATAAAGATCGAGCAAAACAATAATCGACAAGAGGAAGAACATCAATGGAACATAACACAATAAATATCCAGAGAAATCCACAGCTCAAAACCCCACTCTATATCATATTAATCCAAAAAATCAAGATGAAATTACAATGCTTTTTCTCTCTAGAACAATACCAACACTCAAAAAATTCAATCTCCAACTCATAAGAAATGTCAAGGCCAAATCTTAGCCTCTTTACAAGCTCTCAAAGTCTATATTCCAATGCCCCCTTGGTCAAAGAATTTAGATGAATACAATATGCTCTACTCAACCTTGAGCTTATCCTGCACAATTATTTCCTATCCTCCACTTGATGACTTCCTTTAGCCAATACTTAACCAAATTTCCAAGCCTCCAAGCTTCTAATTATTTACACAATTCTTGAGAGAATTATCCCATATTTAAAGGGAAATTCCTCAGTTATTGAATGCATCCACTCTCATTGCAACTCAAAAAATTATACAACAAATAGTACACTCTCCCTGCACTCTAGTCTCAACTGGTTCTTTCTTAGAATCGACATGAATGTGTTTCTGATGAGAGAATATTGGTTAACTGGAGTAGCACTAGTTGAGTGCACTAATGCATCAACTAATTGTTAACTCACTATTAGTTCCTCAAATAGTTTGGAACTAATTTAACTGGACTTAACTCAATAAACTAAGTTAACTAATTATCAATCATACTTAACTCATCCTTGAACCTTGTAATATAGGGAGAACATATACATGACTTCAGAAAGACTTCCAACTCAAAATTCCTAAGATAACTAAGTTAACTCACTCCAGTTAACTATTACAATTTGCTATGAGAATAAAATTTGATTTTAATTCTCAGTTTAATTCAAGGATAAATTAAACTAGAATTTATGGATTCTATTTTTATCATTTCTTGTTGGTATTTTCAACACTCCCTCTCAGCAAGAAAGGAATTCAACTCAACCCCAATCCTAAACCTTTGAAATGTTCTACATGCAACACTTCTCTCTAGTGTTGTTGCTCTAGCAACTCTAGAAGCAAAAAAACATCCAACCTAAATCAAAATGATGCCTCTAGAATTAAAGTCTCTGACTACTATTTCCTCTGTCGAATGAAAACTCTATACTTCTGTTGACTCTGGCTTTTTGCACTTGTTGTCAACCCTCTCTACACTTCTTCAATATCTAACTGCTCTAGCCTCTGTCACTTCGATCTTTGACTGAATCAATCACGCTAATTACTATTGCTACTATGTACTTTGGGCTCTCGTAGCAAGGTAAGATCCATAAGATAAAACCACTCAATCGGCCCTACACAATTTTAGCCCTCTTGGGACTATCACTTCAAATTGCCCCACCTCACACTTGTAGGTATGGCTGCATGTGATCCCTCTACCCACTTGGCTCGAAATTTGTCCCTACGAGAGGTCTATGCATGACTGGATGCCTCCACTTCGTCTTCTCTCGTTTCTCCAATTGTGACTGCTTCACAGTTGTCTGAGACTGTTTCTTCTCTGCCTAAGTGGATCTCTCCACTCGGTCTCCAGTCAGCTTCTCTATTTTTGGCTACTACACAACTTCCTAAAGATGTTTTTGAGGCTTCTCCAAGAATTGCATGTTGAGAGGTAATTTACTCTCCCTCTCAACCACCAAATCTCTTACCTTTTCCTTACTTCTAAATGCTTTACATGCATCTTGAACCTGAAAAACATATAGTTTCTTTACCCATGCACCAATCTGTTTCACTTGTCCCATGGTGATGTGTCTAAGGAAAACCTTTCCCTTACTAAAAACCACATCATAGCCACATTCTTCGAATACCGTGACTAGAACAAGGTTTTTCTTTAGTCCTGGAACATACATCACATCTGTGATCCTAAGAGGGGAGCCAAACTCTCTCTAACAGGTAACTGTACTGATCCCGGTAGCTTTATACCTCTCGTCATATCCAAACTCTATGCTCTTCTTGAGGTCTTTCTCCTCAAAATCACTAAAGCGATCTCTATTCCCCATCATATGGAATGAGGCACCGCTATCAAGATACCACATGCCTCCCATGCAAGTGCCAGCCATGCATGCAATGAGAGTGAAATCAAGTTCGAATTATGAAGCTAGAGCTTCAACTGCTACTACTACTGTCGGCTCCTTCTTGCTTGCTTTCTTCTGTGGGCATTTCTTGGTATAGTGCCTATGCTCGTGAAAGTAAAAACACTTGAATTTTGTCAAGTCCATCTTATTTTCACCCTCCTCACCTTGGGACATCTTTCCCTTGGCCTTCTTTGCCTTATTTGCTAAGGAAAAATTCTTTTCCACTTCCTTGGAAGAGGTCCCACCTTTGGTGTTCCTCCTGATCTCATCCTGCATCAAATCTGACCATTGACAAAGTCCTCATAACTATGCCAACTCTTTGGGAGTCCAAGAAGAGCAAGGCTCACCATATCTCCCTCTGTCTCGTCATCACGGAATTTTCTAGAAAAAATAGATGATTTTAAATTAGCGATATCTTCCTCATCCAAACTCCGATTCAGCCGATTTGTTTTTTGAATTTGGGTATATTTTTGCAAAGAATACAAATATGCTAATTTTTTTTTATGAAAATTCTTGTGATACAAATATGTTTTTTTTCTTTTTTTCTTTTTTCTTTTTTTTTTTTCTGAAAATTTTGCACAAAAATTTTCAGATCTTCTCTACAAACTCGTGGCCCAAAACTCAAAACTTCGAAATATCCTCTAGTATACTATTCTCAGCTCCGATACCATGTAGAAAATTTTGTAGATTCACAAGCTCATGTAATCTACTAAAACAAGAGATAAGAATATACTTCTACTCTTTACGGTAGAAGCCCATAAATATCCAGCGAAACAATAATCCACAGAGGAAGAACATCAATGGAACATAACACAATAAATATTCGGGGAAAGCCACAGTTCAAAACCCCACTATTATATTGTATTAATCTGAAAAATCAAGATGAAATTACAATGCTTGTTCTCTCTAAAACAATCCCAACACTCAACAAATTCAATATCCAGCTCATGAGCAAGCTCAAGGCCAAAGCTTAGCCTCTTCACAAGCTCTCCAAGTCTCTATTCCAATGCGCCCTTGGTCAAAGAATTTGGATGAATACAATATGCTCTGCTCAAACTTGAGCTTAGCCTACACAAGTATTTCCTATCCTCCACCTGATGAATTCCTTTGGCCAATACTTAGTTAAATTTCCAAGCATCCAAGCTTCTAATTCTTTGAACAATTACTGAGAGAATTAGCCCGTATTTAAAGGGAAATTCCTCAGTTCCTGAATGCATGCACTATCAATGCAACTCATAAAATTATACAACAAATAGTACATTGTCCCTGCAATCTAGTCTCAACTAGGTCTTTCTCAGAATCGACATGCATGAGTTTCTAATGAGGGAATATTAAGTTAAATTGAGTAGCACTAGTTGAGTGCACTAATGCATCAACTGACTCTTAACTCCCTATTGGTTCCTCAAACAGTTTGGAACTAATTTAACTGGAGTTAACTCAATAAACTAAGTTAACTAATTACCACTCATACTTAACTCATCCTAGACCCCTATAATATAGGGAGAACATCTACATGACTTCAGAAAGACTTCCAAATCAAAATTCCTAAATTAACTAAGTCAACTCACTGTAGTTAACTATTACAAGTTGCTATGAGAATAAAATTCGATTTCAATTCTCAGTCTAATTCAAGGGAAAATTAAACTAGAAGTTTTGGATTCTATTTTTATCATTTCTTGTTGCTATTTTCAACATGGGGAGGTATGATTCAAAGATCAAAAATAGGCTCAAAAATGAAAGTTCTTGTAATCTCTCGAAACCAACATCAAGTTGTATTGTTCGTCTTCCTAATTATAATGATGCTTGAATCACCTTAATCTGACATCGTATGAAGAAGTCATTGTGTTCTGAATTTTTTGACCAATAACTAAAAAGTCAACAACAAGGTTGACTGGGTTGTTGACCGGGTAGTCTGTACAACTGATATCATCAACTAACTGTGTAAGGTAAATTTGGCAGCGGACCAATCTGGTATTGACATGTGGCATCATCATACATGTGCAGGTGGTGTATTTTCATTGGTTCATTGGTTGTGAGGTGGACCAATTATGGGGCGCGAGATGGCCCAATTAGAGGGTGCCACATGGTGCCCTATGGTTGGTAAAAAAAAATTATATCAGGCCCAAGCGCCTCGTCGGGGTTCGACCCCTAGACCTTTGGCAGACCAACCTCTGACCTTACCGTCACACCACTGCATTGGTTCTTAATCGTAGAGGTCACTAGCTTTATTTTGAGTCGAATGATTTGGAATTTAGGAGGGAGGAAGGGGGCACATAGCCCCATCCCTAGTCACATTACACACCGTATGACCACAACATAATCAGAGTGGGGGCGGGGCAGTTAGGCCCTAGCGTCGGGTCTTTTGCATCAGCCATGTGACCACCGTTGGAGTTGAGTAGTAGAGAGATTTGGCGGGAGGTGCGGGGCAACTAGCCTTGTTCCCAGTTCCATCAGCACAACTACAACCTATGGTGTGGCTAAGGGAGTGGATCGGGTGGCACCTGGGCCATATCGACCCCCTCTCCCATGACCGTTATGTGACCACGACCCCAAGTGAGTGGATCCAAATCTAACGGGGGCAGGTAGTTGGCCTCGATGCCTGGCCATATGCAACGATATGACTTTATCCCAATCAAATGATGGCTAATCTGGTGGGGGTGGGCAGTCGGCCCCAACCCTAGGGCACATGGGCACCATGTGACCTATTTTGGTGCCCTAAGGGGGAAATCGCGCAATTTAATGAAGTGTTAAACTGTACCTTTTAAGGCGGGAATCTTGCTAGTCCCAAGTTAAATTTTTGCTCGGCGGACTGTGTAAAGGGAGAGATCATCATGCAACTAGTAGCTTTTGCCAATTTGCAGGCAGATAACAGAGCGTGGCTTGGAGAAGCCTAACTTAGTTTTTAACCTTTTTGAGCTCAGGAAGAACCTATATGGGGGTTTTCCAGTGTCCTTAACTCAATGATAGCCTCAAACTTATTATTTGAGCACGTTATGATGGACTTTTTATAGAATCACATATTTTAGTGCTAGAGGTAGAGACAATTTTGAATCAGTATGGAGGCATATTTGACCATAGAGAGAGCCCAATTAGAGGTTTTCCAACCTCCCCGTTTCATTTGCAGCAATTGTTACTTCTGTAGAGAAGCTCTTTTCAGTATTTTCTCAATGTGTTTAGGAGAAAATCCCTTTTCAACTCTTCATTGTGAAGGAGTTGCATGTTTATGCTTTTGATTTCAGGTGGAGTACAAGGACCTATTGTGGAAGAGTACTTCTTATGTTGACATTTTAATGACTTCTTGTAGGGAGTGATTTTTCTGATTGAGAATTCTTTGTAGGAGAATGTTTCTTTGTAGGAGAAACAAGCTACTCTTGTGTCAACAAGTTATAATGTACTCATTTGCTGCTGAAATCAATATAACGGTCTAGCTATTGGAGCAAGCCTCGAGACGTAGCCTCGGAGTGTTGAACTCTATGATCAAATACTAGTTTCTTCTCTTCATGTTTATCATCTTGATTTGCATGCAAATTTGTTCGTCTTTTAAGTTCAGGTGAAAAATTAACTCCTCATCCTTAAAAAGGTTGTGAAAATAATCTCACCTTTAAAGACCCATTTTGTTTAACTTGCAAAGTGTTAGAGGACGATCAATTTTCTTATAGGAGGAGCTTTACTCTGATTTCAAATCAATGATTAAATTTACAAAACATGGTTGATCATGGTTGATCGTGATTTATATTATAAACACAAGGAAATAATAAACCTTAGGGATTAATACTAAAAACCCAAGGGACTATAAACCTATGCGAAAATAGTAAACCCTAGGAATATGAACGTTTAGATTAATAAACCCAAGGGATTGATATTATAAACCCATGGGATAAAAATTATAAACCCAAGGTATATAAAACCTAAAATAAATATTATAAACCCTAAAATAAACATGATTGACCATGGTTTATTTCCATACTAAGACAATCCTTGTCACAATGAGACGTTGGACCATGGTTGAACATGGTTGATTTTCATATCGAGACAATATTTTCCACACTGTGACATTGGAGCATGGTTTACCATGGTTGATTTTCATATCGAGACAATCTTTGTCACAGTACGACGTTTGACCATGGCTGACCATATTTGATTTTATAAAACATGGTTGATTGTGATTGATCATGGCGGACCATGGCTGACCATGATTTTCCTTGGTTGACCATCATAGTTGAATATGATAAAAGAGATTTTAATCAAGGTTGATCATGGTTGATGAAATTCAACCATGGTTGATAATGGTTTACCATCATTGACCATGGCTCATCATAGTGGACCGTGGTTTATTTTCATATCGAGACAATCTTTGTCACAATGCGACGTTCGACCATGGTTAACCATCATTGACAATGATTGACCATGACTAAACATGGTTGACCATGATTTTCCATGGTTGACCATCATAGTTGATCATGATAAAAGAGATTTTAATTATGGTTCATCATGTTTGATGAAAATTCAATCGTGGTAAATCATGGTTGAACATGGTTGACCATGGTTGACTGTGGTTGACCAAAAAGACATTGACCATGGTCGACCATATTCAAGCATGACTAACAATCGTTGATCATGGGACCATGATTGATCATGGTTCACCATGTTTGATTTTATAAAACATGGTTAACCATGATTGACCATAGCTGACTATGGTTGACCATGATTTTCCTTGGTTGACCATCATAGTTAAACATAGTAAAAGAGATTTTAATTAAAGTTGATCATGGTTGATGAAATTCACAATCATAATGTTTATGGAATGACGCATACTCGCGAGGCAACATGTACATATGATATGTGTCCCATATGGGGTTGGCTATGCATGCTGCACACATGACACACATGCTAGTGCATATACACTGAAATATATGAATCCTATGCATACGTATAACTCGACTTATTTGTACACACAAATCGGCTACATCACTGGTTCCATAATATGACAAATATAGTTATCTTCGAGGTGCAACAGGTGTAACGGGTTCCTTATAAACCCAAATTTTCTTAGTCGATCCAATTTTCCTAAGTCGATTCAATTTTCCTCAGCGGTCGCTTCACACTCTTGCGCTTGACCCATCAATCTGTGACTTAGACGAAGCATCTTGTGAGCATATTCCTTTCAAAATAAATCTAGGCTATCCATTAGAAAAGAAAAGAAAAAGTCAACGTTGCCTCTTCCACCTGAGCTCGACATAGGAACACTTCCGCGAATAAAAAATGTAAAACACTAAAATTTAAAATTTAGTATATCAATATCATTTGCATGATTATGAAACCAAACTACACCTTCTTCCAATTTCACAATATTATAGGTTTACTTTTACACCTTTTTGAAACAATTACTAGTTTATTTCGGCGTTGTCTACCGAGGCGAGGGAATTGCCAGGATGACCAAAAGTAAACAAAATGTTGGCAAAAAAATTCAAGAAATCTTGCAATAACAATGTTTGAATCATGTTTTTGATGGTGGAAATGGATTCAACGTCATCAAAAACCTCTGAGGCACCCAAAATCTTGAAATTTGACAATGGTAACTTGGATTTACAAAAATCTCTACCAAATTTTATAAAAATATTGCTCGAATTTCCATCATTTTCCAAGAAAAACCACAATATCATTAAACTATGAAATTAATTTCATTATCAACTTTTATATATATATATATATATATATATATATATATATATATTCTCGAATTTCCATCATTTTCCCAGCAAAACCACAATATCATCAAACTATGAAATTTATTTCATTATCAACTTTTATATATATATATATATATAATTATAATTACATCCCACGTTTATTAAATATCTTAAAATTGTACTAGCAACAATTAATTTCAAGAGCATAACAAAAATTAATCACCTGCAAAAATCAAGAGCATAAGAGTACCCGCAATCCACAAAAAGGCCAAGTCGCTTTGACTCATTAAATGTCACTTAGTTGACAGAGACCCTGATCCCACCACGCCCTCGACTCTATAGAACTCGAGATGGAGATCGTACTCCCTCGTGCCTCTTGCTGTCGTCATCATTCGCGGCCTCTTAGTTCCACGACATTGCCATAATACTCTGTGAAACACCTCCAACATAATTTGATTGGTTGTTGCAGGGGATCCAACGGTCATCTAAAAATGTTAGTGGTTGACTTTGCTAATGTTCATTGATACTTGATTGGATTTTTCCAGCCTTCCTTATAGGATTGTTTGACTTTGGTCTATGTTGATTAGTATCTCATTGGATTTTTTTATCTTTTATTTTTTAAATTCACGATTATAAATTTCAAAATAAGATGAACAAAATTGTTTAGCTCAATCTAATTTTAAAACATTTCCAGAATTCCAACTCATAAGGTTACCTATTAATATTCAATATCACCAAAAGTATTGCAATGCTATCCCTTACACTAAAGTATTGCTGCTGTTGTCAAGCCCCCAGAATGACAATAAGCAGCAATCAGCAATGGCGTATTGTTTGTTAAATATCACTTATTTAACTCGTGAATGGAGATCATACTCCCTCATTCCTCTTCATGCCATCATCATTGCGGGGCTCTCGCTTCTAGGACGTTTCCATAATATTTATTTATTTATTTATATCCAATTGTTGGAGTCACAATTGCTATTACACCAAAACCCGCGGGTTTTAGTAAACATACACATCGATAGATTTAAGCACATGCCACGAAACACACGGGGAGCTGACCTTCTACACCACCATTAATGGGGAGCCAACAATCTTCCCCCAATACAAGCCCAGTGTGTTTAGAACTCGAGACATCTGGCTCTGATAACACTTTTTGGAGTCAGGATTACAGTTACACCAAAACTCGCAGGTTTTAGTAAACAGACACATCGCTAGATTTAAGCACATGCCACGAAACACACTGAGAGCGTTGACCTTCTCCACCACCATCAACGGGGAGCTAGCACCAATATCATCACATTGAATTTCATTCATATTATTTACTGTTAGCTTTTTGGCAGAATTGTTAACATGGTGGCCTCCAAGTTTAATCTGATTTTTTTTTATCATCCTCTCACTACAACTCTTTGTTGCAGTATTGTTGTGTAATGGAATGCCTATGACCCTTCATGCCAGAAGGTATTTGAGAGGAGGGATCAGAGTGAAGGATCCTCTCTTCTATAACGTCACCGCCTACAAGTATTACATTGAACTATCTGTGGGCACTCCTCCGCGGGATTTACTGGTGGTCATGGACACTGGAAGTAGTGTGGTGTGGGCAGCCTGCACCCCGAATTATACATGTACACAACTGTGCTATGGATCCATCACCATTTTTCTTCGCAAGAAATCATCGTCTTCTCTGCCTGTACCGTGTGCAGATCCAAAGTGCAGAGAGGTCTGTGAAGATGGGGCAAGCTCTGGGACATGTCCAAACAAGTGGTTGAGGATGTGTCCAGACTATAATCTCCTCTATGGCTGAGCAAATGCGAACGGGTATCTACTGACTGACACCTTGACTTTGCCATCGGGAAGTGGACAAAGAACTAACTTTGGATTCGAATGCTCAGTGGATTCGTACAGGATTGCTGGTATTGCAGGATTTGGCAGAGGAAATCAGTCTTTGCCTTCACAGCTTAATGCTGTCATTGGTGATAAATTCATGTATGGCCTAAACGATAAAAATAATGACAGCATGATAGTGCTGGGTGATAGGGTAGTTCCCACGAATATGAGTTTGAATTACACTCCGTTTTTAAATAAGTCCCAGTCACCTTCATCTTTTCCTGAATACAACCAATTCTATTACATTGGTCTTGAAGGAGTGTGTGTTGGTAATGTATCCCTGACCCTGCCGTCCAATGTATCCACCTTTAATAGTAACGGGGACGGTGGCACCATCATAGATTCGGGCACTACTTACACCCACTTTCCTCCCGCTTTCCTCCAGAAGTCTATAACCAGATTGTAGCTGAATTTTCTTCTTAGATTGGATATCCAAGAGCTTCTCAAGTTAAAATGACGAGTGGCTTTGGATTGTGTTACAATGTGTCTGGTGTGGCCAATGTCAATATTGAATTCCCTGACTTCGCATTCCTCTTCTATGGTGGCTCAAACATGGTACTACACCAATGTCAATATTGAATTCCCTGACTTCGCATTCCTCTTCTATGGTGGCTCAAACATGGTACTGCCTCAGGGCAATTGTTTCTTGCCAGTGAGCTTAGACACTTACTGTTCGGCATTTTTTTGTTTTATCTTTGACCCTGCTAGACCTGCTTTTATTCTAGGAAGCTATCAACAGAGGAATTTGTATATATTGTATGACAGGGAGATGAATCATTTGGGCTTCACTAAGCAAGCATGCAAGAAATTTGTCTGATCCATTGATGGCCTGCTGCTAAGATCTGATCCTATGTATTTCCTCTTCTTGATCCATACTAGTCTAGGTATAATTTATGTATTTCCTCTAGATCTATATATATATATATATATATATATATAGGGTAGCTAAGATGAGATCCTCTAAGTGAATATGGTCTTAGGATATATCCTGCAACACTGGATTTGACTTCCTAAAATAGAACTATAACCAATAAGCACACCTGCCAATCATAAATGAATTCACCAAGGAATGAGGTGGCTTTCCATCTGCTCTCAACTGCAACCAATAAGCACACCTGTCAATCATAAATGAATTCACCAAGGAATGAGGTGGCTTTCGATCCACTCTCAACAAATCACTTAAGGGTTTTCATCCTGAGGTTAACTCAAGCTGAGAATTAGGTTCTCCAAACCTCACCAAATATAAATACTCAAATCAAAGATGTTGCAAATGATCTCCTCCTTATTTTAAAGACTTTATAGATTTCCAATCTTCTAGAAGTATTTTATTTTGATTATTTTAATATAGAATCTCTCTTGACTTCATTTAAGTAACTTTTTAATTTTATTTTATTTTACTTAAGTCACTTTTGGCCTTTTTCCTTCAATTAATCATTTTCCCCTTCTTTTATTTAATTAAGTACCTAATTAAAGTCACTTTTAATCTAGGAAAATGGTAAATTACCCACTATACTTTCTCTCGTCGTTGGAAGTTGCTTCTCATCATCCTACCTTGTAGATATTCTCGTTATGTTTCTAATGACCTATTACACTAAGGTGTTCCATCAAATATTCCCCCCGGAATGCCACTTGAATTGTAATTAATTAAGTTAGGTTCAATAATAACTCAATTTTTTAGAAATTATCAGAATGAAACAAAAGTGAAAGCAAATTGTGCAGATTTGACCCTGATGATTGAACACACAAGAGAACATCACAGGATCCCAAAAATCCCTCAAAACCCCTCTGGGACCCTGATGATGTAATCTTACTCTTTTTGCCTAGCCATCACATACCTTGAAAATCCATCATGGTTGTACTATAGAGGAAATTGAAAATGGGGACATTACATAGATTTACATCAAGAGACACCAATCAAAATTCTCTAAACTAAGAAAAAGAAGTTGAGAACTAAGGAACATGAACATATTCAAAATATTGTGTAATTCTTTTGTTAATGATCTTCCATATCCCATTTTCCAGTGTCACTTCATTCTTAAATAGTTGGTTTGCTTCATATTTTATGTCCTTATAAATATTTGAGAAAGAAATGCAAGAGAAGGACAATTTCAATGACAAAATGGCATGGAAAAGGGTTTCATTGTGAATTTGCACGAACTGAATTTGCAGGGTTGGGCTCGACAGATCCAACCAATTGTAGATGCTTATTTTTGTCATCTTCCCTTCAATAAAAAATTGACATGTGGAATTAAAAACATGACAAAACATTCCATCTAGGTTTTAATCATTATTTTTCTCATCGTCATCACCATCACTCTTTGCACAACTTCTGTCAGTTCATCTCTCGCAGACAAAGACGATCATATCGGGCTTCGCAAGCAATCAATGTAGTTACATATAGGAAAATCTAGACACTGTCGCACCACGAGAGAATATGCACTATGAACTTTGGCATCACAGTCCCAATAGAGACTCTCTTTGTCCTACTCACAATACAATCTTGCAGATAATTCACATAGCTCACATTCCTTCATTGATTTAGCCATTTTAAGATCCGTGAGAGACCTCTAAATTATCTAAGACAACAAACATTATATTTCTTCTCTAACCAAATTCAAACAAAATGGAGTTCACAAAAGAAGATTTAGATTATGTCGCTCATTGTCTTCTTCTACTTGGTGTATCCCATCAGGACTGGACTGAACCTAAAGCTCAGACTGATAAGGAAATAAAATATCAATAATTAACAGTTCCATTAACCTCTGCATATCATTTTGAAATGTGTCATATAGAGATCAACATTTCAAGCTTCAAGGATGCTCTTACCAATTACGAGCATGTGGTTTGTGGTTTAGATTGCAAGTACAAATCCTTGATCAAGGGTCATGTGTTGACATGGTGTACAATCCTACGACCCAAAACTGTAATAGGGAATGGGATCACAAATGGTTTGTGTTTTTTTAATGCATACAACCAAATGCCCCGATGTGATACTAATTGAATAATACAAACTTTCTTAAAAATTAAAACAAAACTTTAAGCTAAACCATTTCCTTGTTCCTTAACATGAAAAAATTAACACAAGTGGGAGGATATACATTATTAATTTTTACGTAGGGAAAGGGAAACCTCTTAGAAACATTCAAGATGTTTTTTTTTCTAGCAAAGGTAATCCATAGATGCAGAAATATATGGAGTTAACATTAGCGAAAACTTCACAGAGGAGAAGAGATAAGATGTTTTTGCCTGTGGTCGGGTGTTATATAAGATCTGTGTGGAAAAATGGATTTTGTATTGTGAGAATATGACTTGCCCTCTTCGCAAAATATGCCTTCTTTTTCCTGTAGAGGATGAGCTGAGGAGATCAAGGGAACTACTAATGCCACTTTAATCCTAGCACGAAGAAGTAGGGTGCATAATGTAGTTGTAAATATTAATCTTAGCCTTAAAATTTTATGGTTGTTTGGAATTCATGTACAATACAATAGGGAAAATGAGCTTTCTATGTATGCCAGTAAAACCAATTCAGTATTTAGATGGATGGTAACCCACACCAAACCTTTCTTTGGGTTTTCTATAGGATGGAAATTTTCCCATGCATCTATCTACAATACGGTAAATCAAGATGTGGTAATGCCATTACAAGAGATAGTCAATTTTTGGACTTTGAGCATATGCACCCACTGTCATGTCTCATGTCTGTATCTTTAAAGTTTCTATGGTTTCTTGTGGTTTTTGTTCTTCATGAGGCGCTTATGTCATTTGAGTTTACCTTTCATGCGATTTATAACTTTAAAATTGATCTTACCCAAGCCACATTTCTGGGTCATAATATAACACAAACCTTTCTAAATGCACAATTGTCTCATTTTAAATGAGTTGAAGAGAGAAATGAAGAAAGGTATTCCAATCCTTAACGTTAAACTTAGAAGAGAAGGTGTTGTAATATGTTACCTCTTTTTAAATGGATAGTTGTTTTTATTTTAAATTAGGCTAAATAAAATAAATGACAATTTATTGGTTTCAATCTTCAACTCTATAATATTTATGTCTTTTCAAATGCACATTTGCCTCTTCTTTTAACTAAATAACTGAGAAAGTTGATTCCAATATCGGAATTTGAACTGGGGTAGCCAAGGCATATTCTGTAACCATTTTCTCCTTAAACTTGAATTACTGAGGATTATTTTGTAGTCCTTTAACTCCTTTTGGATACATAATTGTCTTTTTATTTTAAATAGCTTAAAAAAAGATATGAAGCTGATTCCAATATTTAACTGTAAACTCTCAAGCAGCTAAGACATACTCTAGTATTTTAACTCTTTCAAGATGCAAAAATGTCTTTTAAAATAAAAACACTAAAGTAGTGGATTCCAATCTTTGATTTTAAATTTAAACCTCAATAGCTAAGGCATGACCTGTAATATTTGTATCACTTCACATAGTCTTTGAAACACATCAAGTGGGCATGTTAAAGAACATGTTGAGAACCCCAAATACAACTTGAAGGAATATCACCATCTAGAAGGATTATTTCAACATGAAATGATTTGCAACAAATCTTGTACCTCTTGTTCATTAATAGCGATGCAAAACTTGCATCCAGTTTCTTAATTAATAATCATGGATTATGATTCCCATAAAGATCATACTTAGCCAAGAATCAAGAGGCTCTATTAGATGGTCATATTTATTATGTCTTCATATTATAAGAGTGATGAATAGCCTAGTAGCACTAGGCTTCTGCTAGATGGTCATTTTTTGTGTACATATTATAAGAGTCATGAATAGTTCAGCAGCTCTAGGCCCTACTAGATGATCATATTTTTTCTGAGTACATTTTATAAGATTCATGTTTATAGGTGCCTAATAAGCATGGAGTTACATTTAGATGTGAGCTTGACCAATCAAAAATGAAAATTCAGTCTGCTTAGTTGTGCTATAGTACATTGAAAATTAATAAGCAAAGACGATAATTGAAATATAATTGAATGTCAATTACAAAATTTTTCCTCAAGGAAACAAGATGCCATATTGCTGACTCATTCTACATGTCTTAATTTTTCAATTTAGCTATTACATCAGAGATATATCAGACCAAACCTTAATCCCAATCACAATTATTTTCTTACTTTGTTCATTGCTCAACAAATGAATGAGCGTTAGGATGAATTATCAAGAAGTGTTCAGTCTTTTCTTTCAAGAAAATAAAGCCATGTTTATTAGAGAAATTTGTCACCTCCATTGTTTAAATTTGAATTGTACTCAAACGATATAGCGTCAAAACTCAAATAATAATGCTAAGCATCTTACTTCACCCTTTTCATCAATAACCTCTCTGATCACATTCATGATGCGACTACACTAAATACTAGCACAATCACATTAGTAAATGTGGTTGATATGCATCAAAGGCATATAATTATGATGCTTATTATTAATTAATATTACTACTATTATCAATTAATATTATTATTAATTAATTTAATAACATTTTTAATTAATAAATATTAATAATAATTCATTCATTAATATTGTTAATTAATTTAAAGAAATGGATTGACATTGGACCATGGTTGACCATGATTGATATTATAAACCCCAGCGAACAATTAACCTAAGGGATTGATATTATAAACCCAAGGGATCAATACTAAAACCCCAAGGGAATAATATTAAATCCAACAGACTAATGTTATAAACCCAAGGTATATAAACCCTAAGAAAAATATTATAAACACTAAAATAAACATGGTTGGCCATGGTTGACCATGGTTTATTTTCATATTGAGACAATCCTTGTCACAATGCAATGTTGGACTATGTTTGATTTTCATATCAACACAAACTTCGTGACAATACGACATTCGACCATGACTAACCATGGATGACAATGTTTGACTTTATAAAACATGGTTGACCATGGTTGACCAATGTAGATAAACCCAAGGGACTAATATCATAAACCCAAGGTAGATCAACCTAAGATAAATATTATAAACACTAAAATAAAAATCATTGGCCATTGTTGATTTTCATATTCAGAAAATCCTTGTTGCAATGTGACGTAGGACCATGGTTGACCATGCTTGATTTTCAAATCGATATTATATTTGTCACAATGCGACATTGGACCATGGTTGATTATCATATTGAGACAATAATATTAATGCCTAGGAATATGAACCTTTAGATTAATAAATCCAAGGGATAAATATTATAAACGCTAAAACAAACATTATTGATCATGGCTGATTTCCTTATTGAGACAATTCTTGTCACAATGCGATGTTGGACAACGGTTGACCATGATTGACCATGACTTATTTTAATATCGAGACAATCTTTGTCACAATGCAACATTGGACAATTTTTTACCATAGTTGATTTTCATATTGAGACAATCATTGTCACAATGCAACATTCAACCATGGTTGACCATAGTTGACCATGGCTAGCTATGATTGACCATGGTTGACCATGATTGATATTATAAACCCAAGGGATTGATATTATAAACCTAAGGGAATTATAAACCCAATGGATTATTACTAAAATCCCAAGGGACTATGAACCCAAGGGATTATGAACATAAGGGAATAATATTATAAACCCAAGGTATATAAAAACCCTAAGATGTGTTTTATAAACACTAAAATAAACATCGTTAACTGATGGCCTTCTAAATTAGACATAAATTAAGGCCCACGCCTCTAAATTAAAACATAAATTAAGGCCTATGACCATCCTTCAGCACATTAAACCTCTCTTTCTACATTAGATAATGTATTTTTAACTTTAAT
This sequence comes from Pinus tabuliformis, assembly GCA_031772625.1. NCBI lineage: Eukaryota > Viridiplantae > Streptophyta > Pinopsida > Pinales > Pinaceae > Pinus > Pinus tabuliformis. The sequence goes on along the minus strand of CM062820.1, from coordinate 1,186,745,627 downwards.
ATATTCATTAGGAAGGTTTATGAATAATTGCATATTTGTGCCTAATATTACTTATTTCCGTGGAATATTATGAGAATATTGGGCAGATTATGAAGATTTGGAGGAGGAGATAATTTAGGGACTTGTTCCCTCCTACAGGAGGATCAGTAATAAATAATAAGTAATAAATCAACAATATATTATCGAATTATAGCACAAATTGTGGAACTCCAATGATTGAGAAAATCTAGGAATGTGTTCCCTGCCATTTAATGCAGATTCCTAGTATTGGGGACCAGATCCACTAATTAAGGGATTTTGGTGTGGAAAGCTTCCTCCATTCATGGGGAATGATTCCTAATCATTTTTTATAAGTACCAAGTCAAATTTTCATGGCACAGATTGTGGAACTCCAATGATTGAGAAAATCTAGGAATGTGTTCTCTGCCATTTAATGCAGATTCCTAGTATTGGGGACCAAATCCACTAATGAAGGGATTTTGGTGGGGAAAGCTTCCTCCATTAATGGGGAATGATTCCTAATCATTTTGCATAAGTAACAAGTCAAATTTTCCTCTAGGGAGAGATTTTCATTAGTGTTTCTATGGAGAGAATTTCTATTTTTGCAGCTCCATTGTATTTTCTTGCAGGGATGTCATTGTATTGATGAAAATAATGAAGATTGGTGTCATAGTAAACTTCTAAATCTTGTTCTCATCCATGGTTCTTTGAGTTTCCTTGGGCTTATCCATCCCAGGAGCCTCAGAGCCCTTTTGTATCATTTTCTTTCCTTCTTTTCACTGCTTATTCACATGCATCTCTAGTTTTTATTTCTTTCTACTTCTGCATTTAGTATTAATGATTTCTTGTTGTGGGATTGAGTTAAATGGTTAACAAAAGTTCTTCTGTAGAATCACAAGAATTATTTCATCCTTGGAAAATCTTTGGAAGTTCATAGTAATCATTGAGCTAGTTGGATTAGCTTTCTTATTCCCAAATCTAGATTTCTGGAACTCCTTTTTGACAAAGAACGATAAATTTCTGCTATTTTTTAGAGTATGCTAACAAGATTCAAACGAGTTGGTTCCACTTTCTTTAGATCACAAAAAAATTATAGTTCATAAGAAAAATCACCCCACTGCATTTGCACTTGATTAGGTTAGGCAATTTTAGATTTACTAGCTCACTAGTTCTCGAATTTCTAGATTTTTAACTAGTAATGTTTTTCTATTTTTTAGCATGGGTTAACAGAAGTATTTTTGAGTGATTCCACTTGGAATGGGGAACTAGGACATCCTATTTAATAAAAAAAATTGTCCCATCCAATTTGGATTTTATTTTCTTTGTCATTTGATGAATTATAGTAAATCTGTACATCCTGTAGTAAATCACTGTAGCATCCTATAAGAAATCCTGTTTTGAGCCTAAATTGAGAAAAATCATCATTGAAGCTGGGATTAGGCCTCTACTTGACCTCCATGCCATCAAGACCATTTTAACCCTCTTGCTCCACACTTAGGTCAACATTTTGCTAGTTTTCAAGGGTAGGATTTGATTTCCATTTCTTCTATCTTCAGTCTTACATTAGATCTCATCAATGTTTTATATCATTCTACAAAGTTTTCCTCATGCATGAAGTAGATAGCTAGCTCATGAAATTTTGTGTCCTTTAGATAATTGAAATTCTTCTTATTTGCGTGATTTTTGGGTAAATGTTAATGTTTGATGAAGTGCAAGTGTTTCAGGAGTATAGAGAGATTTCATAGTCAGCAACCTCATCCCAACTTCATCCATCCATGATCATTACTTTCTTTCACTAAACCCTCACCAATTTCATCATTTCACAAGGAAACTTCTCCAAGATTTTTGAGCAAATCCAGCCAGCTCCCAACTTTGGTTTCGAGTTCTGAAGGGTCCTAGGCACTCCCTTGCCTCATTCCATCCACCGACCACCTTCCCTAAGCTTTCCATCACCTTCAACATCCATCCTTTTTCTCTCGGCTATATCTTGTAGGTTTTTCGGGGGATCCTGTAGGCTTTTAGGAAATCCTATAGGAAATCCTGTAGAATCCTGTAGGAAACCCTGTTTTGAGGCCGAATTGAGTAAAATGCATCTAGGAAGCTAGAAAATGGTCCCTAATTGTATCCTAAGCCTTCAAACCATTCACCATCATCTCCAAGCCACACGCCACATCACCAAAATACATTATCTTTCACACTCTCACATGAAAAGGGACAAAAAGAAAAATAGATTTATTTTATTCATTTACATGCACAATAGTAGAAGGTTTGATGGTTTGAATCTACATGCTTAGGACAATAGGATTGCATACATGTTAACTTAGAATTCTTTTGAAGAAAAGCCTCTTAGCAGTTAGTTAGAAAATGGTGTGTTTTAGCATTTGATTTCAGTCTCTTTCCTTGTACTTTCTTTCTTACAATAGGTTAAGGTTCCATTTCGAACATTTCATTTTCTAAAATTAGTTTAGGATTTGACTTCAGTACATGTACTCCATTATAGCATGACAACAAAGGAACGACACATTGTATGCTGCACATATAGTGCCGATAGCTCTTAAGTTTGTACGAACCCCAGGTTGATAATTAAAGTCGGTAGCCTTGGGAGTTGCAACATTTTTGTTGCAATACCGAGGCTCATCACTTTTTTTTGGCATTGTTGTCAGGGAGGTGTCAAAGTATGCATTGATTTCTTCCCTAGTTGATTCATTTGTTTTTTCTTTGTGCAAAAACAAAAACATATTTGCATTAGGCATATAAAATTGCAAAAGTAGAAAACTACATTGCATTATAGTTTCCATTCAATCATAAAAACAAAAAAAAAACTCCAACACCAACCCACCCCCTCATTTGATCACGTGGTGCAGTAAGAGCCACATCACCATTCACTTTTGCAGGCAGAAGAAGAAGATGGAAAAGAATGTAGAAGAAATGGGTGAAGATGATGACAATGAGGAAGATCCTCTTAGATTTCCCATTCAAGATATTGATGATAGTGTGCACATGAAGAACATCCCTCCATCTTTTCTTCCAAAATTTCATGGTCTAAGGTCAGAGGATTCAGAAACCTTTCTCTTTGAATTTGAAATTGTTTGTAGATCTTAGATCTTATGGTTATTAAAATCTCAAAAACTAATATTATTTTCGGAGACATTGAAGGATAGAGCTCTTAAATGGTTCATGAGTTTAGGGACTAATTCAGTAAAATAATGGAATGATATGTAGAAGATATTTATAGAAAAATATAAAGATCATGATCTTAAGGAAGAAATATTTAGAATGAATCAAAGATAAGATGAGAGCCTTGAGGATCTAATAGAGAGGTTCATGTACAATGTTAAGAGGGGAAAACTATATCATTTAGGATCGAACACACTAAAAACCCTCTTACTTAGAACAATTAGGGATGAATGTATTGATCTCCTTAATATCATGAGTAGAGGTGATGTATATCAATTATCTTTTGAGGAAATTTGTGAAACATGCAAACACATATCAAGAGGAAAAGCAAGAGTAGGTAAATCAACATCAAGGTCGGTAAGTCAAGCTAAACTTGGAAATTTGTTTGAGATTTTAAACAAAAATTCTTAGCAATCTAAGTGAACAAGTAGAAATGTTAAGAATACAAAATGATAAAAAAGAAGATGTTTGTGTTGTCCATGCAAAATCACAGGATGTTAAATGTTGCTCCTCATTTCCAAGGTTGAAGGAAGTTCACCAAGAGGACAATGGAGCAAGTCAATTTCCAATGCAGCTATATTACGTAGCTCCAAGAGGACCATGACAGCCTATTCAGCCTTATATGATGCAAGAGCCTAATTCACAATTTCAAGCTTATGCACATCCACCTCAAAGTAATTGGAACACACCCTTTCCTTAGCAATAAGGTTGGCAAGGAACTTATGGGAGACATCCATAATATCCTCAATATTTTCCTCAATATCCTCCATACAAAAATCCATGTTATCCTTACCATTCACCTCCACCACAACCACAACCCCAACCACATCCATCTCAAATATCCACCCCCACTCAACTACCTGTACCGCCATTTCCAAACCCACACATTGAAGTAGATCAGTCCACTTACAATGCTGAGGTACAACACTTCCAAACATCTACTCTTAAGCTCAACGATATTCAACTTAGCTCAGGAAGAGTATTGCAAAAAAGAGATTATCTTGATATCATTGAAGGACCACATTCAGAAGAAGATTCAAATGAGAAGACCACAGAACCATGGGCTACAATTGATGAAGAACAAACATCAAAATTAGAGATTGAGAAAGATCCCTCATGGTTACTATCAAACCCTCCATGTATTCAAGAGAACAATCAGCAAAAAGAGGAAGATTTGAAGTTCATGATAGAAGAAGACATGAAGAATGATCTAGATAAGTAAGAAAACCAAGGACATCAAGGCTATATTGAGGTTTGGTTCCAAAAAATCAACAAGATGGAGCATCACTCTCTTCTTCAACTATGCTTGATCTTTTCAAGCTCAAATCATTTGGTCTATGAAATCCAGGTACATGTCAAAGCATACATTTCAAGCCTACACATCATTTTGTCTGTCATGTTGATGTGCACATGGCTCCATTGGAAGTATTCTTATACTTGAAAGTGATTTTGTTTTTCAAGTAGAGTAGGTAGAAGAAAAAAAAATGAAAAAATAAGAGGAAAAAAAAAAAATCTCAGGTGAAAACCTACTTTTAGGCCCCTCAGATTGGCTCATTGATTGAAAACCTCCATGAGGCAGTCAGTTGGTTTGGAAAAAGGAAAAAAGAAAATATCCTAGGTGAAAACCTCCTTTGAGGTGCCTAGGCAGAGCTACTAGTTGAAAACCTCATTGAGGCGGCTAGTAGGCCTAAAAGAAAAAAAAAATTTCTTTGCTTCATGTATCTCTCTGATGAATGCATGTACTCTCCAACATCTGCAAGCAACAAGAACAAGTTGGTACCAAAAGAAAAATTGTTCAAGCCTAGTCAAAAGAAGTCAAATTTTGACTTTCTCCTCCTTTGCTCAAATGCTCCAACAAGTCCAAGGCCATGCCAATTCATCACCCTCATCTATTTTCACCATCCACCCATCATTCTCAAGCTTCTACCATTCAGTTTGCTTGCTATCCTAAAAAACTACATGATGCTTTGTTTTACTATAGGATACAAAAATACATAGAGAAAAACTTTGTTTTTTCCATCATTTGAAAACCATGCATCCATTTGCCAATATGTTTTATGGGGAGATGTATATGGATGATGGTAACAGGCTCAAGAAATTTCAACAAATTCTAGTGCACAGTTTTCGAGAAATCAACCTCCATCACCTACAACCATTTTTGCATTTTCTCAATAGTTGTGCATCCATTTAAAAATATGTTTCATGGGGAGATGCATATGGATGATGGTAACATGCCCAATAAATTTTAGCAAATTCCAGTGCACGGTTTCCAAGAAATTGACTTCCATCACCTTCCGCCATTTTTACATTTTCTCGAGATCCGTGCATCTATTGACCAAATTTTTTTATGATGAGGTGCATAATGATGATGGCAACATGCTCAGAAAGTTTCAGGTCAATCCATTCCACCATTTGGGAGATATGGACAAAACAAAAGGCTATCCTGCAAATCTACAGGATTCCTTGAAAACCTATAGGATCCTACAAGTGATCCTAAAGAATACATAACAACACCTATAGGATTGGCAGTGAGCATTTTTAAAAGGGAAAGCTAAAGTTTGGCTTCATCAAGCAGTGATAAGGTGGTAGGCTCTATACTTTCCCACATTTTCCAAGTGAAAAGAATATATAAAAGCCTTCTAGTTTATTGAAAAAGATTGCAGTCTAGGGGAATTGTATACACAGAATTTTTAAATTTGGTATTAGGCATATACAAACCTCCATCCATCTGAGAAAAATGGCAGGGGGATTTAATACGAGGGAGCCCATCAAGACAGTGAGGTTTCATTAGCACCCTCTTGTACAAGAGATATTCACAAGGCACAATTGGATTGGTTTCTTTGAAAAATTGAGGGGATATGATGATGAAGTAGCCAGAGATTTGCACTCAGCGTCAGCATGGAGATCCACAGGTCAAAGAAGATTCTCCAGAGCTTAGCAGTAGCATCAGGATCATCAACATCACCATCCAACACCTGCACATCAGCATTAACTCAGCAGTAGCATGCATGTCTCTCCAACAACCATTAGGTAGGTACAGGCATGCAATATTCTTGACCTCTTCTCTTTAGCATATTATAGTTAGAAATTTATTGTCAATGCATGAGAGATGAGGTTTTATAAGCTAAGGATTGGTCAACAGTCTCAGTCGCCTTCAACTAGTTAATTGCAACTCACTCCTTCACTCATGCAATGTTGAAAAGTCAAATTATGAAGGGTGATGATTTCAAGGAATGAGGACATCAGTTAAAAGAAGAAATTTTTGCAAAGGCCAAGTCACCACAACACTGCAAGCCCTCCATCCACTTCATATTCACTATCTATTGATCATTCATCCATCCCATTTCATTCTTGAAATAAAAAAAACAAACAGAGCATCCTCTCCATTTTCACAAACCTACACTACTCCCTTTGAGCCCTAGCATCATCATCCAATCCCTTTCCATCATTTCTCATCACTCCCATACAGTTAGAAGATCCTGAAAGATGAGGAATGACTACTACAGGAAGGCAGAATGTTGCTACAAGAAGGAAGAAATGAACAAATTATGCTAAACCCCAAGATGGAAGATCTTAAGAGAGACCTAGTCAAAACAGAGAACTCCAAGGCCATTAGGCAGTCATCTAGGCCATAAGAGAGAAGAAGAAGACAAGCTAATGGTCTCAAGAAACAATGATTTTTCTTTGCACAAATATGTTTTGGGGATTTTCCTTGTAGAAATTGCAGCCAATATTCTTAATGCACAAGAGAGAGGCCACCAGGGCCATGGACGAGGCACAATGAGGTCACTAAGTTGCTCAGAGGATGAGCAACACTTTTAGCCGGGGGGGGGTATGATGGTCCTCTAAATTAGACATAACCTAAGGCTCATGCCTCTAAATTAAAACATAAATTAAGGCTTATGACCATCCTTCAGCACATTAAACTTCTCTTTCTACATTAGATAATGTATTTTTAACTTTAATATATTTATTAGGAAGGTTTATGATAATTGCATATTTGTACCTAATATTATTTATTTTTGTGGAATATTATGAGAATATTGGGAAAATTACGAAGATTTGGAGGAGGAGATAATTTAGGGACTTGTTCCCTACTACAGGAGGATCAATAATAAATAATAAATCAACAAGATATTATGGAATTATGGCACAGATTGTGGAACTCCAATGATTGAGAAAATCTAGGAATGTACTCCCTTCCATTTAATGTAGATTCCTAGTATTGGGGACCAGATCCACTAATCAAGGGATTTTAGTGAGGAAAGCTTTGTCCATTCATGGGGAATGATTCCTAATTATTTTGTATAAGTACCAAGTCGAATTTGCATGGCACAGATTGTGGAACTCCAATGATTGAGAAAATCTAGGAATGTGTTCCCTGCCATTTAATGCAGATTCCTAGTATTGGGGACCAGATCCACTAATCAAAGGATTTTGGTGGGGAAAGATTACTCCATTCATGGTGAATGATTACTAATCTTCTTTTATAAGTACCAAGTCGAATTTTACTCTAGGGAGATATTTTCATTAGTGTTATTGTGGAGAGAATTTGTATTTTTGTAGCTCCATTGTATTTTCTTGCAAGGATGTCATTGTATTGATGAAAATAATGAAAATTGGTGTCACATTCAGTTTCTCAATCTTATTATCCTCCATGGGTCTCTGAGTTTCCTTGGGCTTGGCCATCCTAGGAGCCTCAGATCCCTTTTGTATCTTTCCTTCTTTTCACTGCTTATTCACATGCATCTCTAGTTTTTATTTCTTTCTACTTCTGCATTTAGTATTAATGATATCTTGTTGTAGGATTGAGTTAAATGGTTAATGAAAGTTATTTTGTAGGATCACAAGAATTATTTCATCCTTGGAAAAGCTTTGGAATTTCATAGTAATCATTGAGTTGGTTGGATTAGCCTTCTTATTCCCAAATCTAGATTTCTGGAACTCCTTTGTGACAAAGAACGGTAAATTTCTGCTATTTTTTAGAGAATTCTAACAAGCTTCAATCGAGTTAGTTCCACTTGCATTAGATCACAAAAAAATTCTAGTTCATAAAAAAAACTACCCCACTACATTTTCACTTGATTAGGTTAGGCATTTTTTAGATTTACTAGCTCACTAGTTCTTGAGTTTCTAGATTTTCGACTAGTAATGTTTTTCTATTTTTTAGCATGGGTTAATAGAGGTCTTTTTTAGTGATTCCACTTGGAATGGGGACCTAAGACATCATAGTTAATAAAAAAATTTGTCCCGTCCAATTTGGATTTGATTTTCTTGGCCATTCGATGAATTATAGTAAATCTGTACATCTTGTAGTAAATCACTGTAGCACCCTGTAGGAAATCCTATTTTGAGCCTGAATTGAGAAAAATCATCATTGAAGATGGGATTAGGCCTCTACTTGACCTCCATGCCATCAAGAACATTTTAACCCTCTTGCTTCACACTTAGGTTAGCATTCTGCTAGTTTTCAAGGGTAGAATTTTATTTCCATTTCTTCTATCTTCAGTCTTACATTAGATCTCATTAATGTTTTATATCATTCTACAAAGTCTTCCTCATGCATGAAGTAGACAACTAGCTCATGAAATCCCGTTTCCTTTAGATAATTGAAATTCTTCTTGTTTGCATGATTTTTAGGGAAATGTCAATGTTTGATGTAGTGCAGTTGTTTTAGGAATATAGAGAGATTTCATAGTTAGCACCTCATCCCAACTTCATCCATCCATGACCATTACCTTCTTTCACTAAACCCTCACCAATTTCATCATTTCACAAAGAAACTTCTCCAAGATTTTTGAGCAAATCTAGCCATCTCCCTACTTTGGTTTTGAGTTTTGAAGGGTCCTAGGCACTCCCTTGTCTCATTCCATCCACCAACCACCTTCCCTAAGCTTTACATCACCTTAAACATCCATCCTTTTACTCTCAGCTATATCCTGTAGGTTTTCAGGGGATCCTATTGGTTTTCAGGACATCCTATAGCATTGTGTAGGAAACCCTATTTTGAGGCCAAATTGAGGAAAAAGCCTCTAGGAAGCTAGCAAAGGGTCCCTACTTGTCTCCCAAGCCTTCTAACCATTCACCATCATCTCCAAGTCACCTGCCACATCACCAAAAGAGATTAGCTTTCACATTCTCACATGAAAAAAGACAAAGAAAAACAGATTTATTTTATTCATTTACATGCACATCAGTAGAAGGTTTGATGGTTTTAATCTGCATGCTTAGGACAGTAGGATTGCATACATGTTAACTTAGAATTATTTTGAAGCAAATCCTCTTAGCAGTTAGTTAGAAAATGGTGCATTTTAGAATTTGATTTTAGTCTCTTTCCTTGTACTTTCTTTCTTGCAATAGGTTAAGGTTCTATTTCTAACATTTCATTTTTTGCAATTAGTTTAGGATTTGACTTCAGTATATGCACTCCATTACATCATGACAACAAAGGAAGGACACATTGTATGCTTCACATATAATGCTGATACCTCTTAAGTTTATACGAACCCTAGGTTGATAATTAAAGTCGGTAGCCTTGGGAGTTGCAACATTCTTGTTGTAATACGGAGGCTCCTCATTAACCATGGTTGATTTTCATATCAACACAATCTTTGTGACAATGCGACATTCTACCATGGTTGACCATGATTGACCATGGATGACCATGTTTGATTTTATAAAACACGATTGACTATAGTTGACCAATGTTGACCATGATTGACCATGGTTGAGCATGGTTGATGATGATTATCATATTGAGACAATATTTGTCATAATGCAACATTGGACCATGGTTGAGACAATGATTGATTTTCATATTGAGATAATCTTTGTCACAATGCGACATTAGACATGGTTGACCATGATGATTAACCATGGCTAACCACGTTTGATTTTATAAAACATGGTTAACCATGGTTGAATAATATTAAACCCAAGGGACTAATATCATCAACCCAAGGTAGATAAACCCTAAGATAAATATTATAAACACTAAAATAAACATCATTGACCATGGTTTATTTTCATATTTAGAGAATCCTTGTCACAATGTCACATTAGACCATGTTTGACCATGATTGATTTTCAAATAAATAGAATCTTTATCACAATGCAACATTGGACCATGGTTGACCATGGTTGATTCTCATATTGAGACAATAATATTAAACCCTTAGATTGATAAACCCAAGGGATTGATATTATAAACTGAACGGGTAATGAAACTTTAGATTAATAAACCCAAGGGATAATGAACCCTTAGATTAATAAACCCAAGGGATTGATATTATAAACTGAAGGGAATAATAAACCAAAGGGATAAAAATTATAAACCCAAGGTATATAAATCATAAGGTAAATATTATAAACCCTAAAATCAACATGGGTCACCATGGTTGATTTCCATATTGAGACAATACGTGTCACAATGCAACGTTGGACCATGGTTAACCATGCTTGACCATGATTTATTTTCATATTGGGATAATCTTTGTCACAATGCGATGTTGCACGATGGTCGATTTTCATATTGAGAGAATTATTTTCACAATGTGATATTCGAACATGGTTGACGATGGCTGTATACGATTAACAATGGTTAACAATGATTGATATTATAAACCCAAAGTAATAATAAACCCAAGGGATTGATATTATAAACCTAAGGGAATAATTAACCCAGGGGATTAATATTAAATTCCCAAGGGATTATAAACCCAAGTGACTAATATTATAAACCCAAGAATTATAAACCATAAGATAAATATTATAAACACTAAAATAAAGATGGTTAATTGTGGTTGACCTGGTTGACCAAGGTTGAAGATGATTATCATATTGAGACAATCTTTGTCATAATGCAATGTTGGACCATGGTTGACACGATGATTGATTTTCATATAGAGACAATCTTTGTCACAATGTGACATTGGACCAATAGTTGGCCATAATTGATTTTATAAAACATGGTTAACCATGGTTGACCATGGTTGAATTATATTCTACCTAAGGGACAAATATTATAAACCCCTGGTAAATAAACCCTGAGATAAATATTATAAACACTTGAAATAGACATTGTTGACCATGGTTGATTTTCATATTGAGACAATCCTTTTCATAGTGTGACGTTGGATCATGGTTGACCATGCTTGACGATGATTGATTTTCAAATCGATAAAATCTTTGTCATAATGGCACATTAGACCATGGTTTACCATGGTTGGTTCACATATTGAGACAATATTTGTCACAATGTGATGTTAAACCATGGTTGACCATGATTGAATTTACAAAACATGGTTGACCATGATCGATATTATAAACCCTAGGGATTAATAATAAAAACCCGAGGGATTATAAAACTAAGGGAATTATATCAAACCCTAGGAATATGAACCCTTAGATTAATAAACCCAATGGATCTATATTATAAACCCAAGGGATAAAAATTATAAACCTAAGGTTTATAAATCCTAAGATAAATATTATAAACCTTGAAATAGACATGGTTGACCATGGTTAGTTTCCATATTGAGACAATGCTCGTCACAATGCAACGTTGGACCATGGTTGACCCTAGTTAATTTTCATATCTAGACAATCTTTGTCACAATGCGATGTTGGACCATGGTTGACCAGGGTTGATTTTCATATCAAGACAATCATTGTCATAATATGAAATTCAACGATGGTTGGCTATGATTAACGATGATTGATATTCTAAACCTAAGGGAATAATAAACCAAAGGGATTGATATTACAAACCGAAGGGAATAGTAAACCCAAGGGATTAATATTGAAACCACAAGGGATTATGAACCCAAGGGAATAATATTAAACCCAATGGACTAATATTATAAACCCAAGGTACATAAAACCTAAGATAAATATTATAAACACTAAAATAAACATGATTGACCATGGTTGATTTTCATATTAAGACAATCCTTGTCACAATGATATGCTGGACCATGGTTGACCATGCTTTACCATGGTCGATTTTCATATCAAGACAATCTTTGTCAAAATGAGACGTTCGACCATGGTTTAACATGATTGACATGGGTTGACCATGATTGACCATGGTTGACCATGATTATCATATTGAGATAGTGTTTCTAATAATGCGACATTGGATCATGGTTGAGACAATGATTTATTTTCATATTGAGACAATTATTATCACAATGCGACATTGGACCATAATTGACCGTGACTAACCATGTTTGACCACAATTTATTTTATATAAATATGGTTGACCATGATTAATCCAGAGATAAAAAATAGGCTAAAAAATGAAAGTGCTCAAAATCTCCCAAAATTGGCATCAAGTCATAGTGTTCGTCGTCCTGATTCCAAAGATGCTTGAATAACGTCAATCTAACATTGTATGAAGAATTTTTATGACATTTTGAAGGTTTTGACCAACAACTAAAAAGTCGATAGCTAGGTTGACTGGGCTGCTCACTAGGCAGTCCTTATAGTTGACATCATCAACTAACTTTGCAGGGTAGGTTGATGGTGGACCAATCTGGTCTTGACACGCAGAATCATCGTATAGGTGTACGTGGTGTATTTTCATTGGTTCATTGGTTGTGAGGTGGACCAATTATGAGGCACCACGTGGCCCAATGAGAGGGCACCAGGTGGTGCCCCATGGTTGGCCAAATTTTTTATATCGGGCCCAAAGGCCTTGGTGGGGTTCGACCCCTAGACCTCTGGTAGACCAACCTTCGACCTTACCGTCACACCACTATGTTGGTTCTTAATCATATAGGTCAATGGTTCTATTTCAAGTCGAATGATTTGGCATTTGGGAGGAGGCCCCAGGGCACATGGCCCCAAGCCAATTCACATTACACACCATATGACCACATCAAAATCATAGTGGGGTTGGGGCAGTTAGGCCCTATCCTTGGGTCATTTGCATCACCCACATGACCACCATTGGAGCGGAGCAGTAGAGAGCTTTGGTGGGAGGGGCAAGGCACTTGGCCTTGGCCTCGGTTTCATTAGTGCCAATAAAACCTACGATGCGATGGAGGGACCGGACCGAGTGGCACCTAGCCCACGGAGGCCCATGGTTCTATGATCATTATATGACCACGACCCTAGGTGAGCAAAGCCAAAGTCGGCGGGGGCGGGTAATTGTCCTCGACCCCCTACCACATGGGTAGCATGTGACCTATTTTGGCACTTAAGGGGTAATGGCACAATTTATTGAAGTGATAAATTGCACCTTTTGCAGTGGGAATCTTAATAGTCCTGGGTGAAATTGTTGTTCATTGGACTATGCAAAGGGAAAAATCGTCGTGCAGTTAGTAGGTTTTACCAAAGCATAACTTTCTCATTTTTTAACATTTTTGAGCTCAAGAAGAGCCTATATAGGGGTTTTTGAGTGTCTTGAACTCAATTCCAGCCTCATATCTTTTATTTGAGCACGTTATGATGGAATTTTTGCAGAATCAAGTCTTTTATCTCTATAGGTAGAAACAATTTTGAAGCAATATAGATTCATATATGAGCACAGAGAGAGCATATTTAGAGGTTTTCTAGCCTTCCAATTTCATCTACAACAATTTTTAATTTTGTAGATGATATATTTTCAATTTTTTCTCAATGTGTTTAGGAGAAAATCCCTTTTCAACTCTTCATTGTGAAGGATTTTCATGTTTATGCTTTTGATTTCAGGTGAAGTACAAGGACCTATTGTAGAAGAGTCTTTTTTATGTTGACATTTTCATGACTTTCTATAGGGAGTCATTTTTTTGAGCGATAATTCTTTGTAGAAGAAACAATCCACTCTTGTGTCAAAATGTTGTAATGTACTCATTTGCTTCTGAAATCAATATAGTGGTCTAGCTATTGGAGAAGGCCCAAAGACATAGCCTAGGAGGGGTGAATTCCATGATCAAGTGATGGTTTTTTCTCTTCATGTTTATCACCTTGAGTTGCATGGGAATTTGTTTCTCTTTTAAGTTCATGTGAAAACTTAACTCATCATCCTTGAAGATGTTGTGAAACTAATTTCATGTTTAAAGACCCTTTTTGTTTAACTTGCAAAGTGTTAAAGGACGATATATTTTTTATAGGAGGAGCTTTCCTCCAATTTCATATCAGGTGGTATCAGAGCAGGTTCTAACCAAGTTACAAGTATGGGAAAGAAACTGAAGCTTAAAAGACTCCAAGAGTTGGAGGAGATTAATCTATCTCTTCGAATGGAGAATGTCGAACTAAGGATATTGTTTAAAGTTGTAGAGGAGGAGAAAAGGAAAATTCACTTATATTTGTAGAATGTAGTGGAGGAACAACCTGGTGAGAGTTCCATCTCAGAAGTAGCAAATAATCCCTCCAAGATGAAACCAATTTGTGGGCATGGTTCATACACATGATATGGATTCTATGTTGAGAATGATGCTTTCAATTTTTTTCAACATTTGAAAGATCCCCCCTATGTGCCCATTGGTAAAAGTGGTTGGATATAGTTATCATCCACTTCATCATCATCATATCAAAAAAAAATATGGATGATAGGCCAAAGGAGGAAATTAGTGTTTCTAGTTCTACTCATTCAGCGAATGTTGATAACACATCTTTTGCAACTTTTGAGAAAGCATACCAAACGTATTGGTATGAAGCTTTTAACTTGGATGGGTTATGATGGAAGAGGCCTCAAAGTCAATGGCCAATGTATTACTAATCCTATCGAGGTGAAGGAATGACCATGATATGAAGGAATGGGTTATGGTCATGAAGAAATAGGAGGGTGCTCTGCAATTGCTGAGGCAAAGAAATCATAAAGTGATGATATGTCACACGATGATGGTGGTGATAATCAGGGAAAAATTTAAGAACCACCCTAAATTTATATGTATAATAAATGGGCGAATCCCCATGATACATAGGAAAAATGGGAGGCGATTTTATCACTAATATAATATGTATATATGTATTCTTTTGGCGAATCTCTCACCATATTATATTATCTTGTAAAGTCATGGCGAATCTTTCACTGAGTTATAAAATCTTGTAAGATCTTGGAAAATCTTTCACTAAATAATAAAACATTGTGAAGTCTTGGTGAATGTTTTGTTAAAGTATGAAACCATATATGACAATAATAAAACATATTCATTAAACTGTAATATACTAACATACATGTTTCAAAAAAAGAAACATAATTTTCACTTCCTACAAACAATGTTGCAAGTTTTAGTGGCCATGTTTGTCATGGTAGGAGAGATTAATGTTTTCTCTACCGCTTTTGTCAAGCTACCACTTTTGCCAAGCTATCAAATTTCTTTCTTTTTCCATAGACTCCAACTGCGAGATAAAAAAATGACATCAAGTTTGTTTACCCCAACACGCCAACAAGTAGCAAGCCCCAACTATATAATATAATGAAGTAGTAGGTATCCCAAAGACTTGAAGGGGATCTAATGGAAAGAAGTGACAGTTGTCAGAAGCCTTCCAATCAATATATAAATATATAAATGTAGATTTATTATTATTTTAATTGGAAATCTTCAATTAAATAATAAAATTTAATTACGTATCTCCCAATCTAAATTTCTTATTAGCATAATTCACTACCTTCATACCATTTTTAACAATGTTGTAACATGTGGATTAATTTCCTTTTTAGTGAAAAATATCCGCCTTTTAGGACAATATGGTGCAGTGACTCAACCGCTACAAATCATTATGACAAACTAAGAATAGCAGAGAAGATGAAAGGTTGTACAAACCAACATATTTTTCAAATAACTAATCCAAGATCAGTACCTTAACTTTTTCATGAAGATATCATATTGAGAATGTTTGAAAAATGGTGGGAAATCTAAACAGGGACTAGACTATCTCTCTTCTGTGAGGGTGATGCGGAAAGAGTTAAGATTTCATTGTTTTGAATTTTTTTTGTTAAATCAGAAAATCCAATATTAATGGAGATATCGGTATTTTTTACTAAATTTTGTGAAGTGGCTAAATGTAGCTTTAACCATTCACCTTATGATTTTTTTTACAATATAATTTCCTAAGTCTATTTAATATCTTCATTATCATAAAAACCAACCTATATCCATCTTAACTCCACATGTACTACTCTTAGAGGGATGAAATCTATTTATCCCTCACAACACTTGGTAGACCCAGAATTAAGATGGATCTAAGCTAATAGAATTTCCCCTTTAAATAGTCTATGCTCACATGAATACCATTGTATTACCATGGGTCAATACCATGGGTATCATAAACTTGGAGCTTAAAAACTACTTTTATTTATTTATTTATTTTTAGCCAAGTTAAAATGTTTAAGTGACATTAAATTACAAGATCCATTTTTACTCTTGATCTACCAAGCCCCGAGAAGGATCAAATATTTTTTCACTCTATGTTAGTTTGCATATCACGATATTTGATCCAGAGTAAAGATGGATTTATGCTAGTTCAATTCCCCCTTTAAATAGGCTGCATTCCATGTGAATACCATGTGCCATCTTTATTTTTATTAATACTAATATTAGAGTTAATAATGTTTTTTTGCATGGTATTAATAATAATTTGGCCCATGGTATTTGGCCCATAGGCTTCACCTAAATATAACACATTTTTTGAGTGTTCGTAAATATAAGGTGGCTTATGGAGTAAATATAAAAAATGTTTTATTTATTTACCATACCTCTCGTTTATTTATATTTTTATTAATTTACCATACCTTTTTTTATAAATATGGTATTTGGCCCATAGGATTCAATTAAATAAAACCTCTTTTTTGAGCCTTCTTAAATAGAAAGAGGGTTATGGACTAAATATAGAAAGAGGTTTTATTTATTTACACTCTTGCATGTTCATAAATATAAGGTGACATATGGAGTAAATATAAAAAACTGTTTTATTTATTTACCATACCTCTTGTTTATTTATATTTTTATTAATTTACCATACCTCTTTTATAAATATGGTATTTGGCCCATAGGATTCACTTAAATGAAACTTCATTTTTGAGCCTTCTTAAAAAGAAAGAGGGTTATCGACTAGATATAAAAAGAGGTTTTATTTATTTACCATACCTATAGTTTATTTGTATTTTTATTTATTTACCATACCTTTGGAGTAAGTATAGAAAGAGCTTTTATTTATTTACCATACATCCACTGTATTTATATTTTTATTTATAACTATCATAAATACATTTTCTTGAAAATGAGGGTGAATGTAAGATTGTAACTCCTAATTTCAAGGGCTAAATTTACTTTTTTTACCCTCTCCCTTAAAATAAGGTGGGCTAACCTCCATACCTAATTTTTTTATAAAATAAATTTGAGGCGATTTGTAACAATGTACTATGATACAAAATATTCGCCCGATAAAAATATAAAACCCCTTAATTTAGCCCAAGGGCAAAAATTCGCCCCTAAAATTTTCCATGGTGATAGTGACAAATTGTATCAAAATAGGGATGAACATTCCAAGGGACATGCCAAGTCCAGTTCTTCTTGTCAAAGTCACAACCCAAATGAAAGATATAAGCATCATGGGAATTCTAGAAATGTTGGTGATTTTGATTATTTATGGATATGTTTCCTTGCACATTTTGTGATGCATCTGACCATTCTGTGGTTGAGTGTGAGAAACATAAGGATATGGTCAAGAAAATGGATCAAATCCTTGGGATGAGGCATGAGGAACCTCTCTCAGTTATGAAGACTTCCTTGTTGATGGGAAATCATAAGCATTTTTGTACCCATTGTAGCATGAATGGGCACCATATTGAAAAGTGTTGGAAACTTGAATGGGACTTTTGGGATGAACATTTGTATTTCATCCAGTATGTCTACAGTTGTGTGAAGCACTCACCTATACAAGTATTTTGATATGTGAAGCTTGTTTGTGAATTTGATTATTGGTAAAGATTTTGCAACATATGACCATAACAATGTGGAAAATTTCAAGCATGTCATTGTACAAGTGTAGCTTGAGGACAACAAAGAAAAGTGTAAATCAATGCATGGCAAGCATTGAGTTGCTTTTGATTTCTAGGTGGAAGATCAAGTTTGTCTTCAATCAAGAGAGAATTCAAGAATAATTTTGTTTGAGCCTAAGAAATATGGTTTTGGAGAGAATCTTCAGATTCCATCCATGGTGGATTTTATTCTTGCATGATTAAGAGAATTGTAGCAAGCCAAAATTCTTGACACGAAGATAAGGACTTCATGTAGAGGTAAGGTGGAGTACCTTGATAGGAGCTTGAAGGCACCAATTCAAACAAAACAAGAAGGATTGAGATCAAGAAAGTTAATTTTCTTTTTCCTCACTTATTTATTAAGTGAAGATAGAATTTTGGAGGTCCAAAAGTTCCTAGTGGGGTTTAGAAAATCCTGTAGATTCACAAGCTAATGTAATCTACTAAAACAAGAGACAATAATCTACTTGTACTCTTTATAGCGGAAGCCCATAAAGATCAAGAAAAAAATAATTGATAAGAGGAAGAACATCAATGGCACATAACACAATAAATATCCGGGGAAAGACACAACTCAAATGGGAAACTCAAGATGAAATTACAATGCTTGTTCTCCTTAGAACAATCCCAACACTCAAAAAATTCAATCTCCAACTCATAAGCAAGCTCAAGGCCAAATCTTAGCCTCTTTGCAAGCTCTGTAAGTCTCTATTCCTGTGCACCCTTGGTCAAATAATTTGGATGAATACAATATGCTCTTCTCAACCTTGAGCTTAACCTCCACAAGTATTTCCTCTCCTCCACCTGATGACTTCCTTTGGCCAATACTTAACCAAATTTCCAAGCATCTAAGCATCTCATTCTTTGCACAGTTCCTGAGAGAAATAACATGTATTTAAAGGGAAATTCCTCAGTTCCTGAATGCATGCACTATTAATGCAACTCAAAAAATTATACAACAAATAGTACACTGTCCCTACACTCTAGTCTCAACTAGGTCTTTCTCTGAATCGACATTCATGAGTTTCTGATGAGGCAATATTCAGTTAACTGGGGTAGCACTAGTTGAATGCACTAATGCATCAATTGACTGTTAAATCATTATTAGTTCCTCAAATAGTTTGGAACTAATTTAACTGGATTTAACTCAATAAACTGAGTTAACTAATTACCACTCGTACTTAACTCATCCTAGACCCCTATAATATAGGAAGAACATATACATGACTTTAGAAAGACTTCCAACTCGAAATTCCTAAGTTAACTAAGTCAACTCACTCTATTTAACTATTACAAGTTTCTATGCAAATAAAATTCGATTTTAATTCTCAGTTTAATTCAATGACAAATTAAACTGGAATTTTTGGATTCCATTTTTATCATTTCTTCTTGCTATTTTCAACAATACCTCTTAATAAGAAAGGTATTCAACTCGATCCCAATCTTGAACCTTTGGAATGTTCTGCATGCAACACTTCTCTATAGTGTTTTTTCTCTAGCAACCCCAGAAACAAAAAACATCCAACCTGAATCAAAATGATACCTCTAGCATCAAAGCCTCTAACTACTATTTCCTTTGTTGACTAAAAAATCTACACTTATGTTGACTCTGTCTTTCTGCGCTTGTTGTCAACCCTCTCTATGCTTCTTCAATATTTGACTACTCTAGCCTCTGTCACTTTTATCTCTGACTGCATCAATCCCACCGATTCCTCTTGCTACTATGTACTTTCGGCTCATGTAGCAAGGTAAGGTCCATGAGATAAAACCACTCTATGGACCCTACCCAATTTCAGCCCTCTTGGGACTATCACTTAAAATCAACCAACCTCACACTTGGAGGTATGGTTGCATGTGATCCCTCTGCCAAATTGGCTTGAAAATCCCCCCTACTAGAGGTCTCTGCATGAATGGATGCCTCCACTCGGTCTTCTCTCTTCTTCTCCAATTGTGGCTGCTCCACAAGTTTCTAAGACAAATTCTTCTCTGCCTGAGTGGATCTCTCCACTCAGTCTCATCTCAGCTTCTCTAGTTGTGGCTGCTCCACAAATTCTTGAAGTTGCTTCTGAGGCTTGTCCAAGAGCTACATGTTGAGAGGTAATTTACTCTCCCTCTTAACCACCAAGTCTCTAACCCTTTCCTTGCTTCTCAAGGCTTTGCATGCATCTTGAACCTCAAGAGCATACAGGTTCTGGACCCATGCACCAATTTGTTTCACCTATCCCATGGTGATGTGTCTATGGAAAACCATTCCCAAGACTAAAAAACACATCATAGCCATGGTCTTCCAATACCGTGACTAAGACAAGATTCTTCTTTAGTCTTGGAACATACATCACATATGTGATCTTGAGAGGGCAGCCAAACTCCCTCTTAAAGGTAATTATACCGATCCCGGTAGCTCTATACCTCTTGTCATATCCAAACTCTATTCTTTTCTTGAGGTGATTCTCCTCAAAATCACTAAAGAGATCTCTATTCCCCGTCATATGGAATGAGGCATCGCTATCAATATACCACACACCTCCCATGGTAGTGTCAACCATGCATGCAATGAGAGTGAAATCAACTTCGAATTGTGAATCTAGAGCTTCACATGCTACCACTACTGTCGGCTCCTTCTTGCTTTCTTTCTTCTATGGATAGTTCTTGGCATAGTGCCCATGCTCGTGACAGTAAAAACACTTGACTTTTGTCAAGTTTATCTTCTTTCCACCCTCCTTGACTTGGGACATATTTCCCTTAGCCTTATTTTCCTTACTCGCTAAGGCAAAATCCTCTTCCACTTCCTTGGAAGAGGTCCCATCTCTAGCGTTCCTCATGATCTCATCTTGCATCAAATCCGACCATAGTCATTCCCAATATGATAGCTTCTCTCGATCATTGATAGAGTCCTAATAACTATGCCAACTCTTTGGGATTCCAAGAAGAGAAAAGCTCACCATATCTTCCTTTGTCCTGCCATCACAGAATTTTCTAGAAAAATAGTTGATTTTAAATTAGTGATATCTCCCTCTCCCTCTACAAGCTCGCAGCCCAAAACTCAAAACTTCGAAATCTCCTCTAGTATACTATTCTCAGCTCTAATACCATGTAGAAAATCCTATAGATTCACAAGCTCATGTAATCTACTAAAACAAGAGATAAGAATCTACTTCTACTCTTTACAATGGAAGCCCATAAATATCGAGAAAAATAATAATCGACAAGAGGAAGAGCATCAATGGCACATAAGACAATAAATATCCAGGGAAAGCCATAAATCAAAACCCCACTACTATATTCTATTAATTTGGAAAATCAAGACGAAATTACAATGGTTGTTCTCTCTAGAACAATCCTAGCACCCAAAAAATTCAATCTCCAACCTATAGCAAGCTCAAGGCCAAAGATTAGCCTCAACAAGCTCTCCAATTCTTTATTCCAATGCGCCCTTAGTCAAAGAATTTGGATGACTACAATATGCTCTACTCAACCTTGAGCTTAACTTGCTTAAGTACTTCCTATCCTCCACTTGATGACTTCCTTTGGCCAATACTTAGCCAAATTTCCAAGTCAACAAGCTTCTAATTCTTTGCACAATTCCTGAGATAAATAACCCATATTTAAAGGGAAATTCCTCAGTTCCTGAATGCATGCATTATCAGTGCAACTTAGAAAATTATACAACAAATAGTACATTCTCCCTGCACTCTAGTCTCAATTGGGTCTTTCTCAGAATCGACATGCTTGAGTTTCTGATGAGGGAATATTTAGTTAACTGGAGTAGCACTAGTTGAGTGCACTAATGCATCAACTGACTATTAACTCACTATTAGTTCCTCGAACAATTTGGAACTAATTTAATTGGACTTAACTCAATAAACTGAGTTAACTAAGTACCACTCATACTTAACTCATCCTGGACCCCTATAATATAGGGAGAACATATACATGACTTTAGAAAGACTTCCAACTCGAAATTCCTAAGTTAAATAAACCAACTCACTCTAGTTAACTATTGCAAGTTGCTACAAGAATAAAATTCGATTTTAATTCTCATTTTAATTCAAGGACAAATTAAACTTGAAATATTGGATTCTATTTTTATCATTTATTGTTGCTATTTTTAACACTCCCTCTCAGAAAGAAAGGAATTCAACTCGATCCTAATCTTAAACCTTTGGAATGTTCTGCATGCAACCCTTCTCTCTAGTGTTTTTTCTCCAGCAACTCCAGGAACAAAAACACCCAACCTGAATCAGAATGATGCCTCTGTCATCAAAGTATCTAACTAATATTGCCTCTGTCGACTAAAAACTCTATACTTTTTTTGGCTCTGCCTTTTTTCACTTTATGTCAACCCTCTCTATGCTTCTTCAGTATCTGACTACTCTAGCCTCTATCACTTTGATCTCTGACTGCATCAATCCCAGTAATTCCTCCCACTACTATGTACTTTTTTCTCCCATATCAAGTTAAGTTCCATGAGATAAAACCACTCAATGGACCTTGCCCAATTTCAGTCCTCTTGGGAGTATCACTTCAAATCACCCCACCTCACACTTGGAGGTATGGCTCCATGTGATCCCTCTACCCACTTGGCTCAAAATTCCCCCCCTATTGGAGGTCTCTGCACGACTGGATGCCTCCACTCAGTCTTCTCTCTGCTTCTCCAATTGTGGCTATTCCACAAATGTCTGAGACTACTTCTTCTCTATTGAGTGTATCTCTCCACTCAGTCTCCCGTCAGCTTCTCTAGTTGTGGCTACTCTACAAATTCCTTAAGCTTCTTCTAAGGCTTCTCCAAGAGTTTCATGTTGAGAGGTAATTTACTCTCCCTCTCAACCACCAAGTCTCTAACCTTTGCCTTGCTCCTCAAGGCTTTGCATGCATCTTGAACCTCAAGAGCATACAAGTTCTTGACTGGTGCACTGATCTATTTCATGTATCCCATGGTGATGTGTCTAAGGAAAGCCTTTCCCTTACTAAAAACCACATCATAGCCACGGTATTCCAATAATGTGACTGAAACAAGATTCTTCTTTAGTCCTCGAACTTACATCACATCTGTGATCCTGAGAGGGGAGCCAAACTCCCTCTGAAAGGTAACTTTACTGATCTCCGTGGCTCTATACCTCTCGTCATATCCAAACTCTATGCTCTGCATGAGGTATTTCTCTTCAAATCACTAAAGACATCTCTATTCCTCGTCATATGGATCAAGATACCACATGCCTCCCATGGCAGTGCCGACCATGCATGCAATGAGAGTGAGATCAAGTTTGAATTGTGAAGCTAGAGTTTCACCTGCTGCTACTACTGTCGGCTCCTTCTTGCTTGCTTTACTCTGTGGGTAGTTCTTGGTATAGTGCCCATGATCGTGATAGTAAAAACACTTGACTTTCATCAAGTCCATCTTCTTTCTACCCTCCATGCCTTGGGACATCTTTCCCTTGGCCTTCTTTGCCTTACTCGCTAAGGCAAAATCCTCTTCCACTTCCTTGGAAGAGGTCCCATCTTTGGTGTTCCTCCTGATCTCATCCAGCATCAAATCTGACCATAGTCATTCCCAATCTGGTAGCTTCTCTCGACCATTCACAGAGTCCTGATAACTATGCCAACTCTTTGGGAATCCAAGAAGAGTAAAGCTCACTATATCTCCCTCTGTCCCGTCGTCATGAAATTTTCCAAAAAAAGAGCTGATTTTAAATCAACGATATCTCCCTCATCTGAACACCAATTCGGCCGATTGTTTTTCTGAATTTGGTGATGTTTTCACAAATAATACAAATATGCTATTTGTTTATGAAATTTTTGCACAAAAATGTTCAGATCTACTCTACAAACTCGCAGCCCAATACTCAAAAATTTGAAATCTCCTCTAGTATACTATTCTCATCTCCAATACCATGTAGAAAATCTTGTAGATTCACATGCTCATGTAATCTACTAAAACAAGAGACAAGAATCTACTTCTACTCTTTACAGCAAAAGCCTATAAATATCGAGCAAAACAATAATCGACCAGAGGAAGAACATCAATGGCACATAACACAATAAATATCTGGGGAAATCCACAGCTTAAAACCCCACTACTATATTGTATTAATCCAGAAAATCAAGATGAAATTACAATGCTTGTTCTCTCTAGAACAATCCCAACACTCAACAAATTCAATCTCCAACTCATAAGAAAGCTCAAGGCCAAAACTTAGCCTCTTCACAAGCTCTCAAAGTCTCTATTCCAATGCATCCTTGGTCAAAGAATTTGTATGAATACAATATGCTCTGCTCATCCTTGAGATTAACCTGCACAATTATTTCCTATCCTCCACCTGATGAATTTCGTTGGCCAATACTTAGCCAAATTTCCAAGCCTCCAAGCTTCTAATTCTTTGCACAATTCCTCATAGAATTATCTCGTATTTTAAGGGAAATTCCTTAGTTCCTAAATGCATGCACTATCACTGCAACTTAGAAAATTATACAACAAATAATACATTATCCCTACACTCTAGTCTCAACTGGGTCTTTCTTAGAATCGACATGCATGAGTTTTTGATGAGGGAATATTTAGTTAACTGGAGTAGCACTAGTTGAGTGCACTAATGCATAAACTGACTTTAGCTCACTATTAGTTCTTCAAACAATTTGGAACTAATTTAACTGGACTTAGCTCAATAAATTGAGTTAACTAATCACCACTCATACTTAACTCATCCTGGACACCTATAATATAGGGAGAACATATACATAACTTTAGAAATACTTCCAACTCAAAATTCCTAAGTTAACTAAGTCAACTCACTCTAGTTAACTATTACAAGTTTCTATGAGAATAAAAGTCGATTTTAATTCTCAGCTTAATCCAAGGACAAATTAAAATGAAATTTATGGATTCTATTTTTATCATTTCTTGGTGTTATTTTCAACATTCGGAGGTATGATCCGGAGATCAAAAATAGGCTCAAAAATGAAAGTGCTTGTAATCTCCCGAAACCAACATCAAGTTGTAGTGTTCATCTTCTTGATTACAATGATGCTTCAATCACCTCAATCCGACATTGTATGAATAATTCATTGTGTTCTGAAGTTTTTGACCAATAACTAAAAAGTCAACAACAAGGTTGACTAAGTTACTGACTGGGCAGTCTGTACAACTGATGTCATCAACTAACTGTGTAGGGTACGGTTGGAAGTGGACCAATATGGTATTGACACATGGCAACATCATACATGTGTAGGTGGTGTATTTTCATTGGTTCGTTGGTTGTGAGGTGGACCAATTATGAGGCGCCAGATGGCCCAATGAGAGGGCGCCACATGGTGTCCTGTGGTTGGCCAAAAATTTTATATCGGGCCCAAGGGCATCACCAGGGTTCGACCCCTAGACCTTTGGCAAAATAACCTCCAACCTTACCATCACACCACCGCATTGGTTCTTAACTGTATAGGTCACTAGTTCTATTTTAAGTCGAATGATTTGGCGTTTAGGAGGAAGGATGGGGGAAAATAGCCCTAGCCCTAGTCACATTACACACCACACCACCATGACATAATTGAAGTGGGGGAAGGGCAGTTAGGCCCTAGCCCGGGTCTTTTGCATCACCCACGTGACCACCTATTAGTATTAGTATATGCGTACTTCCATTAGGGATCAAATCCACTCTTTGCATTTCATTTTAGGTGTCTCATACTGAATTTTTTATCATTCCACTAGGTCATGCAAAAATGGTCGACTGATGGTTGTATTCTTCTAAAAAAATCAAATTTTCCCTCATGAGGTACATTTGTTGACCCATCTCCATGTTGCATTCAGTTATGGTTTCAGTTGTGTTATTTTTAGAGTCAAGGGAGTTATGTTTCCATTAGGTCTTAGGGTTCATTTCCAAGTTCAAAAGCATAATTTCAAGTATAAATAAAGGGCAACAAAGATATGAGGAAGACCAATAAACAAAGAGTGAAGTCATGGTTATTGTACAAAGATCTTATTTCATTGATGTAATAGTATTTTAGTTGATTCATATATCTTTTGATGTAATTCAAGTCATCTCATGTAATAAGTTTTCCCATAAGCTACCCAAGCATTCCTCCTTGCTGCAAGTAATCAAAGCCATTGAAGAAATCAGATCAATCAAAGCATCATCTGCCTGAAAAGAGACAAAGAAAGAAAAGCATTAAATAGAGATTTGAAGATAAAGTAAAAGTTCCAAAAAGCATTATAAAGTGGGTTTTTTCTAAAGAAAAATCAAAATCACCCTCTATATAAGATTTCAAAATCCTTTTTCAAATTCATCATATTCATTTGACAAAGAGAAAGAAGAGAGTTGAAGGAGAGGAGGGAGTTGAAGCCAATTGGTGGTTGAGCAAAGTGGAGGCGATGCACATAGAGCAGGAAGCGATGCGCATAGGGCAGATTGTGGAGGCGCTGCACATAGAGGAGGGAGCACTGTGCATACAGATAGAGCGCTATGCATAGGGCCTGTTTTCCAGTGCATTTTTGCACGAAGCTATGCATACAACCGGAGCGTTGGGCACTTGTACAAGGTGTTGCGCATAGGGCCAACAAACACCAAGGCTACCCTACCAACCATTTAAATCACTCTTTTGCTACCTAGAGCCTCTAAGCAAGTAAGTACACTGCTTGAACCATCCTCCCAGCACTCATTTCACGATTTTGAATTTTGTTTTCTATTTAAATTTTCAAACCCTAGGTTGTCTAAAAACCCTCCCTGCTTACCATATCCCTTATTCCCACATTTTGTTGTCAAATCCCTCCACCTATCCCCTAATCCTCAAACAAAATCCTTAAACTCCTATTTACTAAACATTCCTTACCAAAAAATATCCTCCTTCTCACTCTCACATCATACATATCTCATCCTACATTGCACAAACTCTTATCCCCTTCCCCTATCCCTATTCACCATAACTCACTTCTTGATTACCTTCTACAGGGTTTCAAAGTTTGAAATTCAAAAGACATGGATAAAGAGGATAGAGATTATGAGGAGGAGGAAAATAGTGGCAGTGAAAGCATGGGAGATGAACCTCAGCATCAGAGAAAACCACATAAGGGAGGTGGAATTATCAGAGAGGAACCATCAAACATCAGAGAGTTACAAGCTTCTCATATGACTCTCTTATTTCAGGCATCTAGGGTGTTATGAGTTTTGTGAGCAGGTACAAAGAGCTCAACATCATCATGAGCTGACGAGGCTTTTTGTATCCAGCCTCTGTGATAACAAGGTAACTCTTGCTGGGGTGACATTTACAGTTTGATCCTCCATCATTGTTGATGCTACAAGGATTCCGAATGTGGGGGAAAAATTGTATAAAGCACAAGATTTGGATGAGCACTACTATGAGCCATACATTAAACCTAGGTACATGAATGAAAAGAAGAGGACCTTTCCTTTCAGGTTCCTTGACGACAAGTATGCCCCTATGATGAGGATCATTATGAAGTATTTTACATGTGAGGGCCGATTTTCCAAATTGTACACCTATCATATTAGGCTTCTTATGCACTTCACAAGAGTGAAAATGATGAACATCCTGTATTTCTTATTCGGGAATATTGAGAAGATGGCCTACATTGTATAGAAAAAGCCATACCCCTAGCAGATGAGTAGTATCTATCACTATTCCTTGACTAAGATGATTCTTCTACATCATCTCAACCTCCTCAGCATCTCCTGGGATACATTTATTACCAATGACATCCTCAATGGTCCTCAGATTCCTCCACTGGTGCCCCAAGAAGAAGAAAGGCCTTCCAGTAGTGCCAAAGTAAAGAAAAGTGAGAAGGCTAAAGAGACTAAAGTTTCTGAGAAGCCAGAAACCTACAAAACATATCAAAGAGGGGCTAGAAAGTTGTTTGCAGCGGATAGGAAAGTGTTTACTCCACTTGATGTGGAAGGGGCCTTGCCTTCTTCATCAGCTCATAGGAAAATGCTTGCTCCACAAATTGTGGAAGGGGCTTTGCCTTCTTCATGAACACAACAGGTAAAACAGGTGCAGCAAGTGCATATAGGGAAAGAAAAGATGCTAGAGGAAAGCCTCAATGATGAAGAGGAAAGGGAATTTGATTTGATGGAATATCATGGACCATAATAGCCACACATTCATCATGGCATTGAGATAGTTTACTTGGAGGCTCAAGATGAGACAACAAATGAAAATATAACCATAAGGGGAAAAGATGCACAGATCCAAGCACTGATGGACAACTTGGCGAGAGCTAAGTATGTCATTTCAGACCTTGAGCAAGAGAAAAAGAGGCTAAGTGACAAACAAGTCCTCATGGAACTGGAACTTCTCAAAGCAAAGAGGCAAGATGACAAAGGAAAGTCAGTAATGCAAGAGGAAGAAACCCCAGCCACCTTGACTACAAAACAAAGGCTTGAAAAGGAGATTGAGGAGGATAGAGAAACATGGCTTCACATGGTCAATTTTCATTTGGAGAAGCTGCTACAAAAGGCCAACAAGGACAATCAAATCATTAGGCACATGGCTCACCATTACAGAACCCGAAACAAGATTTGTAACATAAGGGTCAAGCAAATGAAGACAAGGCTAAAACAAACACTCAAAGGAAAAAAGGATGGTGATAGGCTTAGGTTGCTTGCTGAAGCTTCCTTGGCTAACCCAAACACTTGATGGTGGTGTTCTCCATAAAATTTGAGTAAGTTTTGAGAATTTTTGCCTTTTCGAAGAATTTTGCAATTTTTGACTCAGAAAAATTGGCTCTATGCACTGCGCTTTGCACTTTGCGCTTTTCCTAGGGAATCCAAACAGGAAATGGTCAACATTTTTGGATTCAAAATGATGATTAAATGCACCCTATGCATTTTCTAATTTTTTGGAGCAAAACTGGTCAACCAAAAGGTCAAAAAACACCCAAAAAATGACCTTTCTTCCCTCTTTTTGAGCCACAGAAATAGTCTTGGGAGAATCCGTTTTTGAGGGGTCAAATCAACTCCATATGAGAAAATAAAGGCATATTTGGAGAGTAGCCAGGACAGGATTTCCAATGAGCTATCATGAGATAAATTTGGACACCGGGGAGACCTCCAAAATGGTCCTACAAAAAGTGTTGCACATAGACCTTGGGTGCTACGCATAACACAATTTTATGCTGAATTTTCACTTTACTATGCCAATGACTGTAATTTTGGGTTTTCTCTCATGAATTATGTTATTACTGATGTAAATGGTGACTAGGCATGTAAATAGGATGTATAATAGTTACTAGAATGTAGATTCATTAGATCAAAAGTTATCTTGAAGACAAATGAATCAGTTTCCTCCCTTTTAGAGGCAAGTTGTTAGGTTTCCTAGATTCCAGTTTCTTGTTCATTTTTTGATGGATTAGTTCCTCATCTTAGGGATTCAACCCCTATGGATGTGAGGAGGTTGAATCAATGTATATATCTTCTTCTTCTTTCTCATTGTAAAGGGTTGGACTCAGTTGGATGCTTAGGCTTTGAGTAAACATCATTTTGTATTAGTTTTCAACAGGAGATTAATGAAAAGTTGTAGCTATTTCTTTTGGATCCATGTGGTATGATGTTCAGTTCAGTTTTCTCTATTGTGATCATATGTTAAAAAAAAATTTGTAATTCATCAATCATTTCATTGCTTTTAAGTGGATATTTTCAAGTTCATAGGTAGAACCCATAATATTTATGCTTTGTTTTGGGAAAATATTCATAGTCTATGTTTTCTTCAGTTTAGGAAGAATCCATGTTGCTTACATGCTATTTCTAGCTCCTCACCTATCTTGAATCACCTCACCCATCAAAACCTACAGTGCTGAGCCTTGTGCCTACCTTGCCCCATTGAACACCCTCCAATTTTGACCTAATTTCCTTGCCTTGACTATTTGGCTCCTCCTGATCCAACAAAACCCTTCAAAATCAAATAAAACCTTGTGCTACTATACCTAGCCTAATGCCATTTTCTTGAGACAGTCATCTCGATTGAGATCCTTACGGAGAGAGCCTTCTCCTGGCCTAGTAGGGCTAGCTACTTGGCTAAGCATGGTTTATGGTTACCTTGGCATTGCCTTCCTTTAGCCTGAGGTTCAATCCAGATGATAACACCATCGTTGGAGCTGAGCAACAGAGAGATTTGGTGGGAGGGGCGGGGCCCTTAGCCCTGGCCCTAGTTCCATCAATGCCACTACAACCTATAGTATGGCAAAGGGAGCAGACCTGGTGGCACCTGGCCCATGCCGACCCCCTATCCCATGACCGTTATGTGACCACGATCCTACGTGAGTGGATTCAAATCCAACGGGGGTAGGTAGTTGGCCTTGATGCCTGGCCATATGCCACAATATGAACTTATCCCAATAGAACGATAGCTAATCTGGTGGGGGTGGGCAGTTGGCCCTGGCCCTAGGCCACATGTGAGCTATTTTGATGCCATAAGGGGGCAATGGTGCAATTTAATGAAGTGATAAATTGCACTTTTTGTGGCAGGAATCTCGCTGGTCCCAAGTGAAATTTTCGCTTGACGGACTATCTAAAGGGAGAAATTGTCATGCAGCTAGCAGGTTTTGTCAATTTGCAAGACAGATAACAGAGCATGGCTTGGAGAAGCCTAAATTTATTTTTAACATTTTTGAGCTCAAAAAGAGCCTATATAGAGGTTTTTGAGTTTCCTTAACTCAATGACAACCTCAAATTTATGATTTGAGCATGCTATGATGGACCTTTTATAGAATCACATCTTTTAGTGCTAGAGGAAGAGACAATTTTGAATTAGTATGGAGGCATATTTGAGCATTGAGAGAGCCTAGTTAGAGGCTTTCCAACCTTCCAGTTTCATTTGGAGCAACTGTTACTTCTGTAGAGAAGCTCTTTTCAGTATTTTCTCAATGTGATAAGGAGAAAATCCCTTTTCAACTTTTCATTGTGAAGGAGTTTCATGTTTATGCTTTTGATTTCAGGTGGAGTACAAGGACCTATTGTGGAAGAGTCCTTTTTATGTTGATATTTTCATGACTTGTTGTAGGGAGTCATTTTTCTGAGTTAGAATTCTTTGTAGGAGAATGTTTCTTTGTAGGAGAAACAAGCCGCTCTTGTGTCAACAAGTTATAATGTACTCATTTGCTGTTGAAATCAATATAACGGTCTAGCTATTGGAGTAGGCCTGGAGACGTAGCCTACGAGGGGTGAACTCTGTGATCAAATACTGGTTTCTTCGCTCCATGTTTATCATCTTGATTTGCATGCAAATTTGTTTATATTTTAAGTTCATGTGAAAAATTAACTCCTCATCCTTAAAAAGGTTGTGAAACTAATTTCGCCTTTAAAGACCCATTTTGCTTAACTTGCAAAGTGTTAGAGGATGATCAATTTTTTTATAGGAGGAGGTTTCCTCCAATTTCAGAAAAATGATAAAATTTACAAAACATGGTTGATCATGGTTGGTCATGATTTATACTATAAACCTATGGGAAAAATAAACCTGACGGATTAATACTAAAAATCCAAGGGACTATAAACCTAAGTGAATAATATTAAACCCTACGAATATGAACCATTAGATTAATAAACCCAAGGGATTGATATTATAAACCCAGGGGATAAAAATTATAAACCCAAGGTATATAAAATCTAAAATAAATTTTATAAACCTTAAAATAAGTATGATTGACCATGGTTTATTTCCATATTGAGACAATCCTTGTCACAATGTGACGTTGGACCATGGTTGACCATGATTGATTTCATATCAAGACAATCTTTACCATAATGTGACATTGGACCATGGTCTTTAGTCTCAAAATTGGCTTCCATATTCATTCATATTTCCATCCTTTCATAAACCATTTAGCCCTCATTTCATAACTATCTAGCCTAAAACCCTACATCAAGTAACCATCTTCATGATTATATGGGTTAGGATCCTTGTTTTCCAAAGTTATTTATTTTATGTATTTAAAGTGAATTCATGATTAAAAACTAGGAAATTAACATGGTTTCATTTATATATATATGTGTGTGTGTGTGTGTGTGTGTGTGTTATGAGTTTTGTGACATGTGTAGATCATTTAGAAGCTTCCAAGGCACCCTTGTGTGGCCTCCCAAGATCAAATTCGAATTTCAACTCAATAGGTGGACCATATTCCAAGGAGAAATATCATGGAGATCTTTATGGGTCATGGGATTTGTATCTAGTATTTAGGGATAAGTTAGGACAAGTATGGATCTAGTAGATATTTAAGGGATCTACATTTATTGAGTAGATATCCCTAATTCATGTACAAATAGGAGGAGCATCCTTCAAAACAAGTTAATAGTTGTCATTTATTCATTAGCATCAGATTTATGATTGTTCATTCAACATGAATAATATCACTTTCTCCAAATCATGAGTTATGAGTGTTGTTTGATTCTTAAGATGTGATAGATGTTCTTGTGCACTCATTGAGGAATGTAAGGATCCCCATCAACCACAATTTGCATACAATTGTAACATAGTTTGATTTCTGTTTTTTCCTTTTTTGTAAGTGTGCTTTACTTTCTATAAGTGTGATATGCTTTCTGCAAGTTTGATTTACTTTCTTACATTTGATTTGATTGTCATCAAACTGCTTGCTTACTAGCTATCTTAGTTTTCTTGCTTGATAACTAATCCACTAGTTGTTATTTACTACTTTCTGGATTAATTTACTGCTTTCTAGATTATCATAGTTTGCTTCTTATAGTTGTTCATAGATTAGTTTCCTTTTGAATAGTTTAGAAAGGCCATGTCATTAATTCATTCATTCCAACTTTAGAATTTAATTTAGTTTTCTTGCATGAAGTTTCTTTTGCAGTTTTCATTAGTTATATTTGTAATATGTATTTCATTTCTCTCTTTCCATCCTAAATAAATTCTCTACAACAGTTTCATCTGAGGTCCCATATATTTTGGTTTTCTTCTAAGTTTATGAAACCCTCAAGTTGACATATTAAAATGACAAGGGATTTAGCATACCATTAAATCACCCTACATTTTTGGCGTCGTTGCCAGGGAAGCATACTTAGATGTAACTAGTTAGGAAGATTGTTTAGAAATAATTTTCATTAGGGTTATTTGCATTTAGATGGAAATTAGAAAATATAAAACATTCATAAAACAAAACCCCCATTCATTAAAAAAAAACATAAAAAAAACATCCATATCATGAATTCCTAGTTTTGCAGGTAGAAGAAAAGGATGGAGATGGTGAAATGAGGAAGATACTTTTGGATTTCCCATTCAAGAAACCGATATCAATGTTCATATGAGGAACATATCTCCATATTTACTTCCTATCTTCAATGGTATGAGATCAGAAGACCCAAAAACTTTTCTATTTGAATTTGAAATAATTTGTATATCTTATGGCTACATATTACACATTCAAAAGTTGAATTTCTTTTCGGCAACATTGAAGGATAGAGCTCTTAAATCGTTCATGAATTTAGAAAAAAATTCTATATGGACATGGGACGATATGAAAAGAGTATTTTTGGAAAAATACAAAGATTATTGTATAAACCATGACCTTAGAAATCAAGTCTTTAAGATGAGCCAAAAAGAGGATGAAATCTTAGAAAATTTAGTGGAGAGATTTACATATCATGTCAAAATAGCTAAATTGCATAATTTAGGATCAAACACATTAAAAACTCTCCTACTAAATGCTATAAGGGATGAATGGATTGATCTTTTTAACCTGGTGGGAAAAGGAGATGTTTCACAATTGTCATTGATGAGCCTAGGTATTGCAACAAGAATGCTGCAACTCCCAGGGCTACCAGCTTTACTTATCAACCCGGGCTTCGTACAAACTTGGAGGTGAAAGTGCTATATGCACAAGTATAAGTGAAGGCACTGTCTGTTGTCACTGCTCATCTGGAAAGAGACCCTAGGGGTTCCAAGCTAGACTTCTATAGGGTCAGAAGAAGCTTGATTTTGATGGAAGAAGAGCAAATCTATTATAAGGGAGAGCTACTCTACTACATTAATGAAGAAAAAAATCATGTAATGCTAAACTCACACCAAACCCTAGCTAACCAACTAAACAACTATGCTAAGCAGAATTACTAGATCAATCACTAATCTAATTCTAATTCTCTAAGTTACAAAAGTAAAAGCATCAAAACTAGACAAAGGGGTAAGCAAAGGAAACTAAGCTAAGTCTATGTTTAAGCGGAGGGGAAGTCAGAGATCAAAATTAGTCAGAAGAGGACATAATGAGCAAAAGTGCATAAGAACCATTGGATCAGTCAGGTGAAAAGCAAATGAACAGCTAAGATCGGATCGCAGGATGGTATGTAGGTAGATGGGTGAACAGTGTGAACTAACAAGATGGACGGTTGAGATTATATCGTGGAGGCTAAGTCAAGAGATGGACGGACAAGATTAATTGGTAGATGGACAATGGAGATTAGATCATGGGCAAAAGAAACATGCAGAAATGGTAGTGGGTTTACGGAGGTGGTAAGTTGTATTTCACGTGCCCTCAAAACAATAAGCTATATTTTGAAATTTCACATCATTAGCCTCCCCAGGCGACACGTAGCATGGGGAAACCACTCTTATCATGTGCCCTTGGGCAGATAACGATCAGACAGAAATCCGTGTGATATGGCGCGACAGCTGTTGGATCAGGTGGGGCTGATCAATGGTGGAGATTGGCCAAGCTAGTTGGCGATCGGGTGAAGTGACAACCATAGGATCAAGGGATGATCAATGGTGGACGTTAAAGTGGGAGGAGAAAACGTGCGAAAATGATGAAGCGAGTTTAGAGAGCAGTGAGTTGTTTATCGTGTGCCCTTAAAGCTATAAGTGGTTTTCTAGAATTTTACACGATTAGCCTCCTCGGGTGACACATAGCATGGGGAAACCACTCTTATCGCATGCCCTCAGGAAAATAATGATCGGATAGAAATCCATGCGATATGGCATGATATCCATCGGATTTGACAAGGCAGATCGATGGTGGGGATTTAAAGTGAAAAAAGTCACTGTTAAAAGTGAATCGGGTAGTGATTGGTCAGGTTTTGCTGTGAAAGGCAATATATAGGTAAAAACCGTTTAAACTGTGAATTAACAGCTTCTGCCTAAGTATTTCATGCTGAAGGAGAATGGGCATATGAGTGAGATCTGGGAAAGAGGGTGGAGGAATAGGTGGCCATGAGATGACTGAATGACCATGGAATGAACCAAGTAAAAATGTAATGAACCATGTAACTACATTAAACAACAAACTCCACACAAAACTGAAACTCTATGTTTTTGGGGTTGCTGCAGGGTTTCTTCCTCATGTCATGGTCCCAGAGGGAGGACGTGAGGCCGAGACACCCGCTGACAACCTTATGGAACTTTTCTTTGCTAACCTACTAAGTGAATGAAAGCATGAATGATCTACTCTACACTACTATAATGTGACTGCAACTATTTAAGCAAATAAATAGTTAAACAATAAACCTTTGTACTGGAAATGAACTATTGAAGTAAATGAACAATCAAACCATGAATCTATGCTACTGCTGTAATGGAAATGAACTACTTAGGCAAATGAACAGAAAACAGAAATCTATGCTAGCATAGCAATACAATAAAGAGGAGCTTTGGCTGTTAGGGTTAGGCCCTAACCCAAGAGCTTCAAAACTTTGAGTTAGCTCAGTGCTGGCTCAAAACAGAACTCATATTCATTATAAATCAAAAACTGTTACAAGACTTGCAACTTGAAAACAAAGTAGAGTTCTACAGTGAGAAGTCTGAATTCTTCCTAACTCTTGGTGACTACCCTTGGTAACTAACTAAAAAAATTGAGGTCCTAAGCCTCTCTACTTATACATCTGAAGTCTCCAATGACTTCCTTCAAAATTAGGGAGGCACAGCTCCCAATTCAATGATAAACTTGTGCTTTCTCTTTCACTAGCTCGGTTGCCTTCTAGTAATGAGGTTTGGCTCCCAACTCAAGATAAACTCGTAATTTCACTTGCTTCGCTGCCTTCTAGTACACATGATTTGGCTTGTTTGCACCTTCACTTGCTTGGTTGTCTTCTAGTACTCCTGATTTGGCTGTTTGTACTTTCAGCTGATGGAGGGATATTCGAATGGAGGGGCAGTAAATGAGGAGGATTTACCTCCTGTAATTCCTCTCCCTTGTTCCATTCGAGTTTTTACCAAGGTCTTTACCATAGTTCCTTGCTTTTATCTTTTATCCCTACATTTTCCTTACTTTTATCCTTTATTCCTGCATTACATGCACATTAGACCACAAAGAAAAATACCTAACTTTACTCATCTCATAAAAAAAATATAATCAAAAGTATGCAATAAGTTGTGAGAATAGACGGTTTGAATAAGCTAGGAGGTGAATTAAGGTCAATTAAGGCCCATATAATTACTCAATGATGAGGCTAATCATCACCCCCCTACTAAAAGTGTTACTCATCCTCTAAGCAACTTAGTGGCTCTAGTAGCCTCTCTAACATCTCATGCTTCTACTGTGGTCTCTACTTCTTGTTTATAGAAGCCTGCTTTCCTTTCTACTTCTTCCCACTGTTATTCTATGAACTTCAAGCTATGTGGTAGTGTTTTCCATCTCCTTATGTAGGAATGTATATTATTAGTCCTTGGCAGCCTAAACTTGTCCTCAAAATGTGAATTTGCTTACCCTTGAGCAGTAAGATCTCGAGGTGCCAGCTAAGGAATATTTACAATTAGATTATGGGTGTTGATTAGAGCCATGCGATTTGATTGTTCAGCTGCTTCTCTATCCCTGAAGCCACTTAGCTCTTTTGTTTCTTGCTGCTCTTTCTTGTTTTGAAATATAGAGGGGTTTTCGTCCTTCTTTTCCTTTTTTTCTTGACTAGTGTGCTGAGAGTAGTGATGGTAGTTTCTGCCTTCTACTCAGGGACCTCTGGAGACACCCTAGGTGACTCCTCCTTTTGTTCTTCCCCTTTTGTTTCAATGCCTTCTCCCTCTTTGTTTTTTCTTTCTCATCTCTATCAGTTCCTTGCTTCATTTCCTCATCTATTTCAATGCCTTCTTTCTCTTCTGTTTCAACATCATCCTCTGTATTAGTTCCTTCTTCATCCATCTCATCCCCATCTAGCTCTATATCATCTTCTTCTTGTTTTTCCTCCTCCTTACTGACAGAAGGACTAACATCTTAGATTAGGGTTTTGATGTTATCCTCTGCTGGTAAGTCTCTAAAGGTTGACCATGTTACAGGGATCTTGAGGTTTTGGAGGGAATCTTCAATGAGTATTCTAGTCAACCCATGGTGAACTAACTATTGGGAATTTCCTATTTTTTCTTTGCTGCTGGAGTCCACGAGTGATTGCATCAGAAAATAAGGTATGTTGAGTCTTTAGCGAACTGATGTTTCTACCCCAAATCTTAATTCTTCAAGCTCTCTAAAATGGTAGCCATAAACGACACTGTATCTACCCTCACATGAGATATACTTGATGAGCATCTTGCTTGTGAGGCTTGAGGAGGAAATAAGCAAATTCTTTGAGAAAAAATAGAGTTTCCTGTGTATGTAATCCACTAGCTTTCTAGAGGAAACTGGCCACCCTTTTAGTTACAAACCAACTACTTATTAACCTTTACAACTTTTGATCAAATGATGCATATGAGTGAGTGAGTAGGATACTTACTTGTGGCCTTAATGCCACGTTGTAGTTGTCAAAGATCAGAGGTTCTGCTGATGGTAATTCTTCTTCCTCATCTGTTGTCTGTTGATGGTTTCTTGACTGCAGATCTGATGCTGTTGAATGGCAAAGGGAGTAGGAGGGTGTGTGGATGCAGGGATGATGGTAATGGATGAGGTGAGGGGTTAGATCATGTCTAGAATGAATTTTTGGGATCTGACCAATCTACCAGTGAGGGGATCCTATAGAAAACACAATTTTCACCTGAATTGGAGCAATGAAGTGAAAAACAATAGAATTTATGGAGGGATGCATGGTAAGGAGTGGAGAAGATGAACATATGTGAGGCAGGGCTCCCTTTGGATCTTCTCTTTGCTCCCTGATTGCCTTTCTCATACTCCTGCAAATAACAATTATGGTTTTCTTTTTTTCTCTTATTATATATATATATATATTTTTAAAAAAAATAACTAGGCTGCCTTAGAGAGGTTTTCACCATAGATATTTTCCCTGGGCACCTCAAGGAAGGTTTTCACCCAGGGATCTTCTTTTTCTTTCCATTTTTCTCATCCTTGGGCTGCCTCATGGAGGTTTTCAACCCAAAGATGGGACTTAGGCACCTCATGGAGGTTTTCACCTGAATCCTTATTCTTTTTTCTTTATTTTTCAATGACCTGATGAGGGAGGAGCTGAAACTTGCTCCACCATCATCACTGTCTTATTGATACTATCAATGAACTCTTGTTTAGATAAAGGCCTCTTGTACATTTTCAATTTTTGTCCATTAACTAGTAATGGAATGCCTTCTTCAACTATAGTTCTGATCTGCACTGAACCATTGTCATGGCATCTTTCCACCACATAAGGTCTGAGCTTAGCTTTCCCTTGAAGTCTTTATACCTGGAGTCATATAACAATGCCCAGTCTCCTTCTTGAAATTGCTTCTCCTTAATATGCTTGTCATGCCATATTTTCCTCTAAAGCTGAACTATCTCTGTATGGAGGAGGGCCTGCATTCTGAATTCATCCAAGCCATTCAAATGGAACAGTCTTTCTTTCTGTGCATGACTAAGATCCAAATATAGTTGGGCTGCCATCCTCAATGTATTATATTCAAATTCAATGGACAACAAAGCCTTTTTCCCATAGACCAGCTCATAGGGTGTAAATCCAGTGGTGGTCTTCCATGTCGTATTATAGGCCCAGGTGGCCTCAACTAGTCTTTCTACCCAATCCTTTCTGCTGCTGTTCACTACCTTGGTTAGGATGTTCTCCAGTGCTCTGTTGGTCACCTCCACTTGCCCATTAGCTTGTGGATGATAAGGAGTGGAGGTCCTATGCTTGATTTTGTGATGCTTGAGCAGTTCTTCAATCATGCTGGAGGTAATCTGGCTTCCTTGGTCTATGACTAGCTCTCTAGTGTACCCAAATTTGTAGAATATATTCTCCCTTAGGAACTCAGCTACCTTCTCTTCTGTTGCTACCTTAATTTCCTTGGTTTTAGCCCACTTAGTCAAGTAATCAATGCACACAATAATGCATTGTTTTTTATTTGAAGGAGGATTGATAGGCCCAATGAGTCCATGCCCCACTTGTCAAATGGCTCAAAAGTCACTTGAGGTTGTACGGGAATTTCATCCCTTGGATTAGGCTTTCCCATCCTATGGCACCGATCACACTGACTTATGTATTTTTTCACATCTTGATGAAGAGTAGGCCAATAATAGACTCCTTGAAGCACTTTGAATGTTGTCCTCTTTGCT
The DNA here is from genome assembly GCA_031772625.1 of Pinus tabuliformis. NCBI lineage: Eukaryota > Viridiplantae > Streptophyta > Pinopsida > Pinales > Pinaceae > Pinus > Pinus tabuliformis. The sequence goes on along the minus strand of CM062820.1, from coordinate 1,186,706,078 downwards.
GCAAAGTGACCTCCATAAGGCCCATCATGACAAGTCAAAAGGATTTCGAAAACTTCCACTTCCCTGACACACCTTCTCAAGATTTGATCTGGGCCAAGTTTGAATAGATTTCTCCCAATCCAGGTGAAGGGGGCACTTTTCCTGATTATCTTGCTCTTTTCTCTGGAGGGTAGGTTTTGTGGGAACTGTGTTGATACCAAATAGTTTTCTACATCAACAAGCCATGGGGAGAGCACTGAAATAGCAAAAAAATGCTCGTCTAGTAACTGATCATCCACCATTCCTTCTTCACCTGCAAGCAGATTCATCCTAGATAGAAATTCAGCAACAATATTCTCCTTACTAGGCTTATCAACAATATTTAGATCAAACTATTGTAATAAAAGTAACCATCTTATGATTCTACCATTTACATCTAGTTTGTTCATTAAATATTTCATTGCATCATCATCAGTATGCATGAATGTCTGATAGCCTATAATGTAATGCCTAAACTTGTTCAATGAATGCACAATAGCAAGTAGTTCTTTTTCGGTCACAGTGTAATTTAACTGAGCCTTTGACAGGTTTTTACGAGTAAAATAAATGGTGTAGGGCAATTTCTCCTCTACCTAACCTAAGGCTGCTCCTATGGATTTGTGTGAGGCATCAACATGAATATGAAAAGGGAGGGCCCAGTTTGGGCCTCTGAGAATTGGTGTAGTGGTTAAATTCCCCTTTAGAATGTCTAAGGCCTCTTGACAGCTCTTTTACCATATAAATTCAGAATCTTTGGCCAACAACCCAAACAAAGGAGAGGCCAACTTGCTGAAGTCCTTTATGAACCTTATGTAGTATCCAGCTAACCCTAAGAAACTCCTAACATCTCTCTACTTTTGTGGAGGTGGGACCCCTTGGATGATGGCTATTTTGTTTGGGTCCACTTGCAGTCCTTGCTGGGATATGGAATGACGTAGCATAGTCCCTTCAGTCATTAAGAATTCACATTTTTTGGACTGAGAGACAGGTTCATTTCGATGCATTTGCATAATACTTTGCCTAGGTTAGTTACGGATTCTTGAAAATCACAGCCATAAGGTGTAAAATCATCCATATAGATCTCTATAGCATCATGTACTAATTCAACAAAAATACTCAAGACTACTCTCTGGAAAGTGGTGGGAGCATTGCATAAGCCAAAAGGAAGGACCCTATAGGCAGAAGTACCCCAAGGATAGGTGAATGTGGTTTTATGCTGGTCTTCTGGGCATATTTGGATTTGGTTATACCTACTAAATCAATCTAGGAAAGAAAAGAACTTATTCCCTGCCAGGCCATCTAACACTTGGTCAATGAAGGGTAGGGGAAAATGATCCTTCTTTGTGGATTTGTTCAACTCCCTATAATTGACACAAATCCTCCACTTACCATTCTTCTTGGGAACTAACACTAAAGGAGAGACCCACTCACTGTTAGAGATAGGGTAAATGAACCCTGCATCTAACAATTTTTGCAGTTCTTCTTTGACTATGTCTTTAAGGGCTGGATTCATTCTCCTTTATGGTTGCCTAATTGGCTTACAACCTTCCTTGATGTATATGTGGTGAGTACACACTGAGGGGTGTACTCCCTTCATTTCCTTGTAGCTCCAAGCGAAGGCTTCTAGGTTTTCTTTCAACATATTGCATAGCTTTTCCTCTTCAAGAGCAGATAGAGATGGGTTGATTTTCAAAGTTTTCTCTGGGCCAAATTCTATGGTTTTGACTCGGAGTGGGTTGGAATTGGCCAAGCATAAGTCAATTTGATGATTGTTCAGTGTTTCCTTTACTTCTTCTTCTAATGGTAATGAACTAGGAGTTGGACTTTGGAGCAGGTGTTCAATTAAGTCATCCTCCTCTTGTTGTCCTCCTCCTATGATTGCTTCCAAAGCATAAAGTTGGGTAGAATAAATCTCATCTTCTTCCTCCTCCTCCAACCATAAAGGTAAATCATGTTCTAGGGAGGGTTGAGCAGGACGATATAAGACTAACTGTTTGGACATGTGCCCAATCTTGATGGTAATATTCCCAGCTCTGCAGCTAATGTAGGCATCCGCTATGGCAAACCATGGCATCCCAAGGATGAGAGGGTAACTAGTAAGCTTAGCCTTAGGCTGGAGAACTAGGATATTTGCAGGGTGCTCCCAGGAGTCAATGGAGACCATCACATCCTCCATAATTCCCTCAGGGGTGATTATGGAACAGTTTGCAAGTTGCAGAACTGTTGTGGTCTTCCTTAATGACCCTTGGAGGTTAAGCTTGAGCATGGTGTCCTTGGTCATCACATTAATGGCAACCCCAAGATCAATTAGAGTGCATGGGACAATGGTGCGATTGATGTGCACATCTACTACAGGGCTTCCAAGGCCTAAGTATTTTGGACATATTACCTGCCCCAGCATTAAGTCGGATAATTTCCCAATGACATTAATGGTAGTGGCATCCCTTTTTCTTCTTCCTGGATGCTTGAAGCACTTCTCCTTAATTAACTTATTGTAGATAGGAACATCTTTGATTTCCTAGAGAAGGGGGATCTTTACACATAGATTCTTCAATTCTCTAGAAGTTCAGTTTCTTCTTGGGTAGGCTGGAGTGGTTGGGATAATATTTTAGGAAAGGGTGGATTTACTTTAAGGTTTCTTTCCTCTCTTTCGTCCTCAACCTCCCTATGTGGAAAGGGAGGTTGGCTATTTGGGAGAATTCTCCCAAATCTTAGGTTGATCCCTTGGATTTCTATAGCATAAGCTGGGTATGATGTCTCTCCACTGTATCCTTGTTGAGCCTACCTATTGTTTGGGTTTGGATTTGGCTGGGTAGGCATCTGGGGTTGCTCAGGTGGAGAAGAGTGTAGGATTTGTGGTTGGGTAGGTGGTGGAGGAAATAGGGCTGGAACATTGTTGAATTAGGGCCTCCACCCCTTGGATGGGGTATTCCACTGATGTTGTGGTTGAATGTAAGGTTGAAATAACTAGCTAACTGGTTGGGAATTATACTAAGGTGCATAGGACCAAGCAGGTGGTGTAGAATAGGAAGGATGAGCAGGGGGTCCCCAGGAAGGTATAGTTGTGGTTTAGTTGGGTTTGCAATATGCATGGGATGATCATTGCATACCTTGCTGGTAGGGTCTAGGCCCAAGAGGTCTCCTTTGGTTGATGTAGCAAAGATGCTCAGTGACCCCTTCAGCTCCTTGATATACATCTTTGAGTCCAGGTAAAGAAGGGCACTTGTATGTGGAGTGGTTTTCTCCACAGATTGAGCAAATCTCAATACAGTTCAATGACCATTCATTCCTATGATGCCTCATGGTGCATTTGGGACAAAATATGGCCAAGGCTCTCTCTACTTCCTCTTGCTTCATTTTGATATTCATGGTATCCAATTGCAAGGCAAGGGTTTGCAGCATCTCACTTTTGAAGTCCTCCATCATATTTCCAATTTCACCCTTGATCGATGAGTTGGAAGATGATGTACTGGCCATAGGTTGACTACTCCTACCCTTTTTCCTCGTTTCCCTAGAATGGTTTCTAAAGACAGTCTTGATATCCTCATAGGGTAGTTGGTAGATATCTACTCCTGCTAACAAATGCAAGGTATCTAGGACATCCTCCCTTACTCCTTTAAGTAGGACCAGCTTCAGTGACTTAGGGTCAAGTGTGCACCTAGCCATTTTGTAACTGAGCTAGAATCTTTCTTCATAGTCTGCTAAGGATTCATCCTGGCCTATGGTCAACCTAAAAATCTCTTCTTTAGTGTCCTTTGACCTACAGTAGTCCCTATATTTGTTGTTAAAGGCCTACTGCATCTGAGCCCAGGTTGTGATGCTATGTCCTGGTAAACCCATCAACCAGTGCAATGCTGCATCCTTCAGGGTAGATGGAAACAGTTTTAACTTTTTCTCATCCTGTGTATAGTCATAGGTTTGACATATAACATCAAACTCAAATAGGAAAGTGTCAGGGTCCTCTATGGTCAATCCATGGAAATGAGGTAGAGCAGAGAGGCTCATATTCTTCATTTTAGTGTCCCCATTGGTTTTCCTAATAGGGAAGGCACCCTCAATTCTTTCTCTATCTCCTCTGTCATCTTGGTTTTCAGCCATTGGTTCAGTAGGAATGGGTTCTTCCTCTTCTTCTTCCCCTCTAGGTTCTTCAAATATGTCAGGTTGCTCACCTAAAGGTTCTTTTAATTCACAATCACCGAAGAAGAGAGAAGGTTGACTATTGGATGTAGTGGGGGTATTTGGCAAGAATTTTCCTTAATTATCACTATTCCTATGAGGCATGAAAGGAAATGTTTTTCGATTGGTTTTTGTAAGATTTTCATTAAGATGGAAAGTACTCTGCAGCAAGGAAATTGCTGATTAAATGAAAAACTACTAACATAATGGAAACTACTTGCAGAATGAAATTGCTGATTGAATGGAAAGACTTCTGACAAAAATAAAACTACTTGCATAATGAAATTGCTTAATTGAATGAAAAACTACTAACAAAAAGGAAACTACTTGCTGAATTGAAATTTTTGATTGCAGAATGGAAAGGAAAGCAGATAAATGACAAATGAAAGAAAGAAACTAGATTACTTTTGCAGAAATAAACTAATGGAAGAAAATTGAAGACTAGAAGTAGAAGAAAAGAAAGCTAGAGACTAGAAATAGAAGGAGTAGTAATTCGCATCCTACTTTGACACCTCCCTGGCAGCAGCGCCAAAGAGTGATGAGCCTAGGTATTGCAGCAAGAATTCTGCAACTCCTAGGGCTACCAGCTTTACTTATCAACCCAGGGTTCGTACAAACTTGGAGGTGACAGTGCTATATGCACAAGTAGAAGTGAATTTACTACCTATTGTCACTGCTCATTTGGAAAGAGACCCCAAGGGTTCCAAGCTAGAATTCTATAGGGTTAGAAGAAGCTTGATTTTGATGGAAGAAGAGAAAATCTATTTTAAGGGAGAGCTACTCTACTGCAGTAATGAAGAAAACAATCATGTAATGCTAAACTCACACCAAACCCTAGCTAACCAATTAAACAACTATGCTAAGTAGAATTACTAGATCAATCACTAATCTAATGCTAATTCTCTAAGTTACAGAAGTAAAAGCATCAAAACTAGACTAAGGGGTAAGCAAAGGAAACTAAGCTAAGTCTGTGTTTAAGCGGAAGAGTAGTCGAAGATCAAAATTGGTCAAAAGAGGATGTAATGAGCAATAGTGCATAAGAACCGTTGGATTAGTTGGATGAAAGGCAAACGAATGACTGAGATCAGATCACAGGATGGTATGTAGGTATATGGTTGAAAATGGTTAACTAACAGGATGGATGATTGAGATTATATTGTGGAGGCTAAGTCAAGAGATGGATGGTCAAGATTAATCGGTAGATGGACGACGAAGATTAGATCACGAGCAAAAGAAACATGCAGAAATGGTAGCGGGTTTACGGAGGTGGTAAGCTGTATTTTGCGTGCCCTCAAAACCATAATATGTATTTTGAAATTTCATGCGATTAGCTTCCTCGGGCGACACATAGCACAGGGAAACCACTCTTATCATGTGCCCTCAGGTGGATAATGATCGAACAAAAATCCACGCGATATGGCATGAAAGCCATTGGATCAGGCGGGGTTGATCAATGTTGGATATCGGCCAAGCTAGTTGGTGATCGGGGGAAGCAACAACCATTGGATCAAGGGACATATCAACGATGGAGGTTAAATTGGGAGGAGAAAACATGAGGAAATGACAGAGCGGGTTTAGAGGGCGGTAAGTTGTTTATCGCGTCCCCTCAAAGCTGTAAGTGGTTTTCTAGAATTTTACACGATTAGCCTCCCCGAGTGACATGTAGCATCGGGAAACCACTCTTATCGTGTGCCCTCAAGTGGATAACAATTAGATAGAAATCCACACAATATGGTGCGATAACCGTCGGATCTGATGAGACAGATTAACGGTGGGGATTTAAAGTGCAAAAAGTCAGCGTTAAAAGTGAATTGGGCAATGATTGGTCGAATTTTGCTATGAAAGGAAATCTACGGGTAAAAACCGTTTAAACCGTGAATAAACAACATCCACCTAAGTATTTCATGCTGAAGGAGAATGAGCATATGAGTGAGATCTAGGAAAGAGAGTGGAGGAACAGGTGGCCATGAGATGACTGAATGACCATGGAATGAACCAAGTAACAATGTAATGAACCACGTAACTGCATTAAACAACAAAGTCCATGAAAAACTGAAACTCTATTTTTGGTTTTGCTGGAGGGTTTTGTTCCTCACATCATGGTCCCAGAGGGAGGAGGTGAGGCCGAGACACCCGTTGACAACCTTATGGAACTTTTCTTTGCTAACCTGCTAAGTGAATGAAAGCATGAATGATCTACTCTGCACTACTGTAATGCGACTGCAACTATTTAAGCAAATAAATATTTAAACAATAAACCTCTCTACTGGAAATGAACTACTGAAGTAAATTAACAATCAAACCATTAATCTATGCTATTGCTGTAATGGAAATGAACTACTTAAGCAAATGAATAGAAAACAGAAATCTATGCTAGCATAACAATACAATAAAGAGGAGCTTTAGCTGCTAGGGTTGGGCCCTAACCTAAGAGCTTTAGCCCACTAAGTTAACTCAGTGCTGGCTCAAAAGAAAACTCATCATCATTATAAATCAAAAACTATTACACGCCTTGCAGCTTGAAAACAAAATAAAGTTCTACAGTGAGAAGTTCGAGTTTTTCCTAACTCTTGGTGACTACCCTTGGTAACTAACTAAAAAAACTGAGGTCCTAAGTCTCTCCACTTATACATCTGCAGTCTACAATGACTTCCTTTAAAATTAGGGAGGCAGAGCTCCCAATTCAATGATAAACTCATGCTTTCTCTTTCAATAGCTTGGCTGCCTTCTAGTAGGGAGGCGTGGCTCCCAACTCAAGATAAACTCATACTTTCACTTGCTTGGCTACCTTCTAGTACACATGATTTGGCTTGTTTGCACCTTCACTTGCTTGGCTGTATTCTAGTGTAGAAATTCTCACTGTAGATCACCTGATAATGCAATATACTAAAGCAAAATACTTGATCTACTTCTAAAAACAAACTTGCGGAAGCTTAATCGATTTTGAGTAAGATCAAATAGAACAGATATAACAGATGAAGTAGATACAATCATACATGAACACAGAAGAATACACTGAGGAAAGCCTCAATTAAAAACCCCGATCTCTGTATTATCATACAAGTGGAAATATCTCTGGATTACACAAAGCTTTAGCTCGCAAGCTATCCATCTCTCAGTACAATCCCTCAATTGCTACTCATAGACAGAATAGATAACACATATGCCTTCCTTCAGTCCTCCAAGCCTCCTATTTCCTTGCGCAGTTTCTCCTAGGTCCTCAAGTTGCCACTTGTGTGTAATTACCTCACACACTGCTCACTAAACTCAGAAATAGCTGTGCAATCCTCAAGGAAATAATTCCTTCTGCATGCAAGAGATATCCTCATGGGAATATTCCTGCAACTAATAGTACACTGTCCCATCCTTTGATCTCAACTAGGTCTCTTTCTGAACTGACATGCATGAGTTATTTATGAGAGAATATTTAGTTATCTGAAGTACACTAGTTGCATGCATGCATGCATTGACTAACTGAACTCACAATCAGTTCCACAAATTGTTGGAACTAATCTAACTGGACTTAACTCAATTAACTGAGCTAACTAATTACAACTCAAATTACAACTCATCCTAATATCCTTAATCAAGGGATAACTTCCTCAATCAAAGGGATAACTGTTGCATGTCTTCACATAGACTTCATGTTTGATTTTCTCTAACTAATTAACTCAAGATGAATTAATTAATTATTTTACGAATAGCTGCTGAGCCCAAATTCGAATTTTAATTCACAATTTTAATTTAGGGAATAATTAAAATTGGAATGTATCCCGAAATGCTATTTATAGAAATGCTATATTCAGCACTTCTATATTTAGCATTTCTTGTTGCTATTTTTAACACTCCCTCTCAACAAGAAAGGGATTATCTGTCACCCTGATCCTGTCTCTGTGGAACTTGAATTCGCATTTTGACAATGCCTTAGTCAAAATATTTGTATCCTGCTCCTTGATTGAAACATACTACAACAACTTGATCCTTTTCAAAACACAGTCTCGAAGATGATGATATCGAATATCGATGTGCTTGGACCTGTCATGAAATACTGGATTCTCAGAGAGTTTGATACAACTTTGATTATCGCAATAGGTCACAGTTGGATCCATCCTTTAATCAAACAATCCAAATGGCCTCACATGCTACCTGGCCTGCAGCCATGTATTCAGCCTCTATTGAGCTAAGTGCAACTGACCTCTGTTTCCTACTGTACCAAGAAACTGCAGCTAAACCATGGTTGAAAATTGCTCCTGAGTGCTCTTCCAATCTGATGGACTCCCTGCCCAATCTGCATCTGTGAAGCCCTGAAGCTTCACTCCCTCTATTCGTCTGTACCATAATCCATATTGAGATGTACCTTTGAGGTATCTCAGCACATGCTTCGCTGCCTTCCAAAACAACTTGGTAGACTGAACCATAGCTTGGCTCAGCTGGTTCACCGGAAAGCACAAATTTGGTCATGTGTTCACTAAATACATCAATGAACCCACAAGCTGCCGATACACAGTAGCAGCTACTACCTCACCTGAAGTAGCATCCTCCTTCCTATAGTTACCTGCTAGAGGAGTCTACATGAGCTTGCACTTCTCCATGTGGAATCTCCTGAGTATCTCATTGGCATACTTGCCTTGAGACACAAACACTTCCCCATCCTTTTGCCACATTTTCATGCCTAGAAAGCAGTGCATGAGATCCATGTCTTTCATCTCAAACTCTCTTGCAAGGTCCTCCTTGCAAGAATTGATCAACTGATCATCACCTGTTAATATTAGATCATCAACATAAAGATAATGATCAATGGCTTACCTTCTACCATGATGTGGTATAGCTTCGCATCCGCTTCACTCTTTGTGAATCCCAACCCGATGAAATAGCTATCGATCCTAGTGTACCAAGCACGAGGTGATTGCTTCAACCCGTACAAAGCTCTCTTGAGTCGGCACACATGTGGCTTATGATCGAAGGTGTCAAATCCCTCCGGCTGCTCTATGTGCACCTCTTCCTCAATCTTGCCATTGAGGAATGCAGTCTTCACATCCATCTGATGGATCTTCCAACCCATCTGTGCTGATAGTGCCAACATCGATCTGATAGATGAGTACCTTGCTACAGGAGCAAAAGTCTCATCATAGTTGATCCCCTCGACCTGTGAGAAACCATGGGCAACAAACCTTGCCTTATGTTTCTCCACACTACCATTTGTTGCTTGCTTTACCTTGTAAAGCTATCAGGAGCTCACCACTGACTTGTTCTTCGGTCTTGGAACAACATCCCAAACACTGTTCTGAACTATGGAGTCATAGTCCTCCACCATAGCATCAGCCCAAACTAGCTGCTACACTGGTTTCTCAAGGAAGATGGTTCGGTCTATATACATTCCCCAACCAGGGCCATGTAACCAGTGTACCACTCAGGTGACCTCCTCTGTTTGTGCTGAGAAGATGGCTATCCCACATTCTCTCTCGCATCCATCAACAATCTGTCAACTTCCCTTAAGCATTTCTGCCCATCTCTGGAAGACTCTACATGAGTGGATGTCTCCACTCCTGGATCCTCTGCATGCGGCTACTCCGCATCAGTCTGAGGCTCCTCCTCCTTAGGAACCAAAAGTTCCTCCTCTGCATGCAACTTGAGCTCCCTCTCAAGGGAAACTCACATGGCCTTCTGCTCGTCGAACTTCAGATCTCTGCGTACCACTGTCCTCTGACTGGTAGGCAAGAACACCTGATAGTTGTGGGGTGTATCAGTGTACCCCACAAGTATCCCCAACTCTGCTGTTGGCTCTAGCTTCTTTCGAGCATCTTTGGTCACATGGCAAAATACCGATGAGCCAAAGATCTTGAAGTGACTTACATCTGGTCTCTTCCTAGAGAAAGCCTCCTCTGGTGTCTTCATCCCCAATATACGATGCGGACTTCTATTCTGCAAGTATACCACTATCTTGCATGCCTAAGCCCACAAATGAAGTGGTAGGCCTGGGTCATACAACATCGCCCGAGATGCTCCCATAATCGTTTTATTATTCCTTTCGGCCACCCCATTCTACTGTGGGTTATGGGGTACCGTCAACTCCCGTTTAATTCCTTCTGCTGCACAGAAGTCCTTAAACTCTTGAGAGACATACTCTCCACCATTGTCGCTTCGCAAGGCCCTTATCTTCTTTCATAAGGCTTTCTCAACCAAGGCTTTGAACTCACAAAACCTTGAGAAGGTTTGATCCTTCTTTTGCATGAAATAGATCCAGCATCTACGAGAAAACTCATCATTGAAAATAACATAGTACCTTTGTTTAGCGGTAGAGGCTGTCGAGAATGGTCCACACACATCTGTATGAACTTGCTCCAAGATTGCTCCAGCTCGATTATCTTGATCCTGAAAGGAATATTTTGCATACTTACCCAATGTAAAACCTTTGCATGTATCTGCTTGCTCAAGTTTACCCTTGGGAAGTCCGGTAGAAATCTGTTGCATGATCTTCAAGGCCCCATGGTGCAAGTGGCTCAATCTTCTATGCCATAGCTTTTCAATATCTTGGCTTTGCACCAACTCTGCTTTGGAACTCAATGCAGCACATTCATCCACCTCCAGCTTGTAGAGATTCTTCACATGAATCCAAATCCTCTTGGTCTGTCCCATGTCGATGTGTCTGAGGAATTCCTTTCCTTTACTTAAGACTACATCATAGCCTTTGTCTTCCAACATAGCGATGGATACTAGGTTCTTCTTCAGTCTAGGCACATACTTTACATCAGTCAGGGTGAGAGGAGCTCCATGCTCCCTCTGAAACACAACCGTGCCTTCACCTTAAACACAGTACTTTCCATCATCACCCATCTCTATGCACATCTGGAGGTCCTTCTCCTCCAAGGTACTGAATAAACTCTTGTCGTCGGTCATGTGGAATGAGGTTCCACTGTCCAAGTACCAAACACAACCCACCATTGATGAAATCATGCATGCGATGAGGGTGAAATCCAATTCGAACTATGAGGCCAGTGCCTCACCATCTGATCCTTTCGAGGATCCCTTCTTGGATTTCTTCTGTGGATAATTTGTTGCATAATGGCCCACCTCATGACAATTAAAGCATCGCACTTTAGATTTGTCAATCTTCTTCCCACCATGGGAAGAACTTGATTTGGAATGGGAAGCCTTCCCTTTCCCTTTCCTCGCCTTACTCACTAAGGCTAGATTTTCTTCATCATCATGCTTTGATGAAGAACCATCTCTGGTGCTTCTCCTGATCTCCTCCTGCATCAGATCTGACCACAGTCATTCCCAATCTGGCAGTTTCTCTCTTCCATTTACTGAGTCTTGGTAGCTATGCCAGCTCTTAGGAAGACCAAGGAGAGCAAGACTCACCATTTCATCATCGACTGTCATGATTCCTACACTTCCAAGCTCATCCCTGCAGGTGGTGAGCTTGTTTAGAGATGTAGAGATCATGTCGCCCTTTTCACACTTGATTTTCCGAAGCTTTTCTTTCAGCGCCAGTTTCCTCTGATCACTGCTATTCTGATATAGATCCTTCATTGTTTTACACATTGAAAACGGTGTCTCCTTCCCATGGAGACTCGAGACAATGTGGTCTCAAACTCCCTCCAGAAGAATCCTCCTCGCTCTAGCCACACATTTCTTCCATTCCGCCAATTCTTAGGCATTAGTAGTTGTTGGCTTGGGGAATTCTTGATCAACGAAGTCCTTCAAACCATTGTCCTCTAATACCGCTTCTATGCGATCCTTCCAAGCTATATAATTCAAGCTGCCATCCAGGGCATACTTAAGTCTCAAACCATTGAACGCTACTGGTGAAATTTGAGATGTGATAAGAATTTGATTTCTATAATCAAGAACTTCAATCTTCGAACTTCTCCCTTCTTTGTATACTTTTCTCCGCTTTGATCACCCTTGCTCTAATACCATGTAGAAATTCTCACTATAGATCACCTGATAATGCAATATACTAAAGCAAAATACTTGATCTACTTCTACAAACAAACTTGCGGAAGCTTAATCGATTTTGAGCAAGATCAAATAGAACACATATAACAGATGAAGAAGAAACAATCACACATGAACACAGAAGAATACTCTGGGGAAAGCCTCAACTAAAAACCCTGATCTCTATATTGTCATACAAGTGGAAATATCTCCGAATTACCCAAAGCTTTAGCTCACAAGCTATCCAACTCTTAGTACAATCCCTCAATTGCTGCTCATAGACAGAATAGACAACACATATGTCTCCTTCATTCCTCCAAGCCTCCTATTTCCTTGCGTAGTTTCTCTTGGGTCCTCAAGATGCCACCTGTGTGTAATTACCTCACACACTGCTCACCAAACTTAGAAATAACTGCGTAATCATCAAGGAAAGAATTCCTTCTGCATGCAAGAAATATCCACATGGGAATATTCCTGCAACTAATAGTACACTATCCCATCCTTTGATCTCAACTGGGTCTCTGTTTGAACTGACATGCATGAGTCATTTATGAGAGAATATTTAGTTATCTGAAGTACACTAGTTGCATGCATGCATGCATTGACTAACTGAACTCATAATCAGTTCCACAAACTATTGGAACTCATCTAACTGGACTTACCTCAGTTAACTGAGCTAACTAATTACAACTCAAAATACAACTCATCATGATCTCCTTAATTAAGGGATAACTTCCTCAATCAAAGGGATAACTATTGCATGTCTTCACATAGACTTCATGTTTGATTTTCTCTAACTAATTAACTCAAGATGAATTAATTAATTATTTTACAAACAGCTGCTGAGCTCAAATTCAAATTTTAATTCACAATTTTAATTTATGGACTAATTAAAATTGGAATGTATCCCGAAATGCTATTTATAGCAATGTTTTTTTAGCACTTCTATATTTATCATTTCTTGTTGCTATTTTCAACATCTATTACTCTTGATTTGGCTGTTTGTACTATCATCTGATGGAGGGATATTCGAATGGAGGGGTAGTAAATGAGGAGGATTTACCTCTTGTAATTCCTCCCCCTTGCCCCATTCGAGTTTTTACCAAGGTCTTTACCATAGTTTCTTGCTTTTATCTTTTATCCCTGCATTTTCCTTGCTTTTATCCTTTATTCCTGCATTACATGTACATTAGACCACAAAGCAAAATATCCAACTCTACTAATCTCATAAACAAAATATAATCAAAAGTATGCAATAAGTTGTGAGAATAGTTGGTTTGACTAAGCTAGGAGGTGAATTAAGGTCAATTAAGGCCCATATAATTACTCAATGATGAGGCTCATCAGTCATTTCAAGGGATTTGTGAATTGTTTAAGAACATATCAAGAGGAAAAGAAAAGTATGCAAGATCCCCTCAGGGTTCTGTTATGGAAAAAGTAAGTAAGGCAACATCAGTATTGGTAAGTCATATTGAACTTAACAATTTGCTAGACATTTTTGGTTATTTAAAAGAACAAATTGATATGCTAAGAATGCAAAACAAACAAATAGTTGAGAATGTTGCTTCATTTATGTTTTTCCCTAAATGAAAAAAGAAACATGCTTTGCATGAATGTCCACTTGATAACATTAAAATGTATGAAATTTGTTCAACATCACATACTACTAAAGATTTTCCATCATGACTAGGGTTAAAGGAAATTTACCAAGGAGCAAATCAAACGTTGGAAAAATCTTGTTATGGGGCTCCAAAAAGATCATGGAAACCTCATCAACCTGGTATGATGCAAGTTATTACTTCTCAATTTCAAGGTTATCCACAACAATCTCAAAGTAATTGGCAAACACCCTTGCCTTGGCAGCGTTGTCCATCTCAATCCCAACCTGAAAACCAATCTTGGAAATAAGGTTGGCAAGGGCCTCACAAAAGAAATCCACCGTATCCTCAATCTTTTCCTCACTATCCTCAATACCAAGCTCAATGCTATTCATACTATTCACCTCCACCACAACATCCATTTCATGATCAATTGACCTCAATTCAACCATTACCATCGACATGAGTACCACAAAGATCCATTTCCACTTCACTACCTGCACAACCATTTGGAATCCTCGACAATAAAACACCTCAAGCCACTCATAATGTTGAGGTACTACAAAATAAAGCACCAATTTCCATTGAAGAACAACAATCAGAAGAGGAAAAATATTCAGGTAACTTCCAAGAATCATGGATGCATGTTAAAGAAGAGAAGTTGTTGAAACCCGAGTTTCATGCAGGTATATCACCCGATTCCATGAATGAAGATCACATCTCTAAAGACTTGCATGGCATGATATCAGAAAACCAAGGATGACAAGATTACATTGAATCTTGGTTTAAGATAGTTATCAGATCTCAGGATTCCATTTTTCAGTATCTTCTGACATTATTTAAATCAAGGAAGTTGGTCTGTCATATACCGGTACATATCAAAGAATATATTTTAAACATGAATATGAGTTTACTCATGATCTTCTTACACAAATGGATGCATTGGAAATTCTCTTATACTTAAAAGAATGTTACATTTCTTTTTCAATAGAATAGGACTAACAAATAAAAACAAGTTTTTGTGATCTCTAGGATAAATTTGCAATTTTGTGGTGCAGTAAGAGCCACCAATTTATTAACCCTTGGCAGGAAAATTGCAATAAAACAAACGATTGTGAATAAGGAGCACAAGCGAAGACTAGGAGCGATAATTTCAGGTATGAGATCGATTCTTTTCATTTTATTTTCTGCATCAAAATTAAAAAAAAAAATGATTAATGAAATCTCGAGTATGCTCTCCTCCTGCGCTTTGTGTGACCTAGAGGATCAGAAAATGAATTTTCATGTTAGTATATATTAAAAAATAAATAAATAAAAATATTTCTCTATTTTAAATAAATTGTTTCTTTTATATATATATATATATATATATATATATATATATATATAATTTTTTTCAATAAAATATTTCTTTTTAAATTTATATAAATATATTTTAAAGAAAAAAGAACATATATAACTTTTTTTAATAACAAAAACACAAAAATATATATATATATATATATATATATATATATAAAATATAAAAACAAAATATTAAATTAAAAAAATACAATTTAAACCAATAAAAAAATAAACACAAAATAAAACAAAACAATTAAAAATCAAAATCAAAACAAATATAAAACAAAAAAACATTAAATAATAATAAAACAAATAAAACAAGCCTTTGAAAATCCAAACTCATAATAAAACAACAAATAATATTCACCTTTCACATCGAATAAAAGAGAGATGAAAACTAAGTGTGTAAATCAAATGGAACAATAGTAATGAACAACCAAATGCAAATGTAATTGCTACAATGTCCCTATGCGCTCATAAAAAGGAAATCCAAAACACGCCTAGTATAGGCCGAAGCACAGTGAAATTCTGGTTTTCATTGTTTGGCCTTTAGATTTGTTATAGAATTTAGATTTGAGGTGAGTAATGGATCTCTTGTCAAAGAAGCGAGGAACGTGAGACAAGCTGTAGAGAATATATCGTAATCAAGAATTGGAAAATTTATAATGCAAATATCGGATCGCGCAATTACCTGAAGAGGTTTCTTCTTAGTTTCACGAAGGGATTTGATGGACATGTTGCAGCTGATCCAATTAATCATTAAAATGATGTATACTCTCACTCATACTCATCCATGCTTGGCGGTGACATGAAAGTTCCAACAATTCTATTCTAGACTACAAACAATAAAACAAAAGAAACGAATAGCACCTAGCAGTTACGTGAGCATAGGCCAAATGCGCAAAGGTTAAAAACATCATTTTTAAAACACATTTTGTGACCAAATGAAAACGAATATAAAAAATATAGAACATGGGTTTTTCTCATAACGAGGTGAATTATATTTTATGTGAGAGATTTCCTCAAAATTCGTAACCATTTGATAGATTTTTGGGGTTCTCTAGAGTCTTACTTGCAAGGTTACATGAAAAAAAATGGTTTTCAAATAAATGTAGACAACAATTGCGACCATGCAAGGATCAGATGCAGTTTTGGATAATATGGTGGTTTGAAAAATCAAATTTGTGATTTTCTTCACCTAAATCCATGGATTGGCTGCCACAGACTTCAAATAAAATTCCTTGATCACGTATCTTGCTCCTGCCTAGTACACAAAAAAAGTTTCATACATGGCAATTTTGTTTTATTTTATTATGTTTTTTTTTGTTATGTTATGTTTTATTACTTTGTGTTATGATTTGTTATGTGTTTTAATGTTTTATTATGTTGTTTTTTTTAATAACATTTGTACCTATAATGTTTGTAATGTTTGATTTTTGTTATGTTTTGTTATATTTCGTATTAATGGAATATAATGCTTGTATATATATATATATATATGTTTTTTTTTTTTAATATATATATATATATATATATAGATATATGTTATGTTTTGTGATTAGTATGTTTAATGTTTTGTTTTCATATTTTATATTTTAGTTTTGTAAATATTTCATTAATTTTTAGATTGTATGTTTTATTTTATTTTTTAAGAAAATTGCCATGGAAAATTGTCATAAAAATTGATGTGAAATTCATTTAGTGACTAGAGAAAATTGAGAAAAAGTTGATCAGATTCATCACTTGAAAGCTTTCAGATGTCAGTCTCACCATTGCATTCTTTCTTTTTCAGTAAATAAAACCTTCATTGCATTCCCACTTCTTCAATCAATAAAATTTTCATTCCATTTTCCTTTTCATGTTTTCAAATAAAACCTTGATCCACTATTCATTTTCCTTCACAGTCATTATACTTTTCTGCCTCTCTTTCACTAACCTGTAACCCATCAATAAAACATTCCGCTCCTCTACATAGCTCATCCATTACATTTGCTTTCCATTTTTCAAATAAACCTTGATCCACTGCAAAAAAATTTCATTCACAGTCCTTCAAAATCATTGTTTCATGCTCACGTTAGATGACAGAGGATTCCTTAAGGCCTCCCTTCTAACAAGTCTTGGCCTATTGACATTAACACATTATCTAGTTTCAAGACTAGAGTCCTTAGTAGTACCTTGAGGCTTGTATGCCTTAATGACAGACTGTCCCGCCAGCAATCATTGGAATACACCAATGTCCCTTGATCGTTGGATCTTGCAAGTGGCTTGACATCAACTCATTTATTCGCCCTTCACAAGTTGTACTTAGGTACCCTAGCACTCATTAACATTAATGGTGAGTTTCCTCACATTTGTTAACAACATTCATCAGTGATCAGTAATCCAATGAATTTTCTTCATGCTCGACATCAACACATTTATTTGCATGACTAGAATTGTACTATCAATTTTGTAGGATTGAAGACTACATCATTTCATCAGTTTGCAGTAGATCAATTTGTCATAACAGCAATAAAGATTCAAACCTTGTCATCATCAAAGAGAACACAAAAGCAGGTCCAAATTCCTTTGTTTATATACTCCATGATCCGAGAGAATCACCAACCACACTCTTTATTATCCACAACTCATGTACATTGAGGGTAAGTGAAGGTATGTGGTTTTCTAGCTTTTAGTCATGCAATTCCTTAAAATGCTAAAATTGTAATTTTGGAGAATTCCTCATTTACACTCCCTTTCTCATATTGTCATAAACTGAAAAACACCTTTAGTTGGGAGGAAGGGACATAAATTCATACTCACATTTCATACACCATCACACATTTTCATTTCATTCCAACTCGCAAATTCTTTCCAATCAACTATTGTTGCAATATGATTCCAAAAGATTATATGCTTTGCAAATTATCAATTCACTGATAGTTATTATAAGACTTGAAAAGAAAATTCTCAATGTTTTCATGAACTTTGATGCAGCAAAAAAATAAAAAGCATTGTTACACAAGAACCAATGCTCAAAATTTCGATTGTCACACAGGAACCAACCGTCAAAAATATATGTTGCAATCAAATGTATTACACTTGCGAAAGAAAAAATGATGATGCAAAGTTTGCAGAGAATCCATACAAGCAAACGCTGATAAAAAAGCAAAGCATTTCAAAAAAAAAAAATTTCAACTTTTGGATAAATGAATCAATGCAATAGTTGCATGAGGACATGCAACAACTTTAGTTGGGGGGTATGTTGAGTCTCAAAATTGTCTTCCATATTCATCCATATTTCCATCCTTTCATAAACCATTTAGCCCTCATTTCATAACTATCTAGCCTAAAATCCTACATCAAGTAACCATCTTCATGATTATAGATCATTGTTTTCTAAAGTTATTTATTTTATGTATTTAAAGTGAATTCATGATTAAAAACTAGGAAATTAACATGGTTTCATATATATGTGTGTGTGTGTTATGAGTTTTGTGACATGTGTAGATCATTTGGAAGCTTCCAAGGCACCCTTATGTGGCCTCCCAAGATCAAATTCGAATTTCAACTCAAGAGGTGGACCATATTCCAAGGAGAAATATCATGGAGATCTTTATGAGTCATGGGATTTGTATCTAGTATTTAGGGATAAGTTGAGACAAGTATGGATCTAGTAGATATTTAAGGGATCTACATTTATTGAGTAGATATCCCTAATTCATGTATAAATAGGAGGAGCATCCTTCAAAACAAGTTAATAGTTGTCATTTATTCATTAGCATCAGATTTATGATTGTTCATTCACAATGAATAATATCATTTTTTTCAAATCATGAGTTATGAGTGTTGTTTGATTCTTAAGATGTGATAGTTTTTCTTCTGTGCTCATTGAGGAATGGAAGGATTCCCATCAACCACAATCTACATACAATTGTAACATAGTTTGATTTCTGTTATTTCCTTTCATGCAAGTGTGCTTTACTTTTTATAAGTGTGATTTGCTTTCTACAAGTTTGATTTACTTTCTTACATTTGATTTGATTGTCATTAAACTGCTTGCTTACTAGCTATCTTAGTTTGCTTGCTTGACAACTAAATCACTAGTTTCTATTTACTGCTTTCTAAATTAATTTACTACTTTCTAGATTATCATAGTTTTCTTCTTATAGTTGTTCATAGATTAGTTTGCTTTTGAATAGTTTAAAAAGGCCATGGCGTTAATTCATTCATTCCAGCTTTAGAATTTAATTTAGTTTTCTTGCATGAAATTTCTTTTGCATTTTTCTTTAGTTATATTTGTAATATGTATTTCCTTTCTCTGTTTCCATCCTAAACAAACTTTGTACAACAGTTTCATCTGAGGTCCCATATATTTTGGTTTGCTTCTAAGTTTACGAAACCCCCGGGTTGAGATATTAAAATGACAAGGGATTTAGCATACCATTAAATCGCTCTACATATGGTTTACCATGGTTGATTTCATATCGAGACAATCTTTGTCACAGTGCGACGTTTGACCATGGTTGACCGTGATTGACCATGCTGACCATGGTTGACCAAGATTGTCCTTGGTTGACCATCATAGTTGAACACGATGAAAAAGATTTTAATTAAGGTCGATAATGGTTGATGAAATTCAACCATGGTTAATCATGGTTTACCATCACTCATCATGGTTGACTGTGGTTGATTTTCATATTGAGACAATCTTTGTCACAATGCGACGTTCGACCATGGTTAACCATGATTGACCATGAGTGACCATATTTTATTTTATAAAACATGGTTGACCATGATTGTCCATGGTTGACCACCATAGTTGATCATGATAAAAGAGATTTTAATTATGGTTCATCATGTTTGATGAAATTAAATCATGGTAAATCATGGTTGATTGTGGTTGACCAAAAAGACATTGACCATGGTCGACCATATTCAAGCATGATTAACCATCGTTGACCATGGGACCATGATTGATCATGGTTGACCATGTTTGATTTTATAAAATGTGGTTGACCATGGATGACCATGGTTGACCATGATTGTCCTTGGTTGACCATCATAGTTGAATATGATGAAAGATATTTTAATTAAGGTTGATCATGGTTGATGAAATTCAACCATGGTTAATCATGGTTGGCCATGGTTGATTTTCATGTCAAGACAATCTTTGTCACAATGCGATGTTCGACCATGGTTGACCATCATAGTTGATCATGATGAAAGAGATTTCAATTATGCTTCATCATGGTTGATGAAATTCAACCATGGTAAATCATGGCTACCCATGGTTGACCATGGTTGACTGTGGTTTACAAAAAAGGCATTGCCCATGGTCAACCATATTCAAGCATGATTAAGCATCGTTGATCATGGTTCACCATAGAAACATTGATTAACCATCATTGATCATGGTTCACTGTAGAGATATTGATTAACCATTATGACCATGGTTGATGATGGTGGAGCATGCTTGGCCATGGAAGATCATCATTGAACATGGTTGATCATGATACATGATGGTTGACATTGATTGACCATAGTTGAACATGCTTGATAGATTAAATGTCATTTATTTATAATAATTAACATTAATACTAATAACAATGTTCACATTTTAATTAATATTAATATAATAATCTAAATACGGTTAAATTAATGTCCAATGTTATTTAATATAATTATAAAATATTAATAAAAAATTATTATTATTAATATTCTAATTAATTAATAAAATATTATATTAATGAATATTTATTTAAAACATTGCCCAGAGAGCTTTGGATTGATGGTGAATGAGTGCACTATTAAAATACTCCTTGCAATAGGTCACTGATTTAGAATCCCTGGTACTTACCTACCAATATATATATATATATATATATATATATATATTTAAAACATTATTAATAAATATTAATAAAAAATTACTTTATCCCGAGCCCAACACATCCATAATCCAAATTATATATAAAATAAAAGGAGTGCATAAGCTTAGATATATAGCAGTCATATGTATAAGTCAACACATATATAGATGAGGGAAATACGTAATCCACAATATACATGTAAACAATTTTAGTATATAAACTAATATAATTAAGCCCAAACGTCTAACTAAAACTCACAATGTATGCATACAAACAAACAACAATATTATAAAATCACAGTGTTTTTGGAACGACGCATGCTCGCGAGGCAACATGTACATATGATATGCGTCCCATATGGGGCTGGCTATGCACATACACCGAAATATGTGAATCCTATGCACACGTATAACTCGACTGATTTGCGCACACACGTCGATACGTCACTGGTTCCAGGCGCGACAGGTGTAACGGGTTCCTTATAAACCAAATTTTCCTCAGTGAACTCAATTTTGCTGAGCCGATTCAATTTTCCTCAGGGGTCGCTTCACACAATTTAAAATTTAATATATCAATATTATTTGTATGATTATGAAACCAAACTGCACTTTCTTCCAATTTAACAATGTTATAGGATTATTTTTACACCTTTTTGAAGCAATTAGTAGTTTATTTCGGCATTGTTCATTGAGGTGGAGGAATTGGCATTGCCTGGAGGAATTACCTGGACTACCAAAAGTGAACAGAATTCGGGCAAAAAGATTTCAAGAATTTTTGCAATCACAATGTTTGAAGCATGTTTTTGATGGTGGAAATGAATTCAGCAGCATCAAAATCTTCTTAGACACCCCATCTTGAAATTTGACAATTGTAACCTGAATTTACACAAATCTCTACCAGATTTTATCAAAATATTGCCAAAATTTCCATGATTTTCGAGGAAAAAAACAATATCAGTAGTTTTATTTAGATATCAACTTTTATATATAAAATTACATCCCCATTTATTAAATATCTTAAAATTCTACTAACAACAATTAATTCACCTACCAAAATCAAGAGCATAAGAGTACCGGTAGTCCACAAAAAGGCCAAGTCGCTTAGACTCATTAAATGTCACTTAGTTGACAGAGACCCCATCCCACCACGCCCTCGACTCCGTCGTGCCTCTTGCTCCCGTCGTAGTTGACTGAGACCCCATCCCACCACGCCCTCGACTCCGTCGTGCCTCTTGCTCCCGTCGTAGTTGACTGAGACCCCATCCCACCACGCCCTCGACTCCGTCGTTGGGCCTCTCACTTCCACGACGTTGCCATAATACTATGTGAAACACCTCCAACGTAATTTGATTGGTAGTTGCGGGGCATCCAACGGTCATCTAAAAATGTTAGTGGTTGACTTTGCTAATGTTCATTGATACTTGATTGGAATTTTGCGGCTTCCGGATAGGATTGTTTGACTTTGGTCTATGTTGATTAATATCTGATTGGATTTTTTCGATTTTTTATTTTTTAAATTCACGATAAGCAAAATTGTTTAACTCAATCTAATTTTAAAACATTTCCAGAATTTTAAATTGTTTAACCTATTAATATTCAATATCACCAACCCCCGGAATGACAACAGCAGCAATCAGCAATGGCGTATTATTTATTAAATATCACTTATTTAACTCGCGATGGAGATCGTACTCCCTCATTCCTCTTCATGTCATCGTCATTGCGGGGCTTCCAGGACGTTCCCATAATACTAATATTAAAATTCAATGTTGCCTATTTATATCCAATATCAGCACATTCAATTTCATTCATATTATTCACTGTTAACTTGTTGGCAGAATTGTTAAGATGGTGGCCTCCAAGTTCAATCTGATTTTCTTGATCATCCTCTCACTGCAACTCTCTGCTGCAATATTGTTGTGTAATGGAATGTCTATGACCCTTCACAGGAGAAGGTCTTTGAGAGGAGGGATCGGAGTGGAGGAGCCTCTCTACTATCCCACGAACTTCACTGAGTATTACATAGAATTATCTGTGGGCACTCCTCCCCAGGATTTATTGGTGGTCATGGACACTGGCAGTAGTGTGGTGTGGGCACCCTGCACGCTGAATTATACATGTTCTCTGGATCCATTCCCGTGCTCTGGATTCATCACCGTTTTTCTTCCCAGCAATTCGTCATCTGCTCTACGAGTACAGTGTGCAGATCCAAAGTGCAAAGATGTGTGTGAAGATGGGTCAAGCTGGCGGACGTGTCCAGACAATTGCTCGGGGACGTGTCCAGACTATAATCTCCTCTATGGCTCGGGAGGCACGTCCGGGCATCTACTCACTGACACGTTGACTTTGCCATCGGGAAGTGGACAAATAACTAACTTTGGATTCGGATGCTCAGTGAATTCGTACGGGTTTGCTGGCATTGCAGGATTTGGTAGAGGAAATCTGTCTTTGCCTTCGCAGCTTAGTGCTGCCATTGGCGATAAATTCGCGTATTGCCTGAACGATCAAAACAATGGCAGTATGATAGTGCTGGGTGACAGCGCAGTTCCCACGAATATGAGTTTGAATTACACTCCGTTTTTAAATAAGTCCCAATCACCTTCAGCTTTTCCCGGGTACAACGAATTCTATTACATTGGTCTTGAAGGAGTGAGTGTTGGCAATGTATCCCTGACCCTGCCCTCCAATGTATCCACTTTTGACAGTAACGGGGCCGGTGGAACCATCATAGATTCGGGCACTACTTACACCATCTTTCCTCTAGAAGTCTATAACCAGATTGCAGCTGAATTTGCTTCTCAGATTGGATATCCAAGAGCTCCTCAAGCTGAAATGTCGAGTGGCTTTCGATTGTGTTACAATGTGTCTGGTGTGGCCAATGTCAATATTCAATTCCCTGACTTCGCATTCCTTTTCAATGGTAGCTCAGACATGATACTGCCTCAGGCCAATTGTTTCTTGCCGGTGAGCTCAGACGCTTACTGTTTGGCATTTTTTGGTTTTTCCCTTGGCCGTACTGGACCTGCTGCTGTTCTAGGGAATTATCAGCAGAAGAATTTCTATATATTGTATCACAGGGAGATGAATCTTTTGGGCTTCACTAAGCAGGTGTGCTAGATATTCGTCTGATCCATTGATGGCCCACTGCTGAGATCCGATCCATATATAGTCTATGTATTTCCTTTTCTGGATCTATATATAGTCTAGGTATAATTTATATATTTCCTCTTGAGCTATATAGCTTAAGTGTTTCCTCTTTTATCTATCTATATAATCTATTTATCTATCTATATATAATCTATGTATTCCCTGTTGATCTATGCATTTTCTCTTTATTCATGTTTAATCTTATGATTTAATTTGCAAAAGCATGGACTTCATTTTACCAGAAAATCAAGGGGCTAGTTGTATTTCATTTTACTAAAAACTCAAAAGCTAATTGTAGCACTATAGGGCTATGGCTTGAATCTCTTTTTGTTAAAACCAAAAAGACTTGCATACAAAAAAATATTTCAAGTGTTTTTTCCACCTCTATTTTTCTTATATGTATATTTCTCAACTCATTATTATTATATATATATATATTTTCCATTTTTGTTGTAAATACTAAGGTTTGAATCCTATTGAAAAAAAAAATATTGTTTGATGAGTATTGCCGAAACCCATTGTTATTATGATCATTTCGTTAAGACTCATGTACCATGGAGATTTTATCTTATGTCCCTTACTATTAAGGAAAAAACAAGTAAACAGTTTCATATGGTGAAGACTCTTGTACCATGGGGATTTTCTCTTATGTTTAAAAAGACAAGTAAATTATCATAGAGAAATGCGTTTTTTAATAAAATTTGTTCTATATCATTGAAATTAAAATATTTAAATACTATGATTAGCTATAAATAATTATTTAAAATAAAATAAAGTACATATATATATATATATATATATATATATATATATATATATATATGGTAGGATCCATATAAATAGACTCAACTCTTCAATAAAATCATAAAAAATATATGTATTTGGTAGATTAATTGAGATTTTATTTTTAATACATTTTATGTATAAACAATTATTGTTATGTATTTTTTTTCATGAAAGAAATACTTAGAAATTTTATTTATAAAAAAAAAACTACAATGGTAGATGTGTTGAAAGTATTCAAATTTTACCTTTTGGAAGTTATAGTTTTAGTCAAAATTCAATCACTTACAATTCCAAAGTTAGTTTTCAAACGATTCTATATTGGGATTTATACTATTGAAGCAATATATATAATTCTCATTAGTTTTTTCAACAAGATATATAGACTCCATTCTACATTAAAAAAGTTCAACTGATATTCTCATAGGAATTTAGTTTAGATTATGATATACTGATTATTAATTTTAACATTTTCCAGGATTTTCTTAAGAAAAATATTGTCGTAAATTTGATAAACAAATTTCATAGATTGAACCATAAAATTAACAACAAACATGGAAATATAAACTGCACTAAAGATTGGACAATCAAAGCATGTAGGAAATCTCAATAAGATTGATTTACAAATATGGAGGATAGCTGAGATGGGATCCTCCAAGTGGATATAGCCTTAGGATATATCCATTGCAACAATGGATTTGACCTCCTAAAATAGAACTACAATAAATAAACACTCTTGTGAATTCTAAATGAATTCACCAAGGAATGAAGTGGGTTTCTGTCCACTCTCACCAAATCACCCAAGGGTTTTCATTGTGAGGCTAACAGAAGCTTAGAATTAGGTTCTCCAAACCTCACCAAAGATAAATACTCAGATCCAAGATGTCCCAAATGATCTCATCCTCATTTTAAAGAGTCTATAGATAGATCTCCAATCTTCTAGAAGTATTTTATTTTGATTATTTTAATCTAGAATCTCTCTTGACTTCATTTAAGTAACATTTTAATTTTATTTTATTTTACTTAAGTTACTTTTGGCATTTTCCCTTCAATTAATCATTTCCCCCTTCTTTTATTTAATTAACTAATTAAAGTCACTTTTAATCTAGGAAAATGGTAAATTGCCCACTATACTTTCTTTGGCCATTGGCAGTCACTTCTCATCATCTTAGCTTGCAGACATTCTCGTTCTATTTCCAATGAACTATTACACTAAGGTGTTCCATTAAATATTCCCCTAGAATGCCACCGTAAGCGTAATTAATTAAGTTAGGCTCAATATTAACCCTGTTTTACAGGAATTATCAGAATGCAACAAAACTGAAAGAAAACTATGTAGATCTGACCCTGTTGATTGAACACACAAGCGAACATTGTAGGATCCCATAAAATCCCTCAAAACCCCTTTGGGACCCCTGATGATGAAATCTTACTCGTGTGGCATAGCCATCACATACATTGAAAATCCATCATGGTTGTACTATAGAGGAAATTGAAAATGGGGAAATTACATAGATTTACATGAAGAGACACCAATCAAAATTCTCTAAACTAAGAAAAAAAAGCTGAGAACTAAGGAACATGAACATATTCAAAGGATTGTGTAGTTTTGTTAATTATTTTCCAAATCCCATTTTCCAGTGTCTCTTCATTCTTAAATAGTTAGTTTTCTTCATAGTTTATGTCCTCATAAATATGTGAGAAAGAAATATGAGAGAAGGACAATTTCAATGACAAAATGGCATGAAAAAGGGTTGCAATGCGAATTTGTACAAACTGAATTCTCCTTTCATCCCTTGAATTACAAGCATACATCCTCCATAAATTTGGATTTGGGAAATCACATTTTCCTTATTGAGCATTATGACTAGTTTTAGAGTCATGAGTTCACAAAAGCTATTTGTGTCATTGCCCAACTTAGCCTTGAAATAAATGTTATGAGTATGTCATTTTGTATAATAGTTTCTTGGTGTCATTTTGTATAACAGGTTCTTAGCAAGGGTTCTAAGTATTAGAATGAAGGCTTTGAGGATAGGTAAACATAATGGCCAAAATTTATAGGGCACAATGGATGGAAGAGGAATATTAGTCCTAAAAGAGGGAATGATTACATTTAATCCAAATGCCCCGAGATAGAATCACGCAGAGTGCTTTCTTATTTTTTGTTTTCTAATTATTAATCCAACTTTAAGAGCTATTGTTATAGGGCCCCCACCTGAGATGCATGATATCCCTTTGAACCTTTAGATTTTAGTACAAATAACCATAGAGAAGAAACATTTAGGGACGAGGTGTTGGCTGGCTTATTATCCTATTGATAGAGGCTACATATTCTTGTCCCATAGAAATTTCTACATTATAGTTCGTCCCAAATGGACATTTTGTTGTGTTTTAGAAGCCACATGAACAACTTAGATTTGGTTTGGCACTTTAGCTTCTAGACCTATTCCCCCCACCAAGGAGGAGGATCAACTCCAATTGTATGTGACATGGAAATGTGTCCTAGATTTAGAACATATCCACCATTGGGTTTAAGGGACAAAATCAGTCGATATTCCTAGTTAGATGGGTAGATGAAAGTGTTTTAGAGAGATTTTGTAGAGTATTTCCACAAAGGTTCATAACCAAATCCAATTCCAACCTTTTTACAAGTCATCTTTTGGGAGTGTCCAATGACATAATCCCTTCTCTAGATTTGCCTCTATCTAAAACTTGAATCATAGGATCAAGGAGTTAGTGGTTATTATCTTTTCATATCCAAGGATCCTTTTCTAGAAGAATTTAGGCCCCATTTCTAATTCACCAAATCATCTAGTTACCTATGAGAGAGAAAGAGTTTAAGATATCTTTCCATATGATCGATCTAGTATGTACTTTCTTGTTATATTTTCTTATCAAGTCCAATAAGGAATATATCACTGATAATTTTCCTAATGAAATTGTGTCCAATGGATAATTCCTTCTATCAACCCAAAAACGTTCTTTTATAGTGTGCTTTTGAGAAAACAAAGATGTTTTTTGGTCCCCAAAACCCAAGACATTTGGGAGCTACTAGCCTCCTCCACATTACTAGCACTAGAGATCTTTTATCATGTGACATTGACTAGAGGAATTTGGTTCTTGATTTTTCTTAGGATTCCCTTGGGGTCTAAGGATAAAGTGATCTAGTACATGGCCATGGCTTCTAATACTTCCTTTACTAGAACTAAATTGCTAGCTCTAGAAAGCCACCTATTGCACCATCTATTTATCTTCTTTTGCAAATTATTTAGGAGCCAAAAATATTCACTTTCTTGGTAACCATTTTCTTTTAGAGTGAATCCCAAGTATTTAAAAGTTAAGCCTAAATTCTCTTCCTAAACATCCAAGAGATTTGTGGAATGTTTATTCTTTCCTATTCCATTATCCCCTAGGTGAAGAGAGATGACTTGTCCTTATTTTCATCCTAGTGGCTTTACAAAATGTCGATAATAGATCCTCCAACTATTCCACTTATTGGATCTCCCCTTCATAAAAAAAATCAATGGCATCCACAAACAAAAGATGTGAGATGGAAATAGTGTGTCTGATTGTTGTACCTTTCATTTTTCCACTAGAAATTGAATGTTTTCTTAGCTTGCTAAGACCTTCTACAACCAAGGGGAAGATAAGTGGGGAGAGAAGTCAATGGAAATAAATGTTGGTCAAATCACAAAAAATTTCGACCATGCAATAGAGGTTGAATTTCGGTCCTGTAATGACCTTATAAAACCACAAAAAAATTCCACGTGTGAGTATAACTAGGGTAGAAAAATAATCTTCTCACTCTTCTTTGACTTCAAATGTCTTTTTTCTTGATTAGGTGCATAGATAATGATGTTTTGATGATGAATTAATTACCTTGTAATAGGTTGAGTTGACTGGTGTATATAGCTATCCAGTAGGGTTAGATAGGTACCATATAGGCCAACCTGTCCAAGCAGGGCTGACTTGGTCTTTGTGTTGACTTTTGACTCAAAAATAAAATTCAAAATATTTTCTTACATAAAATTCGAATGGGACTTGACTCAAATACATTTCTTTTTTTACTCATAGTAAATTCTTTTTTACTCTTTTGACTCTATAAGCATGAAGAACATGCTTTGACCAAAAATAAAATAATAATAATAATGATTATGATAAATATATTAATGATGAAGTTACATTACATTATGAAGATCGACACTAGTTACAATTTCAACAATCCCTCTTAATTAGGGAGGTATTCATAATGACACAACATGATATTCTCAAGTTGAAATATTCATATAAGAAAGGATCTAGATTGATAAGCATCAATGATGATTTACATCATCATAGCCAACATTGTCAAAATACCAAGGCCTTGACAAGTACGCTTTATCTCTCCACTAGATCAGAGCACAATGCTAGGAGGCATAAATTTGGACACCACCGCCTCTCAAGGCACATACCCCACCCAAGTGTTCCCAAGGTATGACCTCACAAGACCATTTCCTAATCCAAGGAAAAGTACATCCTTCGGACCATTCTTTACCAAGTCTATGTATCCAACTTAGGATGTTAATCCTAGTCAACCATAATACATGACTCAAGAATGTACATCCTCGATGCTTATCCAATCCACCGTTCCCCCTACTAGTGTTCATGCACTAAGCTTATGGTTGTTAGTCTTAGCCATAGTACGTGACACATGGAGAACACAACATCCACCCTCACTCCCTCTCAACTAGGGAGGAGATCCCCACTCCTTCTCAACCAGGGAGGATATATCCACAAATCCAAGCTTGTTTTCCAAATACTCATGCTTATTTTTAGGAAGGGACTTCGTCAATACATTCTCTACCTATTTGTCAGTGGAGATATACTATAGCTTCATAGCTCGATCTTGTGCCATGCTTCAAATGTAGTGATATTTTATATTAATGTGCTTCATCCTCACATTGAAAACCTGGTTCTCTGATAACTTTATGCAACTTTTATTGTCACAACATATGATGGTCGAATCCAAAGGTCCTTCAAACAAATCAGCAAGAAAATTACAAATCCAAACTTCTTCATGACCAACTTCACTGGTTTCCATATATTTAGATTCAGAAAGGCTTAATGCAATCGAGTCTTATTTTATGCTCATCCATGAAACCATAGCAGATTTAACAAAAAAGCAACCACCTGTAGTACTTTTTCCATTTTTAGCACTTCCTGCCTAATTCGAATCAATGTAGCCCAATAACTAAAACTATTTTCCTGCAACGTATCTCAAACAATGATATATGGTCCCACAAATATATCTAAAGATGTGTTTTGATGCTATCCAATGATCATGCCTAGGATCCATCTGAAACTAGCTAAGAGTATTTACTGCAAAACATATATCTAGCTAGGTGTTAACGAGATACATCAAAGAACCAATCAACTATTGGTAAGATGATGGATCAACAAAACTTGAATATGAAATCCCTAGCTTCTTGAAATTGGTGATCATAGGTGTTGTCATGGGTTTACTATCCATCATCCCTAATTTCTATAGAATATTCATCGCATATTTTCCTTGACCAAGATAAATTTCACTAGGTTTCTACCAAACTTTGAGTCCCAGGTAATAGTGCATTCATCCAAGATCTTTCATGTCAAATTCAATTGCTAGTTCCTTCTTACATTGACGAATACGATGCTTCACACCCGTCATCAGCAAGTCATCCATATATATTAATATGATCAAATGCTCATTCTTTATTACCTTGATGTAAAGGTTTGAATCTACAACACTTTTAATGAAACCAAATCTTATTAGATAAGCATTCATTTGGGCATACCATGCTCTAGGGGCTTGTTTTAAGCCATACCAAGCCTTCTTTAACCTACAAACATGAGTTTCATTTCCATGCATTTCAAATCCTTAAGGTTTCTCAACGTAAACTTCTTCACCAATTGTGCATTTAGAAAAGTTGTCTTTATGTTCATTCGATGTATATTTCATCCCATAGAAGTTTCAATAGATATGAGAGATCTAATTGTTGTGTACTTGGCTGTAGGAGAAATTTTTTCATCATAATCAATTCCTTCTTATTGAGAGAATCCTCTAGCCAAAAATCTTGCCTTGTATTTTTCAATACTCCTGTCAATTGCATGCTTGATTTTGTACACCCATTTGGAAGTCAAAACTGATTTATTCTTTGGTGTAGGGACGATTTCCCAAACATCATTTTTCATTACTAATTAGTTTTCTTCTAACATTGCATTCTTCCATACTTGATGTTAAACTTCCTTTTCATATGAGGTAAGTTCTACTTTAATGAGTTTGGTCATATATGTTGCATAGCCATAATATATTTTGGGATCTTTCTTTCTCTGTTCCTTTTGCTGCTGCACGTCCTTCAACGTCTTGTAGATTTATTCTTAGCCAAGTTGGTATTTTTATATTTTATGGAATGTTGGAAAGTTTTACCTTTTGGTTCTTCATGATGATCAATTGTAGGTTCTTGAGAATTGTCATGCCTTGGACTCTCTTCATGGGAAAAGATAAGTATTTCTTCTTCGTCAGAGTCAATGGGGATATCCTTAGAATTATTGTATGAAACACTTTCATTTAATGTGACATCTCTACGTACTTCAATATGATATTTTTCCTTGATGTAGATTTTATATTCTTTGGATGAGGTGCTATAACCAATGAAGATTCCTTTCATATGTAGGGTCCAATTTCTTCATATTGTCCTTGGAAATATGAATGTAGATAGGATATCCAATTTTTTGAGATGATAGACGTTAGGCTTCATTCTTGAAAATACTTCTTTCAGGGTCATGTTATCAAGATTTTGTGAGGACTTCTATTTTGAATGTAAACTACTACCATGGAGGCTTCTCCCAATAAGAATTTGGGAAGGTCTTGGTCATGTAGTATGGATCTTACACATTCTTAAATAGATTTATTTTTCCTTTTAGCTACACCATTTTGTTGAGGATTATAAGGGACTATTAGCTCCGTCTTAATCCCATCTTGATCCAGGATATTTACTTGTATGATGTTTTAAAAATTGCATGAAATAGCATGTAAAAACCATACATGCAAACACTTAAAAAATAAGCAACATCAAGGAGACCATAAAGACAATGAAACCAATATTTGATAACAAATTTTTGTCTAATCTAGACTACATCTCTAGACCCTGCTTCAATAGTGAGGATGCCTCTATTCATCTCAACAAAAATAAAATTGAGTAGATGGAAAAATAAATCATTATACCTCCAATCCTAGGAGTGACCTGAAAATGGGTAGCTCAAATACAAAAATAGATTTCATTTGTGAAATCACGGTGAAAAAAATGAGTAAAATGGGTATAAACTTAGCTAAATTCTGCTACTATCAACTCTAGACCCCTAGAGAATCTTCAAGTTTCTATAGCAGATTTTGTATGTGAATATTCCAAGGAGTATTCCTTAAGAATATTCTCCTCGATCCATGTTCCATAGGGTTCTTCCTACTCCTGGTTCCCTCACGTAAGGGTTTCGAACTGTGTTGAGTTTCATTGCCCATTGGCCCAACTGACCTCCTCTATTTTTGGTTAAATGGGAAAGGTAGGATTATACACCGCCTTGCTGACATAATTTTCAAAGTCCCACTGGTTGGAATATCAATTGTTACAGTTTATAACTGGTGTTGGGTTTGGTTGGGGTTGCAGATTCTTTCCCCCTATGGTCCCATTTTATATAAGAAACAATACATATGAATTGGTTGACTGTTATATTGTTTAAACTTTGGTTCAAACTACTGAACTAAGAATCATGTTATAACATCCTGCAATTTATGGGTTGGTTACATCCACCTAGCCGCTAGCGGGTGCCATTTGGCACCGTTTGATTGGGTCACGTGGCCCCATGCTATTGGGTGAACAAACATCCACCAAATTTAGTGGGATGCTGCTAGATTTGGCAGTTCTGCCAACTATAACATTGTCACTACTTTTAACTGGAGCTCCTCCAATTTTATCTCATAGTTGCCAAATTTTACTGGACTGCTAATTTTGGCATTAGTCCAAATTTATCTGGAAGATAACTAATTTGTCCTTTTTTTCCCAATTTTGACCACAACTTTGGCTGGGCATAAATTTCGCATATGAACTCGGATTGAGGCACCATTTATGTCATTGGATTGCTTGTAATGAGATCTTCGAATTGGTCCTAGTTTTACTAAGAATTGAGGACTTTCATTTTTAGGCCATTAGGGATACTCAATTATTACTCCCTCATAAGAATATTTTGGTCCTCCAAAAGAATAAACAAGATCCACAATCTAATGTACTCCTCATTTTGTCGATCTGCATAATAATTGTCTCTGGCAGACCACACTTTCCCTTCCTTCACATTCGTACTTCATAACTAGAATGATGAAGTTGACACTTGTATCCATATGCAAAGTTGTAGTTTCCAAGGCATGTCTCACAACTTGCAAGTTTCCAAGCAAGACCTTATTTGCCAAGAGTTTATAAAACACTCATTTCCAAGTTTTACAACAAAACCCATATCCCTTGCTATCCAACTAAAGGTCAACATATCACTATGTTGCATGCTCAAGTATGTTATATATTTCATTACTTTTACAATTTTTTTCCCATAAAAATTAACTTGTGATCTACAATGGGCACCACACTCAACTACTTAAAAGGGCTACCCATCTCTTACCTAACTAGGCTAATGTGATTCCTTCTTGTAGCTGGCATCCTTGTTGAACTGCTTCATTGGCTAGTTCCTACATAGGTGATTTCATATTCTCTCGGTCCTTTGGGCATATCTCTAGATGGAGTTTCACACATGTGGCTTTCTAATGTCCACCCTTGTTGCAATGGCTGCAATGGTTTCTCTTCTTTAGGACTTTCTTGACCTTCTTTTTTGTCTCCCTCTTGGGAAACATATCCTTTCTTGAATGTAGGGAAAATTTTAAGGATGGAAACTTATCTTAAAATTTAGAATCTTTGGCGAATCTTAATAGTCCTCAATGTGAAAACTATAAATTTTTTAGTGATATATTTGTAAAATTACTCAAATTTCTAATGATCTTATATATAGCCTCTATAAAATTTTGGC
Organism: Pinus tabuliformis; assembly: GCA_031772625.1. NCBI lineage: Eukaryota > Viridiplantae > Streptophyta > Pinopsida > Pinales > Pinaceae > Pinus > Pinus tabuliformis. The sequence goes on along the minus strand of CM062820.1, from coordinate 1,186,672,139 downwards.
AATTTTTAATGTAAATAAATTATACTGTAAAATTTTAGTGAATAACATTTAGAAAAAATGGAAATTGGCGAATATTATTTTTGGAAAAATCTTGAAAAATTAGTCCACTTGCAAATATTAGCCCCTAAAAATTTCCATGTTGGAATGGCTATCTTTGGTGAGGTAAATTTAGATTACTTCTTCCTTTTAAATGATCAATATCATTGGAAGGTTGTCATGTGCTCTTAACATCTTCCACTAACATAGAATTGTCGCTTGAAGGTTTTCCTATCTCCGTGGATTTTGAGTGTCTTTTAGTTTCCTCTTTGACATAACCTAGTCCTACATATCGAGTTAGTTCCACCACTTGGATGGGATTCACAATGCCCTGGCTGTTAAATAATAGGCCCTTTCCTTCATATCCAATCTTCTTCATTAGCTTTGAACCAATTCCTATATTGTGCCTTTCAGATGCACCAAAATCATCATCATAATGAGAACATGAAACTGAAGAATCACTGACACTGTTTACCTCAGTTTTCAATTTTGAAGTAGGTGATGATGACTTCTCTAAGCCTTCATTGTACTTCAACATTTCCAAGGTATTTTCTGTGTCTTGTAACTAAAGTTCCAATCCTTGATTCTCCTCTTCTACTTCTTGTAGTGGTCTTCTCAGTTCAACATTATTTGCTTGAATACTCTGGTTGATTTCTTCAAGTTCTTGGAGCCATCCATTCTCTGATATTTTTCCCATAATTTCTCCAAAACATGGAAATCCAACAACTGTGATATTCATCTCATCACCTGAATCAGAACCCAGATCATGTTGCACTATAGTAACAATTTTCTTCTTCTGTTTTTTTCCATACTTCCTAGGCCTTAATTCTGGATGTTGTTTCCAACAATGCTCCTCGTCATGCCCTTCTTTCTTGCAATGAGTGCAAGAGGTATTTTATTCCTTTTTTTTTATTATCATTGTCTTCTTTACATGGTCATCGTGTTCATGCTTTCCCCAACTTTCAAGGTGAATAGCTTTCACACTAGCTTCATCAAGAGTAGAGGGATCAAACAACAACAATGAATGTCGAATATAATTGTGTAAAGAAATAATATATTTCATCAAAGTATTACATGAATCTAAATGAATAAACAATGCAAATTCTTTCTTCCTAAATTACTCTGTAAAACTTTAAACACTCTGACCTTTTCCTTGACTCATATTTTTCCATTCCATCATAGCTTTTTTCGTGTAACCCAATAGATAAAATTGTCCTCTTAATGCAAAAAAAAACTCATACCATGAATAAAGGAGTTTACCATTATGTTTTTTACATTTCTAAAGGTTTCTATCTCACCATACAAGAGTTGTGCCTTCCAGTCAAAGAGATGCCAACTGGATCTTTGCCTCATCCTCCTCAATCTCTTGTATTTAGAGATATACTTCAATATGTCTAATCCAATTGTTTAGATTTTTTGCATTAGTGTTGGGCCTAAGAATTATCCTTAAACTACATCCACTTTCACTCCATTCAACATCCAATTTCTCTCCATTCATACATTTTCTCACCTCTATTCCACCACCATGTCATCACATTAGCTTCACTTTCATCATTATATGGGTTACCCTTGTGTTTTCCAAAACATTATTAATTCTTAGTATTTTTAAGTGAATTTGTGGTTAAACTTTAGAAAATAATCTCCTTATATTTATACCTAACAATTGGAATGAGAAATTTGACATGTGTAGGTACAAAAGAAGCTTCCAAGGCATCCTTATGTGGCACTCTATCTTCAAATTCGAATTTGAGGAGATCATGGACCTCATGGAGGAGATCATGAAGGATAGGGTTATGTGTCACCATTGGTTGAGAAATATGTGGATCAAAGTAGGGAATAGTGGATCATCATTATGAGTTTGTTATCCCATATTGTTGTATAAATAGGAGTGTTATCTCCTTCATTTGTAATCTTAATTTTTAGAATTTTAGAACCTAGTCCTTCATTTGTAATCTTAGTATCTTATAGGTTGGTAATGAGAAGTCAAATTTGGAGAATCATTGTAATGGTTGTAATTGAAATTTGGAATTTATGATGAATAAAATGGAGCTTCTTTGATCCTCTACATTTGACTTCTCTTTTGGTGTGCTTGTGAATCCTTGGAAGGATCCCCATTGCCTAGCAAGCACACTTTTATTTTGGTAGGCTTTTATTTTATGTTTGTTTGTGAATTTCATTAGATTAAATTATTAGGTTCATATGTTTGAAATATTAATGAATGACCTTTAGTAAGAAAGTATTAATGTTTCCTTCAATGAATCTGATTTTTTATTTAATGTTTGATTTCATTAGTTTAAGTTTCTGATTTATATGCTTGAGATATAAATGAATAGTCTCTTGTAAGAGAGCTTTAATATTTCATGCAATCAATCAGAATTAGGTTTTGTTGATTAATATGATTAGAAATATTAATGAGCATTCTCCTGTAAGGGAGCTTTAATATTTATTACACTTATCACAATGTCTTTTAGTCTTTAGATTTCATTTTGTTAAATGACTAAATAGGTGTTGGAGATCCCAATGAAAGAACTCCTGTAAGGGAGCTTTGGCATTTCTTCACCTAGTTTAGTTTTCTTTCTTCTTATTTTCCTTCTTTATTAGTTTCTTCTCATAATATGAAAAAAATGTATGTACCTTATATTCCATGTTGTAGAATGCTTTATGGAAATCTTGCTCATTCTTGGTACGAGCATCACCGTCTTCCATTTTTGTTCTTTGTGTTGTACGTCCAATATCTAGGTCAAAAGATATAATTTTTTCTTCACCCTTTTTAAGTTTGGCCCTGGTTATCATCCACATTTGTAATTCACATCAACAAGAAGATCACTGTAATACCAACATGATCCAGGATCTTTACTTCTATGATGTTTTCATAATTGCACGAAAGATCATGTAAAAACCATATATGGAAACACCTAAAAGAGAAGCAACATCAAGGATACCATAAAGAGAATGCAACAAATATTTGATAATGGAGTTTGTCCAATATGGATTATGCCTTTGGGCCCTACTTCAATAGTGGGGAGGCCTCTTCATGCATCTTATAAAAAATAAAAATGAGTACATGGAAAAATACATCAATATACCTCCAATCTTGGGAGTGACCTGAAAATGGGATGCTCATATCCAAAAACGGACTACACCAGTGAAATTATGGCAAAGTTATGAGGAAAATGAGCATAAAATCAAGTATATTCTAACACCATCAACTTTGGACCCCCTAGAGAATCTTCAAGTTTCCACAACATATTTTATATGAGAATATTCTAGGAATATTGCAAGAATATTTTAGGAATATTCCAAGAATATTCTCCTCGATCCACATACCATAGGGTTTCGTCTACTCCTGGTTCCCTCATGTCAGGGTTTCAAAGTATGTTAAGTTTCGTCGATCGTCGGCCCCACTGACCTCCTCCATTGTTTCGCTGAATGGAAAGATGAACTTATATACTGATGCGCCATCAAAATTTTCAAAGTTTTGCTGGTTGACATAGTTTATAATTGGCATTGGATTTAATATGGGTCATAATTTTTATCCCCTCGTCGATCCATTTTATATAACAAACGATACATATGAATTGTCCAACTCTTTAATTGTTTAAACTTTGGTTCAAACCATTAATAAACTGTTGAACTAAAAATAATGTTATAACCTCCACCAATTTGTGGGTTGGCTAAGTCCAAATAACCACTAGTTGGGTGCCAGATGACACCATTTGATCAGGCCACGTGGCCCCATGCTATTTGGCTAACAAACATCCACCAAATTTAGTGGGAGCTGCCAAATTTGGCAGTTTTTCTAACTGTAGCATTGTCATTATTTTTAATAGGGGCTCCACTAATTCTAGCCCCTATTTGTTAAATTTGGATAGACTTCCAATTTTGGAACTGGTCCACTTTTATCTAGAGCATAAATAATTAGTACTTTTTTGCGAAGTTTGACCACAACATTTAATCGGCATAACTTTAGCATACAAACTCAGATTGAGGCATAGTTTGCAATGTTCGATTCCTTGTGGAAAGACATTTGACTGGGTCCTAGTTTCAATGAGATTTGGGGAATTTTATTTTTAGGCCATTAGGGATCCTGCTCAATCTCAACTCCTTTACAAAATGCCACAAGTTCTTTAGATGTATATTCACCTTCATTATCTGATCTTACGGTCTTGATCTTCTTTTTTGTCATATTCTCGAATTCTGCTTTAAACTCTTGGAACCTTTCAAATACTTCATCTTTAGACTTTAAGAAATATATCCAAGTATTTCTAGAATGATCATCAATAAATGTTACATTGTATTAATGATCACCAAGTAATTTTTCTGACATGGGCCCACAAACATCATAGTGGATTAGGTCCAAGAATTTCTTGGATCTCGAGTCACTTCTAGGGAATGGATTCTTCACGTTTTTTCCAAGGGAACACACTTTACAAACTCCTTCATGTTCTTCCTTCAATTAGGGCATAGTTTTAACCATTTGACTCAAGGATGGAAATATTTTGTAATGGATATGGCCATTGTAACACCATCCTACCACATTTACCCATGTTAATCGGTCCACTAGGGTAAAAATTTAATGAGAGGCTACTATGAAGTGATTCAACTCCCCATGTATAGTTAAGGATGTGGAACCGAAAAAACAAAACCATTTTGACCTTCCACACATGCTACAGAACCTTCAGGAGACAACCAACCTTTCTAGGTGACCAACCCTTGAGACAAATTGACATTTCACTGATATGGACCCTTAGCTACTTCCATGACAAGCCATGGATGTGTCTGAGGCCTTCCAGTTGCTCCCACAACAAGGCATGCCAATGAGTGTGGACTTTTTCAACTATTTTTGAGCTAATGACCTAGGATTTTGTGCCACTTTTTCGGGGCTAGGACTTAGGCCACTACCTAGAACTTCATGAAACTTTCAGAAATTATAAATAACAATGGAATAAGGCTACTAATGAAATCATTTGTATAAGTACTTGATCTGACCCCTACTAGCCATGAAATAATTTTCATCAAACATGTCACAAATATGCAATGTACATGTCATAACAACTAAACTGAGCATAGGGGTCTCATACTTATCTGAGATTCATAAAGAAGAATTGATGTCATATAACAATAACTGCATTATAATCTATTAGATCATATATTCATTGTACATTCATTTATTAATCAAATCATAGTGAGAACCATACATCAAGTCTATCATAAAATATACTCATAAACAACGTATAACGAACATAAATAACAAGGATATAAAAATCATAACAATCACATATGAACTAGTACATTTACATATGAAATACAAAGGAGAAAGATATCTTATTAATGAAGGCATAAGCGAACGAGGTCTGGGACTTCCACGAAACATCCGACCATAGATTGGCTAAACCAAATATTTCTTTCATCCAATCACCCTTGTGCCATATTCCAAGCATCAATGTGGGACTCAAAAAAAAACCAATCCAATTTTCCTCAAGATTTACCGCAATACCAACCTGACCATTAAGCCCTAAACAAACATGGATGCCACCAAATTTCTCCACCTACGCCGTGAGGAATTTTTCCACCTCCTAGTCCCTAGGCTTTACCGTATATCCCACCATTCACTGGTTGAGGATTCCTAGGCCTAATTGAGACTACACTCTCCAAGATTTACTGTATATCCCTCCATTCACCAACCGAGGATTCCTAGGCCTGATTGAGGGCACACACCTCTAGGATTTACCGTATATCCCGTTCATTCACTGGTCGAGGATTCCTAGGCCCACTAGGTACACAAAATACAACTTTACCACAATCCCACCTTCTCCGGTCCAAGGATACCTTGACCTTGTTTTCTTCTTCAGAGACCACCTCACTCACTTTCGAAACCATCCTACAATATAGCTTAACCAAATAAAAGAGAACCCATCACACCATGGCTATCTGGAAATGGCAAGGCAAGGCTAAAAATCACTGTCACACCTGGAAAAGCCCATGCCAATGACAACAAGAGAACCAAATACTCACATGCATGTACCATGCATTCCAAATCTAGCAAGGAAATCACACATGCAAATCGATACCTGCAAGTAATCCCATTGTAGCTGCTTGATCCTACTCTTGCTTGCTTGATCTTTGCTTCCCTTTCCTTATTTGTCCTACTTTTTCCTTCCTTGATCCAATGATAGAGTGCTCCAAGAATGCTCTAAGTGTCTAAGAGTGTGAGAGAGATAATAGAGAGAGCTACAAAAATAAACTAACAAAGCTACCAATTGATCCCCAAAAGCCTTTTTATTAACTAGGCCTGTATTTTCTTCATTTTCCATTATTTTCCTTCAATTTCCTCTGCACAGGAAACCCATGACCTTTCACCTTCCTTTTCTCATAATTTCCTTTATTTTCATAAATAAAATGACAATTAATTCCACCTTTCCTTTTCAAAGCCTTTTCCACCGCCTTTGCCAATTTCCTTTAGCCATAATAGCCGAAATAAACACCCACTAGTATATTTTCCCAACATTCAACTTGGAATACGTGTCCCATGACCTTGGCCTTATATTTTTCCTTTATTAACTTTATTACATGGAATTTTGACTAGGTCTATTATAAAAACCCCCCCTTGGGGGAACACCATCCTCAGTGTTCAATGACACCTACAACCAACAAAAATGTTGAAGAACCAAAACATAATACCCATAGAGCTGTAGAAATTCTCATTGTAGATCACCTGATAATGCAATATACTAAAGCAAAATACTTGATCCACTTCTACAAACAAACTTGCGAAAGCTTAATTGATTATGAGCAAGATCAAATAGAACACATATAATAGATGAAGAGAAAGCAATCACACATGAACACAGAAGAATACTCTGGGGAAAACCTCAGCTAAAAATCTTGATCTCTGTATTATCATACAAGTGGAAATATCTCCGGATTACACAAAGCTTTAGCTCACTAGCTATCCAGCTCTCAGTACAATCCCTTAATTCAACTCATAGACTGAATAGACATAACATATGCCTTACCTCAGTCCTCCAAGCCTCCTATTTCCTTGTACAGTTTTTCCTGGGGTCCAGTGCTACCACCTGTGTGAAGTCTGGCCTCATACAACTCAGTAAACTTAGAAATAACCGCGCAATCCTCAAGGAATGAATTCCTTCTACATGTAAGAGATATCCTCAATGGAATATTCCTGCAACTGATAGTATATTGTCCCATCATCTGATCTCAACTGGGTCTCTGACTGAACTGACATGCATGAGTTATTTATGAGAGAATATTCAGTTATCTGAAGTGCAGCAGTTACATGCATGCATGCATTAACTAACTGAAATCATAATCAATTCCAAAAACTATTGGAACTAATCTAACTAGACTTAACTCAGCTAACTGAACTAGCTAATTATAACTCAAGGTACAACTCATCCTCATCTCCTTAACTAAGGGATAAATTCCTCAATCAAAGGAGAAACTGTTGCATGTCTTCACATAGACTTCATGCTTGATTTTCTCCAACTAATTAACTCAAGATGAATTATTTAATTATTTTACAAACACATGCTGAGCTCAAATTCGAATTTTAATTCTCAATTTTAGTTCGGGGACTAACTAAAATTGGAATGTATCCTGAAATGTTATTTATAGCAATGCTATTTTTAGCACTTGTATATTTAGCATTTCTTGTTGCTATTTTCAACACTCCCTCTCAACAAGAAAGGGATTATCAGTCACGCTAATCCTGTCTCTGTTGAACTCGAATTTGCATTTCGACAATGCCTTAGTCAAAATATCTGTATCCTACTCCTCGGTCGAAATATACAGAAACAACATGATCCTCTTCACCACACAGTCTCGAAGATGATGGTACCAGATATCAATGTGCTTGGACTTGTCATGAAATACTGGATTCTCAGAGAGTTTGATACAACTCTGATTATCGCAATAGATCACTGTTGGATCCATCCTTTGACCAAACAATCCCACTAGAATCTTCCACATCCAAATGGCCTCGCATGCTGCTTGGCTGGCAGTCATGTATTCAGCCTCTGCTGAGCTAAGTGCAACTGACCTCTATTTCCTACTGTACCAAGAAACTATAGCTGAACCAAGGTTGAATATTCCTCCAGAAGTGCTCTTCTGGTCTTATGGACTCCCTGCCCAATCAACATCTGTGGAGCCCTGAAGCTTCACTCCCTCTGTCCGTCTGTACCACAATTCATACTGAGATGTGCCTTTGAGGTATCTCAGCACATGCTTCGTTGCCTTCCAAAACAGCTTGGTAGGTTGAACCATAGCTTGACTCAGCTGGTTCACCACAAAGCACAAATCTAGTCATGTGTTCACTAGACACATCAATGAACCCACAAGTTGCCGATAAACAATAAAAGCTACTACCTCACCTGAAGTAGCATCCTCCTTCCTCCAGTTACTAGCTAGAGGAGTCTGCATGGGCTTGCACTTCTCCATGTGGAATTGCCTGAGTATCTCATTGGCACACTTGCCTTGAGACACAAACGCTTCCCCATCCTTCTGCCACACTTCCATGCCTAGAATGTATTGCATGAGACCCATGTCTTTCATCTCAAACTCTCTTGCAAGGTCCTCCTTGCAAGACTTGATAAACTGATCATCACCTGTCAAAATTAGATCATCAACATAAAGTACAATGATCAATGGCCTACCTTCTACCATGATGTGGTAAAGGTTCTCATCTGCTTCACTCTTTATGAAGCCCAACCCAGTGAAATAGTTGTCAATCCTGGTGTACTAAGCACGAGGTGCTTGCTTCATCCCATACAATGCTTGCTTGAGTTGGCACACATGTGACTCACGATCAAAGGTCTCAAATCCTTCTAGCTACTCAATGTACACTTCTTCCTCAATCTTCCCATTGAGGAACATAGTCTTAACATCCATCTGATGAATCTTCCAACCCATTTGAGCTGATAGTGCTAACATCGATATGACAAATGAGTACCTTACTATAGGAGAAAAAGTCTCATCATAGTTGATCCCCTCAACCTGTGAGAAACCACGGGCAAAAAACCTTGCCTTTTGTTTCTCAACACTACCATTAGCTACCTGCTTTACCTTGTAAAGCCATCGGGAACTCACCACTGACTTGTCCTTCGGTCTTGGGACAACATCCCACACACTGTTCCGAATGATAGAGTCATACTTCTCTACCATAACATCAACCCAGACTGGTTGCTGCACTGTTTCCTCGAAATAAGAAGGTTTGGTCGCTACACACTACCCAACCAAGGCCATGTAACCAGTGTATCGCTCGAGTGATCTACTCTGTCTACACTGAGAGGATGGCTACCCCACATTCTCTCTCGCATCTAGCATCAATCTGTCAGCTTCCCTTGAGCGTTTCGGCCCATCTCTGGAAGACTCTGCATGAGTGGATGTCTCCACTCCTGGATCCTCTGCATGCGGCTACTCCGCATCAGTCTGAGGCTCCTCCTCCTTTGGAACCAAATGTTCCTCCTCTGCATGCAACTTGAGCAACCTCTCAAGGGACTCTCGCATGGATTTCTACTCATCAAACTTCAGATCCCTGCGCACCACTGTCCTCTAACTGGTAGGAAGAAACACCCGATAGTTGTGGGGTGTATCAGTGTACCCCACACATATCCCCAACTCAGCAATTGGATCTAGCTTCTTCCGGGCATCTTTGGTCACATGGAAATAAACCAATGATCCAAAGATCCTGAAGTGACTCACATCTGGTCGCTTCCTGGAAAAGGCCTCCATTGGTGTCTTCATCCCCAGTATACGGTGTGGGCTTCTGTTCTGCAAGTATACTACTGTATTGCATGCCTCAACCCACAAATGAAGTGGTAGGCTTTGGTCATGCAACATCGCTCGAGCTGCTCCCACAATCGATCTATTCTTCCTTTCGGCCACCTTATTCTGCTGTGGGTTATGGGGTGCCGTCAAATCCCATTTAATTCCTTCTGCTGCGCAGAAGTCCTTAAACTGTTGGGAGACATAATCTCCACCATTGTCACTATGCAAGGCCCTTATTTTATTTCCAGATTCTTTCTCTGCCAAGGCTTTGAACTCACAAAACCTCAAGAAGGTCTAATCCTTCTTTTGCATAAAGTAGATCCAACATCTATGAGAAAAATCATCAATAAAAATAACATAGTACCTTTGTTTAGTGGTGGAGGCTGTAGAGAATGGTCCACAAGCATCTGTGTGAACTCGCTCTAGGATTGCTCCAGTTCTACTGTCTCGATCCTGAAAGGAAGATTTTGCATACTTACCCAAGGTACAACCTTTGCATGTATCCATCTGCTCTAGTTTTCCCTTGGGTAGTCCTGTAGAAATCTGTTGCATGATCTTCAAGGTACCATGGTGCAAGTCGCCCAATATCCTATGCCATAGCTCGCCAATATCTTGGCTTTGCACCAACTCAGCTTTGGAACTCAATGCAACACAGTCGTCTACCTCCAGCTTGTAGAGATTCCTTACTTGAATTCCAATTCTCTTGGTCTCTCCAGTGCCGATATGCCTTAGGAATACCTTTCCTTTACTAAAGACTACATCATAGCCTTTATCTTCCAGCATAGAAATTGACATAAGATTCTTCTTCAGACCTGGTACATACTTTACATCAATTAGGGTGAGAGGAGCTCCATGCTCCCTCTGAAACACAACCATAACTTCACCTGAAACACAGTACTTTCCATCATCGCCCATCTCGATCTGAATCTGGAGATCCTTCTTCTCCAAGGTACTAAAAAGATTCTTGTCACCAGACATGTCGAATGAGGCTCCACTGTCCAGGTACCAAACACATTCCACCATGGATGAAAACATGCATGCGATGAGAGAGAAATCCAATTCGAACTGTGAGGCCAGTGCCTCACCATCTGATCCCTTCGAGGATCCCTTCTTGGATTTCTTCTGTGGACAATTCGTAGCATAATGGCCCACCTCATGACAATGAAAGCATCGCACTTTCGATTTTTCAAACTTCTTCCCACCATGGGAAGAACTAGATTTGGAATGGGACACCTTTCCTTTCCCTTTCCTTGCCTTACTCGCTAAGGCTAGATTTTCTTCATCATCTTGCTTTGATGAAGATCCATCTCTGGTGCTTCTCCTTATCTCCTCCTGCATCAAATTCGACCAAATTCGTTCCCAATATGACAGTTTCTCTCTTCCATTTACCGAGTCTTGGTAGCTATGCCAGCTCTTAGGAAGAACGAGGAGAGCTAGACTCACCATGTCATCATCGACTATCATGATCCCTACACTTCCAAGCTCATCCCTACAGGTGTTGATCTTGTTTAGGAATGTAGAGATCGTGTCGCCCTTTTCACACTTGATTTTCCAAAGCTTATCTTTCAGCACCAGCTTCCTCTAATCACTGTTGTTCTGATATAGATCCTTCAATTTTTTCCACATCGAAAATGGCGTCTCCTTCCCATGGAGGCTTGAGACAATGTGGTCTCGATCTCCCTCCATGAGGATTCTCCTCGCTCTAGCCACACATTTCTTCCATTCCACCAATTCTTGGACATTAGCTGTTGCAGGCTTGGGAACTTCTTAATCAATGAAGTCCTTCAAACCGTTTTCCTCTAATACCGCTTCCATGCGATCCTTCCAGGCTATATAATTTGAGCTACCATCAAGGGCATACCCGAGTCTCAAACTGTTGACCACCATTGATGAAACTAGCGATGTGATAAGAACTCGATTTCTATATTAGGAATTTGAAACTTCGAACTTCTCCCTTTTTTGTATACTGTTCTTCTCTTTGATCACCTATGCTCTGATACCATGTAGAAATTCTCACTGTAGATCACTTGATAATGCAATATACTAAAGTAAAATACTTGATCTACTTCTACAAACAAACTTGCGGAAGCTTATTGACTATGAGCAAGATCAAATAAAACACATATAACAGATGAAGAGAAAGCAATCACACATGAACACAGAAGAATACTCTAATGAAAGCCTCAGCTAGAAACCCCGATCTCTGTATTATCATACAAGTGGAAATATCTCCAGATTACACAAAGCTTTAGCTCACAAGCTATCCAGCTCTCAGTACAATCCCTCAATACAGCTCACAGACTGAATAGACACAACATATGCCTTCCCTCAGTCCTCCAAGCCTCCTATTTCCTTGTGCAATTTTTCCTGGGGTCCAATGCTGCCACCTATGTGAAGTCTGGCCTCATACAACTCACTAAACTCAGAAATAACTGCGCAATCCTCAAGGAATGAATTCCTTCTGCATGCAAGAGATATCCTCAATGGAATATTCTTGCAACTGATAGTACATTGTCCCATCATCTGATCTCAACTGGGTCTCTGACTGAAGTGACATGCATGAGTTATTTATGAGAGAATATTCAGTTATCTGAAGTGCAATAGTTACATGCATGCATGCATTAACTAACTGAACTCACAATCAGTTCCACAAACTGTTGGAACTAATCTAACTGGACTTAACTTAGTTAACTGAGCTAACTAATTACAACTCAAGGTACAACTCATCCTCATCTCCTTAACTAAGGGATAAATTCCTCAATCAAAGGAGAAACTATTGCATGTCTTCACATAGACTTCATGTTTGATTTTCTCTAACTAATTAACTCAAGATAAATTAATTAATTATTTTACAAACAACTACTGAGCTCAAATTTGAATTTGAATTCTCAATTTTAGTTCAGGGACTAACTAGAATTGGAATGTATCCCAAAATGCTATTTATAGCAATGCAATTTTTAGCACTTCTATATTTAGCATTTCTTGTTGCTATTTTCAACAAAAGCTTTATAACACAACTCGTTGTAGTATTTACAATGAGATCTTGTTGAAAACAAAACAACATACCACTTACTGGAGCTTTAAAACACATCTCATTACAATATTTATAATAACAATCACATATACTTATGTACATATGCTTCAACCAACAAATAATCATACAATTTATGGAGCTTTATAAATCCAATTTGAAATAGTATTTACAATCATATACACATATACACATATGTACATTTTTTCTAACCAAAAAACACAAGGATATGAAGCCTGTATCAATCAACAAGGGAATCCAAAGGCTACACCTCCACACTCAAAAGCAGTATTGGGGATTCACTTCCTTCCTAGGAAGTCCAGAATCCACTACCAAAGTCAAATCTGCATCCAATGTCTAATGCTACAATCCTGTGCCACTTGTCCTCTCAGTGAATAGTTACTAGCTCATTGTTCCAAGGCACCCTCCAATGTGCATCTGATTCCATCTAGAAATGCTAATGACCAAAACAAATCCATTCTCAACCTTCCCTTCTCTGCTACACAGTCCCTCAGTAAATTTGGTCATCCCCTTCTGTGCAGTAACTCACCTTCCAAGTTTCATGGTGTCACATATCCATGGAAATCCATCCCTTAGCAAGGCTTCCTCGCATTGGAAGATCCAAAAACCAAGGCATATCCCTACCTCAAAACCATCATACTGGTCATAGGATGCTCATGTAAATAAATGAACATTATTGGGTACCCGTTTCCCACAATGGTCCTACTCTTGAAGTGCTTTAACAATATACTATTGCCTATTCTAATTCTTTTTGTTGTTGCTGCTAATGCTTGCAGTCAATTTCAACCACCCAACCCGGGCATTTTCCATGCTTTCCTGTATTAAGCACATAATTTACATTAGATTCAAAACAAATTGAAATAAATCCAAATCATACCTCATTGGTAGCTTGTCAATGAGGTACACTTGCAATTTTGTTTACTTCCTATCACAACAAGTCAAACTAGCTCTTTGATTAAATCATTATGTATAAACATATCACATCCAGTTAGCTCAAAACAAAACCATCATAATCAAAATCATAGATCACATGTAACCATCGTAAACCAAAATCATAGATGACATTCATAATTTAAAACTAAAATAAAATACTAATACTTATCCTTTAATCGGTCCTTCACTTCTACCTTTATCCTTTTCGTACACACATCGGATTGGTTGCCACACCCAACAAACACCTAGTTCATTTTCTTTTCTTCAATCATGTACACATACATATAATGTACATCACACACATACACCCCCATAAGGTATACAACATCACACAATACATGCACCTACACCCATCATGCAACACAACACATACAACTACACTTGGTGTACAAAACAATACATACAACTACACCTGGTGTACAACACAACACATACAACTACACTCGGTGTACAACACAATACATATATGTACACAGAGTGCAAAAAAAATGAATGCACTTGTCATGATGCCATGACTACACAATGCACATGTGTAGTACCACATGTACACAACACAACATGTACGACATGCACACAATACAACATGTACACTAGTACCACATGTACAACATGTACAAAACACTGCCTGCACAATGTGTACACAACATCACATGTACACGACACCACCTGCACAACATGTACACAATGCCACATGTACACCACACTACTTGTACAACATGTATACAACACCACATGCACAACATGTACACGCCACCACATTTACACAACACCACATGTACAACATGTACACAACACCACATGCACACAACACAAAATGTACAATCATGTACATAACACCATATGTACATAGCACCACATTTACAACATGCACACGACACCATATGTACATAGAACTACATATACAACATGTACATAGAACTATATGTACAAAAAACCACATATCTAACATGCACATGACACCATATGCACACAACACCACATATCCAACATGGGCACAGTACGATACGTACACAACATTGCATATCCAACATGTACATAACACCATCTATACCTACCAATACATATGTAATATACACACAACACCATATATACAACATGCACACAACAACATATGTACACAATACTACATATACTACATGTAAAAAACACTAGTATTGCACATCCTAAGACCACACTATCCTTACCAAGAAACCTTGCTTCCAGTGTCCCTCTTCCATCCATGCTTATCCTAGCATAACACAAATCACACTGTTTTCATTCCACTGTTGTATCTCTCAGCATTACCTACCCATAACATAAACATAGGCATAGTAGAAATACATAATATCAACTCATTTACACATGATACTGACCTCATAAATTTTTCAAGGCTATTCTTCCCACTTGATTCCCCATAAGACCAGGAACTTCTTTCATGCCATTCACCTGAATAAGAAATCATTCCTCCACAAGAATGATCCTTGACAACCCTATCAAATAGTGACATAGATACATAGATACGTACATATCTATAAACATTAGCATAAAACAATCATGATCCTATCAGATAATGACAGATATACATATAAACATTCACATTAAAAAAAGCATGATTTCTGATGACCCTATCAGATAATAACATACATGCATACATGTATACATATATAGACATCAACATAATCATGATCACAACATAATTACCAAATAACATAAGGTCAAGGTTAAGATAACTCCCTTTATTCATGCACAACATGCACAACGTTGAGAGCAATGGTTCCCAACATAGCCAAGACATCTTATGCCTCGAATCCATTTACTTTACCATTTTGGTTACATTTCTCATGTTTGTACTGCCACTATCCATTTACCTCAATGGACTCCACTAGTCCAACTAACTATCATACTCTTGCCTTCAAATTCCCTTACTCATGCACCAAGTTTCATTTGGGTCTTATATTGCTTGCTAGGTTTCATTCAACTCTTCCTGAGCTCCATTAACTTCCTCCTTCCAAACCAATTCCTAATACCCTTAAAACATAAAGGCAAGAACAAGAAACAAACAAGAAGAAAACCATGAAACACAAATAGCAACACAACACCACAAACAAAGTGACAAGGCCTTGCACCATATGCAATCAAAACCCATAAACCAAGCTCAAACAAATCACAAAATACCAAAGTCACAAAACTCCCAACAAACACCATGAATCAACCCCATGGGTTCCCAATGCCTCCAAGGGAAATTCAACTTGAGCCTTCTTCAAGATTTCATGGAAGTATCTTTTGCCATGCATTCCTTGCATTATACTGCCATAAACACATAATTTTCACTGCATAAATAAACATAAAAGTATACTAGTTATCTTACCTTCTTGTGTCAAGCACGTTTCCTTGTAACTGAACACATACATATATCATCTCTCAAGGGACTCCAATTCCCTTGACAAATATAGCTATAACTAGAAACCAACTGTTATACCTATCAAATACATTTTCATGAATCTAGGATATATCCACATAAGGTTAGAAAAAATCAAGGTTAAGAAGACTTCATGTATGCAAAGCACTCATTCATTTGGAAGCACGGTTTCCAAAAACAGCCAAAGGAATTCTCACCCAATTCCTTTCTTTTACCTTTCACCTTTCTGCAATTGAGTCTTACTATGTATTATCACATCACCCAACAGATAGTTATATATGAAAATCAACTATTACCTGGTCATGCTAATACCAAGCATGTTTCCGTACAACTGCTCACACAAGTCAATCACATGTTCAAAAGTTCAAGTCATCATGTCTATTAATTTTAAATCTACCTTTACCATCACCAACAAACATATCACAATCACTAGTCATAATACTACAACTAGCACCCACTTACACTTAAGTACATATCAACTATTCTCAGCACATATGTGTTAGCACGATCATCTTAAAACAAGATCATTCCTTCATGCAATCTTATAGACACATGCTCATATCATGCAGGTAATAAAACATTCATATAACAATCAAATGACATAATAGAGACAAAACACTCAAACACCAAATGAACGACATAATCAAACATTCAAACACCAAATAGATAATATAATAAAAATCATACCTTAATGTATCTCAGGGTAGGCTATCTTGTTTGCACAATCAATCTAGATTAGCACAATATAACTTCACAAGGTATCAACTCAAACATAAATAATGTCATGATATCCATGACAATAACTAGCTAACATGTTCTCATCAGAAGCTCATAAATAATTGTCATTCATACATAACAATCACATATGCATAGTCAGTTTAGATTAGTACAACACAATATCACAAATATGTTGACTCGTACTTGAATATCATAACCATAACCTTTTTCAGAAGCCAATCTAGATTATCATGATACATATAACATCAAGAACTTAACGCAATAACCATACTCATCATGCATATGACCACAATTCATACAACAACAAGTTACTATAATTCATGACTATCCAACGCATATGCATATAACTGCACTGATTAAATAACACTTATCATACATGTAACCACAACAACCATATACTAACATACATGTACATGACCCTAATGCTTATGTCAACTATTAACCAACATATTTACATACCCACCATACAAACCTGTGTGATGATCTACTCTTAGCCCGAGGTCCAGTGCTGCAACCTCACTTTGATGATCTGCATCATAACAACCAAAAACATCATGATGACATAAAATACATATAATGACTGCACAATGCATGTTTGACCTACTATACATGCATAACTATGACCATTAGGGGAATTTTGAGGTCTAAAATGGGCCTCCTAAGAAAAATGTACAACTAAAATAAACTTTATAAGAACCAATAGGATTCAAGATGTTGATGTCAACCATGGGGGATGATTCACCATTTTTGGAGTAAAAAAGTAAAAGGATTAAAAAATAATAAAATAATAAAACTACTTTTTAAACTCATATTTTTAACTTATCTCATTAAGGTTTTACTCAAATTTCAAGCAAGAGTACTCGTTGGATGCAAAATTTAATTCCTCATTAGAGTACCCATGTTGCATACTTTTGATGGACCCTACTACATGAAAAATGAGAAATACATGAAAAAACGTGATTGCAATCACATTTTTCATGTATTTCTCATTTTTCATGTAGCAGGGTCCATCGAAAGTATGCAACATGGGTACTTCTTGGATGAGGAATCAAATTATTCATCCAATGAGTATTACCACTCAAAATTTGAGTAAACCCATAGGGAGATAAGTTGAAAAAATAGTTTTTTCATTTTTCCCTCTAAAATTTGATGATGTAATCTAATATTATTTTATTATTTTCACTGTTATTTTATAATTTCCTTAGGAGGCCTATTTTACACATCAAAACTCCCCTAATGCATGAAAATTCATGCATAACAACATAGACACTGACATGCATAACAAATGCATATATAATCGACATCCATTTATAACAACCACATTCAACAAGAACACCAACACCATGTATACACAACTTCAAAAATGACCATGACCATAAATACATAACACATTCCACCCATCCAGTCCAAGGGGTGAACCATGCTCTAATATAACTCTGTAACACCCTCCTCCCACATTTACCAAAGTTAACTAGTATGCTAGGGTAAACATGTGATGAGAGGATACTATGAGGTGATTCAACTATTCGTATAGTTGAGGAAGAGGAACCGAAAAAACAAAACCATTCTGACCTTCTACACATGCTACAAAACCTTCAAGATCCAACCAACCTTTCCAAGTGACCAACCCCTAATACAAATTGACATTTCACTGATATGGACCCTTATATTCTCCCATGACAAGCCATGCATGTGATTGATGCCTTCCAGTCACTCGAACAACAAGGCATGTCAGCGAATGTGGACTTTTTTAGCTAGTTCTGAGCTAGCGACCCCAAATTCCGTTCCACTTTTTTAGGGCTAGGATTCAGGCCACTACCTAGAACTTCATGAAACTTTCAAAAATGATAAATAACAATGGAATAAGGCTAATAATTCAATCATTGGTACAAGTACTTGATCTTACCCCTACTAACCATGACATGAATTTTGTCAAACATGTCACAAATATGCAACGTAGAGGTCATCACAACAGATCTGAGCATAGGGGTCTCATACTTATCTGAGATTCATAAAGAAGCGTTGATGCCTTATCATCTATTAGGTCGTATATTCATGGTACACTCATTTTCTAACAAGGCATAATGAGAGCCATACATCAAGTCTGTCATAAAACATACTCATAACCAATGTATAACCAATAGAAATAACATGGATATAACAACCATAAGAATCACATATGAATTAGTACATTTACACATAAAATACCAAGGAAAAAGAGCTCTTAATAATTAATGCATAAGCCAACCAGGTCTAGGACTTCCACGAACCACCCAGCCATAGATTGGATGAACCAAATATTTCTTTTAAGCAATAACCCCTGTGCCATATTCCAAGCATGAATGTGGTACTCACAACAAAACCAATCCAAGTTTCCTCAGGCTTTACCACAATCTCCTCTGGATCACTAGGCCCTAAACAAGCATGGATGCCACTAGATTTCTCAACCTACATCATGAGGAATTCGTCTACCTCCTATTATTTAGGATTTATTGCATATCATGTCATTCACAAGTTGAGGATTCATATGCCTAATAGAGACTCCCACCTCCAGGATTTTCCACATATCTCATCTTTCACCTATCAAGGATTTCTAGGCATGATCGAGGGAACACACCTCTAATATTTACTTTATATCTCGCCATTCAGTGGTCAAGGATTCCTAGGCCCACAAAGGTACACAAAATCCAGCTTTCCCACAATCCCACTTTCCCTGGTCCAAGTATTCTTAAGCCTTGTGTTCTTATTCAGAGACCACCTCACCCAATTTCGAAACCATATGGAAATCTAGCTTAACCAAATAAAAGAGAATCCATCACAGCATGGCTATCCAAAAATAAAAAGGAAAGGATGAAAATCACTATCACACCTGGAAAAACCCATGCCATTGACAACAATAGAACCAAATATTCACATGCATGTACCATGCTTGCCAAATATAATAAGGAAATCAAATGTAAATCGATCCCTACAAGTAATCCCACTGTAGTTGCTTGATCCTACTATTCCTTGCTCAATCTTTGCTTCCCTTTGCCTTATTTGTCCTTATTTTTCTTTCCTTGATCCAATGTTAGAGTGCTCCAAGAATGCTCTAAGTGTCCAAGAGTGTGAGAGAGAGAATAGAGAGAGCTCCAAATCTGAGCTGAAAAAATATACCAACTGATCCTCATAAGCCTTTTTATTAATGAGGCCTCTATTTTCTTCATTTTCCATTATTTTCCTTCAATTTCCTCCTAATATGCATCCTGTGACCTTTCACCTTCCTTTTCTCCTAATTTTCTTTATTTTCATAAATATAATGCCAATTAATGCCACCTTGCCTTTTCAAAGCCTTTTCTAATTTACTTTAGCCATAATAACCGAAATGAACACCCCCTATGATGTTTTCCCCAACATTCATCTTGGAACATGTCCCATGACGTTGGTCTTATATTTTTCCTTCATTAACTTTATTATATGGAATTTTGACTAGGACTATTACAAACATACCTTCTATGCCACAATTCACTTAGGTTGATATTCATATGTACTAAAGCTTAAGGAGGAGGAGGAGTTAGAAGTCTATATAACCTCCCATCATGAATCCCAATAGTCCTTGCATTTTCTATGCTAGATCCCTTAGTCCAAATAAGTACTTTGCCATCAATGAATGTTATCCTATCTCCTTTATCTTCTAAACAACAAATAAAATAGAATAAAAATTCAAACCCAGAACATAGAGGATGTTGTTAAGATGAATGTTCATGCCGAATTCCAACTCTATGGAGGTAGATCCAATTCTTTTGACCGGATCACTATTTTTGTCTCTAAGGAAATTTGTGAGAAGAACTTCCTTTATATAGGGCATTGAGATGTCCATGTTCACCTGTCATATCCCTTGAGGCTCCATTATCAATTTCCCATGTGCTTTCATCTTCAAATGAACATGTAAGTGAAAATTAGAGACTTCCATCCTTGATTTCTTTATATAACTAAGAGATGAAGTTGGTGATGAATCCTTTGATGGATTCAAAGAGACTCCTTAAAGCCTTGAGAGATTCCTTCATGTACCTTTCCATTGAAATAGAGAAAAAAGATAGTTGCTGCAACGATGTCTTCAATAAAAACTATCAACAAAGTGTGATCTTAAAGCTTCCTTCCTTCACCTTAACTATGATACCATGTTGAGAAACCAAGTGTTAGATAGTTTAATTCTTGATTCCTAATTCTTGATAATTACTTGTGAATGTTATATATCTTCTTATTACTTTTATGTTCTCTTCATTAATCAATTATAGAAATGTTCAAAGCATAAATATCATAAAGAGGCAAAGAACACCAGAAATTAGGCTCAAAGCCAAGGAAATACCCCACAAGGACGAAAACCCAAAAATCCTTCTCTTATAGAATCAAATCAAAATGAGATATTCAAGACCCAAGAATAAGAGCAAAACAACCACAAAGATTCCAATTCAACCCTCCTCTAAGTCTCCTCCAAGTCTCCTCCAATCAAGTAAAAAACAACACTGGTCAAACCTTTTGAAATTTGATCAAATCACAAAACATTTCGGCCCTACAATAGAGGCCAAATTTCGGCCCTATAATGACCTCATAAAACCATGAAAAAAGTTCACACGTGTGAGTAGAAATAGGGTAAAGAAACTTGTATTCTCTCTCTCCTTTGGATTCCTTCTCTCTCCTTTGAATTTGATTGTCTTTTTTTCTTGATTAGGCACAAAAATGATGATGTTGGGATTGTGAATGAATGACCTTTCAAGAGGTTGAGTTGATTTGTATATATATCTTTCCAAGGGGGTCTAATATGTGACACATAGGCCGACTTGACCAAAGAGGGTTGAATTGGTCTCTTTGTTGAATTTTGACTCAAAAATAAATTTCAAAATATTTTCTTGCAAAAATCCCAAATGATACTTGACTCAAATACATTTCTTTTTGACTCGTAATAAATTATTTTTGACTCTTTTGACTCTATAAGCATTAAGAACATGCTTTGAACAAAAATAAAATAGTAATAATAATGAATATGATAAATATATTAATGACGAAGTTACATTACATTACGAAGAGTCACACTAGTTACAATTTCAATAGTATATCTTTCAATATTCTAGAAATCAATTCTATGATTATTTTATAGATGGTATTACCATGTGAAATACATATGAACTAGTTAGAGGAAATTGAGTTATTATATTTTAGGATCGAGGAGATAAATTTCACATCAAAGTTTGCTAATATTTGACAAAAGGTTTTATATTACTTTATTACCTTTGGAAAATCATCCCTAAGAAAATCAAAACAACCTAGATAAAATTTGACAAGAATCCCATTAGGACCTAGGTTTTTATCCTTCTAAATTTTTTGGAAGACCCTAAGTAGTTCATGCTTAGAAACTTCAACCATCAGTTGATCAATTCCTTCTTGATCAATGAAGTTAGGAAAGTGATTGACAATGTTTAGAATGACATATATGGGTGCTTGCGTGTCTACCTTGAATAGATTCTAAAGATGGAGGGTCCCTTCTACTACAATTTCCTTGAAGGGTGTGGCCTTTATCCCATCTACTCTACCAATGGCCCAAATTGTTTTGATGTTATTCCTATTTTTTCAAATTGGTGGAAAAAAATTTTAATTGCATTCGCTTCTTGCAACCATAAGGCTCCAATTTTCAATATCCATTCTTTTTCTTTGTCGATGTGTTTCTTCCTCATGGATTTCTCTAAGGACTTTATTTCATCCTTTTATTGATATGATCTATGGCCCTACCATTCCTCATTGAGACAATGTTGAATCTTAGATTCTAGTTCTAAAAGCCATTGTCTTCTCTCTTCCCTTTTTTGTTCCAAGATATTACAACATCCTTATGAGATTTGCAAGGAATTGGAGGGTATGAGATTCTTGTGAGGATGGGTCATAAGGTCTCCATCTCCCCTTGGTCATTTCCAAGAATAAGGGGTCCTCCCAATGTTGATTTTAATTTGAAGGGACTAGGGGGTTATCTAATCAAGAGGCTAGTTATAGAACTATGGGGCTATGGTTTGAGTCCCTTATTGATGGAACCGTTTTCCTACTCTATATATTTTCTTCTAAGAAATATTATGAGATAAGAAATCTTTCAAGTCTTTTTTCCACCCTTTCCTCCCTTATATGCATATTTTCAACCTATATATATATACACTTTATTTCTGATGTAAATAACAAGGTTTGAGTCATATTAAAAATTACAAAAAAAAATTCTTTTTAATGAGTATTGAAGAAACCCATGGTTTCTAAGAAGTTTCATTTGGTGAAGATTCGTGTGTCATCGGTATTTTCTCTTTTGTCCCTTACAATTAAGAGAAAGACAAGTAATTTATCATATAAAAATATATTTTATAATAAAACTTGTTTTATATTATTGAATTTAAATAATTTAAATGTTGTGACTAAATATAAATAATTATTTAAAATAAATTAAATTACATAGTTAGAGTATAAATGTAACAATATATAAATTTTTAGTAGGATCCACATAAAAGAGTCAATCCTTCAATAAAATCGTTAAAAAGGGGAGAAAAATTTAGTAGATCAACTAAGATTTTATTCTTAATACTTTTTTTTTAATAAAAATCTACTATTATGTACTTTTTTCCCATGGAAAAAACTTAGCAATTTTATTTATAAAGACAAAATTACAATGGTATATGTTGAGAGAGTATTCAAATTTTACCTTTATAGACTTCTATCCCTAGTAAAAAAACTATCACTTGCAATTCCAAAGATACTTTTCAAATAATTTTATACCAGGATCTATGCCATTGTAGCAATATATATTTTTATGATCAAAATTTTCAACAAAATATATAGTCCTCATTATACATCGGAAAAAATTAGTTGATCTTCCCAGAGGAACTTAGTTGATATATACATGAAGATACATTGATCACAAAGCTCTAAAGTAAGTAAAAGAGATTGAAAATGAAGGAGCATGAACATATTCAAAGGAATGACTAGCTTTTTGTTAATGATCTTCCAAATCCCATTTTCCATCCATTATTAAATAACTTTTTCACTTCATAGTTCATGTCCCTACAAAAACATGAGCAATAAATGTGAGAGAGGAATAATATCAACAATAGAATGACATAATAAAGAGGTTGTAGTGTGATTTTTCACAAATTAAATTCTCCTTTTATCCATTGAATCATAACTAGAGAGTCTCCATAAATTTAGATTTGACAAATCACATTTTCCTAAGTGAGCATTAAGACTAGGTTTATTTCCATGAGTTCACGAAACTTATTTGTGTCACTACCCAATGTAGCCTTGAAATAGATGTTATGAGTGGGGGATAGATGGATTTGTTTAAAATACATTCTTCCTTAAATTGAAGAAATGTTAAAAGGATATTTATACTTTGGATAGAAAATTTTAATGGCATGGTATCCTTATCTTCAAAGAGCTTAGAAATTCAAGGAAACCATATTCTGTAAGCTAAGGTTAGAAAGGGATTTATATCTCTTTGTGGCTTTATTGATACATCAATTACTAAGGGATTATTCAATGAAGTTCCCCTTCCAAGTATAGATTAAAATCTCCAAGTGATCTATTTATTTCCAAAAATCAATAGTATAAGAATAAGTCATAATAAGGTGAGCGTTTCTTGCCAAGTCATCCTTCTAGAGACAACATTGACTCGATCCCTTATAGCTTCTTTTTTGAAATATGTCCATGTTAAGGATTTATTGTTTAAAAATAACCACATGAATATTTTTTATTTGGATAGATATTTGAACTTCTAGATAAGCCTTGACCACCAAGGTTATGGGTTATCATTACCTTGAAGAGATAAGGATTTGTATCATGGTTTGGGGTCATAGTTACCTGTAGGATTCAAAGACTATATGAGATAATAATATTGATCATTCATATTTATGAAAAAATATTCTTATCTTTTGAGTACAATATTTCCATATGTTTTTGTGCTCCTCTTAGAGTCTAATCTCTTTTAAGGAATGGCATTGTTGTTGACTGTCCAAAGTTTTGATTCATCAAGTTACTTGTCTTAGAGTATAGTATCCTTAACTTTTTGAGTCTAGAACTAGTTGGTTTGGGAGCCTATGTGCATAATTGTTTCCTATTGTCATGTAATTTTTATCATAAGCTTATATAAAGATGATCTATTTAAATATTTTCCTAAAATTTCTAGAAAAATGTCATTTATATCTTTTTCTTGTTAGGGGAATTATGTGGTTAATATTACTTTATGTTGTACCTAAACCCAATATTTTTATATATATAACATAAATCTATCTTAGCTCATGATTTATTATGCATCGAGAGGGATCAAATCCCTCTAAGTACAAATCACCCCTCATTCTAAAATGGTTTGCACCTCAAGAGATTGTTTCCTCTAGGAACATGACAAATATGGAATAAACATGCACAAAACAAGTTTCAATAAGTAAATACAATGTTGTGAGTTTTAGGTAGGTATAAACCAATACATCCATATTTTTATTTGTAGAGTAAAGGAAAATGTAAATAAGGTTTCTCAATCGATTTTAGGAAGTGATGCAAGAGAATCTTTCAAAGTCAAAATCAATGGTTAACTTCTGAAGCATATTAGAAATTTATGGGAGGAAGTCAACTTCCTCAATGCCTTGAAATATTGTAATTTTGATTTGATTTGATTTGATTTTTATTTTGTTCAGTTGTCATAGTTCTACAAAGATTTCGAGTGTGTTTTGAGAAGAGAATATTTTTCCACTTAATGTAAAGAATATGTGTATTTTAAGTAGAAAGTTGGAGGGGTTAGACAATATAGGGTGAATTTGAAATTTGTTTGGAGTTTCCCTAGGTATAGAGGATACCAACGTATCTATTTTGAGTGAGATGTTTTAGGTATAAATAAACCCCATTTGCATGAAAACACATAAGTGGGAGTGGTGTAACATGCACCCTTACCACACACAACCCATACTAAGGATAGAAGGAGGAAGTTACTATGATTGAACCAACCTCTAATGTCTAGTTATGAAAATGGGGCCATAAATTTTTTGATCTTTTCAGCTTCATCAAAACCCAAAGTAACAATCACCATTGATTTCGTCTCATCAAGACATTTCCAATGATATAAAGTTTACCTCAATTTGAATCTCAAATAAAAAGATATGGCTATTTAATGTTTTGGCCACTAATCCTTGCCATGTCATCTTGTATCGCCATGTGGCTTCCCACATCATGGCCATGTAATCTTAAGCAGGTCCATGATATTCATCCCGCCCCATGGTTGCCACCATGGCTACACCACATATTGCTAGATAAGGCCCTGTTGTGCTACTCAACAACCACACCTCCCCCCATTTATTAGTTTAATGGTTAATATTCTATTAATAAATGGGGACCCTTTATAAAAAACCCTCCAAGAAAAGTTTAGCAGTTAGGCGTTCTTTTAACTTTTAGGAATAAATCAAGATATCGAGTCAAAAGCCTCTAAGACTAGCAATTCCCGCCTTTTCACATACCGCTGGACCAAGTACATTGAAGAGTTAATTAACAAATGAAATCCATGAATTGCGATAGAATGAATCACTGCTTTTAACTTAGAATGCGTTAACCTTATTGGATAGCATCAATTTTCTTAAAAAATCCAATCTTATGAACTGCGCGAGCTTCCAAAATGCGATAAAGCCCGGACCTGACAAAAGAAAATGTTATAAATTGTAAGTTAAGTCCGCCACGTAGTGAAAAGAACTTTACGAAGTAATTACTCCTTCAGGCAAACTACACTCCAAACAAGATACCCCGCTTATCTTGGATCCAGCAGAATTCTAAAGAACTTTGAGAAAGCACACAATCAAATATGCGATAATGCTATTTACAATATTGCATTGCAATTGTAAAATTGACATTCTCGCAGTTAGAACTTGCCACCTTAAAAGTTTTTCCTTCCCGTTTGTGATGCAGTAATTTAATGAGTAATAAAAGCAATGATAAGGAGCCTTAGTGGCTATTTAATGAGTTTAATGGAATTTATGTTAAAGAGCGGCTCGATGTGATACGATATCTTTTCTTCTGTGTTCTGAATAATAGCTCCTATCTTGTCACCTTTTTGAGGTTAACTATATCATTTATTCTCAATTTGATTCTCGTGCATGTTTATCTGATAAGTTTTGTTTTGCTCCATTTCAGGAAAACTCTACAGAGAACATCATTGGAAACAATGGTGAAGAA
Organism: Pinus tabuliformis; assembly: GCA_031772625.1. NCBI lineage: Eukaryota > Viridiplantae > Streptophyta > Pinopsida > Pinales > Pinaceae > Pinus > Pinus tabuliformis. Next base: position 1,186,644,981 of record CM062820.1, on the reverse strand, counting down.
GGGGAAGGGAACTACATCTGAGAAATAAAAAATGGTGCCGCTTTTCTCTGATACCACATGCAACAAAGATGGAGGAACTTCGACATGGGAGCCCATGTACAACTTGTTAGAATAAGAGCAGCCCAGGCCATTGGTAACAAAGGCCATGGCGGATGCTCATGAGTCATCTGATGCCTCTTATTTCAAAACAACATGTTCGTTCCTACACTGCATAGTTTCAAGACAAAAAATAATCCCATACATGGACATGGTCGAATGGGTAATTGACGAGGTAGACATCACAGACAGAACCTTCAAGAATCATGGGCAAGAGGTCATGGGGTCTTTCTCAGTGGACAACCTATGATTAATGTACCAGTTACCAGATTTGTAAAATCTCTACAACAAATAGTTCCTTAAGCAATTCGCTAAAGAAAATGAGGACGCCTCAAACGTCACGCAGACCTGGAAATCAACCGAAGTCAAGCTAAAACAGGATAAAACTGGTATGTACTCAACAACATCCATTTCTCCCCCTCATCGTTTTGCAACAATAATGATATGTAGGTTATTTGGTAGACTCGATAGCACCAAGTTTTCCATGGAATGGCTCCTATTAATAGATGCAACAGTGAATGCAACAGTAATAACTGGGCTCAAAGTTTATCAGATAATCTGGTGAAGGCCATTATATAATATAGAAGGAAAAGAAGTCCCTCTTTAAGGGTTTTTCCCCCTTTTTTCATGAGTGCTTTTGTTATGGATATAATCTGGTTTTTCTCTCAATTTCCCAATATGGGATGGAAGTGGAATATACAGAACCCGCTTCCCATCCATATATACCATAATATTTTGTGGGAATCTAAATTCCAACCCCATTTTTATAAAATTTGTCTAGGGGTTATGCTACCCATTCATAGAGAAGTTTATGATAGAACCACCCCTAGGTTTTCTAAAGAGGCCGAAGTAGATATCTTGCTAGTAGCTAGATGGTTTGTGGAAGAAACATTCACCTACATTAGAATTTTTGGGATCATTGCTACGCCACATGTCCTCCCATATTATGTCCCTGACAAATTAATGGCTAGAGAAATAGCGTACCAGACAACAGGGGAAGGTGGAATGAGCAGAAAACTAAAAGAGAAAAGGAAGGCCATTTTGCCTACATTCCCATTACAATGTGGTGCTTTTGCACTACACGATTATGGAAATGCATTAAAAGAAGTAGAGATTATTAAGTCTCTGAAATTAGCTACTATTCCAGGAAGGAAGTACGACCCAAATGGCATTGTTAAGGAATTTACTACTACAGTAAAAGTAAAATAGTTCACCCACAAAGAGGATGCCTTTGATGACCTCTTCCTACAGGCAGAAACATTTTCACAAGTTTTGCATATGGCATCACTACTTTTGACCCCGAAAGATGTTAAGGCTTTCCATGTGTACAGGAAAAAGAGATTATTAAAGGTCCCATTGGACCTACTACAGATTGAACCAATAAGGGAGCCAACTCCCAGCGTAATCTTGGAGGGAAGCTCCAAAGAAAACTATGAAGAAGAAACCCAAGAGAGATCTACGCATGAGTCAGAGCACTCAGAGTGGCAGTCTCAAAATGGGGGAGGAAACACCAATAAAGAATCTAAAAAAGACACAACTCAAAGTATAGAGGAGATGACCGAGCAAGCCAAAGCAAAGAAACAAGCAGAAGTTGCTTCTACTTCAACTCAGTCAGGTAAAGCTCCAGTCATTGACCTCGAAAAAGAATGGGAATAGTTCAACAAAAAGCTCCACACATATACAAACCCTTAGCAAACATCTAGAAATCAAACTCCCTAGCAAACCCGTCATAAGTCAAATCCAAAAACAACAGAGGAAAGAGCTACAGGCACTCATGACGTTGAGATCATTCCTGTTACTCCTACTTCATAAATTATTTTAAGAATTGAAGAAAATCCCCCTCTAGATGTGTTCTGTAGCCCTACCCAAAAAGCTGTAGTCAAGAGACAAAGGAAGAAAAGAAAACTGAACGATGTAGCTGTTACGACTTCAGAAAATGAACCAATGGACATCGTATGGAAGGACTCGCCTATAGACCCATCTAAGAATCTCACAAAGCTATCACAATTTGTGGGAGCCCATGCCACAATAACTCTTGACAAGGCAACAGAGGTCCAAATGCTACTCAAGGAAAAGGAACAGAGAATTCTGCTACCAGAATAGAAATTAGCCCAAGAAAAATCTAATCAGCAAGTAGAATTACAAGTAGCCCAGCTCCAAAAGGAATTCGAATAGATGAGAATACAACATCAATCCATCTTAGTAGAAAATGATTTGTAGATACAAGCCATGATAGATAAACTTAGAGACAATCTACAAATCGATGAATTCATCAAGGAAGTGCTCAGCCTCAATTTCTTACTAATGTAGAAAAAGGAAGTATTTTTCCAAAAAATCTCGTGGATAAATCCTTATTGCAATACCAGTGATAAATTAACAAACCAAGTTATTGATGTGAGGCTTGAGTATGACGAAATCCACAAAATGGTTTTTGAGTTTATTACCTGGAAAGAATCAAAGGATGGGAGGAAGGATGACTTGCCAAAGCTAGAAGAGTCTCATAGAGATATTCTTTTCACATATTGGGATTCTCAGTTGAAACAGGTGGAAAGGGAAACACTGATAGCAATGACAAAAGCAAACAACATAATAGAAGCCGTTAACGAAAATCTTCATGGCACCAATCTGGTCAAGGAATGTGTACCAAGGTTTCTTCCTAAAGCCAAACAGCTAGAGAAGCAGTGGAAATAGGTAGCACAGGAAAAGGAGGAGGTAATCAAACAATTAAACATGATGAATTGGGAGGCATACTGGCAATTTTTAATGAAACGACACAGCCAATGGATGACTCTGAGATGTTTAACAACATCTACACAAAATATGGTGCCAACACTAACATATGCCATATTTTCTGGGCAGTTAAAATATGTGATCAACCAACCGCCTCAGCTAAAGCCCATGACTGATATTTGCGACCTTAGAGATCAAGTTCAAAGGAGCTAGTAATTAATTTATTTTTCTTTTGGTTTTATTTTTGCATATTCCTAGGAAGTTTGTTTGAAACCTCCTCAACTATTTTTGTAATAATCTATTTTAAGACATATAGTATAGTATTTAAACCCTTCTCATGCATTTAAAGAAGGGTCTAGAAATTTTATCAAGAACACTTTTCAAAACATTTCACTTCTATACTTTTGAGGAGGTTTTGATAAAATGAATGTAACATGATCTATTTTCTTTAGATATCTAGCATGCTCTACTCAAATGCACTTTTGTACTGCTAGAATGTGTTGGATTGATTGAAATTGGGTCAATATTGTGGAAGCACATGAGCATGACTTATCATATATGGTACTTTTATCTTATGATCATGTTTTATTTATGTATCAAGCAATACTTATTTTTCAATTGTTTTATGTATGAAAGTCAGAATTATAGTTTTAGCATTATTGCACTTCTATATGATCTTAGCTTTGATTCCATTATGAATACATGAACGATTTTATATACTATATATTTTTCTCAATCGTTTTGTCTAACTATTTATCCAAAATGATTATTGTTAAATGATTTAATTTCTTGTCGTAATTGAATGATATTTATTACCAATTGCTCTAAGACATCTTTGTAGATCGCATATCATATTTGATTCCCAGGTATACTTATAGTTAAATGATGTTAAATTAGAATATATGCATATGTTTAGAAGTTAGATTAGATTACACTGAGCTTAATCATTTCCTGTTACATCATATATAATCTCGCCATCACTATCAAATATTTTATGGGAAACTAGTCCCATTATCCCTAGTCAGAGCCACTATACCAAATGGAAAAGGAGCTACTTTCAAGGTCCGGACTGGGTGGTTTTCCCCCATGTTGTCGCAACGATTTTCGAGGCTTCAACAGGCCCACAAGACTAGCATGCCACAGATCATGTTATAGTTTTATAACTGGCATATGGGGTTTTTCCATTATGGAAAGCCCTTTCCATGCTTGTTACCACCTATCTTGGTTCCTACCCTTTTTAAATAGGGTGAATCCATCTTCCTTCCAAATCTCTAGGGTTTGGGACAAAAATTCTTTGTCATGAACTAACAAAAATCCCTCCAATCCTGGGATAGACTTCCCAACCATTTTTTTGAAGCGCACAAACACACACACACACATATAATGTAACCAAAACAAAAAATGGGTCTCTACCCTTGTTGAATGATTGGCGACTCTCTTGCAATAAGGAGATCGAAAGCCCACTATGAGTGGGGCCCACCATGCAAAATAACCATGGGATTAAAATATTGGGCATTCCTTTTTCACCTCCACTTAAAAACTCTGGGGTATAGGGTGCAAGAAAAAACCCCTTCCTAGTTATAATATGGAAAAGTTCTATTAGAAACCAAGACAATATTGGGGGGGTGGGGGGGGAATCAATATTGTGTGAATTTTAAGACTTTATTTCACTTAGTAAAGAATACTAGGACACCAATAAACACTTCAACAATGATTCATATGAGCTTCACAAGAATCAACACAAGTACAAATAACAAAGAGATTCTTCCATTTTTTCTTCAATTACTTTCACAAAGGCAAGCTTCAAATTGTTGTTACAATGTTCTTGTCTACAAGCAAAAGGAAGCTACTACTCCCTAATTTATCAACAACTATTGAAAGGAGTTACAAAATTTATTTTATCAACTACTATTAAAAGGATACACAACCCCTAATTGTTTACTAGTCAGTACTAAAAGGAGCTACAACCCTTGATTTGCAAGATGCCACTTTCTTTGACTTCCTTCATTCACATTTCATTCCATTTTCAAATTAAAATGATGAAGGTCACTCTCTTTCATAAAACAAATAAATTCTCACCTCAATCACTCACCCCAAATACCATAAAATCACCTTTAGCAATATTTGATCATTGATCAATCCACCATATACACCAGCAACATCAATTTCATCTACCTTTGAAAAACATCGTTAACCCTCTCCTTCTTGCAAATTCGATTATGATTTTATAGAATTTGAATTGATATTTTTAGTTTTTGAACTTCTAGTTAAGTGCAACTCTTTTCCATGCATAAATTCAAGTTTCTTCTCATTTACTAATTATTCCATGCCTTCTAAAGGTGGCCTTGAAGTATTCAAGCTCTAATCTCTTGTCTCTGTAAGAAAATCTGAGTTAAATTGCCCAAATTTGAAATTCTACAATTTTGCAGATTTTAGCGGGACTTTTATAAATTTGGCACACCACAAATTTGGATAATTTTCCAAATATATAGTTAATTATAATATTTTCTGTCAAATTCAGCAAATTCAACTTAGCTATGGATAAATTGTTCATTGACTTTAGCAAACTTCCAAATATGGCATACTTTGCCAAAAAATTTGCCAATTTTTGTTGTTCTTCATTGATTGATGGAGTGCCTTCCTGTTAGCACTTCCACCAATATAACCAAGAGCTATGACCAAGCCCGAAAAATTTTAGGGGCTGATGAAGGTTGGAGTTCGATCCAAGTCGGAGGTCAATGTTTTGAAGTGCCTTCTCTGTTGTGTGTTGGTAGTTTTCCTTTAACTAGTTTGGAGGCTCGACTAGCCCAGAGGCTCAACTGACCCATTTTTTTATTTTTCCCTAAAATGATTAGTTTAAAAAGACTTCGTAAAACATGACCCCTAGCCTAACTTTCGAGGTTTTTCCACATCATCCTACTAAGGCCATCCTTACATCATCTGTGCCACGTGTCACTAAAATTTGTCCTACTTGGCCAACTAAAAAGTCCAAATCCACGTGCCACATGTCCTCACTACATACTGCCATGTCACTTGTGCTTACCTCATGCTGATGTTATTTGCCATGATGGCTCCACCCATGCATCCATGTAATCTCTATGGGCTAATCAAAATGTGCCATTTGCCATTCTCTATTTGGTCCACGCTGTCAACTCGTATGGTGAAAGAGGTGTTCCGAAGCTTGGTTTTTCATTAAATTTATTTATAAAATTATAAGGAACAAAACATAAATTACATTTTTTGGGGGTTGGGGGTTGGGGAATTTTCTTTGTGTGCACTTCCACTTGCTCTAGAAGGCCTAACCTTTGACTAGGCTAAAGTCATGACTAGGTCCCACATGATCGAGGGTAGGGGTTCAGAGCATTTATTCTGTTTTTCCATCCTAACTCTCGCTCATCATCCTCACTCCTAACTAGGTCATAGGCTCGAGCCAGAAAATTGTCCTATTTGACTCTTTTAACCGTTTTAATTATTGAACTTTGACATGCAATAACTTTTGATCCATAAATCCTTTTTTAGAGTTCAATATACTATTGGAAAGCTCTTCAGAGCTCTATCCATCTGAATAGTTTCCAAAAGAACTTGAGATGATATACTATACTTAAAATGGATCCAAATTATCTATTTATCTACCAATATACTTGCAACCATCTTTTCCATCAATGACAACTTATTTCTAGCATTCCCCCCCTTTGGCATTGATGGCAACACCCAAAACACAATTATAAAAGAAAAGTGTACTTATTATTTCTCTTACTTATATTTCTTTGAGCATGACTCCTACTTTCAGTGTACTTATCCCTTTTGATGTACTTCTCCCCCTTTGAAAATAATAGAAAATAAATTAATGTGCTCCCCTTGTCAATAATCTCCCCCTATCTGGCTGATCCTATGGACCTAGCATCTTCCTTATGATATGTTGCATGCTTGTTGGCTTCCTTTCTTCCTCTTAAGGAAGATCTAGTGGAGGGAGTTAAGAGGAAATACTCCCAATATTTTCCTTAAGTACTCAAATTGATCTCTTGGGAGAGGTTTGGTGAATATATCAACTACCTGCTCTTTTGTAGGTACATACTCCAACTTGATAATCTGATTTGCAACTTGTTCTTTAAGGAAGTGGTACTTCATTGGAATATGCTTTGTCTTTGGACAGAATGCATGATTCTTGGACATGATGATTACACTTGTATTATCATAGATAATGGGGATACGTTGATCATATATCAAATGTACATCTTGTAAAGTTTGCTACATTCACATTAGAGAAATTTTGAGGTAAAAAATGAGCCTCAAAACAAAAATGTAGAACAAAAATCAACTTCATAAGAACCAATAGGATTCATAATGATGATGTCAACCATGGGGGATGATTCACCATTTTTGGAGTAAATTTTTTTTATTCCTTCAACTCATATTTTCAACTTATCTCTCTACAATTTTACTCAAATATTGAGTGGTAGCACTCATTGGATGTAGAATTTAATTTCGCATCTAATGAGTACCCATGTTGCATATTTTCAATGTACCCTACTACATGAAAAATGTGAAATACATTAAAAAGAAAAAAAGAAAAAAAGAAAAAAAACATGATTGCAATCACACTTTTTCATGTATTTCACATTTTTTGTGTAGCAGGGTCCATCGAAAGTATGCAATGAGTTCTCTTGCTTGAAATTTGAGTAAAATCATAGGGAGATAAGTTTAGAATACGACTTGAAAAATTAATTTTTTCTTTTTTTCCCTCCAAAGCTTGATGAGGTAATCTAATCTTATTTTATTATTTCCACTATTAATTTATAATATTCCTTAGGAGGCTCATTTTAGACCTCAAAATTTCTCTAATGTAAAAGTTGAGTGCAACAAGAATCTATTGCTATATATTCTTCTTCAGCAGTAGAGAGAGAAGTTGAATCTTTCTTCTTGCTCAACGATGAAACAATACATCAACCAAGAAACAAAACACCACCAGTAGTGCTTTTACAGACATCTACATCACCTTCCCAATCAGATTCAGTAAAACAATTTAGTGAAAAATATTTACCTCCGGGGTACCAAAGCCCATAGTCCATTGTGGCTCTAAGATATATGAGAATACTCTTTGCTAATAGAAGATGACTATATCTAGGGACCAAAGTCCATGATTTCTAGTCTTGAGGCTATTAAATATAGGAGTCTGTCAATAATATATTTGTATAAAGTTTGATCTACCTATGGTGATTCATTAGTCTTGTTGAGCTTTCAACTTGTAACCATTAGAGTGCTTACCAAAGATCATTTGTCCATGCCAAATTTCTTCAAAACTTCCTTGAGATACTTTCTTTGGGAGATCAAAATTCCTTTGGAAGACTGTGCAATCTTCAAACTAGGGAAATAAGAAATTTCTCCAAGCAGAGACATCTCAAACTCGACCTTCATATCAACTGCAAACTAACAACTTAGAGAATTTGAATCATTGGAAAAAATAATATCATGAACATAGATAACCACCACTAACAATTTTCCATCATTAGATTTCACATACAAGTTACTATTAATTGTACCTCTTTTAAAACCACGCTTGAGTAAATAGCTATCCAACTTGGAAAACCAAGCCTGTTGTTGGAATTGATGATGTAGTTGTTGGTTCAGTCGCTGGTTGTAGTGATTGATGGTTGGCATTGATGTCAACCTGTTTGCTTGTTGATGTTTGGATGATGATTGTGTTGTAGGTGGATTGAGTGTATGTGTGAGTGGTAAAAACTTGCTAGAAGTTTTTCTTGTGACATATTTTCTTATGTTAAGATGTTATGATTGTGTCATTGGTGTTTTGGTAGTTGTGTAGGTGATTGTGTCATTACCTTGCTATTGTTTTGTGTGTGGTCCAGGTCATCACTTGGTATTGGCATTATAGGTATTGGTATTACCATGGTATCTATCCATGGTATTCGCATTATAGGCATTGGTATTACCATGGTATATGTCCATGGTATTGGCTTGGAGATTACCATGGTATAGGGGTTCGTGGTATTGGCATAACCATGGTATTACTCGTGGTATTGACTTGGAGGTTACGATGGTAAAAGTGTTCGTGGTATTCGAATAAATATGGTATTTACCTGTGGTATTGACTTAGATATTACCATGGTACATGTGTCCGTGCTATTGGGATGAACATGGTATTTTCCTGTGGTTTTCACTTTTAGAGATTATTTAGGATATTAAATAACTATGGTATTTACCCGTGGTATTGACTTAGATATTACCATGGTACATGGGTTCATGGTATTGGGATGAACATGGTATTTTCCTGTGGTTTTCACTTTTAGAGATTATTTAGGATATTTTGGAAAATACTTGTGTGAGAGTATTGAGTTGAGTGATTGATGGAGTGAGTCAGCGATTGATGGGGTATGAGTGTGAGAGTGTTCTACAATGTTTTATCTATCATATTGCATATTTGTAGAGATGTGGAGTTGTATGCTTCATTAGATATTATTTTCAGATCAGAGTAGCAGTTGGGTTTCTCATGTTGAGCAGGTTTGAGAGCCCACTTTGAAAATGCATGAAACATGGTTCGTGTGGAGGTGTTGAGGGAGTTAAGGCTCATAGTAGACAATTTGTAGAGAAGGTGGACGACTTCTAGCTATCAAATCAGAATGAGAAGAAAAGTTCTCCAAAGTCTAGTTGTATTGGGCAAGGCTTGTTGGTCATGGTAGCTTCTAGCAAATAGGCATTCATAGAGTCATGAGAGAAGAGTACCTCTATATGGTGTTGCTAGCAGAACTTTCTTAGTAGTCGAGTCTTCCAGCTACTGGGTGGTATCTCCTCTATATAAAACTTTGTTCAACATAATAATGATTTGAGCAGTAACAACAATGAGTGGTTTTTTTCCTTGGAGAGGGCTTTAGACCAGAACACATGTGTCATCTTAAGTTCATGCTTTCGATATTATTCATGGTGCTTTTACTTATTAATTTTATGTCTAGTTTATATGTTTAAATGATGGGTTAATGATTTTTGATTTCTTTAGTAAAAAGAGTTAAAAAATTAAATAATTGTTGGCACTACTGATTGAACCCCCCCTGGCCCCCGCCTGCCCCCCATTAGTAGTGAGCACATTTACAACAATTGGTATAAGAGAAAGGTTCTCCTGGTGCATCTTGATCACATGAGATAAGATCATGGGCCATGGCAAAGAAAAAGAGGAAAGAATCTAAGAAGAAGAAGGGCTGTAAAAAAATCAAGAATGCTGTAAAATCAGAATAGCCTCTCCTCCTGGTAAAAGGTATGGTAGACAATATTTTTAGTCATGGACAATTTCCTTGCCTGTTTAGTGATGATGATTTTGGGATCATTGAAGAAGTTAATGATCAATGCTTTGAATTTGATTCCTCAAGAAGTGAGGACGGTGTTTTTCGAGTGTAGGAATCTAAGGATGATGATTTTAAAAGATTATTAACCTTTGAGGCTGAAATCAAAGCTCAAGTAAGGCTAATTGAGAAACTGACTTTAGAGAATTGAGATTTGAAGAAATTTCTATAGATTCTTGAGGAGAAATAATTTTCTTTTAAGGAAGAAAATTCAGATTTGAAAAATCAGTTAGAGAAGGCAAGAAATATTGAATAGGAACTTGGTAATCAACTAAAGGAATAGATTAACAATTGCAGAAAACTTGTAGCAAATCTATAAGAGAGAAGAGACAAGGTGGCTACTGATGAAAAACCAAAAGCATAAATTTCCAGCAATAATCAAGCAATCTACCATAAAAATCATGAGGAAGATAAAAGAACAAGAATAAATATGAAAAATATTAAGTGTTTTTTCTATCAAAAATTTGGGCACATTTCATTCAATTGTAGAAAAAAATGATAAATCATTTCAAGCAAAACAAGCAACCAAACAAGAAGGATTCTCAGGTAGTCATTCAAGGAAGAGTAGTCCCATTAGTTTCTAGGTATAAAAATTCATTTTATGGCTATTGTTACAAGTGTAATGATTTCAGACATAAATCTATTAATTGTAGGGTTTATGGCATAAAGAGTAGAAAAAGGCAGACCAATAAAATTCTTGAGCCATTTCCTATATTTCTTGGGCATAGTAGATGTTATATTTGTGATAACATAGGTCATAGAGTGTTAGGTCCCTATAATACTAGTGTAGCCCCTTATTTTTATTGTCAGTGTAGCCCCCTTATTGTTATTATTGTTTCCATGTAGTCCCCATATTTTTATTATTGTTCCCCATATAAGCCCACTATTGTTATTGTCATGCTCTTACATTATTATTGTTATGTAGGCTCTGATTATATCGTGACCCCTTAGACTCCTATATATAGAAAGTTGTTTTTATCATTTGAATCATCCAAGAATTGTTCATTTATATAATTTAAAGGAGGTTCCCCCTCAAACATGATAATTTTTAAGTCTTTGATCTATCTATTTGTGAGCTAGTTGCATAACATTTTGTATCAGAGCTTTGGATTCTAGGGTTTCACTGATTCAAATAGGTCATCGTAGAATTTTCGCTATAACATTTTTTATACGAATCTTCAGAATCTGAAATTGTAACCACATTGATTTGAAATATTGTTGAATTTTGGGTATGAATTTCATATCTTTTCTCATTATAGTTTTAGACATATGATCCAAGGAATGTAGGGTTTTTTCAGGCTCTAAAATTCCATCTCAAATAGGTGACCTATGGAAAATCGTCATAACTTTCTCTCTAAGTATCAAATTTGAATTTCATAAAATATGAAAGAAAGAGGAAGGAATTTAGTTTTTTTGGTATCATTTTCAAGGCCAAAGGTTGAAACAGTGACACGTGGCACTCTGTACAAGTTTTCTCTACTAAAATAGTCAATAATCATGTCATCGTGGGAGAATGGGCATAACTCTTTCTTGAATAATCCAATATTGGTATGAGTTGTTGGGTTGGAAATAATACTTAGAGGGATACTACAAGATGGAATTTCAGATCTTTGAGATTCACAGTTATAGAGATAGAACAACAACAATATCTAGCTCCTGAAAAGCAAGAAAAAGGTGTGTATTTTTTTTAAATTTTGCATGTGTCTTGTTTGAAAAATCAGTTTAAGGTTATTCAACGGGCATAGTGAAGCATAAATATCATTATTTGATTCCAAAATTACTAAAAGCAAGAAAAAGGAAACACTTGGTAAGAAACCAGAAAGTTCTACTATGACACATGAAGAAGAGGAAGAAATGCAAGATGATATATGAAAATTAGAAGACCAAGTGCAACAAATTTATCTCTCATAAAGAATAACCAAAAATGAAATGGAAGCTAAGTTGGATGGTTTGAAGAATGGTTTAAAATAAGACATGGAAGGTTTTAAGGATGGCATGAAAGTTAATATGGATGGTATAGAAGAAAAAATGAAAGGAAACATGGAAGATTTGAAGAATGGTTTAAAAGAAGACATGGAAGGTTTGACAAAGTTACTACAAGAAATGCTTCCTAATGGCGAAAAGAGGTTATATGAAACTCATGATGCGAAAAAATAATTTTTGATCATGATTTCATAGACTCTAACATTGGATTGAAGACCCATAGTATTTCAAAGATTGATATGAGTAAGTTTGATGTCAAGGATCTGGTAACATGGATACTAGAGATCAAGCAATATTTTGATATCCATAATGTGCAACACACACAAATTGTATGCATCACAACTTTATATTTAGAACCCAATTAATTTGTATGGTATCGATGGCTTTGTTCTCGTAAACCACTTGTCACTTGTTCAAATTTTATGGAGGAAATGATAACACATTATGAGGATACAAAGAGAAATACCTTATTTAGCCAATTGATAAATCTCCAAAAAAGGGGTTCAATGCAGAGCACATTGAGGACTTCAAAAAATTGAATATAAGGGTAAATGATATTCCAGAGGAGAATAGGATTAATGTATTCATAAGGACATTAAAGGATAACATCCAACATGAGGTTTGACTTTGGGAACCTAATTCATTGGAGAAGGCATTGAGGTTGGCAAGAAAAATTCAAAGCAAAATTATGGCAACAAGGAAGCCTACGTATTAGGTCCCTATACTACTAGTGTAACCCCTTATTGTTATTAGTACAACCCCCTTATTATATTGTTGTGCCCATGTAGTCCCCATATTGTTATTATTGTGCCCCATAGAAGCCCACTATTGTAATTATTGTGCCCTTACATTATTATTGTTATGTCGGCTCTGATTATATTATGACCCCTTAGACTCCTATATATGGAAAGGAGGTCTTGTCATTTGTATCATCCAAGAATTGTTCATTTGTGAAATGCAAAGGAGGTTTCCCCCTCAAAGAGGCTTATTTATAAGGTATTGATCTATATTTTCTATCTTTTTGTGAGCTAGTTTCATAACATTTGGTATCAGAGTTCTGGATTCTCGGGCTCCAAACAGATCATCATGGTATTTTCGCTATAATGTTTTCTATGCGATGTTTTAGAAGCTAAAACAAAAACCCATTTGAGATGAGATCTCACTAAACCTTAGATCCGAATTGTAGATCTTGTCTCGCTATATGTTCCGAGATATGATCTGAGGAATGTAGGGTTTTTGAAAGCTCTAAAATTCCATCTCAAACAGATCATCGTGACATTTTCGCTATAATTTGTTTTCTACAAAGTTTTAGATTCTGAAATTAACACCCATTTTAGCCACAATCTTGGTGAAGCTCGAGCCCAAATTTCAGATTTGTCTTCACTATATTTGTGGATATACGGTCCAAGGCATTTAAGGTTTCGGTAGGCCCTAGAATTACATTCCAAACAGGTGACCTTGGGAAAATCATCACAACTTTCCTTCTAAGAATCAGATTGAAGTTTTGTAACAAGTCATAGAAAGAGGACAGGCTGTAGATATCTGTGTGTTAGTTTCAGGTCCAAAGGTTGAAACAGTGACATGTGGCACTTTGTACAAGTTCGCTCCTCTGAAATGGTATATAATCAGGTTATCTTGGGAGATTGTGCATAAATCTTTCTTGGAGAATCCAATTTTGATCAGACTGGTGGCATTGGAAAGAGGAGGGCTACCGTAGGTAGTAATTTCAGAACTAAAAGATCCGAAATTACAGAGTTATATTCATTTCAAGATCGAGCTCCTAAAATCAAGAAAAGGCGATATGAGGAAGTTTGATGGCAAGGATCCGTAAATTGGATAAACAGATGGAGCAATATTTTGATCTACATGATGTGCAATTTTTACAAAAGGTACGTATTGTATCTTTATATTTAGAACTGAATCAATTTTTATAGTATGAAGGGCTTTGTTCTCGTAAACCACTTGTCACTTGGTCAATTTTCATGGAGGAAATGACAACACATTATGAGGATACAAAGAGAAACATCCTCTTTAGCCAATTGATAAATCATAAACAAAAGGGTTCAATGATAGAGCACATTGAGGAATTTCAAAAATTGAATATAAGGGTAAATGATAATCCAGAGAAGCACATTATTTATGTATTCGCAGGGAATTTAAAGGATAACATTCAACATGAGGTTCATCTTTTGGAACCTGATTAATTGGAGAAGGCATTCAGGCTGGCAAGAAAAATTCAAAGCGGAATTATGGAAACAAGGAATCCCACCACTCACAACTATAAATATGGAAGTGCTTTTGCTCCTAGCCTTCCACAACCTACAAGGTTTACATGACAACAATTGGAAGAAAAAAGAGAAAAAGGGCTTTGTTACATTTGTGATAGCAAATACACTAAAGGTCATAAGTGTGTTGAGAAGAAATTATTTTACATAGATTGTGAAGAGGAGGAAGAAAAGGATCAAGAAACATCAAAAGAAGAGGATATACACCAGGAACCAACCCCAGAGAAAGGAGAAATGAATCCGACCATATCTTGTAAAGCATTGGCAAGAATTACCACTCCTCAAACTCTCAAGATAGAAGGACATATCAAGAAGAAAAAGGTTCAAGAAGTGAAAGATAGAAAAGATAGATCAATGCCTTATAAAGATGGAAGTGTTTATGCTCCTATCCTTCCATAACCTACAAGGTTGACAGCACAACAATTGGTAGAAAAAAGAGAAAAAGGGCTTTGTTACAGTTGTGATAGAAAATACACTAAAGGTCATAAGTGTGCTGAGAAGAAATTATCTTACATAGATTGTGAAGAGGAGGAAGAAAATGAATAAGAAACTTCAAAAAAATAGGATATACATCGGGAACCAACCCTAGAGAAAGAAGAAATGAATTCTAACATATCTTGTAATGAATTGGCATGAGTTACCACTCCTCAAAATCTCAAGATAGAAGGACATATCAAGAAGAGAAAGGTAATAATGTTGATTGATTTGGGTAGTACCCATAATTATATTCATTGTAAGATAGCCAAGGAATTGAATTGCTTCTTATACCCAATGCTAGAGTGTCAAGTGATGGTTGCAAATGGAGGTAATATAAATTGCTCTAGAAAGTGCCATAATATCAAGCTAACCATGGGGTATTATGTATTTAATAGTCCAATGCTCTCCATTCCAATGAGTTGTGCTAATGTTGTACTAGGAGTCCAATGGTTAGAATCTTTGGGTATGATAGATTTTAATTTTCAAGAAATTTTCTTGAAATTTTTTTGGGAAGGAAAGGAAGTTTAATTAAGGGGTATTGTAGGGAAGCCACGAAATATAATTAGCTCTAATGGAAGGACAAAGATTATAAAGAAAGAAAAATGAGGCATAATTTTACAATTATTCTCACTAGAGGTTCAAACATCAAAATCATCTATTTATCCATATCTCCAAAAAGTCTTGGACAATCATTCCAAGGTATTTGAGATTCCCAAAGGCCTCCCACCTATTCATGATCATGATCATGCTAATAAATTGATTCTAGGAAATGTTCCTCCAAACATCAAGCCTTATAGATATCCCAATGCCCAAAAGAGTGAAATTGAACATATGGTTGCAATAAATGTTAGAGGTCGATATAACTCAACCTAATGAAAGTTATTTTTCGGCTCTAGTTGTATTTGTCCACAAGAAGGAAGGATCATGGTGCATGTGTATGGATTATAGGGTGATAAAAAAGCTCACTATTAAAGATACATTTTCCATTCTTGTCACTGATGAATTATTGGATGAATTACATGGAGCAATTTCTTTCACCAAGTTGGATCTTCATTCAGGATATCATCGAATTAGAATAAGGACTGAAGACATTCTGAAAACAAAATTTAGAACTCATGAGGGTCATTATGAATTTTTCGTCATGCCTTTTGGCCTTACCAATGCACCTTCTACATTTCAAGGTTTGATGAATTCCATTTTCAAACCCTTCCTTATAAAATTTGTGTTAGTATTGTTTCATGATATACTAATCTATAACAAGTCTTGGAAGTATCATGTTCAACAGGTTGACATAGGGCTCAAACTACTGGAGGAGAAACAATTATATGCAAAAACCTCCAAATGTTTATTTGGAGTACAGGACGTGGAATATCTGGGTCTTATTGTATCTCATGAGGGTGTTAAGGTAGACCCTGAAAAAGATTGAATGGATTAAGGAATGGAAAATCACCACAACCACAAAGCACCTGCAAGGATTTCTCGGGTTGTGATCCGGATTTAAACAGGAACACAACAAATTACAGAGATAACCATAAACACAAAGATGCAGCGGAAATAATATTTCATTTCAATAATGTAAAATACTGAAATATGGTTACAAACAGAAATGGAAATAAACCAGCTAGGGCGATGGTAGCTTATGTCTGAGAAGAGATGTGGCAGCTACATGCCTCTAAACTGTGTTACAATGAAGCTCGAAGGCCTATTTATTGTTGAGAAATAATGGAAAACCCTTAACATCCCAAAACCTAACCTTAGAAGATGAAACGCCAAATTGTGGGCCCCGTTTGGGTAAATTGGTACGTCAATTTCCCGGGGTCGTAACTTTGGCATACGATCTCCATTTGACGCGTACAATAGCTAGTTAGAAAGATATATCCAAGCACTACAACTTTGGGAAGAGCAACATCGGCCCATGGACAAATGTTGCTCCTAGATTTCCCAAAAAATGTCATTTAGGGCCTCAAAACGGCTCCGGAAGTTCAAGACCTGAAAAACTGCTAAAAATAGTAAATTGTGCTACAATTACGGAAACTGAAAAACTGACAGAGACAGTTGTGTGGATCTAAATCAGATAGGTGGGTGGCCAGCAACATCCACCAGGATCATTCCTCCACCCTTAGGAAGCAATGGTCCCCATTGCATTGAGTTCCTCCATCTGCTGAGCTTGGTTCCTGGTGAGCTGCTCTGCAATCTCTGATGTGTCCAGTAACAGTGGGAAGCATGGTCAAGGGCATTCCACATTGAACACTCTGTGCAAGCAAAGGAAAGGAGGAATATTGTGCTCTAAAGCATTGTTTCCCACAACCTTGGTAATGATGTAAGGACCATATCAGAGTGGTCTGAGCTTCTGATGGGCTCTTGTAAGGTGTTCTTTCTACAGAGGTAACCAGACTTTGTTGCCCACCTAAAACTTGTGTGGTGCCCCTATGGGTGATGAGAAGTTGTTCCTATGTTCTTTCATGACCGTATCCCTCTGCTGTTGCTGCTGCATGGAGGAACCCTTCGCGGGGGTCATGGATGTGGCGACGATCTTCCCCTTACTTTGGGAGCGAACAAGACAGAAAATGAATTTCCTAGTCTAGGAGATGATCTTGCTGCATTTCTTAGCAGAAATCAAAGAGGTGGTGGTAGGTGGGGCTACCTCCAATATCTTGTATAATGAATTACCCAAAGTAATAATAACAGTGCGAGGCCTTGACTCATACACAACATGTCACCTCCACAAGTATGGCTGGCCTAATAGTACATCACAAACATCCAGAGGTGCAACATCACACAATACCTCGTCTGTGAAGGGTTTGACTGATCTAAAAATGAAGATCTTAGATTACTTTTAAGGTATTAGAGACTCATGTGCATGGATTTTCCTATATTACTTAGTGCAACGGATCAATAAGATTGTGAATAATATAGACAATTGAGCAGTTAGAGAAACATAATAGACAACACACATAACAAAGCATGTTTAATATGGAGTTCACCCAAAACTCTTGGGCTGCGTCTCCTGGTCCAGCCTTCAGTGGTGACCTCTCTATTATGTCTTCAAGAGCAGTGTTTTACAAAGTGTGAGCTCAAATTGAGTCTCAACACACAGATACAAAACAACAGTAGTTTTGCTTGAATCCCTCAAGCATCTTTGAGTACACAGACTCTTTCTTTCATTCTCTGTCATTGTTTTCTCTCTATCTCAGTACTGCCTCCTTCTGTCTCTGTCATTCTATGGCTTTAAAGCCAATCGACATTGTTTATTCGTTTTCCTCTTCTCGGGCTCTCTGGCTCCCGGCCTCTATTGCTTGAATCCCCTTTTGAGCATTAGAAATCATGGCATAACATCTTCAGGGAAGGTGGCCACCTGTTCTACAACAAAAGGGACCATCGGGCCTTTGAAATCCCCAAAAATAGTGTTCTCTGTTTACACAGAGAAATACACTAAAAACACAGGGAAAATCGCCAAACTGCCATTTATCAGACTTCAAATATCTGAAATCCACCCTATACTCCTATCGGGTTTGCCTGTAATCGCTATCGCAAGAAATACCTTGTGCCATGGTTCCCTTTGTATTTATAAAAATACATTAAAAACACTAAAAATCCGATGAAGGGCGTTATGGCAGACTTCAAATAATTATGCAGCAGCATTTACAAACCCTTTTAGGTTCGGTTTCATCGCATCGACACATTCCTTCGCATTTCGTTGATTTAACGAAAACGAGAAAATACATAGAAAAACTCCTTTTTACGGAACTCAAAATATATTCAATATCATCTATAATCCCATCAGGTCCGGCTATTGCAAGTCGCATATATATATGGCCCCGCTCCTTTGTATTACCCCGATGCAATATTGCAATGTGATTATATCACAATCGCATATCACAGAGTCCCCAGGCCATTGATAAGCACTCCCTTGTGTTTCTCTGACGCGATATCGCGAGTTAACCTAGGCCTTCGATCAGTGCGCTTGATCGACGATCCTCATTGACTTCATTGATTGCTGTTGCAATATTTATGTGGTAGCATCTGATAGCCTCCGATAGCCTCCGTCGATTGCGATATGCCGATTGTGTTAGAAAATTATATATTACGGAGCAATGGAATACTTAAAATATTGTAGAAATATAAACACAAAAAATGCATAAAACAAGAGAGACACAGATATACGTGGTTCACCCAGTTTGGGCTACGTCCACCCTTAACAGCCAGTCCTTCCTTTCTATTATCTAGCAAAATGAAGAGACACAACCTACAGCAGATCCGCTGTAATATCCTCTATTTTCTCTCAAAGTCTCACCTCTCTGCTTCTCACTCAGAGAATACACATCTATTTCACAGCCTCAAATACAATGCCCTCATACAAAGAGAGGGGTTTCCTTCTAGGGTAAAAAGCCCTAAACTAAACATAAGTTCTACCGTAAGATCATATACCTAATGAATGGCCCAGATTGACTAGAAATTACTATACTTTTACAAGGAAATTTTACATCTGCTTTTAGCTTTGGGGACACTGCCCCCAAAACCCCCGTCGGGGGACCGCTGGCCCCCGGACCCTCTAGCCACGGGGGATCGGCCCCCCCCCGAACCCCTATGGGGGGGACAAGTCCCCCCCGCACCCCCCATGTACAAACTTCCTGGGGTATACATCCGGCTAAAACAAATACCTCTGAACAATCATGCTCCGCACTCAACAGATCGGATCTGGACCATTGATCGGCCAAATCCAACGGCTCCTGTGCATCACTACCCAAGCCTCTGATAGGCCTATTTTCCACTGTTTATTCGTGTTTTTCGCTCTCGATAGTGTTTTCTGCCTTTTCTAAGAGTTCTTCTTTTGCGATAGTTTTGATCTTTAGATGACTTAGAGGGTGTTTTGGATCCATTTCAGATCACACCTTCCCACTGAAAAAACTTTTGGACCACCAAAAGTTGGTTTTCAAGCATCTATCAAGTGAGGATACAGCTTCCTCACTTGTCCAATTTCTATCCATCGTGCACTGCTTGGTTTTGAACCTTTGAGTCTGATTCTGAGGTACTCAACATCCCCTCTACGTGTAGTTCTCACCTTCCTGTCCAGAACTGTATCTTCCTGCAACTCACTGAGATATTCAGGCAACAGATCATCAATAGAAGGCAACTGACATTGCTCTTTAGGATCTTCAATCAATGAAGGTTTAAATAGTCTCAAGTTCTCTGCATTAACTACTGAATAGATAAGCATGTAAGCGGGCAAATCAAGGGGAAAAGAGTTTTCACCAATTTTCTCAAGTATCTTGAAAGGCCCATACCTTATTGGCTTCAGCTTCTTTCCTTCACCTTGCATTCTATCTTTGCTGATGTACAACCAGATTTGATCACCAACTTGGAAGCTATGTTCAATTCAATTCTTATCATGCCTTGCCATGTACTTGGCCTGTCTCTTTTCTAGCTATTCCTGCACTTCTTGGTGAATTTCTTGGATCTGTTCAATGAACTTGGTTGATTTGTCCACATCACTGTGTCCATCAACCACTATGTCTTTTCCAAAGACAAAATCCATGGGAGAATTTGGTGTAAAACCAAAACAAGTCTCAAAAGGAGATCTCTGTGTAGAAGAGTGCTTAGCACAGTTGTAAGCATGTTGCACATAACACAAATGTTCATCACAAAGCTTGGGATTCTTATTGCAATAGCCCCTGAGCAACTGGATCACCGTCCTGTTGATGACCTCTATTTGGCCATCTGTTTGTGGATGAAAGGTTGTGCTCTTCTTCAATCTGGTGTCCATCAACTCCCACAGACTTGACCAAAACTTCCCAACAAATTGGGAATCTCGATTAGATACAATGGAAGTGGGTAACCCAAAATCAACCCAAACATGCTGAAAGAACAACCTCGCTGTTTGTTCAGCTGTAATTTATTTGTTACAAGGTATTAAAATACACATTTTGCTGAACCTGTCCACAATAACATATAAATAATCATGACCTTTTCTAGATTTTGGCAATACCCCAACAAAGTCCATGGAAACACTTTCCTAAGGATGAGAAGGAACTAGAAGTGGAGTGTACAAGCCTAATTTTCTAATGCTGGGCTTGCTTTTAGCACACATGGTACACCCTTTAATATATCTAGAAACTGTTTCATGCATTCTTGGCGAATAACGGAACCTTTGCAGCTATGCAACTATTTTACTTACCCCAAAATGACCTGATATAAGAGAAGTATGTGCTTCCTGAATTATGTTAACTCTTTCATTTTGTGGAATGCATAAATTTCCCAAATGATACAAGAGTTGGTCCTTAACATAATAATCCAATTCTTCTACTTGTTTGCCATGACTTAAAGTTGTGTATACATCTTTAAAATCTATATATTGAGCATATTGTTCAATGTAGCTTTCATGCATGACTGAGTTATGCTTAAGTATAGTAAATGAATTTATGATTGGTCTGGACAACATATCTGCAGCTTTATTGTGTATGCCCTTCTTATATTTGATGACTAGATGAAACTGCTGTAGAAAACCCATCCACCTATAGTGTCTTGATTGCTGCAATTTAGTTTGTGAGTGCAAATATTGAAGTGGCTGATGATTTGTATGGATGATTGTTTCTTTGCCCATCAAGTAATGTTTCCACTTTTTTACACTCTATACTAATGCATACAATTCTTTATCATATGTGGGATAATTAACTACTTTAGAATTAAATGTCTCAGAATGATAGCATATGGGTTTACCATGTTGCATCAACACTGCTCCCATGGCATAGTCACTGGCATCTGTTTCAATCTCAAATGGACATTGAAGATATGTCAGTGCTAGTACTGGTGTTGTACTAATTTTTTCTTTTAAGGTGTTGAAGGCTTTCTATTGTTTGCCTCCCCACTGAAACACCTTGTTCAATCCTGTTAAAGCATGTAAGGGAGTTGCAATCAAGGAAAAGTTAGCAATGAACTTTCTCCAATATTATGCTGCTTCTAGGAAGCTCCTAACTTCTGTAGTAGATTTGGTTTTAGGCCATTTCACAATGACTTCAACCTTAGAGGGATCTATCTTCAATTCACCACCCCCTACAACATGACCCAAATAATTTAAAGATTTTTTTCCAAATTCACATTTCGATAACTTAACATAGAGATTTTCTCTTTTCAAAACATCTAGAGTCTGCTTTGCATGCTTCAAATCTTCTTCCCATGTTTTACTGAAAACAAGAATGTCATCTAAATATACAATTACACAATCATCAATAAAAGGTCTAAGTACATCAATCATAACTCTCATGAAAGTGGAAGGAGCATTATTTAAGCCAAAAGGCATAACCAGCCATTCATACAGCCCTTGCTTTGTTTTGAAAGTAGTCTTCCATGCATCTTGTTCTGCTACTCTGACTTGATGATAGCCACTACGCAAGTCCAACTTGGAAAAGTAAATTACTTCTTTCAACTGATCTAATAGATCACTAATGCGAGGAAGGGGATAACGATTCTTGATCGTTATTTTATTCAGTGCTCTGTAATCAATGCACATCCTCCACAAACCATCTCTCTTTCTCACCAACACGATTGGAGATCCGCATGGTGATGTGCTTGGTCTTATGAACCCTTTATCGAGGAGCTCATGTACCTGCTTCTTGATCTCTGCATTCTCTAAAGCAGATAACCTGTACATTCCGATGTTAAGTAATGGAGCATCTTGCTGCAAATGAATATCATGTACTATTTCCCTTTTGGGTGGCAGACCTTTAGGTTCTTGAAATAGGATATCATAGTCTGAAACAAATTTTTCTAAATCAGCTTTCTGTTTAGCATCACATTCCTCAAATACATTGGTTTTATCAGGGCTTTTTTCCTTTACAACCACTAGTAAAAATTGCTTGCATGAATTTACAATTCTTTTCATCTGCCCTGAGTTTATGAGAGTGTAATTATTTTTGAGTTTATGAGCTCTTACAATATATTCTATTCCATCTTTGGTGAGTTGATACTTATTTTCAGCTCTATAGAAAATGGCTTTTCTATCATACAAGTAAGGACTTCCTAAAACAATACCACATATATCCAAGCGAATTGTATCTAACTCAACCTCATCTACAAATGTTGACCCTAAGTTTACATTGTCTAGTCACTTGTAGCTTTGCTTTATCACATACCCAACCTAATGGATATGGCTTCTTGTGAGGTGTGGTTAGTAATCCCAACTTCTTTACAATTGCTTCAGAAATCAAGTTTACTTGTGATCCACTATCAAATAAAGTATCAATATTTTGATGCTTGGAAATAACTCTAATATGAAAAAGCTCATGTCTTTTCCTCTCATTTTCTTCATTATCAATAGATTGTGCAGAATTACTAGCAGATGGTTCAACATTTTTACCTTTTATACCTGTGGTTGTGACTGTTGTTTCATCACCTGAGTTTGACCCCAAATCTTTCTGAATAGCAGCAACAGTCTTCTTCTTCTTGCCATCGAACTTCTTGGGTTTCAGCTTCGGATGCAAAGACCAACAATGTGCATCATCATGTCCATCCTTCTTGCAGTGAGTGCATGAAGGTTTGTCTTTCTGTACAATGTTTTCCTTCCTCTCTTTCCATCTCATCTTCTTCTTTTCCTTGTTCTTGCTTGCAGTGGGTTTTGATGATCCCCAAATCTCTGGGTTCACATTCTTGCATCTAGCCTCTAGATGTGTAGCCTGAATTGATACATCATCTAGGCTAGTGGGGTTAAACATGAGAATGGTGTGCCTCAAATAGCTATGTAGACCACCTATATACTTCAACAAAGTTTCAGGTAAGTCTAGAGAGATGCCTAGAGTTAAAGCTCTTTTTCTAAATTCCTGGGTATAGCTTTGTACACTTTGCCCCTTTAATTGGCAAAGAGTTTGCCAACTCATCATTGCTTGATGCATATAAGATAGTGGATATAATTTTTTTTTAATGGAAGAAACAAATTCACTCCAGGTAGAAAGAATTTTACCATGCTTCTTCAAATCAGCTTGTGTCCTGCCTTCCCACCACACTAGGGCATTTCCTCCAAGGCGAAGGTTGGCCAGCTAAATCTTTCTCCTTTCTGAATCGATGTTCTGCACCCTTCAATATACATCAATCTATCTAATCCAGTTATATAGCTTTTCTGTATTTAATTCCCCATCATAAATTCGCAAATCAAATTTTACATCTAATTTAATCACAGAAGTCTTCTTCTTTTTCTTCTCAGGGCTAGGAGATGAGGATGATGAAGGAGATGGTGGAGGAGATGATGGAGGAGGCTTTTCCTCTTTCCATTTGTCCTCTGGAGGGGCATCTAGAGAAGGTTCCTCAGCTCCTTTGTCTTGCTTGGGTGTTGAGGTGCTTTCACCTCTGCCCTTCTTGAATTCTCGATACATCTCTTCCACCATGGCCCTCATGGCCATAAAACTGTCCAAGAATTGAGACTCTAATTCCATATGAGTTTCTTCTGCCATTCTCCTCCTAGGATAGAATCTTCCTATTTTTGGGTTGGCCTCAACAAGTTCTCCTTTTCCCAGTTTGAGCTTTGACCTAGTTAGCATTCAAAAAAAAAGTCCAGCACAAGCCTGTCTAACCTTAACAAACCAAAAACCAAAAGCTTTGATACCACTTGATCTGAAAATGAAGATCTTAGATTACTTTTAAGTTATCACAGACTCATGTGCATGGATTTTCCTATATTACTTAGTGCAACAGATCGATAAGATTTCAAATAATATAGACAATTGAGCAGTTAGAGAAACATAATAGACAACATACATAACACAGCAACTTTAATATGGAGTTCACCCAAAACTCTTGGGCTACGTCTCCTAGTCCATCCTTTAGTGGTGACCTCTCTATTATGTCTTCAAGAGTAGAGTTTTACAAAGTGTGAGCTCAAATTGAGTCTCAACACATAGATACAAAACAACATGAGTTTTGCTTGAATCCCTCAAGCCTCTCTAAGTACAAAGGCTCTTTCTTTCACTCTCTATCTCTGTTTTCTCTCTGTCTCAGTACTACCTCCTTCTGTCTCTGTCATTTTGTGGATTTAAAGCCAATCGGCGCTGTCTGTTCATTTTCCTCTTCTTAGGCTCTCTGGCTCCCAGCCTCTGTCCGTTCGAATCCCCTTCTGAGCGTTAGCAATCATGGAATAACATCTTCAGGGAAGGTGGCCACCTGTTCTACAATGGAAGGGACCATCAGGCCTTTGAAATCCCCCAAAAAAGTGTTCTCTGTTTACACAGAGAAATACACTAAAAACATGGGAAAACTTGCCAAAGTGTTGTTTATCAGACTTCAAATATCGTTAAATTCACCCTATACTCCTATTGGGTCCGCCTGTAATTGCTATCGCAAGTCACAATGCCCCTGTGCCGCGATTCCCTTTGTATTTATAAAAATACATTAAAAACACTCAAAATCTGATGGAGGGCCTTATGGAGGACTTCAAATAATTATGCACTGGCATTTACAAACCCTTTCGAGTCCGGTTTCATCACATCAGTGCATTCCCTTTGCATTTTGTCGATTTAACGAAAACGCGAAAATACATAGAAGTACTCCTTTTTATGGAACTCAAAATATATTAAATATCATCTACAATCCCATTGGGTCTGGCTATCGCAAGTCGCATATATATATGGCCCCGCTCCTTTGTATTACCCTGATGTGATATTGCGATGCGTTTATATCGCAATCGCATATTGCAGAGTCCTCAGGCCGTTGATAAGTGCTCCCTTGTGTTTCTCCAATGCGATATCGCGAGTTAACCTGGGCCGTCGATCTGCACGCTTGATCGACGGTCCTCGTTGATTGCATTGATCGCTGTTACAATATTTATGTGGTAGCCTCCGATAGCCTCCGCCAATTGCAATATGTTGATCGGATCAAGACCATTGATTGGCCAGATCAGATGGCTCTTGTGCATCACTACCCAAGCCTCAGATAGGCCTATTTTCCATTGTTTCTTCATGTTTTTCGCTCTCGATAGTGTTTTCTGCCTTTTCTAAGAGTTCTTCTTTTGCGATATTTTTGATCTTTAGAATACTTAGAGGGTGTTTTGGATCCATTTCGGATCATTGATGCTGTAGGGAAGGCAGCACTGCTGGTGAACTCAGAGATCTTGTCCTTGGTGAAGCCACCCAATATTGTACGGCTGTGGGTGTAGTGTAGTCGGTAGGCCCAACCGCTTCACGACCTCTACTGAAATGAGGTTCTTTTGGCTTCCACTGTCAATAATGAATTGCAGCGGCGAACCCTTCACCCACATCTGTGAGTGGAAAAGACGTTCCCCCTCCTCTAGATCTTTGGGCTCATTCTTCTGGATCTTGGTTGTGGCAACAATGGCACTGGGCTCTGCATCAATGATCTGCTTCCCTTTACCATTCCCCTTGTTTGGTTTTGACTCAGGGTCGGAACATGCATATGATTCTAAAGCCTTCAATTTTGCCACTAGCAACTACTTGGTCCGACACTCACTTATGTTGTGAGTGGGGCGCTTATGGAACTCACACCACTTTCTTGTGTCCTTCTTCGACTTTGTGGTGTTGTTCTTTTCTTGTGGCTTCGACGGGTTGTCTTGTGTCACCCCGTCTTGGATTTGTCCTTTGGGTTTCAGATTCGCAGATCCAAAGTCTCTCTTCTTCTGTTTGAACTTTTGCTCGATTTTGACAGCGTATCAGTATGTTGTGCCAAGCAAGGAGATGTTCAGGAACTCCATATATTCCTGGATGTATCTGTGTAGGTAGCCACAGTATTTGAGTACCAAATGTAGATCAGAGTGCTTGATACCCAACTATGTGTGAAGGGTATGAAAAATGTTTGCAAACTCCGACACATCTTGGTCTTGTCCCTGCCGCAGCATGGTCCACTTTATGTATTTGTCCTCATAGCTTTTGACAGGGTAGTACTGCTCCTTGATGGCATCCCAGAATGAATTCCAAGTGGGTGCGGCTGAAAATAGTGAGCCCGTACTTTCATCCTTCTGCTCGCAATAGGTTTCCCACTAGTCCTTGACGTTGGGGGCTGCTTTGAGAAGAGCAAAAACAATCTTTTCCCAACTAGAGAAATCATGAACAGAAAAATACCCATGTAGTAGATTTAACCATTTATCTATGGCATCTGCATCTATTTGACCCTTGAAGATGGGGATTTCGAAATTAACTTGTACCTTAAAGGGCATGGCGTTTCTAGAGTAGCCGCTGGAAGCCGATGCGTCGCCTCTGAGTAGCCGCTGAAGGATCTGGGAAAATTTGTCCATCATCGCATTCCTTTGTCACTCGAGGGCCTCTTCAAGCAAGATTTTGATAGGATCTCCTACCCCTTCATATTTCTTTTCATTTGCCATGGGAGGCCATCGGGATTTTCGAGGCTGGTCTTGCAAAGGTTCGACTAGTTCAAGCCCTAACTCCTTATATCCCGACCTCGTCGGGGACATGCAAAGAAAAATAGAGAAAAAGCAGACCGCTCTGATACCAATGATCTGGATTTAAACAGGAATGCAAAAAATTATAGAGATAACCATAAACACAAAGATGTAGTGGAAATAATATTTCATTTCATTAATGTAAAATACTGAAATATGCTTACAAACAGAAATGGAAATAAACCAGCTAGGGTGATGGTAGCTTATCTCTAAGAAGAGATGTGGCGGCTACATGCCTCTGAATTGTGTTACAATTAGGCTCGAAGGCCTATTTATTGTTGAGAAACAATGGAAAACCCTTAACATCCCAAAACCTAACCCTAGAAGATGGAACACCAAATTGTGGGCCCTGTTTGGGTAAATTGGTACATCAATTCCCCGGGGTCATAACATTGGCATACAATCTTCATTTGACGCGTACAATAGCTCGTTAGAAAGATCTATCTGAGAACTACAACTTTGGGAAGAGAAACATCAGTCCATGGACCCATGTTGCTCCGAAATTTCCCAAAAAACATCGTTTAGGGACTCAAAACGGCTCCAGAAGTTCAGGACCCGAAAAATTGCTAGAAATAGTAAATTATGCTACAATTACAGAAACTGAAAAACTGACAGAGACAATTGTGGGGGTCCAAATTGGATAGGTGGGTGGCCACCAATATCCACCTGGATCAGGTTGACAGGGTATTATTGCAAGTTTGTTAATAATTATGGGAGAATAGAAGCACCTCTAACAACACTACTGAAGAAAGATGCATTTTCTTGGATTCCCGAAGCAACTAAGTCCTTTAAACATATTATAGAGGAAATGTGCCAAGCACCAGTCTTACCTATGCTAGACTTCAAAAAAAACTTTATTGTGGAATGTGATGCCTTAGGAAATGGAATTGGTGTTGTTTTGATGCAATAAGGAATACCCATTACTTTTGAAAGTCATCCAATCAAAGTAAAGTATTTACACAAACCTATTTATGAGAAGGAAATGTTGTAAATACTACATGCACTAAAGCAATGGTGATAATGGGAAGACACTTCAAAGTAAAAGTAGATCATGATAGTCTTAAATACTTTTTGGAACAAAGTTTATCTTCAGAAGAGAAACAAAAATGGGTCACAAAAATGTTGGGTTATGACTTTGAAATCATCTACAAAAAAGGGAAGAAAAATGTTGTTGTAGATGCACTCTCAAGTAAGGATGAGGATGTGGAAGCATTTATTTGTACCATTTCTATTATCCAACTAGATTGGATAACCGAAGCAAGGGATGAATGGAAGAATGTGTTAGGCCCCTATACTACTAGTGTAACCCCTTATTGTTATTAGTATAACCCACTTATTATATTTTTGTACCCATGTAGTGCCCATATTGTTACTATTGTACCCCATAGAAGCCCACTATTGTTATTATTGTGCCCTTACATTATTGTTATGTCGGCTCTGATTATGTTATGACCCCTTACACTCCTATATATAGAAAGAAGGTATTTTCATTTGTATCATCCAAGAATTGTTCATTTATGTAATGTAAAGGAGGTTGCCCCCTCGAAGAGGCTGAATTCTAAGGCGTGGATTTATCTTTTCTATCTTTTCTTGAGCTGGTTTCATAACATTTGGTATCAGAGCTTTGGATTCTAGGGTTTCGCTGCTCCAAACAGGTCATCGTGGCATTTTCGCTATAACGTTTTTTCTGTGACGTTTCAGAAGTTGAAAAAAAAACCCATTTGAGAAGAAATCGCGCTAAACCTTGGGTCCAAATTGTAGAGCTTTTCGTGTGATATTTTCGGAGATAGGATCTGAGGAAGTTGGTCTTTTTGTAGATTCCTGAATTACACTCAAAACAGGTGACCTGGGGAAAATCGTCATAACTTTCTCTCTGAGAATTGGATTGAAATTTCGTAAGAAGGTATAGAAAGAAGACGGACTATAGTTTTCATTTATATATTTTGAAGAGTCAAAGGTTGAAACTGTGACACGTGGCACTTCATACAAGTTCGCTCTACTGAACTAGTCTATAATCAGGTCACTGCGGGAGATTGTGCATAACTCTTTCTTGGAGAATCCAATTTGGATCAGACTGGTGGCATTGGAAAGAGGACATAGAGGGCTACTACAGGTGGAAATATCAGAACTTAAAGATCTGAAAGTACAGAGTTATAGTCGTTTCAAAGTCGAGCTCCTAAAATCAAGAAAAAGAAAGATGAGGAAGTTTGATGGCAAGGATCCGGTAAATTGGATACTTCAGATGGAGCAATATTTTGATCTACATGGTGTACAACTATTACAAAAGGTATGTATTGCATCTTCATATTTAGAACCAGATCATTTTTTATGGTACAAAGGGCTTTGTTCTCGTAAACAACTTGTTACGTGGTCAATTTTCATGGAGGAAATGATAGCACATTATGAGGATACAAAGAGAAACACCTTCTTTAGAGCAACACCACAACAATTGGAAAGAGTAAAAGGGTTGTGTGACATAGTGGAAAGAAAAATTATGGAAACCAGGAAGTGTACCCCTCACAACTATAAAGATGGAAGTGTTGTTTCTCCTAGCCTTCCACAACCTACAAGGGTTACACCACAACAATTGGAAGAAAAAAGAGAAAAAGGGCTTTGTTACAATTGTGATAACAAATGAACTAAAGGTCATAAGTGTGCTAAGAAGAAATTATTTTACATAGAATATGAAGAGGAGGAAGAAAAGGATCAAGAAACATCAAAAGAAGAAGATATATGCCAGGACCCCACCCCAGAGAAAGAAGAAATGAATCAGACCATATCTTGTAAAGCATTGGCAAGAATTACCACTCCTCAAACTCTCAAGATAGAAGGACATATCAAGAAGAAAAATGTTCAAGAAGTGAAAGATCACATCGAGCATCAAGAAATGAATCTGACCATATCTTGTAAAGGATTGGAAGAAATTACCACTCCTCAAACTCTAGAGATAGAAGGACATATCAAGAAGAAAAAGGTTCAAGCAGTGGAAGATCACAACGAGCATCAACAACAAGTTCTCCAACTTTTAAAGGATAACGCCACTTCGGTGCAAAATCAAATGAAACAACAGGTAGATAAACATTGTAGTGAAAAATGTTTTGATGTAGGTGATTGGGTATTTTTACTGCTACATCTCAAGCAAGCTATTTATGAGAAGGAAATGTTGGCAATACTACATGCATTTAAAAAATGGCGACCTTACCGAATGGGAAGACTCTTCAAGGATGAGCATGTGGAAGCATTGTTTTGTGCTATTTATATTAGCCAACCAGATTGGATAAACAAAGCAAGGGATGAATGGAAGAAGGACGAAGAAGTATGGCCACTTATTCAAAAGTTGCAAAAGATCCCAATTCAAACAATATTGCCAGAAATTGAAGAGGAAGGAAAAATCATATTGGAGCTTGGAGGAATCATAGAAACAAGAACCCGATAGCTACGAAATCGATCAATTTCAAAGTATCTCATCAAGTGGAAGAACTTACCCGCTGAAGATTCCACAGGGGAGGACAAGAATTTTATACAGGAGCATCAAGAACTACTCAAGCGTTGAGGACAATGCTTTTTGAAGGAGAGGGGCATGTTAGGCCCCTATACTACTAGTGTAACCCCTTATTGTTATTAGTATAACCCACTTATTATATTGTTGTACCCATGTAGTGCCCATATTGTTACTATTGTACCCCATAGAAGCCCACTATTGTTATTATTGTGCCCTTACATTATTGTTATGTCGGCTCTGATTATGTTATGACCCCTTACACTCCTATATATAGAAAGGAGGTATTTTCATTTGTATCATCCAAGAATTGTTCATTTATGTAATGTAAAGGAGGTTGCCCCCTCGAAGAGGCTGAATTCTAAGGCGTGGATTTATCTTTTCTATCTTTTCTTGAGCTGGTTTCATAACAGAATGGCGAAGAAGTGTGGACACTTATTCAAAAGTTGCAGCAACATCTCAATACATATGATACATTTAGCTAGAAAAAATATTCATTATGGTACAAAGATAGCTTATATATTTGTAAGAATTCCCAAGTCAAACAAAATATTCTTTTGGAATTTCACACCTCTTGCTTACGAGGACACTAAGGATTTTTAAAAACTTACCATAGGGTCAAGAAGGATTTTTTTTTGGATGACCTTAAATCTGACATTCAAAAGTTTGTGGTGGAATGTTTGGTTTTCCAACAAAATAAAGTCGAGAAAATTAAGACCTCGGTCTGTTACAACCTTTATCCATTCCATGTCAACGTTGGGAGGAGGTTTCAATGGATTTTATCACGGGTTTACCCAAAAATGAAGGAAAGAGTCTCATCATGGTGGCAGTTGATAAAATTACCAATTATGTACACTTTTATGTGTTATCTCATCCATTTAAAGCAAGTATAGTTGCTACTACATTTATGGAAATAATTCAAAATCTACATGGAAACCCAAAGATTATTGTAAGCGACAGAGATCCCATTTTCACTGGAATTTTTGGTTGGAATTATTTTCTTGCTTTAGTACTTAACTAGCTCATATCTTATCTTATAATCCTCAATATGATAGGAAAACAGAGATAGTGAACAAATTTTTGGAAGGATATACTCGTTGCTTTGTAGATGATAAGAAAACACAATATTATGGGTCAAGTGGTTATCTGTGGTTGAATGGTGGTATAACACTTCCTTCCATACTGCAGCAAAAATGACCCCATTTATGGCACTTTATGGATATCATCCACTATCCATCACATCATATCTAAGAGAAAATTTGGTGGCCTAGGTGCAGGCGATATAGACAAACTCACAAATCTGGTTACAATTTCTTCAATATCTAGCCAAATTCCTCCTTCTCTACTTATTGGCGTATCAGTCATTTACTATTAAACTGACAGCCTCATGGGTTTTCCTTTAGAACTCCAATCCTTGTTATCGCTGAAATTTATTACACAGAGCCCTTATACTCTAGCGGGACTGTAATTCCAAAGGAATTACACAAAAACACTATCGATGCTTTAATCTAAGGAAACTGTGTTTTCAACACAAAATACACACTCGACGGGGATTTTGTTCTAAAGGAACAAAATACACTATCGGCGCTTTTAACCACTTTCGCAAATTTCAAACAGTCTTCGTGTTAATTCTGAAGAATTACACTATCAGTGCTTTAAATGGTCCTTCCATATCCCTTCCTCCGATGCGATAATATATATATATATATATATATATATATATATATATATATATATATATATATATATATATATATATATATATATATATATATATATCGGAGATCGCAATTGGCAATCCCACTATTCCAAGGGCTGAACTCCTCCTGCTCCGAACTTGCGATGTGATACACTTGCGGACCCGATAACTTATCCGCCTTGCTCTATATTATTTCAGGTCTGAACTGTCATTGTTTCGGACTTCGGTGGTTCCAAAGGACCTTCCCACTTCACTTGCGATTCTCCGATGTGATAAGGTTTGGACCCGATACAGGTATGAAGCAGAATCAATAAAATTTCAAATCTGAAACTCTGTTCGGACTAAGTAATTTCATTATTTTCTGTGTAAATCAGATTTTAGGCCACAGAACTCTATAAAACGATTTAAGAAGCTTGCACTCGCCGATATGAATGAAAAATGATTTTAAAGGCTTCATCCTAAACATTAATGGGAAAATAAGGCTAATTCATCGATATTCAAACTCAGAAGAAAGCAATTGAACTGATACACGCATACAATTATCAATTAACAGAGGATCACCAATGTAGATATACAAAGAAAGGTTTTCTCAAATGATAATACTTCTGGGCACTCTCCCCCTCTGAGCATCCCGTTATTTCATTTTATATATAGTAGATAAGCCCTCTCGGTCCTTATCCATACAAAAGCATGCCTTTTACATAGAGCTCTTTAAAGCAATCATGCATAAAACTTATTATCGCTTATCCATGAGCGATTATTACAAAATAATTTTATTCTTAATTATATCCCTATCTTTGTTGGAAATAATACTGAGGGGGGGGGGGTGAATCAGTATTATCAAATCAATATAACTTTTTCATTTCCATATTCTGATTCATATATGCTACTTCCACAACTATGATTAATGCAACCAGAGTATATCCAGTAAACTTATGATTCGGTTAGTTGTTCCTTTAATGAGTGCATTAGAACATTATTAATCATAAGAATAGTAAACAGGAGCAGTAACACAGAATAGATCATCACACACACGAAGCACACATGAACACCATGATGTAAGGTGGAAACCCAATGTGGGTGAAAACCACCTGCTGCAAGTCATCTCAATCTTCTTTCAATTAGAAACTTCTTTTTACAATGATTCTGTACTGGTGCAGTCCTTTACCAGTATGCAGGCTACAACCTGTAGAGAGCTACAACCCTCTCTCATTTTCCAGACTCTCCTAGAAGGGAGCTACAACCCCCTTAGTTCTTTCACTAGCTGATCCATTTACTAGTACACAGGCTGCTACCTACAGAAATGCTCCAACCTTTACTCATTTTCCAACTGCTACTGGAAGGGAGCTACCACCCCCTTTGTTCTTGTACTAGCTGAGATACTAGTATGTAGGTGCCGGCCTACAATATTCTCTCATCCGGGTACCATGTTTCATACATTTTCAGACTGGATACTCCTGAAGCACAACTCATAATCTAAAGGCCACGTTTCATCCAATTTTCATATTGGACCCATCAATATCATTGAAGCACAAAATCAATCAATCTTCTGAATCACCCAATCACCAGATCATTACATATACAAGGATAATATGTGTGTTAGCAACCGGATCTAGTCCATCAGATCACATAAAGATAAGTCATTATGAACCTGATCCATTATAGATCTCATCCATCAATACTGAAGCTAAACATAATCAATCAATCAATCACTTCTCAGAATGCTGTTATCAGAACATAGTACCAGTAACCAGACATTAATTCAGAACCCTGAACACAACAGTAATAGACAAAATCAGCTAAAACATATCTTCTGAGAAGTCCGCAACTTCACCAATAGGAAGCATGCGGGTATCCGCACTTTCTCCGTGTCGAGCCTGCGTATCACCGCACCTATGCCTCCGGCTCGACTGCACACCTTCGCATCAGCTGTTGTGGCTTGCTGCACACCTCCGCACCTGCTGCTGCGGCTCACCTGTGCACCTCCGCACCTGCTTCTGCGGCTCACCTGCGCACCTGTGCACCTGCTTCTGCGGCTCGCCCGCGCACCTCCGCACCCGTTGCTGCGGCTCGCCTGCACACCTCCGCACCTGGGGTGTCTTCTGATCTGCGCACCTTCGCACATGAACTGTTTCTGGCTTATGGACCTCTGGATAAAGACAATTTATCAGTCCTCAGTTATACCCTCGACTGTCAGATTCACAGATCTGATCAAAGAGATCACGACCCCTCAGTTGATCCGTCTTCTCATGCTCAGGTTTAACTATAACTCATCAACCGATAACCAGTATTTCAGATCTTAAGATATTCAACACATGAGTGCCTAGCCAATTGATCTCCTTTCCTTTTTATAGGCAAGCCCTTACTCAAACCATGGATCAAAACCATAGAAAGCCAATACAAGGGACCCAAAACCGGGGTTCAATATTTTAGATGCAATACCACGGACCAAAACCATAGGATCAAAAACGTCAGACTAAATACCATGGATCAATCATAAAATTTCCCACGTACGCGCGCTTCTCTGCATGAAAGTGTGTTAACTGGGGTCCGCACCTTTTGAACTGTGAACCTGCGAACATGTCCGCACCTTCTGAACGATGTGCTTGCGAAACCTGCCGATGACCGCATCTTTTGATCGGCGCACCTGCGAACTTCTTATTTTCTTCATTCTTTGTAGGCTGATCATCAATCTTTGCTACTGACCTGTTGCACTATGATCTGTCATCTGTATGAGTTGCCATCAAGGACAACACTTGAGCCATAATGCCAATAATCTCCCCCTTTGGACTTGATGGAAAAGCTAACTTGTCATACTAAGAACATGTCATTTGATTCCTTTGAGCTGTCCTGCATCCCATGTATTATGTCACATCTGATATCTCTTCTGTAGATTCATCTGATTGTATATAAGTGAGATGTTCTTCTATGAGTGGGTTGCCATCAAGTACAACACATGCATCATAATGCCAATAATCTCCCCCTTTGGACTTGATGGCAACAACACCAACTCACTCTCCCCCTTTGACATCAAGGGCAAAGGGCGGACCAAGGTATGCTCTTTCCTTGATAAACATTCCGCTCTCCATACTCCCCCTGAGTACCTGCTGAAATCTCTGAAAGAGCTCCCCCTTTGTATATGCCATGGTGCACCAATCTGTCCATGCTTCTTCTGAGAACATGCTGAAATCTCTGCTCTGCTGAAGTGTGCCGTTCATGCTCCCTTTGACTATAAGCAAGGTCTGCAGAAAGATGTTCTACAAGAAAGAACATGACTCTATACATCATAAGTGACCTTCCTATCACCAAAGACACATACATACATCCATCTCCTAGCCAAGTGGGGATATACCAAATACCAATTTTTCATATATGACTGACATATTACATCATCCTTCCCATGCATATTGGGAGTACAATTACATCATATGACGAAATGGGGATTCATCAAATGACTACAATAGATAGAGACAACTATTACATCTTGACCATCAAATACCAAACATCTAAATAAGATCATGATATCAGCAACTATCATACACAATGTATGATCTGCTCCATAGCATCTCTCAACCGCAACTAGACCAACAACCTGTATTAGTGTATAAGTCATCAAGGTATGTCTACATCAATTCATCCTTTTGAACAAAATTCTATATATACAGAATCATTCACATTCTATCATATGTGAGAAACACCATAGCCATCCATATCTACATGAACCAAGTATCATCAATTGGGAACATCTGCATTAATCAACATATGTAAGTATCAACCTATCATCATATAAGTAAGAACTCATCAATGCAACTTTGAATAATCATCCATGTATCCAGTACAGTGTATCTTGAGCTCAAAATGACTCCTTGATATCATCAAAAACAACCATCCTCTTCCACATGAGCGCTAAGAACTATAGGAATCCTGCATCATAACTATATTATATGATCTTTATGCATATGACGACAGCAGCATATGAGTGACTCATCATCAAGCAATGAAGATGTGTATTCAAGCTTTGTACTTCTCCTTATCCTTATGAAGATCACCATGTAAACACCATATATGTATCATCAAAGAATCAACCATAAATCTGAACAACTATGTAACCCCAAGAATCATATGACAGCAATATATAAGCATCATTACCAAAGACCATAATGCCAACAATGCATTATTAAAACTCCCCCTGAACTTGTGCCATCTGTTTACTATTAGATCTGAACATTCATATATCAGCAAGAATTATTAAGACATCATCATCATTAAGTTAGGTGAAAAAACACTTCTAAACATCTTACAAGTGTCAAGACATTTTCACACATCATCAGCAAATTGTAACCATTATCAAACAGAGCAAATAATAAACTGAATCATATCAGACCCTGCTAATATATACGCGACTGTGCAGTGACTAACTTGCGTATATATGCGTCTTCCCTTTATCAAACTTGCGTATGAGATTTAGGACACTGAAGTTTTACACTTTCAGCTCCCTCTGAGTCTGTATATTGTGTTGTACCACATCTTTCTGTCTGTACTTCCTTCTTCTTCCATATCTTCAAGTGTGATGATGTTTTCTTCTTTTGGTATGGTGTCCATACTTTGTTCTTGCATTCCTTAGCTATATGTCCAAGCTTGTTACATGCATAACATCTTATATGTCTCATATTCCTTCTATAGCAATCAACAGCTCTGTGACCAAACATATTGCAAGCAAAGCAATATCCCTTAAAGTACCTGGAATGTGATGATCTTTCTGCATGATGGTCTTGAACCACTCTTCTTCTGCATTTGGCTGCAACATGTCCAATATTATGACATACATAACATTCAACCTTATTCATTGGAGGAGTAAAAGATTTTCCTTGAAGAATTTCTTTCCTTGGCTGTTGATGGGGTTGACCTCTCATTTCCTTGTTGAGCATTTCAGATTTTGCATTAGAGTTCCTTGTCTTACTTTGTGAACTAGATTCTCCTTCAACAGATTCATGAAAAACAAGACCCTTTTTGATAGCAGGAGACCTTTGACTACTAAGAATATCATTCAAGATCTTAGTACTATCTTGAAATCGTAAGAGCTTATCCTTTTCTTCTAATTTATCTTTTAGAATATTTACCTCAACCTGATGTTTCTCTTCCTTTTCAAGATACCGCTTCTTCCTGTTTTCTTTAGCTTTTCTTCCTTCTTCCAACTGATGTCTTAGATCGAGAACTTCATTTTCTTGTTTTTCATGAGCTTGGAGAAGTTCGTTATTCTGCTTCTTTGATTCTTCAAGATCTTCCTTTAGCGAGAGGATCGTAGCTTCAATACTTTCATAGTAACTGGATCTAGCTCTGAGTTTCTTGATTGTCGTGCTCTTCTCATTGACTTCATCTCTTAGTGATGTTACTTCATCCTGCAGCTTTTGATATTTGTCCTTGAATAATTTCCTTACCTTGTTTCCTTCCTTTAGTTGAGCTTTTACTTGGTAGCTTCTTCTTTGAAGGCACATTCCCTTTTGTTCAATAGATCTTGTTGATCTCTAATTTTGTCTGTAAGCCTTTTAAATTCTGCCTCTATTTGATATCTTTCTTGCTCACCCATAAGAGCAAATTCAGTTGTTTCGCTATCACTTTCATCTTTTCCAAATGGATAGATACCTGTATCACCAGAGGATAACAAATTCATACCTGATAGATCATTTGCTTGTTCATCTTCATCATGAAGTGATTCTGAATCTGAAGTGCTTCTTCCACATATTCCCCAATCGATACTCCCACTGTCATAGTTCTTCTGAGATGTCTTCTTCTTCTTAGGTGCTTTCTTCTTAAGCTTCTTTCCCATTGTTCTACGGATCTCCTTCAAGCGATCAAGCTTCTACCAAAGGACCTGCTCTGATACCAATTGTTGGAAATAATACTGAGAGGGGGGGGGGGGGGGTGAATCAATATTATTTCCAATAATATAACCTTTTCTTTTCCATATTCTGATTCATATATGCTACTTCCACAACTATGATTAATGCAACCAGAGTATATCCAGTAAACTTATGATTCGGTTAGTTGTTCCTTTAATGAGTGCATTAGAACATTATTAATCATAAGAATAGTAAACAGGAGCAGTAACACAGAATAGATCATCACACACACGAAGCACACATGAACACCATGATGTAAGGTGGAAACCCAATGTGGGTGAAAACCACCTGCTGCAAGTCGTCTCAATCTTCTTTCAATTAGAAACTTCTTTTTACAATGATTCTGTATTGGTGCAGTCCTTTACCAGTACGCAGGCTGCAACCTGCAGAGAGCTACAACCCTCTCTCGTTTTCCAGACTCTCCTGGAAGGGAGCTACAACCCCCTTAGTTCTTGTACTAGCCGATCCATTTACTAGTACGCAGGCTGCTACCTACAGAAATGCTCCAACCTTTACTCGTTTTCCAACTGCTACTGGAAGGGAGCTACCACCCCCTTTGCTCTTGTACTAGCTGAGATACTAGTACGTAGGCACCGGCCTACAATCTTCTCTCATCCAGGTACCATGTTTCATACATTTTCAGACTGGATACTCCTGAAGCACAACTCATAATTTGAAGGCCACGTTTCATACAATTTTCATACTGGACACATCAATATCATTGAAGCACAAAATCAATCAATCTTCTGAATCACCCAATCACCAGATCATTACATATACAAGGATAATATGTGTGTTAGCAACCAGATCTAGTCCATCAGATCACATAAAGATAAGTCATTATGAACCTGATCCATTATAGATCTCATCCATCAATACTGAAGCTAAACATAACCAATCAATCAATCACTTCTCAGAATGCTGTTATCAGAACATAGTACCAGTAACCAGACATTAATTCAGAACCCTGAACATAGCAGTAATAGACAAAATCAGCTAAAACATATCTTCTAAGAAGTCCGCAACTTCACTAATAGGAAGCATGCGGGTATCCGCACTTTCTTCGTGTCGAGCCTGCGTATCACCGCACCTACGCCTCTGGCTCGACTGCGCACCTTCGCATCAGTTGCTATGGCTTGCCTGTGCACCCTCGCATCTGCTGCTACGGCTCGCCTGCGCACCTCCGCACCTACTTCTGCGGCTCGTCCGCGCACCTCCCCACCTACTGCTGCAGCTCGTCTGCGCACCTCCGCACCTGCTTTTGCGGCTTGCCTACGCACCTCCGCACCTGGGGCGTCTTTTGATCTACGCACCTTCGCACCTGAACTGTTTCTGGCCTGCGGACCTCTGGATAAAGATAGTTTATCAGTCCTCAGTTATACCCTCGATTGTCAGATTCACAGATCTAATCAAAGAGATCACGACCCCTCAGTTGATTTGTCTTCTCATGCTCAGGTTTAACTATAACTCATCAACTGATAACTAGTATTTCAGATCTTAAGATATTCAACACATGAGTGCCTAGCCAATTGATCTCGTTTCCTTTTTATAGGCAATCCCTTACTCAAACCATGGATCAAAACCATAGAAAGCCAATACAAGGGACCCAAAATCGGGGTTCAATATTTTAGATGCAATACCATGGAACAAAACCATAGGATCAAAAATGTCGGACTAAATACCATGGATCAATCATAAAATTTCCCATGTGCGCGCGCTTCTCTGCATGAAAGTGTGTGAACTGGGGTCCACACCTTTTGAACTGTGAACCTGCGAACATGTCCGCACCTTCTAAACAATGCGCCAGCGGAACCTGCCGATGACCGCATCTTTTGATCGGCGCACCTACGAACTTCTTATTTTCTTCATTCTTTGTAGTCTAATCATCAATCTTTGCTACTGACCTGTTGCACTATGATCTATCATCTGTATGAGTTGCCATCAAGGACAACACTTGAGCCATAATGCCAACAATCTTAACTAGAAAAGCATGGAAACTGCTAGCTAAAGGAACGCACTCCTTTGCCTGTAGATTTTTTTGGATTTTTTTTGGAATAAGTTTGAAGATTTTTCCTCCAAGTCGCATGCTCCTGCATCAAAATTCTACCAAAATGTAGGCACCCACCTATAAAAGGCTACAACCTTCACTCGTTTTCCAGCTCCTACTGGAGGAGAGATCCAACCCCTTGATCTGATTTACCAGCTACCACTCGAAGTAATATTTAACTCCCTCATTGAAGGCTGTAACCCTCAACACCATAAGGGACCACGTTTCATAAATTTTCATACTGGATCCACCTGCTACAACACATCACAACTAGTAGGCCACGTTTCATCAAATTTTTAGATTGAACCCACTACCAAAATTTAAGTGCAAAACCAATCATGAAAACTAAAACTTATATCTACACCCAACCAATCTCTGAATCAACCAATCTAATAAATTACTAAAACCCTGTAGGTTTTAACCCCTTATAGAAATTACTTGCATACGAATTCTAAAACACAAAAAATAAACAATGCGAGAGCATAACACATAAAACACATGTAGAAAGAGATTTTCCCCTGGATCCCAAAACTAGGACTACCAGATTGATATTTCATTATGTTCCTTTCAATGTTACAATGCATATTCATACATGCCGAAGCATCCAATACCATGGACCGAAAACCATCGCGTCCAAAACCATGTGCAAAAACCATGCACAAAACCATAGGTAGGTTCGCCCAACCTAATATAGCGTCCAAAAAAAAATTTCCCCCAGGTGCTACCCTGAACCCCTTAGAGGGGGGCTACCCACCACCCTCAAACCCTCTGGACAAGGGGGTTGCACCCCCCCGACTGTGCAATTAGCGCAACGAAGGGGGGTCTCTGCCCCCCTCTAGCCCCCCGATTAACTAGGGGCGCTAGTCGTGGAAAGAATATATCACAACCCAATAAACCTAGTCACTAAATCAACCAAATCAACTAAAAACCAAATCAATCAACTTAAACAACTAGAAAAATCAGAATAATGTAACCAGAATACCAATCAACATACTACACATCATAGAAATCAGATTCTGTTACTGCAAACCATGATAAACCATATATCAAAATATATATGCTACTTTACAGTAGCAAACCTACATGTGTATGTGCTTTCCATGAAGGATACCCATGTACAGATCTTAACTCACTAATTTCTATAAACTGAACCACTATCATTATGAAATAAATAATGAACCATACTCAGATCTGCTACATCGTTCCGAAACAACCATATAACCTTTACTGAACTTCAAACACAACCAGAAAGTATCATCATCATTCTTTAATCAATCAATCCTTAATCAAAACATCATTGTTTAAGATCATATTATCACAAAGACTTCATTGATAGACAACAGAAAGACAATAAGAATGAATAAATTGATCATACATTCTTTTCATCAAAACCATACTTTGTGTATGCACTTTCCTCAAATCATATCCATGTGTATACGTGCTCTCCAGGAAACAAACCCACATGTACATGACTTACTAGTATCACGCCAAGCATGTGTACATGTCTTGAAGGCTACAAAACACTTGTACAGGTCTACAATTTTTGATTCAGACCTTCGTTGCAGCACAAAACTTCAGACATACCCAGATCGTGACATATACAGAAAAATATTGCGTCAGGGAACTATCAACACACATCAACTCACCTCATAATCAATATTGTTGTCTCAAATCTATTGGATCTGATCCATCATCAAATTCATGGGTTCATACTTATTTATAGATTATGAAAATCATCAATATCCCATTACATGCATATTTTCTTCAGATCTAAGTATTCATAAGGTATTCATCACTTGCACACAATCTACCACTTTGATCTTCATCTCCTTATATAGCTTAGCCCTTATCCAATACCACGGGCTAGCACCATACTCCAACTACTGTTTTTCTTAGATGGGATTAAAGAAATTGTTACTGGGCTCAATACCATAGGGAAACACCATGGTAAGGACCCTTGGTATTTAGAACACCATGGTGCATAAACTATACACGCCTTTTTTTCTTCATACTCACGTGTGTATGCGGATTTTCTTAACAGAACCCATCTTTACTTCTTAAAATTTCAACTTTATCATTCATTTGCCTCTAAACTACTATGCCTTTG
The DNA here is from genome assembly GCA_031772625.1 of Pinus tabuliformis. Taxonomy (NCBI): domain Eukaryota; kingdom Viridiplantae; phylum Streptophyta; class Pinopsida; order Pinales; family Pinaceae; genus Pinus; species Pinus tabuliformis. The sequence goes on along the minus strand of CM062820.1, from coordinate 1,186,602,415 downwards.
TTGAAAAAATGCATCACACATGTAGACACATCCTATTAATATCTTCATCAAGTAGGTTTCCATCAAAGGATAACTCATCAGATAGGTTGTGATCAAGGATAACACATTAGGTAGGTTTCCATCAAGGACAACACATAATTCATAATTCCAACATCAACTTAGTTGTTTACTGATGTTTGGATGATTATTATGTTGAGAGTGTCTTGAGTGTATGCGTGAGTATGAAATACTTGCTAGCATTTCATCTTGTGACAAATTTTCTTATATGTAGATGTTACTATTATGTCATTAGTGTTTTGACAGTTTTGTAGGTGATGAAAGAGTTGTGGAATGAGTAGATCATTACCTTGGTATTGGGTTGTGTGTGGTCCAGGTCAGTACTTGGTATTGGAATTACAGGTATTGGTATTACCATGGTGTCTATCCATGGTATTGGCTTGGAAATTACCATGGTACAAGGGTCTGTGGTATTAGCATAACTGTGGTATTACCTGTGGTATTGACTTGGAGATTACCATGGTACAAATTTCCGTGGTATTGGCATAACCATGGTATTTACCTGTGGTGTTGACTTAGATATTACCATGGTAAAGGTGTCTTTGGTATTGGGATAACCATGGTGTTTTCTTGTGGTTTTCACTTTTAGAGATTATTGAGGATATTTTGGAAAATACTTGTGTGAGAGGATTCAATTGAGTGATTGATGGAGTGAGTGTGTGATTGATGGGGTGTGAGTCTAAGAGTGTTGGAAACCTTTGAGCACTACTGGGGGTGGGGGGGGGGGGGGGTGAATCATTAATGTGATATATATACCATTTTTGTCAATTATTACTTCAATTATTAAATCAAACATATATGCACCAACAACATATTAGATTATCCTTGTATATAAATATATAAGTAGCTAAAACAAGATAACCATGAGAGCAACAATAATCAACACATCAATATTTCCAAATTCAAACAATATTTCCATAACTTGATGATGAAGGAAAATTCATATTGGAACTTGAAGAAGTCACAGAAACAAGAACTCGATAGCTATGAAATTGATTAATTTTAGAGTATTTCATCAAGTGGAAGAACTTACCCGCTGAAGATTCCACATGGGAGGATGAGAATTTTATGCAAACACATCCAAAACTACTCAAGCATTGAGGACAACACTTTTTTGAAGGAGAGGGGCATGTTAAGTCCCTATAATACTAGTGTATCCCCTTATTGTTATTGTTAGTCTAGCCCCCTTATAGTTATTGTTTTGCCCACGTAGTCCCCATATTGTTATTATTATGCCACATAGAATCCCATTGTTGTCATTATTGTGCCTTACATTATTATTTTTATGTAGACTCTGATTATATTATGATCCCTTAGACTCCTATATATAGAAAGGAGATTTTGTCATTTGAATCATCTAAGAATTTTTCATTTATGTAATGTAAAGGAGGTTTCCCCCTCGAAGAGGATAATTAAGTTGTTCATCTATCTATTTCTGAGTTGGTTGCATAACATAGAGCCAAATATTGCTTTCTTCTTATGGCCCTTAAGGGATCTAGTCATGAAAGAACAATATGGAGGAGGAAAAGAAAACTAGAAGAAGATCAGAGTAGAATGCGGTACATCAGGGTTTGGAGAAAGAAATAGCTAAAATATAATTGAGGCTAATGTGGCCTCAGGGAGATCGTGAAGCATAAATCACAGAAATTTAGGGGGAGCTCCTCCCAAAAAAGAGAGTTTCTTCATCAATTCGAGTAACCTTTATTCCTGTAAGTTGTCTCTATGTGCTTTCCAAATGTTATTGAATCTAGAATTAAGAGTGGTTGCAAGTCTTTCCTGCAAAAGCAATGGTTGAATTTCATGATAAATTGAATTCTTGATCTCTTGTGCACCTGCATCAATCAAAGGTTTAGTTAATAATTCATATCATTTGTTTTTAAGAACAATGAAAAATCCACAATGGGCATGAGGAATTTTCTTCACAAGGAATTAATAGTTAGATTTTAAATTAAAAAGAGAGAAAAAATGGAGAGGGGTGCAGTGAATAATAGAAAAATGATATAGAATATGAAGATGAATGGAGAATTAAAAATAAAAGGAGGAAAATGAGTGCACATTATTGTGGGGAGATTGGTATTTTAAACAAAGCCTTGATTTTGTCATAAATCATTGGATCTGGTTAGCAATGATGCACATATTTCTTCCTCATTGTAGTGGATCAATCCAGCTAATTTATAGCACATAAGTGAAATAAATTTCTTTATTCTTGGATATTATGATGATGTGATATTGTTGCATGGTTCAATTTTAATGCATGGATCTGGTCAACAACGATCAGTTGACATGATCTATGTGGTTAGTTTAATTATTTCATCTCATTAGGGATAGATGGGGTCCAAAAATATTGTTGTGAACTAATTAATTATTAAATGATCTTCTTCGTGGAGTTGGTCAATTTTTTTGTTGTTGTTTCATATCAAACGTTGGTCCAATATAAGCATAAGGCATGATCTAGTCTTTTCCAATATGTGCATTGTTTTACACCAGAACAATTTTTTTTGTGGATCATGTTTTGGTAATATTGAGGTGTCCATTACCTAGAAAGCCAATTAGTTAATACATTAGTTTTATCTCAACGTTAAGTCACCAGATACTTTTTTTTCACATTCAATTGGAAAAATATGTTTCTTGTGCATAGCTTCAAAGTGAAGAACGCATCCCACATGTTGAAGAATTTGCATTACCATGTGATATCTGTGTATGGAAGAAGTGATTGGGACTATTCTTATGATAGGTCAAAATATGTTTGAATATAGTGCATTGAAACCAAAACATATACACATATAGCGGTTGTTGTTGCAATGAATGCACATATGAAATCGTTATGTAAGCGCGACGATCAGAGGCACTTCCCTAAGGTGTGTCAACACTATGGAGGTGCCTGTGGGGTGATGAGATTTTGCATGGTAGTGTGTTTGCAATAATGGGAAGTCATTAGAGAAAGTGGAGGAGAAGTCATCAATCACATTGAATAACAAGTTTGTTTTTTTTTTTTTTCCAGATTTATACATCCTCAACGCGGGACAACATTCACTAATCCAATCATGAATTTTGATTTATTAAATTGTGATTGATTCAAGATCTAACCTCTGGATGATGCGGTGAAAGGAAGTTTTAATATGTTCATTCCTCCAATGATAAATATGAATGGCTTAAATATGAAAATCTCTAGGTCACACATCCTTTCTGTTATAGTTTGGTTTTGACCGAACAACACAGTCAATAATTTCTTCAATGTTTCGATGACAATGGAAAAATAGTTTATATTTCTTCTACTCGATAAACTGACACAGTGGAAAATGGTAAGAAATTTCATGATAGAAAACTTGATTTTGTTTTATTTCGTCTACGCAATGGTGGAATTTGAAAATGTTGAAACATATGATTTCTAGAAAAACCATGACTAAAACATGGTTTAAAATATTATTTTTAATCTGAAGATGTATTGAATTTGATCCAACATTTTTATAAATCCTACTGGAATATTACAATTTGCACAAAACATGTATTAAATTTGGTTCATCTGGGGATCTATTCTCTTATGTCACAAAAGATAGATGGTCAGGTTCATTTCGAGATAAAATTGCTTAATCTAGTTTCGCTTTCGAGTTATCAGTAAACCACACTGGGAATCATGCAATTAATGAATCTACTAGCAGGAAATTTAGAGCATATAAGTTGGGGGTAGTCATGTTGTGGTATCACAATTTTCAAATCTAGGGTTAAATATGAAGGATTTCATGCAGAGGAAAACAACTTGGATGAAGATAAACAAGAAGAAAATAATAAGTCCAACAAAGCTTCAGAGGTACTTGTTGTAAAAGAAGAGGACACTTCTCTAGATGAAATCTATGTTTTACAAGGCACAAATACCAGTTCAATATTGATAATGAGATTATATCAACTAGAGAGTTAGAATTAAAAAAGGAATGACCAAAATGCCCATTGACCAGTAGATTTTTCTTTAGGTGAACAAATGGCTAAACCGAAGACAAGATATTTTGAAAATATTGAATATAATGTGGAACCCTTTATTGCCAAAAAGGATAAATTTGATCATCAATGAAAAAAATTAAAATTTCAAGGATACCGAGTCATGTAGGAACAAATGAGAAAATTAATTAAAAAAAATCTGAAATTAATGTTTGCACAAAGAAAACTTGAAGAAGGAACGACATATTTCATTATGAGAACTTGAAAATTCTTTGCAGGGAAAGGTATTGGGATATCTTTGGGATGATGATGATTTATTGTTGAAAAGTTGAAAATGGTGTAGTAACACTAGTATAAAATGAGCAATTAGTGACTAGGTGACTAAGAAAGTTAGTCACCACAGCTTTTCCAAGTGAAATACTACCAAAAAGGAGCAATGTTAAGTGACTAAACTAAAAACGACTAACATAAATCACTAATTTAGTCACGGGTTAAAATATGTGACTAGCTAATAATTACAACTAAAAATGACTAACATGAATGACTAATATAGTCTAAGAACAAAAATACAACTACCTTACAAGTACTACAATAATATGAATCGGTTTTTTATGTTAGTCATCTTAATTGTGTCAAGTAATCTAAACTTACAAGTGATAGGGGATTGAAAGGTTGTTAAAGATTGGTTGAAAGGTTATCCTTCCTTAAACACTTCTTCATCCTCACATGGTGTATAGGTGAGACAAATTTTCATTATTTATCTCTAATAATTTGTAATTTTAAAAATATATTTTTAATAAAAAAAATATTTTATGTGTTTTTTAAAAATCTATTCATTGAATCTAATTGGATCTAGTTCCAATTTGAAATTAATTTGAAGGGAAATTTTAATTTTGAAGACTATAATATCAAATAAAAACTAAATTAATTTCATATTAACCAACCTAGATCCATCTTAACCCTGGATCTATCAAGTGCCAAGAGGGGTCCAATCTCTCGAGGTACAAACTTTTTTTTTCTAGTGCAAAACTTGAGGAAATGTTTGCACCTCAAGAGATTGGATCTCTCTAGGCACTTGATAGTTATAGGGTTAATATGGATCTAGGTTGGTTATATAATACTATATAATATCTATATTTGTATTTGTGTCTCCTTGTTATTCCCTCTTTCTATCTCACCCCCAAAACATACACACACACTCTCTCCCTCTCTTCCCCTTGTCTATCTAACTCTCTCTTCCCCTTATCTCCTTATCTATCTATATCCTACTCTCTATTCCCTCCTACTCTCCTCTCTCCCTCACTCTCTCTCCATGACTCCCTTGTCCACCCCTCTCTCTCTCCACCTTTATCCCTATATTCTTTTCTTGTTCCCTCCCTCTCCTACCCCATCCAATTCCATCTCTCTCGCATCATCTCTATCTTCCTTCCTTTGTATCCCTTATCAACCACCTCCGTCTATCTATCCCCCAAAATCACTCCCTCTCTCTCTCTCTCTTCCTTCCAACTCTATCAATATCTCCCCCCCTCCCTGTCCTTCTCCATCTCTATGTCTCCATCTCTCTCCCTTCCGATTCTATCCCTATCTATATCCTCTCCTTTTCTTTCTCTTCCCTCCTCTCCTCTCTCCCTCACTCTCTCTGTCTCTCCCTTCTCACTCCTCTCTCTCTCCACCTCTATCTATTTATGTATTTTTTCTTTCCTCCCTCTCTCCCCCACTCCAACTCCATTTCACTCTCTCTCTCCTCTCTCTTCTTTCCTCTCACTCCCTCTCTCCCACCTCCCTCTCTCTCCATGCCATCACTCTCTCTTTCTCTCTCTCTCTCTCTCCCCTCCAACTTTTTCACTATCTCCCTCCCTTCCGCCCCCTCCCCAAATCTCTCTTAAATTTGATCACATTGTATTCTATTTAAGAAATTACCTAAATTAAAAAAGCTTAATTGGTTGTAAAATATTAAACCTATATTTTGGATCAATCATGTCAAAGAAAATAAAATAATGAAAAACTTTAAAAATTCATGCACCATATTTAATCTATTATAATTAGTCAATTTGCTTGCTCTCATCCCTTGGATCCTTAGCTAAGATGGATCTATGTTGATATATATATATATATATATATATATATATATATATATATATATATATATATATATATATATATATATATATATATATATATATATATATATATATATATATATATAGGAATAGATCCATCTTAGCTTAATTTTATTAAAACCTTAATTTAATTTCTATGGGAATATTTTTAGTAGTCGTGAGGATAGAGTGTTTAGATATATCTCAAATTATAACATTTTCCCTTTTAGATTCAATTAAAAAAATGTTGTGAAATAAAATAAATAAAATATTTTTACTATGAAATAAATTATGGTTTTTTGGCACATGGTATTGATAAGCCATGGTATTGTCCCATGGTATTGTAACAAAGCCTATTTACAAGTTAATATCCATGGTAAAGTGAGGGTGAATATCCATGGTTAACAATCTTGTCATATTGTTATAAAATATTTTGATTGTGAAATAATTTATGTTTTTTGGGCATGTGGTATTGATAATCCATGGTATTGACCCATGGTATTGTAACAAATGCTATTTTTTACAAGTTAATAATATCTATTGTAATGTGGGGGTGAATATCCACAGTTAAGAATCTTGTCATATTGTTATAAAATATTTTGGTTGTGAAATAAGTTATGCTTTTTGGACTTGTAGCATTGATAAGTCATGGTATTGACCCATGATATTGTAACAAATCCTGTTCACAAGTTAATAACAAAATCAAAATATAACAATTTGAATTATGTTATTTTTATTAATTTAACTTTTTATTATTAATTGAGGTCATATTTAAATGTTTACACTCATCCCAATATCATTTTTAACTTCTTCTTCTTCTTTTTAACTTAGCGTCTTACACAAAAATAAATCATTTAACCCAATTTCAATTTATATATTTTATTTTATATTATAAATATTTATTTTATTTTTTACATTATAAATATTTCTTTTCTTTTTCATTTCCAGTTTAGCATTGGGTTCAAATAAAATATTCACAGATTACAACATCACATTGTAGCACTGCATTTTTCTCTGCCTTGTCTATATCTGCGTGGAAATGCTAGAATAAGGAAGACCATCAATGTGATCTATGGATTTTATGGGATTCGAACCCCAGATGGAGTTTGTGTTTTTCTTTGCCTTGTCTATATCTGCGTGGAGTTTGCGTTTTTCTCTGCCTTGTCCATATCTATGTGGAAATGCTAGAAGAAGGAAGGCCATCAACATGATCTATGGATTTCATGGCATTCAAACCCCAGATGGAGTTTGTGTGGGAAACACCTGAGGAGAGCATCAACGATTAGATGGAGGAAGGGCAAGGTCATTTGGCATGGAGATTTTGGTAATTTTTACATGGGTATGAATTTGGACTCTCGAGAGTTCTTCCTTTTTACTAAAGATGATTTTTCTTCTTATGGATAAACAATTTCAAGGGTTTATATGATCAAAGCATAAATTTTATCTAGAGTTGAGCATTTAATGATTATGATAATGCAGATCTTGAAGATTTTGGTAATTTTTACATGGGTATGAATTTGGACTCTCGAGAGTTCTTCCTTTTTACTAAAGATTATTTTTGTTCTTATGGGTAAATAATCTCAAGGGTTTATATGATCAAAGCATAAATTTTATCTAGAGTTGAGGGTTTAATGATTACAATAATGCAGATCTTGATTGTGGTGAACAATTCAGGAACAAGTAAGCATCTTGCATGTCCTTATTGAGATTTTGGTAATTTTTACATGGGTATGAATTTGGACTATAGAGAGTTCTTCCTTTTTACTAAAGATGATTTTAGTTATTATGGGTAAAATTTTTTGAGGGTTTACATGATCAACGCATAAATTTCTTCTAGAGTTGAAGGTTTAATGATTATGATAATGCAGATCTTGATTGCAGCCAACAATTCATCAAAATACAATGCACAAGTAAGCATTTTGCATGTCCTTATTGTACAAAGTGGTTAATGATTATGCTAATGTAGATCTTGATTGCGGCCAACAATTCATCAAAGGGAAATGGACAAGTAAGCATTTTGCATCTCCTTATTGTACAGATCAGTTCGCTCCTCCCTAACTTTTCTAGGGTTAGAATGCATGAAATTTTATTTTATTTTTTCACCATTTTTTAGTGTTTGATTGTTTTTGTAATGGACTCTACCATGCCCAAATTCAAAGGGCTCGAGTCATGCAAGAAAATTTTCTGGTAGGATGCAAATGTTAGACCTTCCTCAAACTTTGTTACATGAAATTAAAATTTCTTGTAACCATGAACATAAAATATTTTATGTTTCATCCTTAGATTCTGATCTCAATGCCTACAGTTTTAAACCATGTTATTATATTTTAAGTAGAATATACTTAGATCCATTAAACATTACAACTCCAAAGCTTAGGTTATTTTCATCTAAAAAGAATGAACCAGAATGGCTTTTGCAATTTAGATTCAATGCTTACATACAATGATTAAAAATGGAAGAACCCAAATGGTATGATAACTTTTACCCACCCATCAATTTCCAATACCTTTCCTATTATTATGAACCTAAACAGAGAGAGTAGAAGAAGAGGAGGAGCCTGGATGAGGTGGACCTTGACCTGCTTGATACTTCTCAAAAGTTGGGCATGCCCTTGACTAGACGAAGATATTGACCAACGTTGTTGTAGATGTTGTTTTTGACAGTTTTTTCATTGCTACCATGCATAGGTAGACTCTATAGACAGTTGATGTTATCTTTTGTTCATTATAAGAGGTAATTCAAGAGTACTTTTATGTACTTAAGAAGTAGATTGGCAGGGTTGTTTCTCCTGCTAATAACTATTATGCTGCATTGTATTTTTTTCAGTGATAGTTCCTTCTATTAAATCCCCAAGAAAACTTTGTGACCCGTGGAAATATCCACTTATTTAAGGATGAATGAGATGGATACCAGGCAATTTGAGAGGACTCTTATTGTTATAGATGAGAGGAGTTCTATGACATATATTGAAGAATGCACTGCACCATTTTTATGACACCAATCATCTCCATGCCACAATAATGGATCTGTATTGCACCGAGGGAGAAACGATAAAGTATTCCACTGTACATAATTGGTATGTCAGGGACGAGAAATGCAAACGTGGGATTTATAATTTTATTACGAAAAGAGGTTTGTTTGATGGATACAAATCCTACAGGTAAATCATATCATTATATTTCTATGAAATCTTGGAATGTGTTCAATATAGAAATATTAAGTACTCTTGAATTTATCTATGTTGTGATAAGATAAAGAATAAAGTTGTCATTGCAAATAATTGGGATATACCATGTAAGTTTACTTTACTACATGGAATTCTTGATTTGTGAGATCCCAACTAGTTAAGGTTGAATTTATTTTTGCTGTAATTAGATTAAGAATAAAGTTGTCATTTTAATCACTGAAATATACCATGTAAAATTTAATGAAAACATGAAATTGTTTATTTGTTATATCCCAAATTATTAGGATTATGAAGAGTCGTCTTTCATGACAATATTTATGAATGCTCTATTCTTGGTCAAAGAATTACATATTACAGAAAGGTGGAAAATAAATTAGATGCAACTGAATGGTTTCTATTTTAAAATGTGTGGAGGGAGTATAAAATCATTTTCAGTTGCATTCAAATATTTTGGAGCACCCACTAAAGTGCTTCAATTTCCTCCTAGTTAATTCCATTTCTACTATACCAATGCTTCTAGAAGTCCTTCTCCAAAGTGATCTCTTAACTATCTTGGGGGAAATTGATTACTTGATTGGAACCCATGGTTTACAATTTGATTAGGATCAAGAGATGAGAAAGCTTCATATTCTTCAATATATTCCACAAGTTAAAATCATATCGAGCTATTGCCTTTCTTTTTAATTGATATGACAATCACTTGACAAATTGTTAGGATTTTGAGACCTTTTTCAATGGGGTTTTTTTTTTTGCTGAAAGTTATGTTCTCAATTAAAGAAATTAAAAAAAAAGTGAAAATGATGCAATGGAAGGATTTTCTATTTTAGTGCCTAAGAATGCCTTGCCAATGTGAAGGGCTTGGTATTTTCTTGACTCAAGATTTGTTGCATTTGACTTCCTAGCGTTTCTTTTAATTTCATTTTTGTTGTGTTTATATTGCTATCCTTGAAGTTTGTGATCTACTGTGTGTGTAATAGGAAGTATTAAATACTAAACACTCTTAAAGATGATATTGATGGATGATTGAATTTAAATGACCCTACTTTACACTTTAGTATTACATGATCATGCAAAGAAATTATTAATCAATATTAAAGGGAAAATGATTAACATGCAATGTTTCTTGGCTTGTCATATAATTACTACATTTTGGCCCCCAATAATATATTTGGGGCTACGTTTTGATTGTTACTTGTGGAGATTCCCTTTGGCTCAGAAAAACATCGAGGATAAATGTCCACTGCATTGGCATTGGACATCATCAAAGAGGAATTCACCAAAAATAGTAGAGGACATGGTAGCAATTGGTACAATGAGCGAATAATGCTAGAGAAACATTGAGGCACCATAATTTATTATGTATTTAGATTCACTTGAAATTAACTAGTCAGAAAAAGTAACCTTTTTTTCTGAATATTTTCATGCATACATAAATACTAAAATTCAATTTCAGACTAATTATTAAAACTAATAATTATCTGATAGTCATAATTTATAATTAAATAGTATAATATGATTAATATTATTGGACAAAAATATAGGGTTTGACTGTAAGGGGCATTGTGACAATATATGTACACTTCTCATTGTATTAGACAATCATCTCTCGGAGTGTGATATCCATCTAATGAAATTTACTCCCAAAGGCCATTATGGGATTGAAATTTTTTCTTTCAGTGGAAAAGTGGTGATATATTTTCTTAGGCCTTAGTGTTCTGCTTCCCTAAGGTTTTGAAACTACTCATAGCTAGCATCTTCATTCAACCAAGTGAGATACTCATCTTGGAAAGTTGAATAATTTTGTCTCCACAATCCAATATGATGTTGGATCAATCTCATGATCCTAAAAACATAGGTCATAATAGAGAGGAAATTTTATTGTGGGCAAAAGGAAATCCAAATTTAAGGAACATGACTCTTTTAGAACAAGCAATGAGGATATTTTTTACATTGATCTTTTCTTTTTCCATTTGTTTTCACAAGTTATCTATTGCGTGATATTTTTAACATGTAACTTAGTTGGTATGATTGTGCCTAAGGTTTTCTTGAAGGTTGAATACTAAGTTCCTAAGGTGTTATTTTCTATTGTGAATTTTTATTTGTTTTGTTTATATAGGTCATCTAGCCGCATAGTTGCTACTATCGAATGTTGAGGCATATGTTGCATAAATCTTTTATATTCTACTTTATTTTATATTCAAGTATTCATCATCTTTAATGTCTTATACTCTGCATTGTACCTTCTTTCATTTTAAGGGGAGGAACTCAATATTGATGGTAAGAAGCAGCAATTGAAGAAAGAGGAGAACAATAACACTGAAGCGACAAATGAAAAATGAGAAAGAGAAGAGAATCTGTCTAGTGATACCCTTACAACCAATATCTTGCATAAGACACACTCATAGAGACTGATGTTCAAGCCTTCAGAGTTGGTGAATTCACTTGCAATGCTTTGGCAACACAATGATAATGTTTTGAAATGTTAAAACAATATTTCATGTGTAAATTGTAGTCCAACAGATATTAAGTTGGAAACTCATATCGTAATACCTGATATTTTATATAATAAAATTTATATGGTTGAAATTATTTTTATTTGCACTTGATATTATTTAGTCTTGTAATTAACATATGTAATTTTGTCTTATCATATTAGATAAACATGCACATTGTATGACATTTTTTTAAAATTTAGTCGCAAAATCATACTAATTAATTTGTGTTGATTAATAATAAACACATAAAATCAATCTAAAACTACTAAATTAGTAGTTTATATTAATTAATGATGAACACAAATAAAATGAATATATGATTGAATTAGTCGTTTATAATGATTATGAATGAAATTAAATGAAATGAATATAAACTACTAAATCGGTCGTTTATATAATGAATATGAAAATACCAGAAAAGGATAAATGACTACTGCAAATGATAATTTTTTTATTAAAATGATCACTAAATTTTGCATATAAATGACTATTAGTAGCTAATTTACAATATCTTATAACACGACTACAATTTAGTCATATTTCTTTGGTCATTAATTGGTTTTAAATAATGACTAAAATTTACATATATATATGACTATTAGTAGCTAATTAACAGTATCTTATAACACGACCAACATTTTGGTCATATTTATTTGTTCATTAATTGGTTTTCTGAAGGATTCATATAGTAATATATTTTGTTGTATATTTGGTCATTAATTGCGACAATTAATGACTAAACCAATGAAAAATTTATGACCAAATTTATGACTAAATATACTACTAGATGGTAAAATTGAGCAAATAAATTAATGACTAAGCTAAAAATGACTAAAAGTTGGTCACGTTATAAGATACTATAAATTAACTACTATTGGTTACTGACTAAAAAATGGTTGGTTATATGTAAATTTTAGTTGTTTTTTTAGTAACTAATTGATCATTTTCTACTAGTGTAAGCTTGCTTTAGTTATTGATATTGGAGGATTGACAATCGTTGGCATGTATATGAGCATATATCTTTGTGATAGAAGTTTGATATTGTAAGAACACGTTATTGTTAGAAGATTTGATCATCACATGGTAGTCATGATAAGAGTCCTCTATGCAAGCACTGGAGAAAATCAATAATATCTACTAAAGATATGTTTTGGTGGTGCTAATAGTGTGTTTGCAGGAATCAAATGTTAATGTTTATTGTTGGCATGTGTTCTTATTGATGGTCTAAGAATAAGTAAATTGTTGTTGGAGGGTATATCCTATGCTTTCATTGATGGTATTATCTTTGTTGACGATGTATAGAAGAGACATTGTAATTTTTATGCTTATTAATGTGGTATGTTTCAAGAAAGCTACGTATAGTTGTAAACATTCAAAGTATAGTTTGAGAGTCCATACTTAGGAAATTGTTTAGGTGTCATTGTCATTGAAAGAGTCATTCAGCTAACCAATGGTCAAAATTTACTAATCATGTCATATAAATTCGTTGGTTGGATAGAAAGTATCATTGATGTAGCATCATTACATTAAGAGAAATATGTAAAAATTGAGTCCGTGGTATCAACATCTAGTGATAGGATGTGTCATGTGTCAGTTCAAGGGGTCTTTTATTTTGCACATTTTTGTACTTCATTGGTCAAAGTATGGATAGTCTTTTATTTATGGCAAGAAGGAATTCCTTTTAGGATGATGATGGTGCTCAGGGGGAACATATATGTTATGTACTTTCTAATTTGATATAGTCATGATGACGATGGTGATGATGCTAAGGGGGCACATCTTTTCTATTTGGTTGTTGGTTGCTTTGGCCTTGTCATGATGAGGATTTTGTAGCTACTACCTTAGGAGACAAATATTTTATGTTTCTATTACTAATGATCATCATATGCTTTTCTACTATTGATGTTAGTGTTGATTGGATGCTCACTGCTATTATTGATGATGCTCATGCTGCTGCCTTGATTGAGTTTGGTGTTGCTACTCATTGCGTTAGATATTACTGATGGTTATATGTATGATATTGCTGCTTTGGTTGAAAGCATTTGATTTGGATGGATTTTCTATTTATCTTTGTTGTTACTCCTACTTATGATGTGTTGCTATTGATGTTGCTGCTAAGTTGGAGTGTTGTTGTTGTTGCTAGTGCTTATGATATGTTGCTGCTATCTTGGTTAAAGAAGTATTGTTGATTGTAATTAATATTTCTACTTCAGGGGAGATTTCTCCCATTCTATGTTGCTATGAGAATCAAGTGATTATGGTTGATTCCGCTTGTTGAGCACTAACTAGTGTCTAGGGGAAGTTGTTGTTGACCCAGTTGATGATTAGTAGAGTAATGATGTCATTGATGCATTTCTAGCCCTTTTTCCTTGATGTCAAAGGGGGAGTTTATGAGGAGATCAATTGTCCAAAGGTCAAAATTAGGTGGATATTTCAGTAGTGGTTGCCATCAATGCCAAAGGGGGAGATTGTTGGCATTGATGATGTAGTTGTTGGTGCAGTTTCTGGTTATAGTTACTGATGGTTGGCATTGATGTCAAATGTTGGGAAAAAGACTGAGCGGGGGTGGGGGGTGGGGTGGGGGTGAATCAATATCTTCAAATCATTAAAATTTTCAATTTCATATCTTGATTTATGTATGTGACTTTATTGAAGGGAACCCACGTGTGTATGCAACTGTTATTAAGACAACTAGTGTACATCCAGTAAACTTACTTTTCAATTAATTCATCTTCTTTTTATCTTAAGCCAATGCATCAATACTTCATTCATCATTATATAAATAGTAAAAAAATAAACCATCACACATAATCAACACACATGAACACCAAGATTTAAGGTGGAAACCCAATGTGGAAAAAAACCACCTGCTGTTGTCATCTCTGTCTTCTTTTTGATATAAAGAAAATATCTTACAATCTTGTACTACCACAAAATCATACCAGTACACAAGCACCCACCTAAAAAAGGCTACGACCTTCACTCGTTATCCATCTCCTACTAGAACGGAGCTCCGACTCCTTGAATCTTGTACTGACATAAACTCATATCAGTATGTAGGCACCCACCTACAGAAGGCTACAACCTTCGCTCGTTTTCCAGCTCCTATTGGAAGAGAGATTTAATCACTTGATCTGATTTACCAGCTACCACTGGAAGGAATATTTTACTCCGTCATTGAAGGTTCCAACCCTCAACACCTTCGGGGACGTCAATTCATAAATTTTCATATCAGATCCACTTGCTACAACACACTAAAACTTGTCTGCCACGTTTCATCAAATTTTAAAACTAGACACACTACCAACATTTAAACCAAAAACCAATCATAAAAAATGAAACTTATTACTACACCCAACCAATCTCTAAATCAACCGATCCAACCAATTACTGAAACCCAATCACTGAATCAACCAAATCATTTGAAACCCAAATAAATCAACTTAAACAACTAGAACAGTCAGAACACTGTAACCAAAATACTAATCAACATACTACACATCACAACAAACATATTTTGTTACTGCAAACCCTGATCAACCATATATCAAAATATATATGCTACTTTACAGTAAAAAACCCGTGTGTGTATGCGCTTTCCATGAAGCATACCCTCGTACAGATCTTAACTCACTGATATCTATAAACTAAACCACTAGCATTCTAAAATAAATACTGAACCATACTCAGATCTACTACATCATTTTGAAACAACCACATAACCTTTATTGAACTTCAATCGTAACTAGTCAGTATCATCATCATTCTTTAATCAATAAATCCTTAATCAAAACATCATTGTTTAAGCTTAGATTATCAAAAATACTTCATTGACAAACAACAAAAAGATATTAAGACTGAATAAATTGATCAGAAATTCTTTTCATCAAAAGCCTACCTTTTGTAGGTGCTTTCCTCAAAGCATATCCATGTGTATACATTCTTTTCAAGAAATAAACTCGTGTGTACGTGACCTACCAGTATCACACCTAACATGTGTATGTGCCTTACAGGCTATAAAACCCACGTACATATCTACAATTTCTGATTCAGACCTTCATTGCAACACATAACCTCAAACGTACCCAGATCTCAACATACATAGAAATATCACGTGTCAAGAAACTATCAACCTTGATCAAGTCAACTCATAATCAATATTGTCATCTTAGATCTACTAGATATGATCCATCATTAAATTCCCATGTGAATACTTAGTTATAGATCACACACATCATCAATAGCCCATTACATACATATTTTCTTCAGATCTATCTATTCGTAAGATATCCATCACTTGCACACAATCTACCACTTTGATCTTCATCTCCTTATATAGCTTATCCCTTATCCAATACCACAGGTCAAAACCATACTCTAGCTAATGGTTTTCTTAGACGGGATCTAAACATATGTTACTGGGCTCAATAGCACAAGGAAATGCCGTGGTACGAACCCTTGGTATTTAGAATACCATGGTGTGGAAAATGTACATTCCTTTTCTTCTTCATACTTGCATGTGTACGTGACTTTGCTTAATAGAACCCGTGTATACTTCTTGAAATTTCAACTTTTTCATTCCTCCTCCTCTAAACTGCTATGCCTTTGTCAAAACACTTTGTCACACTTGTAGACACATCCCGTTAATATCTTCAGCAAGTAGGTTTCCATCAAAGGATAACTCATCAGATAGGTTGTCATCAAGGACAACACATCAGGTAGGTTTCCATCAGGGACAACACATCAGGTAGGTTGCCATCAAGGACAACACATAATTCATAATGCCAACAATCTCCCCCCTTGGACTTGATGGCAACCACTTTGGTGTTTGGTCACCGCGACTTGTAGATACCTGTAAAACACATCAAGCCAAGCACCAAGATTTTCAAACACCAAGATTCTCTCCCCCTTTGACATCAAGGGAAAAGGGATGACCAATACTGAATGAAGGCCTCTCGTTGTAGATCTGAACTGCTGAATATAAACAATGAATACTGTCCATGCTCCCCTGAGAAAATTCTGAAATTTATGAAGGATGTAAGGTGAAGAACATGGCTCTATGAATCATGTGACTTGTCGTATCACCAAGGAATCAAACTTACATCAATCACCCAATCAAAGTGGGTTAACATATTTGACATCATTATTAGATCAACTTCCGAAGCAGAGTGGGTTACAAATTACATCACATGTCCAAAAGGACTTGACCACAATAGTTCATACATGACTGAATTTTACAAGGATTACATCATAGGTCTTTACCTGACCTTTACATCAAATGATAGATATGACATTTATAACCAAGATAAACAAGATCATTATAGTCATTAGCAACTATCATACACCACATATGATCTACATCATGAGCATCTATCAGCAGCGCCAGGAACACCAACCTATATATTTCCATCATCACTTCGCAAGATAAGACAATGTAGCTTCAATATCATCAACCTATGACCAGGTATGAAGCAACAACAACATAAGTGAAGACAAATCATATCATCATAAAGTAATATAGGACAGTGTACCATCATTCTTCATCTTCATAAAAAAATGTCATGTTTCCAAGTATCATCGAGCAAATGTAGCAGCAGCATATCAAAAACCATGTATTGGCAACATCATTCTTCATACAAAGAAGAATGATCATACCAACATCACTTCATCAAGAACTTATTTCACCAATATGAAACTCAAGAAAATATCATAATCAAAACTTCAACAACATCACCTATTGATAAGCATCATTATGTATCAATGCTAACATAATGCCAACAATGCATTATTAAAAGCATAGTAAATGCTCCCCTTGAACCTGTGCCAACTATTCACTGTCAGATATGATCATATCATTTCATATATTAGTACTAATCATCAAATTATATTCATCAACCAATCATCCATCAAGTCGTCAAAAACTTATACAAGCCAAAACCACTTTTAAATAACATCAGCAGACTATAACCATCAACTGTTAGAACAAAAAAACCAATCAATAATTGACTGAAGCATATCACACCCTTTTCCTGAGTCTATCCCACTATTTCTTCCTCATACCAAAATATACACGACTATTCAGTTTAGAACTCGCATATACACGTGAATTTTCTTCATAAGATCCACATACAAAAAGTGAAATATTGAAATTTCACACCTTCATCTCCCCCTGAGTCTATTATGCCTGTACCTGTTTACTGTTACTAGACTAGAGGAACAATCAGAAGTATAAGAAACTTGAAAATAATAAAAAAACCATGGGAATCATCATCAAGACAA
Organism: Pinus tabuliformis; assembly: GCA_031772625.1. Classification (NCBI taxonomy): domain Eukaryota; kingdom Viridiplantae; phylum Streptophyta; class Pinopsida; order Pinales; family Pinaceae; genus Pinus; species Pinus tabuliformis. Next base: position 1,186,584,364 of record CM062820.1, on the reverse strand, counting down.
AACATGTATTACTCCCCCTGAGATTACACATCACTGATCCTGAGGACCTGATAATCATCTTCTATTTTTCATGAGGTCAAGTGCCTCTCACCACTTCTACAACCACTGATTGAAATATTCCTTTAAGAATGATGGACTACAATAGGTACGATCTTATTTTACTCTAAGTTTGAATATTTCACATATCTATGAGAATTCCATTCTTCAAACACATATAATTTGTCTCGATTTCAATATCGTCTTGCTATGAATTTTCCAGTTTCTTCATTCGTAATCTTACATTTGTCCCCGGAGGTGTTGAGAGTTGGAGCTTTCAATGAGGGTTGGAGCCTTCTAGCCCTTTTTCACTGATGTTAAAGGGGGAGTGCATTAGGAGATTAATTGTCTAGAGGCTGAAATCTGGTGGATGGTTCAATAGGGGTTGCCATCAATGCCAAAGGGGGAGTTTATTGGCATTGAAACAAGGATTTAAGGTGTAAACCCAATGTGGGAAAAAACCACCTGCTACTGTCATCTCCGTCGTCTTTTTAATATAAAGAAAATATTTTACAATCTTGTACTACCACAAAATCATACCAGTATGAAGGCACCCACCTACAGAAGGCTACAACGTCTGCTCATTCTCTAGATCCTACTAGAAGGGAGCTCTGACCCCCTGAATATTGGACTGGCATAAACTTATGCCAATATGCAGGTACCCACCTACAAAAGGCTACAACCTTCACTCGTTTTCCAGCTCCTACTGGAAGAGAGATCCAACCCCTTTATATGATTTACTAGCTACCACTCAAAGGAATATTTAACTCCCTCATTGAAGGCTCCAACCCTCAACACCTTCGGGGACCACATTTCATAAATTTTCATACTGGATCCACCCGCTACAAGACATCACAACTTGTAGGCCACGTTTCATCAAAATTTTAGATTGAACCCACTACCAACATTTAAGCCCAAAACCAATCATAAAAACTGAAACTTATTACTGCACCCAACCAATCTCTAAATCAACCAATCCAATAAATTACTAAAACCCTACAGGTTTTAACCCCGTACAGAAATTACCTGCATAAGAATTCTAAAACACATAAAATAAACAATGCGAGAGCATAACACATATACATAGAGATTTTCCCTTGGATCCCAAAACTGGGACTACCAGATTGATTTTTCGTTATGTTCCTTTCAATGTTACAATACATATTTATACATGCTAAAGCATCCAATACCATGGATAGAAAACCATCGCGTCCAAAACCATGTGTTAAAACCATGCACAAAACCATAGGTAGGTCCGCCCAACCTAATATATGATCCAAAAAGAAATTTCCCCGCGGCACTGCCCCGAACCCCTTAGAGGGGGGCTACCCACCCCCCTCAAACCCCCTAGATAGGAGGGGTCTCGGCCTCCCTTGATGTGCAATCGGTGCAACGAAGGGGGGTCTCTGCCTCCCCTCTAACCCCTGGTTAACTAGGGGGGCTAGTCGTTGAAAGAATATAACACAACCCAACAAACCCAATCACTAAATAAACCAAATAAACTAAAACCCAAATCAATAAATTTAAACAACTAGAACAATCAGAAAAATATAACCAGACTACCAATCAACATACTACACATCATAGAAATTAGATTATGTTACTGTAAACCCTGATAAACCATATATCAAAATATATATGCTACTTTACAGTAGCAAACCTGCATGTGTATGCGCTTTCCATGAAGGATACCCGCGTACAAATCTTAACTCACTGATTTCTATAAACTAAACCACTATCACTATGAAATAAATACTGAACCATACTCAGATCTGCTACATCATTCCAAAACAACCAAAGAACCTTTACTGAACTTCAATCATAACCAGCAAGTATCATCATCATTCTTTAATCAATCAATCCTTAATTAAAACATCATTGTTTAAGATCATATTATCACAAAGAATTCATTGATAGACAACAGAAAGACAATAAGAATGAATAAAGTGATCATACATTCTTTTCATCAAAACCCTACTTTATGTATGCGCTTTCCTCAAAGCATATCCATGTGTATACGCGCTCTTCAGGAAACAAACCCGCGTGTACGTGACTTACTAGTATCACACCAAACATGTGTACATGCTTTGCAGGCTATAAAACCCGCGTACAGCTCTACAATTTTTGATTCAAACCTTCGTTGCAACACAAAACTTTAGCCATACCTAGATCGCGACATATACAAAAAAATACTACGTCAAGGCACTATCAACACACATTAACTCACCTCATAATCAATATTGTCATCTCAAATCTATTGGATCTGATCCATCATCAAATTCATGGGTTCATACTTATTTATAAATCAAGCAAATCATCATTATCCCATTACATGCATATTTTCTTCAGATCTAAGTATTCATAAGGTATTCATCACTTGCACACAATCTACCACTTTGATCTTCATCTCCTTATATAGCTTAGCCTTTATCCAATACCATAGGCCAGAACCATACTCTAGCTACTAGTTTTCTTAGATGGGATCAAAAAAACTATTATTGGGCTCAATACCATAGGGAAACACCATGGTAAGGACCCTTGGTATTTAGAATACCATGGTGCATAAACTATACGTGCCTTTGCTTCTTCATACTCGAGTGTGTATGCATATTTTCTTAACAGAACCCACGTTTACTTCTTGAAATTTCAAATTTATCATTCCTTTGCCTCCGAACTACTATGCCTTTGTCAAAACAATCTGTCACACATGTAGACACATCCTGTTAACATCTTCATCGAGTAGGTTTCCATCAAAGGATAACTCATCAGATAGGTTGTCATCAAGGATAACACATCAGGTAGGTTGCCATCAAGGACAACACATAATTCATAATGCCAACATCAACTTGGTTGTTTGCTGATGTTTGGATGATTATTGTGTTGAGAGTGTCTTGAGTGTATGCATGAGTATGAAATATTTGCTAGCATTTCATCTTGTGACAAATTTTCTTATATGCAGATGTTACTATTATGCCATTGGTGTTTTGACAGTTTTGTAGGTGATGAAAGAGTTGTGGAATGAATAGATCATTACCTTGGTATTGGGTTGTGTGTGGTCCAGGTCGGTACTTGGTATTGGAATTATAGGTATTGGTATTACCATGGTATCTATCCATGGTATTGGGTTGGAAATTACCATGGTACAAGGGTCCGTGGTATTAGCATAACCGTGGTATTACCCGTGGTATTGACTTGGAGATTACCATGGTACAAGTTTCCGTGGTATTGACATAAACATGGTATTTACCTGTGGTGTTGACTTAGATATTACCATGGTAAAGGTGTCTATGGTATTGGGATAACCATGGTATTTTCCTATGGTTTTCACTTTTAGAGATTATTGAGGATATTTTGGAAAATACTTGTGTGAGAGTATTGAGTTGGAGTGATTGATGGAGTGAGTGTGTGATTGATGAGGTGTGAGTATGAGAGTGTTGTTGGAAACCTTTGAGCACTACTGAGAGTGGGGGTGAATCATTAATGTGATATATATACCATTTTTGTCAATTATTACTTCAATTACTAAATCACAAATATATGCACCAACAACACATTAGATTATCCATTTATATAAATATATAAGTATCTAAAACAAGATAACCATGAGAGCAACAATAATCAACACGTCAAAGCACATCACATCAATCATACATGACACACAATATTTCTGGTGGAAACCCTTCCGAGAGAAAAACCAACGTTGTTGTTGTTGTTGCTTTTCTATGAATTTGTATTATGTCAAGCAATGATCTTTTACATAGCAAGTTGAATCCCATCAGCATGGAGACTCAACTTCATATACAAAATTCCAACACCCATTTTCTAGGAGACTCAATACTACTAATGAGCTTGGAGGACTCTGTTCTTTATTATGGACTATCATCTACTTAAATCCACCATGATCAATCAACACTTTCCCAACCATTAGACTATCCAACCACCATTGGATGAGAAACTATTCCTTTCACTGAAGCTTCGCTATCACTGCTCCTTTCTCATGAAGTCACTGCTCCTCTACCACTATGCAAACCTCCTTTCATATATTTTCACACTGGATCTAAGACACTCTTCTAAAAAATAAATCAACTTTGCATACATTATCTTAGCAACAAGCTATCATCATCAAATCAAATAAAAACTCCACAAAACATATGCTCTCCAAATAGCAAAAATGTGGCCACAACAAATCTGAATACTATCAAACCCTCACAACAATATAATGTTGCATAATACAAATAACATCATGGGACACTATGGCTATGTTCTAAATGCATTAGAAGCTCTTGCAAAAACAAGTGTGGGAGGATCACCAACATATAATCCAACAACAAATAAAAACTTCTCCAAACGATCTCTACTCCAACAACTTCAATTATGATCCATTCTGCAGCATGCTTTAGATCTGCTCACTATTCAACCAATAAAACTCATAGACGGAAGCATCTAGGCTCTACACAAGGTCTGAAGTATCAACACACTATGCAACCTGCTTCAACACACTCCCATACTCAACCAACCAATGCTCAACTCCAAGATCAAGTATATAAAACATGTAGGGCGAAATTGAGCTTACGGCTAGGATCAAAGGTGCACAAATTGGACCAAATCAATCCACTAAGGTCACTATCAGTGCACTAAATGCATTCACATAATGAGATGACCTTTTCAAACCATTTCTGATTTTTTTCACTTTTTCTAGAAGCCTCTAGGAATTTCTAAGCTAATTTATTTCAAACAATATGAGGAATGCAAAGAAAATCTCGTGAAATGCCCTAGTCTCACACTTGACACTTTCTGAAATTGATCAAAAGGTACAATCACTCTCATAGGCATGTATCCATGTGACTGACACATTTCAGCCTCTCTCATGAGCATGTAAGGGAGCAACTGGGACAAAGCATAGGCGAAAACACTAAACTCTCAACTCTGAAATTTTGCCACCTGTTGGGACATCTTCTCTAGCTCCTATGAAAGCCTACAAACCTATTCCATGGCCTCTAACACATTTGAAAGTAGATCAAACATGCCTCCCAAGTGTCACTACCAATTTGACCTACAAGGGAAAAAAACAAGGTTGACAAGTGTGCCAACAAGTCCCCCACTCTACAAAAAACATCTAAACAATATGCATCACCTTTGACAGATTTTCAAACACCTCCTAAGCACCATTATCAATCCATCACATCACTACAAGAAATCATCCTCATAAGAATGAACATGAAGACCTAATTGATAACTCAACTAGTGTGCCATGAACATCTCTATCACATGTAGATCTACATCATCCACTTGTAGCATCATCATCATCATGAGATAAACACACTGCAACAAGTCATAAAGTGTGCCATCATCATCAATGGCAACACATTACAACACAAAACAACATGAGTGGCATTATATTGTTCACATCAATGACAACCACTAGGACCACCAACACAAGCAACACCATGAACCTGTTGAAATCAATGGCAAACACTATAATCCCAAAAAAGTCTCGCTTTGGCATTGATTTAAAATTCAAAAACATGTGACGCTGATCTCCACTAAATTTGCAACTCTGGAATTGATCTCTATCCATCCAAATTCTCTCCCCCTTTGACATCAATGGCAAAGGGTAAACTGCATATGAATAGGCAACAAGAACTGAAGCAGAAGAACTAGAGTAATACATCTTTACATGGATGAAAAATAATGCATATCAAGCTCATCCATGTCTCCATATAGGCAACAAGAAGCATATATATCCAATCAACATCTATATTAGAATACCAACCAACAACTACTAGTAGCAGGAAACATCATTCCAACATAAGGAAACCATAAGCAACATATGCAACATCATCATAATAGAAACTATAAGCAGCATCAAGTACATGAATCAATATGCACATAAGAATCAAACCATCACTCCTCCTCATAGAAACATCATTAAATTAATCATTATATGATGCAACCACACACAATCTCCCCCATAAATACATAGCAATAACTACCAAATGTATCATCACATGAGGCCAAGAACCCCACTATCATAGCATAGTATGAGGCATAGCATGAACACCTCCAAGTGGATCATAATGCCAACAATGTATGGCTGAAGTAAATAGGAACAAATAATTCTCCCCCTGAACACATGCCATCTCCAAGCTGTAGAGATACCAATTGTTGGGCTGAAATGACTGCTTTTGCTGCAAACAATGCTTCCTTTGACAAATAGAAGCACCATATTGATTGAGACTCCACATGACCATGACTCGAATGAAATATACATGGATTTAGCAGCAATATAAGACCTCATACATACTCTCATATGACAATAACATGACCTCATAACTCATGAATAAATTACCCAATGATAGTAGAATACAAGTACATGGTTTCATGAGAATTTTACATGGATATATCAATAAATGCATGGATTCTATGATCATCTCCTATGGACCAATGACTCAATCAAATGATATATCATGACTAATACATCATCATTATCCCATACATGTGGCTACAAAACAACTCCATATGACTCCAAAACAAGCCTATCACCATGATGACTCAACAATATTGACTTGACTCTCAACCAATACATAGTGATGAAACAATAGCAAGTCCATGGTTGTAGTAATCATCACATGTCAACCTATATATGACTGGTCCATGTCAAATGTCATCACAATACATCCTGAAATGGTGATCACAATCTATGCATGGCTACACATCTTTCAACCAACTATTAGTGGAAACTAGAAACATATATATGGTAAAAATTTGCTTCTTTCCATTCATGAAAACACATATAAATATGCCACAAATGACTGAGAGAAAAGAAATGAAGAAAATGCTAAATATCACATGTAAATCCATACCATGCATAGATCCCCCTAATCTCAATATACCTCCACTAGATAGATTGATCCTATGGACCTGAATGTGCATGAGATTGAAAAGAACTAATCAAGTGTTGTTGCCATAATATCATACTCATCAAGCGACCAAGTGCTCCCCCTGAGGTTGTGCACCTCTCATGAAATTTGCAGTCCTCAATGAATATGCATGGAATAATCATGGATTGGAGGAAGGAATTCTCTTCACCACTTGAAGAGTTGTTGATCCTTATTTCTCCACATAGTCATGGGTTGCTTCTTCTCCTCTTTGACCTTCTTCTTATCCTCATGTTACACAAAATATTGTCACCATGACTATTTGCAGTCAGTATGGGTCTATCATCATTCATACTGTCCTCCTTAGCAAGTCTCAAACCTCAGCTCTTCATGTCAAGCTTTAAAAATGAGAGAAAGACTTTGAAAATCAATAAAGCTTTGGTTCCGCACTTTCTCTTACTATTACCTGTGGTCCCGCACCCCTTGTTCATGTTACCTGCGGACCTGCCCGCTCTGTCTCTAAAGGAGTGGATGCGGACCCCTGTGAAAGTCAAAAAGGCGTAAGTTTATTCTTAAAAACTCACTTTGGGTTAATTCTGGATGATTCTAGAAGGAATCTTGACGTGGATGGTTCGCTCCTAGGTGGTTCATGCATCCCCAAACTAAAGGAGATAATCCCTTGATGAGAGGAGCTTATCCCTTTGAAGGAGGGCTTTATCCCTTTGAAGGTGGACCTAGTAACTTCCCTCCATTGCACTATAAATTAAGGCATTGGGCTGGTTGCTAGAGAGGTTAGAAGCTGAACATTTTTGAGGGTAAATGCTGTTGGAATTGAGACTTCCTAGTTAAGCTTGAGAGGAGAGATTACATACCTTTTGGCTTCATTGGGAAGAGAGTGAAACTTGTCAAAGTAGAGGAGATTCTTGCTGGACCCTGGGAGGAGCTTGTACAGCATCAGGGCACCAAGGTTGTAAAGTTCTTCTTTGATTAAAGTTAATACAATCAAATTCATTTTTCTCAACAAATTGTCTTATGTGATTTGTTTCATGAATTCCTTGATCATCATGATAAATATGCTTTATTATATTGGCTTTTCAAGTGCTATTTAATGTGTGTGCTTGTTTGTGTTTGCAGATTCTTTACAAGGGAGCTCATTTGGATCAATGGAGCGTGGCTTCCACAAACTTGCATTGGACCCGAGGTAGGCCTAAAACACTTGTTTGCCTTTATTTATAAATTGCATATTTAGAGAAAGATAGAATTTGTTTGGTTTGCTTGTCGCTAGATATCATTAGATACTAGGGAGGTTGGTCTTGTCCGCAAGAACGACTTATCCGGCCGACAAAATGGCGACTCCAATAGAGACTTGAATTTTTGATTTTTCCTTTGCTTTTACTTTGACTTGAGAAACTGTGTCTTTGTTTTTGTTTTTGGCTTGATGTGTGTGAGATTGGGTAGGTTTAGTAGATATTGAATTATTTTTTGTTTTTCATACTTTTGGGAGAGGACCACACCCTCTGCTTGTAACACAGTGCGGACATACCCGCACTTTTTCTTTACACACAGAGCGGTACCGCACCTGGGTAAGCTGGGAGCCTGGGGACCCTGTCAAAATTTTGAAAAACTTGAAATTTTATCTTTCAGTCAGCTTAGGTTTTGTTTATATGTTTTTAGCCTCTGCCCAGATCTGCACGTGACTTGTCAGGAACTTTTCTTTGGTTAATTCCATTGGCATTAGGGTTTTAGGTGAAATTCCTAGAAGTTTTGTACGTCGGGCTTGATTTTCTTTTGGTCTTGTAGTAACTCAGAGCTTGAAAGCCTTAGAAACCTCAGATCACCTTGGTTTTTGCTGGCCTTCTTATGAGTCTGACCGTTTGCAAAATCTGCCTTTGTTGAGGAATCCATCTTGTTTTTTCTCTTTGTGAAACTTTGAAAGGACTTGTGTTGAAAGTTTTGGATTTCATTTTTAGAAAAGAAGACAAAAATTGGTTGTTTTTTGACTGATTTGTGATTCTGGACAAATTAGTCCTTAGTTTGCTTATAGCTAAGTAAAACATCCTTGAAAATAAATCTTGTAAGCTTTTACTTCAAATAGTTTTTTAGAATTTATAGATCTCAAGATTAGATTTTTCCATAGTTTTGAGTGTTTTATAAAAATAAAAAAAATCTCTTTTGAAAAAGTTTGTTTTGTAGTATTTGAGTGTTTGAAAGAAAAGGGAAATTTTCGTGAACATAACTAGTTGTCTCATTTTTTAGTGTATTGGAAAAGACAAAAATCTCTTCTTTTGATTTGTTTGTTAAGGAAAGATTTTTTTTACAAGCATTTGCATTCTCAACTCTCTCTTTAGCTAGGAATTCATTGAAGAAAAAGGATTGCTTTTCATCTTAAGTGCATTTTTTAGTGATTTGGAGTCGAGTCTTCACACCATAAGTTTCATCTCCGCACCTTTTGACTTAAGAAAAAACCAATAAAAAATAACGCTTAAAGCAAAATCTATCTAGTAATATTTTTATTTCTAGGTCTCTTTATCACCAACATAGCTTAGGCTAGTATCTTGGAGTAGGGAGTAATTAACTCTCCAAGATAGTAAAACAAACAAGTAGCTGTATCTTACGGTAGGAGATAAATTCAAATTGTTACATCTATGCTCTGGGAAAGCTCCTCTTAAAGGAGAAGCACGAGATCATATCTGAACCAGTGTGGGAATCAATCCTTCCTCATTGGGAATGATAGAAGATATTCACGTATTAAAAACGGTAAACCTTAGATCAACCATTGTCGAGGAGCCTGGGGTCACTTGTTGGTAAACCTTGGATTATGTCAAGGAGCCTTCAAGGGGATTGAGCTTGTTACTGTGCCCTTGCGTGCGTATCGGATCGTAGACTATTCCCCCAGGTATTTGTTTTCGCTGGTAACCATAGCGACCATATTCTATAGGATTCTTTCCTAAGGTGATGGTGGAGGGAAGATCCCACTGTACCTGGAGCAGACGTCGGCTAGACTCACTTGGATTTTCTGGGGGTTTCTCTTCACTCGAGACGGTTTAGTGGAGAAACTTGTGCCAGTCTATTCATTAAGCAGGTTGCCGGGGTAACTGTTCCAACCGCCATTTCTGTATTGAATTCTGTGACGTTGGATTTCATCACCAATTAGTGTTTTCTGTACGGAAAGTTACTGTTTGTGTGTCGTTTGATCTCCTAGATTCTTTAGGCGTGTGATTCAAAATTGTTTGGTTCTTTAGAGGCTTTAGGTGGTTTTCATTGAAGATTTTTCTTTGTTTGCGTGTGAAGTAGTTAAAATATTTAATCATGGCTGAATTACCGAGGAAGTCCCGTAGACTTCGGGGCCAACCTCCTGAGTTTTCACCGAGCCAGCTTGAAGGGCTACGAGCCCTTGTAACTCCCAGTGACAGTAGAGTTGGGTCACCTGAAGAAGGAGAGTCTTCATTGGTTGTACATCCTGATTATCAAGCTCTAGTAGCATATTATAATCCACAATCTATTTCATTTTCCGAAGTTACTGGTAGTTTTTCATCTACTAGTGATTTAGCTGAGGAACCTGAAATATCTGAACCTGAAACTGAACTTGCTGCTACTCCAACATCAGGATTTTCCTCTCCAACTTCCAGTGGTCCTAGTTCACCCAGGATAGAAAGAGTAATTACCCAAAATCTTCCTTCTGGACTTATAGCTATTGAAGAACTTGTTACTCCGGAAGAAGGTATCCCTATCCCTGAAAATCAACCAGCTATAGAACTTAGGGAGTTTGAATCGATCTTTTACAGTCCACCTAGGAGGGCTGCTTGGTATCTTTCATTGACCAATTTTTTAGAAAACACGGGACTAAGTTTTTCACCACCTCGCATTCCTTTTCACCCAACACCTAGGGGTTATTATCCTCCATTAAATATGTCAAGACAATCGTCCATGTTTTCTCAATCTCCAGAAACCCTTTTATATGGCGGTCCTTCTGTTCCCTCTGGGTATCAGTCACTTACTGGTACTTTTTCGAGAGCATCTCCTCAACCTATTGAACAAGGGTTATTAACTGGTAATAACGGAACTAAGCCGTTGAGTGTAGAAGATATTCTTATGATGTCAGGTACTATTCCTAATCTGCAACCTCAAGGTGGTCAATTAGCGCCTTGGGGGGGGCCTCAAGGTCCTCAATTATCGCCTGGGGGGCAATCTCAAGGTACTCAATTACTGCCTGGGGGGCAACCTCAAGGACAGTACATACCTACGGGACAATACATTCCTCGAGGTCAACCCCAGACTCAATATGTACCTCAAGGTCAACCCCAGTATCAATATGTACCTCAAGGTCAACCCCAATATCATTACGTGCCTCAAGGTTATCAACCTCAAGGTCAGTACCCAACCCAAGGTTTCCAACCACCTTCCGGTCAGTCATTTGTCCAAGGAGCTGGAAATGTACCTTTGAATTATCAACCCTACCCTCAACCCGGTTATGGTCCTCAATATTCTCAACCTGCTATGGGTCCATACCTCGGAATGAACTTAGTGTGGGATCCATCTCAATCTCAACAGATCTTGCAACCGAATGTGCAGTTGTCATCTCAATCTGGACAACCCTTGGTTTCTGGTTCAACCCAGCAACCTGTCCAGTTTACTATTCAAACTTCTGCACCTTCTGTAGTTTCTCAGCCTGGGCCTAGTACGCCTTGTACTCCGCCTCAAACGACTGCTGCAACTGCTGCAACATCTGTTCAATCTACCCCACCTACTTCTGGAGTATCGACAGCTCCGGTTTCTACTGTTCCTGTATCAACTCCTCAAGCATCTTTACCTCAATCTGGATCCACAATTCAGACTTCGGTTCAAATGCCTGTAGGACAACCTGGTCTAGGTACGGTTGTCACAAGTCAACCTCAATTTACTTATCAACCGTACCAGGGACAGTACCAATTCGGTCCTGCTGTGCAACAGCTAGTCTATCAGTATCAACCATACCCTGGATATACATATCAACAACCTCAACAACCCCAGTACAGTCCGGTTAATCCTGGTTTTTCGGGAGGATATAATATCCCAAATGCAATTCCAATTCCTAGTTATCCTGGATATCCTCCTCCTAGGGCTGGTCTCATGACCCAGGGTTTCAGGGACCCTAATCGTCAGTTACCATTCATTGCAACTTTGGACTTGCCTGACTTGTCGCGCCTTACGAATGATCCAATTAACTATCTTCTATTTTGGCCGCCAATGCCGAATAAGTTGCATAGTGATATTCCTAAGTTTGAAGGCAAATCAGGAGAGGACCCGTCGAACCATGTGATGACTTATCACCTTTGGTGTGCGTCTAACTCCATTTCAGATGATTCAATCCGTTTAAGGCTTTTTCAACGCACTCTAATTGGTCTTGTGGCCAAGTGGTACATTGAGTTACTGCGAGCCACTTTTTATAACTTTAGTCAGTTAGCTACTTCGTTTTTAACTCATTTTCAGTTGCCAGTCAGATATGACAATGGCACGGAATTATTAACTTCATTAAAACAGTCAACGTCCACTTACATTTCAGATCACATTCATGAATGGAGACGTCGACGACGTTTAGTGAAAGTTTTTATTCCGGATCAGATCTTAGCAGAATGGTTTGTCAAATCTTTATTACCAAAAATCACTGAGGATGTAGCTAAGGCAGGAGTCGTTACTGAAGAGCAAGTAATTTCTCAAGCTCAGTACCTTGACTTAGTTTATACGCAGTCAGGTACGTTACATGAGAAAATCCCTGACCTTCCTAAACAAAATCAAATAACTGCAGCTCCTTCAGGGTCTCATGCCGCTGATGGTATGATTGGTACGGTTAATACCAAAAGTAAGAAGAAATCTTCCAAGAATTCTTCTCCTATCATAACTTTACCAGATTCCCCGACAGGAGATTCTTCCGTGGAAATTTCTGCCGATATTCATGTTGTAGAGTCATCTACAGCCAAATCAAAATCCGGCGGTAAAAAGAAAGGGAAGAAGAAAAATAAAACAGATAAAAATTCGAAAGAGAAACCAGAAAAAACGGAATCTACTGATGAGAAACGCAAACCTCGTTATCCTTGTCTCATTTGTGACGAAGAGAATTTTACAAGAGACTACCCTCATCGTGCAGAGGTTGCGAAAATTGTCAAAGGTTCCCAAACACCTGCCATTTTGAAGGATCCTTTTCCTAGTCAAGACAGTAAGATGATAGGTTCTTCCTCAAATGCCTCAGAAGAACCCATAATGATGTCCCATGTTAGGATTGCGACACGATCGCAAGATTATGGAAGTAAAAGTCTTGTTGGTGGTAAGGAAGCAGAATCTTCTAATTCAAACCCATCAACCTCAACTCCCGGTTCCGATCCACTACAGATTGAGAAACCTAATCCAGACTTAGTAATCAAACCACCCGCCAAGGGTATACTTCGAAAGTCAGCTTTCAATCCACATGCGAGAGCGGCTCAGAACTATAACATTGTTGAAGATCTGGCTATTTCACCTTCAGCAATGTCAGCTTTGGAGGTGCTGCAATCATGTCCAGCACAGCGTAAATTACTATTGTCGGCTATAGGAGCTGTTATCATTCAGGACTCGAGCCTTATAATTTTCGATCTAGAAAATAGTACACCTCGCTTACCTCATCAAATGGCTTTCCAGATTTCAGTGTTAGTCAAAAACAAACCTTGTTATAGAACTGTGATTGATGAGGGAGCCTCAACGTGTATTATGTCGATCCAGTGTTGGAGATCACTTGGTTCTCCTACACTTAATCAATCCCCAACGATTCTAAAGGCCTTTGATGGCCATGGGTTCCATCCTTTTGGAATTCTACAGGATTTACCTATAGGGGTTGAAGGCAAAACTGTTAATTTAGATGTGGAGGTGGTTGATGCCCCTCTAGATTACAACCTTCTGTTGGGTCATAGTTGGTCTTACGCTATGACAGCTGTTGTTTCATCAGTCTTTCAGCTTATAAAGTTCCCTCATAATGGAAAGATCGTAACTATAGACCAGCTAACTTACTTTTCATCTGACCCAGCATCTTCTAAAAGTATTCAGCATGTCGGCAAAACAACTATCCCATATAAGGATGTTGAAGTAGGACTAGTTAAAGATTCTGGTTTACTAGGAACTTTTCCTTTTCCTCCTATCAACGCATCATCTTCTACTGCAACTATTCATATGATTTCATCAGACACTATTGTTTATGATGATCCTTGGATCGTACCTTCCGAATCTGAGATAGATTCATTTGGTGATGCTATGCCTTCGAGTCCATATGAAATTGCGTATCAAGCCGTACAGTCGTTTTCCAACCCTTCTTCAACCAAAATTGACTAAATGAATGTGGTCCATGAAGAATCACTTTCAACATCAAACTCAGATTCAATAACGTTTTCCGAACTTGTTCACACTGATGAGCAAATCCATGGAATCCTGTGTGTTGATGATTTACCATGGGAAGATCTTCATCATAGATCTTCGTTTTTACCTGAGATTGATCACTTTGAAAATGATTTTTCATCTATTTTTACGACTGATTATGTCAAGGAACCTTAGAATCCAATGAAAAATCCTGATTCTGAGTTAAATTTGGGAAGAATTTCTCGAACTATTCCTATTGACATTTCGGTTAAGCCTGGAATTGTTGAAAACATTCATATAGGTGCCTCTTGTACGGAAAATGAAATTCAAACATATAAGGCCCTATTTCAAGAATTCCGCGACGTGTTTGCCTAGTCATATGAGGAAATGCTAGGAATTGAGCCAGCAATTGTTGTTCATGAAATCAAAACTTACCCGGATGCTAAACCCATCCGGCAACGTTTGTGTCAGATCCACCCGCGAAAAACTGCTACTATTAAAGCAGAAGTTGAAAAAGTAATTAAAGCAGGTTTCATTTATCCAATTCCATTAACGGATTGGGTATCGAATATTGTTCCCGTTAACAAAAAGCAAGGAACAATAAGAATATGTATCGATTATAGGGATGTTAATCGAGCCTGTCCAAAAGACAATTACCCAACTCCCTATATCGATCAAATCATTGATGGTTGTGCCGGCAGTGAAATATTCTCCTTCATGGATGGCTTTTCTGGATACAATCAAATAAATATTCTACCTGCTGATCAACCAAAAACGTCTTTCATTTGTCCATGGGGGACATTTGCTTATTGCAAATTACCTTTTGGGCTCAAGAACGCCAGGGAAACTTTTCAAAGAGCCATGTATTACGCGTTTCATGATATCAAGCACATTGTGCAACCCTATCTCGATGATTTACCTGCTCATTCATTACATCGAGCTGATCATCTCATCCATTTACGAGCAATTTTTATGAGGTGTAGGCATTATCGAATTAGGTTGAATCCACACAAGTGTGTTTTCTGTATAGAAACGGGTCGGTTACTGGGGTTTGTTGTTTCGAAAGCTAGAATTCGCATCGATCCCTCGAAGGTTGAAGCTATTGTCAAATTTCCTCCTCCTTCGAGTCTTCACCAACTCCAAAGTTTGCAAGGGAAAGAAAATTTTTTACGTCGATTCATTCCTAACTACGTCGAGATCACAAAGGGTTTTACCCGGTTGTTGAAACAAAATACTCCATTCTTTTGGGATGAGATATCTGACAAATCTTTTGATGCACTAAAACACGCATTGACCCATGCACCGTTACTGCATCCTCCCAACTACAACCAGGACTACTTCTTATATCTCGCCGCCTCGCATTCCACCATTGGAATGGCGTTAGTTCAGGAAGATGAATTCGGTAGTGAACATGTGATATATTACCTTAGTTGCACTTTAAATCCAACTGAGCTAAAATATTCACATGTGGAGAAATTGGCTCTGGCAGCTGTTCAAGCTGTCCAACATTTTCGTCATTACATTTTACTACGCAAAAATACGGTAATTTCTAATTGCAACCCTATGATCTATATTTTGACCAAACAATTGCTAGGGTCAAGTACTCCAAATGGATTGTGATCCTGCAGGAGTTTGACTTAGAATTTGAAAAGTCTAAGTCAAAGAAATCTTTAGTTTTTGCAGAGTTGATGTGTGACTTCCCGCGTGATGACACGAAAACTGTGGCGGAGGAGCCCATTGTGGACGAATCCTTGTTTCTAATCAGCACTTTAGATCCATGGTATGGAGATATCATCATTTATCTCCAGACCCAATCCTTTCAGCCAGAAATTTCAAGATCAGAGCGTCGAAAAATATGATTCCAGTCCCAACAATTCAAAATTATTAGAGATACACTTTATTGTCGTGGGGCGGACTCTATTTTCCGACGTTGTTTAACTCATGAGGAAGCTGAAAGGGTTCTAAATGATTGTCACTCTGGAGCGTGTGGCGGTCATATGTCTGGGTTTGCCACAGCCCAAAAGATATTGTGCTCTGGCTATTTCTGGCCATCTTTGTTTAAAGATTGTATTAACGCGGTCCGAAAATGCCACAACTGCCAAATTTTTGATCGAAAGATGCGCACTCCACCTGCTCCTCTCCACCCTATAATTGTCGTCGGTCGTTTTGCAAAATGGGGTATCGATTTTATTACATGTAACCCTCACTCGGCCGGGGGGCATGCATATATCATCCTTGCGGTAGATTATTTTACCAAGTTGGCCGAGGCGATGCCTACATTTGAGGCAGACAGAAAAACTGCTGCGATTTTCGTGTTTAATCATATAATTGCTAGGTTTGGTTCTCCACAAGCGATTATCACTAATCATGGGCGTCATTTTCGAAATATTATGATGACTGAACTTACAGACCAACTTGGCCTGCATCACGATAGTTCAACTCCATATTATCCACAGGCTAATGGTCTGGTTGAAGCCATCAACAAAGTTCTAGTCATCATGATCCGACGAATCATTGGGATTCATAGGTTGAATTGGCATAACATGCTATTTTCAGCGCTTTGGGCGTATCGAACCTCAGTAAAAACGTCAACCGGTTTCACTCCTTTCCAACTAGTTTACGGTTTGGAAGCTGTGTTACCCATTGAATGCGAAATCCCATCATTACAAATGGCCATAGAATTACTTCCAGCCACTTCCGAAGAGGAAAAAAGTTTGTTGTACTTGGCTCAGCTAGATGAGAATCGACGTGATGCTGCATTAGCAATCGAAACTCATGCCAAACGTATTAAAGCTCAGTATGATCGAAATGTTACCCCTCGTAATTTTTCGGAAGGAGACCTAGTCTTATTGTACGATCAAGCAAATGATAAATTAGGCGCTGGAAAATTCATACCCATGTGGCATGGTCCTTATGTTGTTAAGCGAAAGCTAGCAAAAGGGGCCTATGAATTGGTAGACTTTGACAGGGTCTCTTTAGGTAAACCCAGAAATGGTCTTTACCTGAAGAGATATTATGCTTAAATCTGGGTGTGGAGATTTTTAGTTAGGTTAGTTTTCTTTCTAGCTGGTGTGTTTTAGATTAAAAAGTGTGCTTAGCTTAGAGAGTGTTTTTTGTCATTATTCCTGCTTATCTTGATTTTACTCTTGATATTGCAGATGTCGACGTCTCTCCAAACATACATTGGTTTTGTTGATGGTGCTTGTCGTAATACACGGAACATTTCTTCCGCAGCTTGGGTTATCTATTCGCCCTCTGATGAGTTGGTATCTATGCATGGGGTAAGCCTCGGTCAAACAACGAACAACATTGTAGAGTATAGTGCAGTGATTGAGTTATTATCTGAATCCATCTTATTTGGGATTCAGAGTTTGATTCTGAGGTTAGATTCTGAACTTGTTGTGTTACAGCTTAATAGACTATATGCCATTAGAAATCCAGTGTTATTGAGATTATTTTTTAGAGTTCGTCTCTTGGAATGTGAATTTGACTATATTGAATATCAGCATATTCCAAGATATTTGAATACATTAGCATATGCAATTGCTTCTCAAATGTTAAGTAGACATTTGCAATAATCATACAAGTAAATTTAAAAACATTCCATAATATGTTTTACAAGATAAGCCGATAATAGTGATATAGTATAGCATAGAAGTGTGTCAAATATACATCATCTTCGATCATAGGTTGAAAAATACCTTATGATCGGCAAAAATGATACTACAAAAAGCAAAAAATGTCATATGAGTCTACAACAGGCGATCATCCTATCACTAGTGATGATCACGATAAGAAACCACTGTACGGGCCACCCTACAAAGGAACCTCCTGAAAGATCCTAGGACCCCAATCACATAGCATTGTAGCCTAAGAGGAATGTCATCTATGCTGGTCTCCGGAATGTCTGCTGTCAAACGCTCTAGATGACTCTCCAATTCAGCCAAAGTCTCTGTAGATTCGTCATGTGGGGCTGGTGCTGCTGCAGCTGGCTGTTTCCTCTCATAAGGCCGGAGAGTGGCTGGTTGCCGTGGACCTACATCTGCATTTGAAACTTTTTACTATCAATTTTGAGACGAAATAAAAACAAAAAAAAAATTAAATTAGAAAATGTTGAAAATGATTTTACCTGAGTCATCCCATTACTCTCCTGGTGGAAGAGCCATGTCTGGGTCACCTCGATAATCTACCCCAGCATAAGGGAAATCCTGAATAGCAAAAACTTGGTTCTCCAACCAATGAAAATACTCAGGAGTAAATCGGACGACTTCTGTTCCCTCCTCAGGATGACGGGCCATAACTGCAACCCAATGCATCAGTTTGGGCTCTCGGGGAAGTCCAGCTCCAACAGTAAGATGCTGGGGGACCAACATTGGGACCCTCTCTAGACCAAAGCTCACAACTAAAGCACCATATCCAAAGGTTTTCAGTTGTCCATTCTTTGCTCTAGTCAGTTGGCCTTTTATATTAGCCAACACAGCCTCACACTAGTTGAAGATGGTGCCTTGAAAGCAGTCTACTGCCATCCGAATTTGGGATCCAGTGGCTATATGTAGTGCTGCGCTTCCGTAGAGCCTGGTAACAGTAAACGCAATCACTTTGAGTTTAGGAAGGGAGATGGTTTTGATATCTATCCCTTTGTCTCTAGTTTGGTCGTTACAGAACTCTAGCCAGAGGCTATCGACAGACTGGCCACCTGGCCTAGTCCCGAATAGAGTCAAATGTTCACCTCTCTTAGGCAAACCAGTCAAAAAGTAAATTTCTTCCGGCTCCATTTCGAGCTGGTGGCCACCAATAAAGAAACAATGGTCCTGTATGTTCCACCTGTCTACCAGCCACTGCAAAAAGTCCACCTAGGCCCTCATGCCAGGTATGGCCCAGAATTTGTATAAACCGCATGCCTTCAATGCATCAATCGAAGGTTGATGATTAATCGTGGCGAGATATACATCCTCGTGCTCCCGTTCCCGCCAATCAAGCATGATGTATACCCTACATTCAGTAAAAAGGCGGATTAGAATATCTAAAATCAAATTTTTGGGTGGAATTTGAAAAATTTAGGTTTAAAAACCTTTGTTGCGGGGACCGCACCCTCTGTGTTAGAGACAGTGCATGGGTCCACACTTTTCCTTCACGGCAGGTGCAAACCCTTGACTTTTTTCCTTTTACGAAAAAGTCAGGGTCCGCAGGTTTCCTGTGCTATGCTTGCGGACCCCCGTGCGCGGGTTTTAACCTAAAAAATTTCCTAAAAAACAAAATAAAGCCCTAAAAACAATTTTTAAATGGATGAAATGAAAGAGTAAGATGATGTGGATTACCTGGAGGAGACGGCGTTCAATTCCAACGGACGGATTTTCCGCAATCTTCACGGGAAGTTTCTGACCAAAAGCTCTCTTTTCTCACTCTGAATTCAAACAGTAAAAATGAATTTACAAAAGCCTTTTTTATAAGCTTTTTTGAATAAATGAGTTTCTAATTTGTTTATTTTTCACTTTAAAGAGGTAACTTTTGAAGCATTTTTATCGATTTTAAATAGGTATGAGTAATGTTTGAGTTTTTGTGCAGGATAACGGATTTTTCAGGCAAAATTGATCATTTTTGACAAAAAACATTAGTCACCTTTAAGCTCTTTTCTGACTCCTAAAAATATGAAAGGATTGCCGAGTTTTTTTTTTTTTAAGCTCGTTAAAACAGAACTAAAAAGACGGTCCACTTACAGCCCTTTTCTGACCGTAAAAATATGAAAAGATTGCCGGATTTTTGTCGTTTCAAATTCGATATTGGTCATAAAATGACGTGTCGTTGGTCGCTTTTTTACTTTTTTGGATCAGAGGAACTAATTATGAAAAGTACTCCTTGGTCGTAATGATCAAGCAGTTCTCTCAAGTATTATTTTATACTTTTTCAGGCTTGGGAGACATAAATTTACGAAAAAGGACAACCATGGAGTTTTCTTAAGTTTTTTCAGACTCTCTAAAATTGAAAAACGTTGAGTTTCTCCTATACTAGACTCGTTAAAATTTAACAGTAAAGGACCTGTTCAATTACAAATAGGAACGGACCACTCCTTCTTAGGATTTGAATTTAAACTAAGTTGGACTCATCCGAAGGATGAGCTTATAATCAAGCAAATGTTATCCTCCTCAAGCTTGTTAAAAATAAAGAAGTACTTGCTAGAAATGGTGGGGGAAAAGAGAGAAAAATGAACCTGTTTGTCATACTTTGTATCCCAGAAAAACATTTAACCACTCTTCAACACGACACTTTTTATTCACCTGGGTTGGGAAATCCTTTGCCTAACAGTTGATCAAACCGTATTGAAAGTCTTCAGCCGGTTTCTGGGTATTAACTTTGGGTCAATTGTCACCAAATCATCTGCTGTGTCGTTATGTGTTCAAGAGGTCAGTGCAAATAAACCATTCATCTGCAAAATATCTGTCATCCATCTTGACCATCCCTGAGTCAGTCCTTGCAACTATATTTCTTCAAACTTGATCTATGATTTCGTCTTGTGGGCTTGCCTACGACGGATCGCTTTCTATTGACTTCAGCTCATTATCTAGAAAGATGATCTAGAAATCGTCAGTACCTTGGGATTTGCATGCCTCAATGGCAGGTTTCTCGCCTTTGACGATAGGTTACATCATTGACCTTCGATCAAAGGATTCCGTGATATGTTCGACATCAACACATCTATTCACATCTCATGGATTGTACTGAGTACTTTGAGAGCCATTGACATTAATGGTGGTTTCTCTCACACTTGTTAACAGTTTACATCATTGACTGGTAATCAAGTGGTTTCTACCATGTTCGACTTCGACACATTCATTCACATGGATAGAATCGTACTATTTCGGGAAGTAGAAATCAAGACCCTAGATCTAGTTTCCACCATCCAGGCTGCGAGGAATTTTGTATTCATTATATAGTAGACTATTCATAAGCAGATGGCTGCATCCATACTGTGTCTACATGTGTCTATACTTGTGATGTACTACAAGATCATTCCTATATCAGAGCAGTAGTTAGTTTTCTAGTCAGTTTTGATCTGAGTATGGGAATGCCTACCTCAGCGATGATATGATCTCATATATATATTTTGTATTGAATGTTTTTACAGGTTCCAACCGGGCTCTCCACAAGATGATCCTCGAAATGATAAAGTACTTCACTCTTCTTAGATGATAAATGAAATCCTCATCTACTACAGACTTCGCACTTTAGGGGGAAATCTGTTACACAAAATATTGTCAACATGACTATTTGCAGTCAGTATGGGTCTATCATCATTCATACTGTCCTCCTTAGCAAGTCTCAAACCTCAGCTCTTCAATTCAAGCTTTAAAAATGAGAGAAAGACTTTGAAAATCAATAAAGCTCTGGTTCTGCACTTTCTCTTACTATTACCTGCGGTCCCGCACCCCTTGTTCATGTTACCTGCGGACCTGCCCGCTCTGTCTCTAAAGGAGTGGGTGTGGACCCCTGTGAAAGTCAAAAAGGCGTAAGTTTATTCTTAAAAACTCACTTTGGGTTAATTCTGGATGATTCTAGAAGGAATCTTGACGTGGATGGTTCGCTCCTAGGTGGTTCATGCATCCCCAAACTAAAGGATCTAATCCCTTGATGAGAGGAGCTTATCCCTTTGAAGGAGGGCTTTATCCCTTTGAAGGTGGACCTAGTAACTTCCCTCCATTGCACTATAAATTAAGGCATTGGGCTGGTTGCTAGAGAGGTTAGAAGCTAAACATTTTTTAGGGTAAATGCTGTTGGAATTGAGACTTCCTAGTTAAGCTTGAGAGGAGAGATTACATACCTTTTGGCTTCATTGGGAAGAGAGTGAAACGTGTCAAAGTAGAGGAGATTCTTGCTGGACCCTGGGAGGAGCTTGTACAGCATCAAGGCACCAAGGTTGTAATGTTCTTCTTTGATTAAAGTTAATACAATCAGATTCATTTTTCTCAACAAATTGTCTTATGTGATTTGTTTCATGAATTCCTTGATCATCATGATAAATATGCTTTATTATATTGGCTTTTCAAGTGCTATTTAATGTGTGTGCTTGTTTGTGTTTGCAGATTCTTTACAAGGGGGCTCATTTGGATCAACGGAGCGTGGCTTCCACAAACTTGCATTGGACCTGAGGTAGGCCTAAAACACTTGTTTGCCTTTATTTATAAATTGCATATTTAGAGAAAGATAGAATTTGTTTGGTTTGCTTGTCACTAGATATCATTAGATACTAGGGAGGTCGGTCTTGTCCGCAAGAACGACTTATTCGGCTGACACCTCCTTCACTTGATTCACTAGTTTTGTGCTAGATCCTTCTTACTTTTTCTACTTTTGATGGTTTTTCCTTGAGTAATGGGGCAGCAAACAATCTCTTTCCATATGACAAAATCTATGGAAAATATAACACTCCACATGGCTAAGATGATCAATTCTCCTACTGCTCATGCTAGATCTAAACCGTGCATGAAATGTGTCTCTCCTCCAATGGTTAGACATGTAATCTATTGCCTTATGGCCAAAAAAGTGACATGAGTAACAATAACCATAAAAATCATAAGTATACCTATTGTAAATTCTCCTTGGTTGTTGATATCGCTGGAATCTTTGTTGTTGTGGTATATAGATTCTACTCCAGGAATTTGCTGCAACATGCCCAAAATTGTGACAGGTGTAGCATTGTATGTCACACATCAAAGGAATAAAAGGAGTTTGTTTCCTTTGAAATCTATTGGAGCTACCAGTATCATCTCTAGGAGAAAAATCTTTTATTCTTTGCTGCTAGTTTTGCTACTTGATTTGTTGCTGGTTCTTCTTATTTTTCCGCTATTGGTTCTTTTTTTTTGCTAATTGGATGTTGGATCTGCTTCTTGTTTCCTTGGATCTCACTTTTTCTGTTGTTATTGTTTGCTACAAGTTTTTTAGGTTCTCCCTTGGTGTTTTTACATGCATGCAAAATAGATTCACCCTTTTGAAATCTAATACCATATTTATCCAATGGAGATCTTTGGATCTCAAGCAAATTATCCAAGGCTATCATGGTATTCTCCATCTTTCACTGCCTTCTCAAAGAAACAAATTCAGCTTCTAATCTCTCAACCTCTTCTACCTTCACTTCATATTTCTTCCTCATACCTTCCAACACTTTTTTTTATTTTGCTAACTTAATCTTTAAGCTGACAATCTCTTCCCTGAACTTGGACTCCTTATCATCACAGATATGCAATGGTTTTTCTTAATCATTGCATGTAGTTGCTAGTCTAGAAATATCATCTCTAAGACCCTTAATAACATTCTCATATTCACTATGTGATTCAACATGATCTAAATTTGAATCCTCATAATTGTAACTCAAAATAAAATCATTAAAAATTATACCTTTGGATTCATTATGTTTTGATCTCTTCTCATCATCCGTTGAATCATGTGCACTGGAAATATGAGAGTTTTGTGGCTGGGATTCTTTTTCTTGAAGGCCCTTCTTGTTGTTTCTCTTGTTCTCATTTTCCTTACTACTACAGGTATCATCACCAAATATGGATTCTATCTTGTCCCAAATTTCTTTGGCATGTTTCAAACCCACTAGTCTCTTCTTATCATCATCATGAAGATTCTTGTAGATTATGCATCATGCTTGTGCATCTTGCCGCAAAAATTCATCTGCAATTGGATATTTTCCACAACCTTCACATACTACTCTCCAAATGTTAGATATAAAAGATAATAATTGATATTTTACATTTTTGTGCCACACCTTATAATTTGTAGTAGTGAGAACAACCATTTTGAAAAGAATCCAATTTTCCACTGTTGGCATGAAATGATAGTGGGATTGAGACCCTGGGTTCAGGCACAAGTGGCCAATAAAGCTCCATTGTAGTCTAGAGAAGCGTTAAAATTTTCACCTTACCCAGAGAGGGCAAGGAGTCTCACCCGAGGTGTGTCGTGACTGAATTTAGATGAGGGTGGAATTAGGCACCAAGGGAGCCTTGACAAACAGAAGATACCACAACATAGTAATTCATAATCTACACTAACCCAATCACAACGATCTATTCATGCCATATTAGTAAACCATATGAACAAATGCATTCATTCAAAACTTTAAAGAGTCAATTAGGAGCATAAGAACACAATGTGGGTCTGAACCCTCTCTTCCATTAACATAACATAAACTAATAAAAAAGGCTCAAGCCCTAATCATGAATAACAGGAATATCATAACCAACACAAATAGACTCAAACAAGACTGAAGAGTTTTTAACACTACTCTACAACATAAGAAAGCTCCAATGATCCCTCGCTCACTTGACTGACTAACAACAACCTTTGTTCATCCTTCCTTATTCTTTTTATCCTATGCCTTGTGACTAGACAACTAGTTCTGCCTATCTTCCGCTCAGTTGTATTCATCCTCAGATACCTTTGTTCTCTCCTTTCTCAGCTTCTCCTGCTCCTCTCCTCCACCTTCTTGCAACTACCTGTTCACTTCCAGTTCGTGTTCCACTCTTAGCTGTTAGATTTGAAACCCCAAGGGTCATCCCCTCCACTTTTCCTTGGCTCCTTTTTCTAGAAAAAACTCAAAACGAAGGGCCCAAGAGGCCTCGAACATAGTCCATTGACTCGTCCCCTAATCAATCTACCCTTGGTTCTCTCTGTGTTTTTGTTGTCTATGCTATCGTTGTTTTTGTTGTTGCTGCTGTTAATGGTTCTGCTAATGTTGTTGTTACTTCCTGATGTGTTGATGCTGCTTCTTGTGGTGCTACTGATGCTTCTTACTGGACTTCTTTTCCAAACGAAGGCCCCAACTCTGGGACCACAACAATTGTCTCGTGGTGGAATCAAGTGTAATCATCGAGGGCTGCTTGCCAAGGTTTGGTAATTGCGTCAGCTTGTTTGAGGAACTTTGCTACCATGATGGAAGATGGCTAGTCTAGTCAACTGCTCAGTAGGGAAACCCACTGTTCCTCCATTTCATCACAAAGCTCTCGAAGAGCATTGGCATGATTGTTGACCAATGGGTAGAGGTCACGTATCCTCATTTTAGTCTTCACCGAATTGTCTTCAATGTGTTGAACCCATACCTCCAGAGAGGCTACCTCTACTTCGAACTTTTTCCTCTTGTCTTTGTCCTTAGAGTTATGGATGTTGTCGAGGAGCTACTGAATTCACTACCAAAGTGGGTATATTGGTTGATTTTTTGTGGCTAGACTGTCGGACTGAGCATCAGAAATAGAGTCTTTCAGGGTGGCAATGACGATGAGATTTTGTTCAATCTCATCAATGTAGGTCATAGATGGATCGAGCAGAGCCTTTCTTGCAGCATCGAGGCTCTGATTGAGTTCTATGTTGGTGGAGATCAGCCCAGTGCACGCAGCTTGAATGTGGTCACAACCTTAGAGCAAGGTGTGCGCAGAAAAGTCCTCTGGGGCTTTAATGACCACATCGATAATGACAGGCCAAAGTGTTTGAAACTGCAATGCTATCTGGTCAATCTATGTCTGCAGTTGTTGATTTCTTAGGCAGAGTTAGTCTCTCTCGGTTGTGAGGGTGGTGATTTGCTGATTTTACTGCTCATGATCGGCAACAAGGTCATTGTGAATCTAATTCGCTCACTACGCAAGATGCCGTATGAACCCAAACAATTGTGCCGATGACTAGGTCTGAAGACTATCTTGTTGCATAGTGAATGGGTGCAGGGATATTCTCTGTAATTACTGTCCTCTAGAAACGGACCTATTAGAGTGACCTTGGGGTGAGGTGGCTTGTTGTGATGGTTTTGTAAACTGGGGCATTGCAGTGATAAAAAATTGGTTTGGGGCAATAAGAAATCTTAAAGAAAAGGGAGCCCCAAAGGGCTCAATAGCTGTAACCAGTGTTTATGATGCGATGGGAATTGAGTAGTGGTACCGATCCTAATAGCAATGATAACATTGATGTGGTGGTGCTTTCTCCACTGGAGAGTGGCATGGTAGATTGAACGACTGAGTCAACCTCCATATCTTCGGTGCCTGTCCATGTTCTGGAGAGAATGGGCTCTGACAGTGTTGCGGAAGTTGATGTTGTATGCGCTGATGGATCTCATGAGCTAAGTGAAATAGTGGAAGTGGAAGTTGTGATTTCTTTTGTAGTGGGGGAGGCTATGACGATTTGGGGTCCCTTTCCAGTGAAGTCGACTATAGGCACAACTGGATTGACATTTTGCTTCTTTGCTACAACTTGAGGCTTTGTTCCTTTTGGTTTCTTGGGCTTGGGAATTGTATGTTTGGAGTATGCATAGGGTCCTATATGCAGGATAGAAACAACAAGGGGTGTAGTAACTAGAGGTTTTTGCTGCGAAAGGCCTTGCAACTCAACAGAATTAGGAACCTCATGTGATGAGTCGATTAAGTCTGCAATGGTCTGCTTGAGAGAGAACATTTGCTTCTTCATTTGGGTGAACATTGGCTTCAATTATTGCTGCATCGTCCAGTTCCTAGTGTCCAATCCCGCCTCACTTGTCATTAGTTATGCTACCATCCCCCTAAACAAGAATGTTTATCTTCCTTTACTAATATCTCATGCAACTCCTGAACATGACCCGACTTCTGCATGGAATGCTTCAACTAATAGTGTGAGCTTCTATTCCCGTATTTTTAAAGTGAGTGGGTGGATGCACTGCGACCTTAGGAAATTATTTTCGTGAGTGACCTCGAACAAAATTGACACTGAGTACTCATCAAGTAGGGCCCTAGGAATCCTTTCAATGACCGTTATTACCTGAAGCATCTTAACATACCACCCATTGAAAGAAGCTTCATTGATGTCTTTGTTGTTTGGGTCCCCTGACGTCCACCATGGCATATACCAGAGAGCCAGGGGTTGGTCTTCTCAAATTTGAGCCAAGTCTCTACCCTATGGGGGGCACTACTTCCACATTGCAAGAGTCATTATCAGATAGCCAAAAATAAAATTGGTGCTCCTTTTTTAGACATCTTCACAGGCCTTGAACAACTCATTCAGTAGGAATGCACACCAATTCAGTTGGGTTCCCTTTGTGCAGTGCTTCACAGCTGAAATGGTGTCTAGTGTGCATTCGTTCCTTGAAAACTGATGCATCACTTTCCTTGTGATTATGTAAGAGGAAAATTTAATATGATCCTTGTTGATGAGGTTGATATTTTCTCCCTTCCTACCCCATTTGGTGTTTTATTTTCTATAGTAGTCATTATCACCTTCCTTCTTTGCTATTTTGGAGTTTGTCTAGAATGTCATTGAGACAACATCTCCTATGGATGATAAATCTATGAGCTGGTGAATATCATCTACATGAACCGGGTACTCTTTGTCCAGCTAGAGTGACCCACCATGCATCTTGCTGATTAAAAGTTTCATGCATTACATCACAGGAAGAGGCGTGTCGAACATGGGAAAACTTCTCAAATTTATTAGCGTTGAACTTTGAATTCCCTTGAATGTCACCTTAGCCTTGGTCACTGTTGTTCCATCTTCCTTTGTGATAATGCTTGTGTACATTTCCTGCTTCAGTGCTAGAAATTGAAAGGAATCTGACAAGTCGTTTTCCACGAGCATGGCCTTGTCATATTTACCATAGAGCGGCTCTATGACGGAAATCCTATCATCCAACCCATCTTCAAGAACTGAAATAAATGGTTTTGTCATCTTGCAACGTCGCTGATAAACTGAAATCACTAGAGGCTGATAACAAATTCCTTAGCGACAACACTGAGAATTAGACTGTGACTCGGACGAATCTATCACCCGAACTTAAAACTCTAAGAACTTTGGCATATCCATGCAAAATAAGTAGACCTACTTTGATACGACATTTCTAACGAGACTTGCTAACTAATTACTATGAAAATTTTCCCAATGCAAAATTAAAAGTGTTAATCCATCATCGGCTGATATGGACCTGATGTGGCTAATGTACTTCTGGAAAAGACAAGGTGGAGTGGATGGGTAATAATTCTAGCATAATGACAGATGTTTAGGAGTTGATTTTTCCTATAACGAGAAAGATTCTACGGAAATCAGACCTGATGGCAGTATTATTGCCTAATTATTACATAAAATAATTTTAGTACATGTGAATGCCCCCCCCGCGACCACAATCATTTTTTGTGTGGTGACATGGAAGACGCAACTAAACTTGACATCTTAGGTGTTTTGTTGAAAATAAAATGACTAACGAATTGACTGAATGAAGTCATTCTAAATCGACTAACTGATTATAATGACTTTTCCTAATCCTACCTACAGTTTCTTTGCAGAGGCCCAATCAATTTTGCATTTGAATCTTTGGTTGGTGGAAGGGTTTCAGGCGTGCACCATTTACCCAACCTGGTAGGAGTATTCCATCTAGTTGCACGAGATTCACCTCTCCAGATTCTCTGATCTCTGTAACTATGAACGTCCCTAGCCAGTGCATCTATAGCTTGCCCAGAAACTTACGAAACTTGTTGTCATATAACAAAACTTGTCCCTCGACCATGAAGGATTTCTTCTTAATGTGTCTATCATGCCATGCCTTCTGTCTTCTTTTCTTGACTAACTGGTGAAAGTCTGCTAGAAACCTAGCCTCATCTAGTTCCAATAGCTCCTCCAATCGCTTCTGTAGTGATGATTCTTCTGTCATCCTTGTACCTTAGGTGATAAAGATTGTTGGGATTGTGAACTCTGATGGCACAACAACTTTTCATCCATATACCAACTGGAATGGCATTTTCTTCTGTAACCTCTTTACTATTTTGTGCCATACCCATAGCGTGGATGGCACCCTTTCATCCCAATCATCCCGATTTTCCGAACATACCTTTGTTAAGCCCTTTTCAAGTTTCTTGTTAAATGATTCTACTGTTCCATTAGCCTATGGATGATATAGTATTCTCTTGTGATGATGTATCAGGAAGTTATGCAATATAGAAGTGAATATTTCATTAATGAAGTGAGTTCCTTGATCACTTGTCAGGCTTCTCTGGCACCCAAACCTTAAGATGATATTTCCAAAAATAAATCTTGTAGTTGTGTTTGCTGTATAGTATTTAACCAGTGCTCCCTCAGCCTATCTTTTGAGATACTCTGTCACCATGATGACATACCTGACCTGAGCGTGACGCACTGGTGGGTTGATCAGACCAATTAAATCAATTGCCCACTTTTCAAATATCTACAAGGCATGTACCAACTATAGTGGGAGCTCATCACGATGTAACGGTTCCCAAACTCTTTGGAACACATCACATCCATTAGTGTACTCTTTAGCATCGTTATATATTGTTGGCCACCATATCCCTGCCTACAAAATATTCTGTGTGGTTGCTTTCCCCCCTATGTGGCTACCTGCAACTCTTGAGTGGAATTCCCTTAAGACATCTTGACACTTGTGTTGGAGGACACATCACTGCAACACCCGATCTAACCCCAAATTGTAAATATGTCTTGCAATAGGCTAATAGTTGGCTACTTGCATGACCATGTATCTTCTCTGTGTTGTCGTGTACTCCTCCAAGCATTTCCTTATGGCCAGGAATGCTGCAATCTCTTCTAAGTAATGAAGTATCACTTCCACTATGAATAAATTAGCGTTGGGCAACTGATCATCTAAGGAGTCCCCACTTTCCCCTGATTCCAATCTTGACAAGTGATAAGGCCCAACGTTCAACTAACCTAGTTTGACGATTACCGCAAATGTAAGTTCCTGGAATAATAGCAACCATCAGCAAGTTCTCCCTTCTAATACCAACTTTTTGACCATGTATTTTAATATAGAGTGATCTGTGAAGAACTTGAATGACCCCCCAAGAAAGTAGTGCCTAAAATTTTGAAGAGAATACACCATAGCTAGTGCCTCCCTCTCGGTTGTGGTGTATTTTTTCTCTGTAGTGGACAACGTTCTACTGGAAAAATAGATGGGATGGTCCAAGCTTCCTTCTCTTGGTTGTGCCAAGACTGCTCCGAGAGAAATGCCAGACACATCGATATGTACATGTAATTTCTTATTCCAATTGGGATATAATAAAATTGGAGCACTTACCAGCTTCTCATTTAATATATTCAATGCAGCTTGGCATACCTCTAACCATGTGAATGCTTCTGCTTTCATGAGAAATTCTCCATCGGGGCAGTGATGGACACATAGTTGTGAATGAATATGTGGTAGTACCCCATGTGGCCCAGCATTGATCTCAGCTACCTCACATTGGCTGGCAAGTCCATGTTAATAATTTCTGCAACCTTGGCATGATCTATGCATACCCCATCCTTGCATACAATGTGACCCAGAAGTGTGCTAAATGGAACTATGAATATGCACTTCTTCAGGTTCAATGATATCGATAATTATTGGTAGTGGTAAAAAATGACCCTAAGTAGGTTGGCATGCTTCTTCAATAGGTTGTATACTGTCCATTCATCCATGTATACCTCCAAGAACCTATGAATTTAGTCTGTGAATGCTACAATGAAAATTTGGGAGAATACTGTAGGTGCATTCTTAAGGCCAAATGGAATCACATGGTAAGCGTATGACCCCCACTTTGTAGTGAACGTGGTCTTCTTCTTGTCGTCCTCAACTATTCTGACCTCAAGGTATCCTAAAAACCCATTCGTGAAGGAATATTCTTCATTCCCCCAACATTGTCCAGGACCTCATCGATGAAGGGTTTGGAGAATGGGTCATGCATGCAAACATTATTAAGGCTGCAATAGTCTACACAAACTCTTATCTCCGTGGAATTATTCTTGTTCTGTATCACTATTAGGCTGACCCATTCTTCCTCGTCAACAGGGAAAATAAGTCTCACTTCCAACATTTTGTCTATTTCCTTCTTGACCTTCTCTTTGACCCTTGGGTTCAACCTGTATGGCCTATGCTTCATCGTCTTAGCCTCGAGCTTCAATATAATCTTCATTTCCCCTATGCCTCCCTTGATTCCCTTTAATTTTGCAACCGAAGCTAGGAATAAATCCTTGTACTCCCATAAGAGATAAAAAATTTCTCTTGTCATGTGTTCATCCCAGTAGTCCCCTATTGATGCCATATTAGGTTTGTTCTCCGTGCCAATGTTGTGATTCCACAACTTTACTAGGAGAAAGAGTGAATCCTCTGTTACAGATCCCTACTGGATATACCTCTCACCTATAGTCTCATGAAATGTAAGGTGCCTCATCCCTTCTAGGTCATCCTTCTAGATCTGCATTAACTTTCTCACTGGTCATGGCTTCTGGGTATCCGACTCTCATAAAAGAACTATAGGATCCTCTCATCAATGCATCCCTCCCATAACTAGCCTGATGTGAAGAGGATCCTTTTAATAACATACATAACCTCGGTTAGCTATTTGTCACTATCTTTGAATGAGAAAATGCTAGTGAATTGTTCATCTAGAGCATCCCAATCTCCTGTTTTCCTTCTTACCTCTTCCTATATGTACCATACTTAAGGGACTATGCCTAATTTATGTATGAACATGTGTGCCCATAGTTCCTTCATAACTCCTTTTTTGTTCCATCTGTCTTTGCAACTATCCAGGTGTTTTTGGGGATTTGAGTTCCCCCTGTGTTTTTTAATCTCTTTTGGGTGATCCCCCGCATGCTTGAATCATTCCCTCATGGCCCTCTTGATCCTCTCCCAATCCTGGAGGTGGTTGCGGTGGACCCCCCACTAGTGTGCTAGGGTCGATTGTAGTGTAATGTCTAACAATGGTATCTTATGGCTCTCCCTTACAATTCTGTCAACCTTGTTGAGAAATATATCTACTAGATCTATGCTATTGAAAGTGGGAAACTCTCTCACCTCTGTTCTGATCTAGTTGATACAACATACTATATCACAACATCTGGTCTCAACTGTTGGAAATAATACTGAGAGGGGGGTGAATCAATATTATCAGATCAATTTTTTTCATTTCACAATCAGATTTGTATACGCTACTTCAGTTAGTAAAAACCACGTATGTACGCAACTTCAGTTAAGGAAACCAGCGTATATCCAGCAGACTTGTAATTTAAATTATTCTTTAGATCTTGATCATTAATCTATGCATCAAACCATATAAATAGTAACTAGGAACAATGAAACAGAACAGGCAGTCACACATAAGAACACAAGATATAAGGTGGAAACCCAATGTGGGTGAAAACCACCTGCTGCAATTTGTCTCTATCTTCTTTTAATTAGAAACTTCTTTTTACAATGTTTCTGTACTGGTGCAGTCTTATACCAGTACACAGGCTGCTACCTGCAGAAGGCTACAACCTTCTCTCGTTCTCCAGCTTCTCCTGGAAGGGAGCTACAACCCCCTTAGCTCTTGTACTAGCTGAGGTACTAGTACATAGGTGCTGACCTACAGAAGGCTACAACCTTCTCTTTTCTTCCAGGGACCATGTTTCATAAATTTTCAAACTGGATCCATGAATAACATCAATCAAACATCAAGTATATCTGCATCAACCAATCTCCTTTGTACAAACCAATACTAAATCAACCAATCACTTCTCAGAAAGCTGTAATGAGAATACAGTGACAGTAACCAGAACTAATCCTGAACCCAGAACACTGCAACAATAAACAGAAGTAGCTAAAACATATTTCATGAGACGTACGCTACTTCAACATGCATAACCTGCATGTATACGCTGATGTATTAAGGCCAACCTGCATATACGCTGTTTTGAATTAATGAACCAGTGTGTATACGCACTTCTGCTGTGCTGAACCTGCGTACAGATCTATAAAGATAATTTACCCTTTTCACTTATTCAGACATCAGTTATACCCAGATTATCAAATTTATAGAGCAAGTCATGCGCCAAATATAACAGATCAAAATCACACAAATATACTACCATTCAAGCCTTAAGATCTTGACCCATCAATAAAACTTATCCTTCTTCTAGTGCTTAGGTTCCTCCTTGATTCAGATCCATCTATGCACCATTACCCAATGACCAGTATTCTAGATCTTGCTCTTCATCACATATTCAATACTTGAGTGAATACCTTTTCCTAATGATCTCCTTCCCCTTTTATAGCCTTAGGCCTTACTCAATACCAAGGTCCAAAACCATAGAGAATCAATACCATGGACCCAATACCTGGGTTCAACACTTCGGATGAGATACCATGGTTCAAAACCATAGGTCCAAATACCAAGGACTAAATACCATGGACCAAAAATAAGTTTTCCCACATGTATGCGCTTTTCCTCGTATGAAAGTGCGTGCATACGTATACATGCCTTTTGATCGTCGAACCCGCGTGTATACGCGACTTGGTTAAGAGGAATCTGCGTATATCACTTTTTCTTTCATTCTAAGAGCCTGAACAGTGATCTGTCATTTGAGTGAGTTGCCATCAAGGACAACACCTGTGTCATAGTGCCAAACTTGTGTCATAATGCCAACAATCTCCCCCTTTGGAATTGATGGCAACCCCAAGTCACTCAGAGTCATTCTCCCCCTTTGTCATCAAGTGCAAAGGGTTATGCTCCCCCTGAGTTTATGTTGAAATCTCTGCTTTGCTGTGCTGTCCATGCTCTCTCTGACTATAGGCAAGGTTTGCAAGAAGATGTTCTACAAGAAGATACATAACTTTATACATCATAAATGACCTTCCTATCACCAAAGACTCATACATACATCCATCTCAAAACCAAGTGGGGATATACCAATATTGACTCATCCACCCAACCAAGTGGGGATACACCAAAAATTTACACAAGATAAAACAAGAAAATTACATCATCCATCCCAGGCATAGTGGGGAAATCAAAGTAGGCCGTTACATGACCTTGGCAAGAAAAGAAATACATGACATAGAGATGAAAAATCTACAACATGACTATGATAGTCATCAACAACTATTATTAGCAGCATCTGTCAATCATCATTCAGACCAGCAACCATGTTCTTCCTGATCACCTGTTCCACCTTAAACCAAAAACAACTGTGAAATTGAACCAAGATCTTCTAAGATAATGCAAGCAATGCATTATTAGAAGTATATGCTCCCCCTGAACTTGTGCCAGATGGTCTCTGTCAGACCCATATCAGACTCTTTTCATCCTGAGTCTGGCCCACTAATTTCCTTCAAACCAACATATACGTGACTGTATCCACAGAAACCGGCGTATATACGCAGATGCTCCTCATGAAACTCGCATACAACCACTTTTCTCTAAAACAGATAAGTTTCAACAACAAGATGATGCATCAACTACTCCCAGCTTCTGTCTAAGGTATTCAAATGTCTCCCTGGGTAGTGGTTTGGTGAGTATATCAGCAACCTATTCCTTGGAGGGAACATACTCCAATTTGATCTTTTGTTCAAGCACTTGTTCCCGGAGAAAATGATATTTGATAGGTATGTGCTTGGTCTTTGAATGCATGACAGGATTCTTGGAAATACTGATTGCACTTGTATTATCACATAAAATGGAGATAGGTGGAGTACAAGTGATTTGAAAATCTTTCAAAGTTTGCATCATCCAAAGGAGTTGTGTGCAGCAAGATGTAGCAGCCACATATTCGGCTTCAGTTGTAGATAAATCAATTGAACTTTGTTTCTTGTTGAACCAAGATACTAATCTGGAACCCATAAAGAATGCACCACCACTAGTGCTTTTTCTGTCATCCACACTCCCTACCCAATCTGCATCTGTAAATGCATGAAGTGTGAGATCTGCATCTCTAGGATATCATAAGGCATAGTTTTATGTTCCTTGAAGATATTTGAAAATCCTCTTAACTGCCTGAAGGTGTGCTTCCTTTGGATTTGCCTGGAATCTTGCAACTATTCCCATTGCATGCATGATGTCTGGCTGGGTACTTGTCAGATAGAGCAAACTACCAATCATGGATCTATAGGTTGGTTGATGTACTGCTGCTAATTCATCATTTGCACTAAGACTGCATCCTGTTACCATAGGGGTACATATTGGTTTTGACTCTTCCATGCCATATTTATTCAAGATCTGCTTGAGGTACTTGGTTTGTGATAGAAAGATACCGTCTTTATTTTGTTGGACTTGTAAACCAAGAAAATATGTGAGCTCACTAAGTAGGGACATTTCAAATTCTTTCTGCATCACCAAAGCAAAGTTTTGACTCATGGCTTCTTCATTGCTACCAAAGATGATATCATCAACATACACAACAAGTATTAGAAATTTATCATTATCAATTTTTATATATAGATTGCTATCTGCTGATCCTTTAGAAAAACCTTGTTGATGGAGGTATTTGTCCAGACAATAATACCAAGCCCTTGGAGCCTGTTCAAGACCATAGAGTGCCTTCTTAAGTCTGCGTACAAGTTTTGGATCATTTCCAAGGATGAATCTATCTGGTTGCTCAATATACACTTCTTCTTCTAAGTCTCCATTTAAAAAGGCAGATTTCACATCCATTTGAAATAATTTGAACTTCTGAAAGCTAGAAAGAGCAAGGAACATTCTTATGGCTTCAAGTCTGGCAACCGGTGCAAAAGTTTCTTCAAAGTCTATACCTTCTTGTTGAGCATACCCTTTACAAACAAGTCTGGCCTTGTTTCTAATAACATCTCCATATTCGTTCAGCTTGTTTTTGAATATCCATTTTGTCCCTATTACATTCTTATCATTTGGTCTAGGAACCAACTCCCAAGTATTATTCTTTTCAATATGCTCAAGTTCTTCATTCATGGCCTTGACCCAGCATTCATCTTTGCATGCTTCACTTACATTTCGTGGTTTAGTGGAGGAAAGCAATGCTAGATAGCTTGAAGCTTCTGAGATAGTTCTTCTTGTTTGTACACCTGCCTCTTTCTGCCCCAAAATTTGAGTTTCTGGATGATTCTTCTGAACGTACCTTGATGGAGTCTTTTCTTCTATCCTTATCTATTCTTCTGGTGCCTCATGGGTTTCTTCTTCATCATAAGTCTGATTTGATGTTGAAAGATAGTCCTCATCATCTTCGAAATCTTCGAATTTTACCTGCCTAGGAATGTTTCCTTCTTCATCAACCACTACATCAATAATTTCAACAATTTTTCTAAGTCTTTTATTGTAACACTTATATCCTTTGTTGTGGGGAGAGTAACCAAGGAGAATGCCTTCATCTGCTCTAGGTTCAAACATGCCAAGGCTTTCATCAGTCCTTTTGATATAACATTTGTTTCCAAAAATTTTGAAGTATTTTACCGTGGGAGTCTTACCATACCAAAGTTCATGAGGAGTTTGAGTGCTGTTTACTCGGACATTTTTCTTGTTAAGAATAGTAACTGCAACAAATGCAGCTTCACCCCAAAAGGCTCTAGGAGTTCCAGACTCATCAAGCATAGCATGATCCATTTGTTGGACCATTCTATTCATCCTTTCCACTACTCCATTTTGTTGAGGAGTCTTTGCAGTAGAGAATTCCCTTCTTATTCCATGTTCTTCACAAAAATTGAAAAATTCATCCGAGGTAAATTCCCCTCCTCGATCAGACCTGAGGCATTTGATTCTACGATCTGATTCGTTTTAAAACAAGGCTTTGAATGCTTTGAACTTTTCAAAAGCTTCATCTTTATGCTTCAGAAGTCCTATCCAACACATCCTAGAAAAGTCGTCAATGAACAATATGAAGTATTCTTCTCCTCGAGGTGACATTTTCCTAGATGGACCACATACATCAGTATGGACAAGTTCAAGTGGCCTACTAGCTGATCCTTCCTTCTCAGGGAAATTAGTTCTGGTTTTCTTACCAAACTGACATGATTTGCATATTGTATTGTCTGTAATTCTGATGTCAGGGAGATCACGAACCACCTGATATTTGCATGCTTTCCTTATCTGAGAGAAGCTTAGATGCCCCAATATTTTGTGCCATAGCCAGTGTTCATCATTCTTGCTTAGATAGCATTGTTGTTGTCCTCCCTTGAGTATGTATAAATTATTTGGAGTTCTTATGCCTTTGATCACTGTTTCTCCTATATCAAGCTCATGAACAATACATCCATTTGATCGAAATATTACATCATTTCCTTGATCACACATTTGACTGACACTCAATAGATTATGCTTTAAGCCATCAACATACATAACATTTCCAGCTTTGACCTTTTCTTTCAAAAGAATAGAACGTTTACCTTTTATGAGTGTAGGGGTGTCATTTCCAAATGAGACCTTCTTTTCCTTTTCTAAGGCACTATATGAATGGATTTTTTCTTTATCACCTATCATATGTTTCGAGCATCCACTATCGATGTACCACTGATTTTCCTACCCTTCCGCATATAAGGCAATACCACATCTTTCTAGTTGTGGTTCTCTCTTTCTCCGTGTTTTGGGACTCAATGAAGCTTGCTCCTTCTGAGTTGTTTGCCAAAACCTACTCCTGCATTCAGAATCTTCATGACCGAAGTTGTTACAAATAGAACATTCTATTTCATTTTCAAGAGTAGAAAAGTTATTGTAGTTCCTTTTCATGATCCCAGTCATACTCCTTTTTTTGAGCTTCTCTAGTCATGATGGTCTTGTAGGCAACACATTGAGCATCTTTGTGTCCAAAGTTATGACAAGAGAAACATTGGCCATTGAATAAATTCCTGTGATTATCAAACCTACCAACGAAATGATTGTAGTTTCCATTGACATCCATTCTTGAGGAAAATTGAGAAGATTTACCTACGGTTGGTTGTAGCTTTTGTTCATCTTGAAGTAGATTTCCCTTGATTTACTTTGTGATCTCTATTCATTCTTGATGTAAATTGTCCCTGATTTACCTAGTGATCTGCATTATGCCTTTGCTGTCGATTGTCAACCTGTTCACTCCTCCTTGCTGCATCAAGATAACTTTTGGAGGTGGATGGCTTTTGTGCTTGAGATGCTTCTTCAGTATATCCAAGACCTGTCTTGATTAGAGGAGAACGCTGCACTTTGATAATCTCATCTAAAGTTTCATATCCTTTAGCAAATCTAAGATTAAGAGCTTTTGTTTTCTCAATATATTTTCTAAGTCCCACAATTTCACATTCTAACTTTTCATTGTGTTTTTCCCTTTCATCAAGTTGGAATGTTAGAGTATCTATAATCATATCCTTTTCTTCTAAACAAATTTTAAGTTTAGAAATTTCTTCATAAAGCCCTTCTTCATCTATAGCATCCAAGAAATCATCATCTTCAAAAGCCATCGAAAGTCTATAATCATTACATTGTTCATCTTCATCACTATTTGAAAATTCATCATTGTCTTCATGTGTATAATAGCTCTTCTTACTTACATTCTGTTTTCTATTCCATCTAACTGGTTCCTTACCTTTGTCAAGCTTATCTTTATGAGGGCACTTGGCTGCATAGTGACCGAATCTTCCACAAGCAAAGCATTTAAAAGGTAGCTTACCTCTGAATCTTCCAGAACCCCGTTGAAGGTTCTTGACAAAGTTTGATTCTTCCTCTCCTTCTAACATATGTCCTGACTCATTGTATTCTCCTTTTCCTGAGGCTTTGAATGCAAATTCTCTCATGTCTGATGGTCCCCCTTTTCTCATTTCAAAAGCAGTTAGGATTCAGTGCAGTTGTGACATGGTAATGCTCTGTAGATTCTGCTTTTCTTCTATGGTAGAAACTTTTGATTCAAACTTAGAAGACAAAGATCTTAGAACCTTTTCAACCAAAGTAACTTCTTGATCCAGGTGGATGTTGGTGGCCACCCGCCTATCCCATTTGGACCCCCACAACTGTCTCTTTCAGTTTTTCTGTTTCCTTAATTATAGCACAGTTTACTATTTTTAGCAGTTTTTCGGGTCCTAAACTTCCGGAGCCGTTTTGAGGCCCTAAACGACGTTTTTTTTGGGAAATCCACCGCCAGTGATTTTTCTGTCTAAAAATCGTCTTTTCCGTCGTAGTCCTCGGAGAGATCTTTCCAACGGGCTATCATGCGCATCAAACGGAGATCGTACGACCAATTTGCGACCCCGGGAAGTTGATGTACCAACTTACCCAAAAACGGGGCCCATAATTTGGCGTTTCATCTTCTAGGGTTAGGTTGTGGAATGTGAAGGGTTTTCCATTGTTTCTCAACAATAAATAGGCCCTCGAGCCTCATTGTAATACAGTTCGAAACAGTTCAGAGGCATGTAGCCGACACACCTCTTCTCAGAGATAAGCTACCATCGCCCTAGCTGGGTTATTTCTATTTGTAAGCATATTTCAGTATTCTCCATTAATGAAATGAAGTATTATTTCCGCTGCATCTCTGTTTTTATGGTTATCACATCTCTGTATTTATGGTTATCTATGTAATCTATTGCGTTCCTGCTTAAATCCGGATCAGTGGTATCAGAGCGGTCTGCTTTTTCTCTGTTTTTCTTTGCATGTCCCCAACGAGGTCGGGATATAAGGAGTTAGGGCTTGAATTGGTCGAACCTTTGCAAGACCAGCCTCACAAATCTCAACGACCTCACATGGTGGATGAGAAGAAATACGAGGGGGCAGGAGATCCTATCAGAATCTTGCTCGAAGAAGCCCTCGAGCAGCAAAGGAATGCGATGATGGATAGCTTTGCGCAGATCCTTCAGCGGCTACCCAGAGGCGACGCATCGGCTTCCAACAGCTACTCTGGAAACACCACACCATTTAAGGTACAAGTTAATTTCAAAATCCCCATCTTCGAGGGTCAAATAAACGCAGATGCCGTAGATAAATGGTTAAATCTGCTAGATGGGTATTTTTCTGTTCATGAATTTTCAAGTCGGGAAAATATTGTTTTCTCTCTTCTCAAAGCAGCCCCCCACGTCAAGGACTGGTGGGAAACATACTGCGAGCAGAAGGGTGAAAGTACAGGCTCACTGTTTTCAGCCGCACCCACTTGGAATGACTTCCGGGATGCCTTCAAGGAGCAGTACTACCCTGTCAAAAGCTATGAGGACAAATACATTAAATGGACCACACTGCGGCAGGGACGAGACCAAGATGTACCAGAGTTCACAAATATTTTTCATACCCTTCGCACACAGTTGGGTATCAAAGATTCTGAGCTGCATCTGGTACTCAAATACCGCGGCTGCCTACACAGATACATCCAGGAAGAGATGGAGTTCTTGAACATCTCCTCGCTCGGCACAGCATACCGATACGCTGTCAAAATCGAGCAAAAGTTCAAACAGAAGAAGCGAGACTTTGGATCTGCAAATCCGAAGCCCAAAGGACAAAGCCAAGGCGGGGTGACCCAAGACAACCCCTCTAAGCTGCAAGAAAAGAACAACACCATGAAGCCGAAGAAGGACACAGGAAAGTGGTGTGAGTTCCACAAGAGTCCCACTCATAACACAAGTGAGTGTCGGACCAAGCAGTCGCTGGTGGCCGAGTTGAAGGCTTCCGAATCAGATGCATGTTCTGACTCTGAGTCAGAACCGGACAAGGGGAATGACAAAGGGAAGCAGATCATTGATGCGGATCCCGGCGCCACTGTTGCTACTGCAAAGATCCAAAAAAATGAGCTCGAAGATCTAGAGGAGGGGGAACGTCTTTTCCACTCACAGATGTGGGTGAAGGGTTCGCCGCTGCAATTCATTGTCGACAGTGGCAGCCAAAAGAACCTCATTTCAGTAGAGGTCATGAAGCGGTTGGGCCTACCAACTACATGACACCCACAGCCGTACAGTATCGGTTGGCTTCACGAAGGACAAGATCTCAAAATTCGCCAGCAGTGCTGCCTTCCCTACAGCATCAAGCCCTTCACAAACGAGGTATTGTGTGATGTTACACCTCTGGATGTTTGTGATGTACTATTAGGCCAGCCACACTTGTGGAGGCGACATGCTGTGTATGAGTCAAGGCCTCACGCCGTCATCATTTCTTTGGATAATTCATTATACAGGATACCGGAGGTAGCCCCACCTACCGCCACCTCTTTGATCACTGCTAAGAAAGGCAGCAAGCTCATCTCACAGACTAGGAAATTTATTTTCTGTTTGGTTCGCTCCCAAAGTAAGGGGAAGATCATTGCTACATCCATAACCCCCGCGAAGGGTTCCTCCACACAGCAGCAGCAACAGAGGGATACAGTTGTGACAGAACACATGAACGACTTCTCCTTACCTGGAGGGGTACCACACAAGTTTCAGGTGGGCGACAAAGTTTGGTTACATTTGTAGAGGGAGCGCCTTGCCAGAACCCATCAGAAACTCATACCACTTCGACATGGTCCTTACACTAGTAACAAGGCTACGGGAAACAATGCTTTGAAGCACAGCATTCCGCCATTCCTTCGCTTGCACCGAGTGTTCAATGTGGACCGTCTCCGACCATGCTCCCCACCATTTCTGGACACATCAGAGATTGCAGAACAGCTCACTAGAGACCCAACTCAGCAGAAGCTTCCTCATCTCAGGGAGGGACTCAACGCAATGGGGACCATTGCTTCCTAAGGGGGGATGAATGATCCAGGTGGATGTTGGTGGCCACCTGCCTATCCCATTTGGACCCCCACAACTGTCTCTTTCAGTTTTTCTGTTTCCTTAATTATAGCACAGTTTACTATTTTTAGCAGTTTTTCGGGTCCTAAACTTCTGGAGCCGTTTTGAGGCCCTAAACGATGCTTTTTTTGGGAAATCCACCGCCAGGGATTTTTCTGTCCAACGGGCTATCATGCGCGTCAAACGGAGATCGTACAACCAATTCGCGACCCCGGGAAGTTGATGTACCAACTTACCCAAAAACGAGGCCCACAATTTGGCGTTTCATCTTCTAGGGTTAGGTTGTGGAATGTGAAGGGTTTTCCATTGTTTCTCAACAATAAATAGGCCCTCGAGCCTCATTGTAATACAGTTCGAAATAGTTCAGAGGCATGTAGCCGACACATCTCTTCTCAGAGATAAGCTACCATCGCCCTAGCTGGGTTATTTCTATTTGTAAGCATATTTCAGTATTCTCCATTAATGAAATGAAGTATTATTTCTGCTGCATCTCTGTTTTTATGGTTATCACATCTCTGTATTTATGGTTATCTCTATAATCTATTGCGTTCCTGCTTAAATCCGGATCACTTCTTTTATTTCTTCACCCAAGTTTTTCATACGATTAACAATCTCATGTATACGTAAGAAATAATTAGCCACACTTTCATCATTGTGCATTCTGAGATTTTCATATTGAATTCTGAGAGTTTGTAGTTTTGCACGTTTTACTTGATCGTCTCCTTCATAGCTCAGAACGATCCTGTCCCATATTTCTTTTGCGGTTTTGAGCTGCATAACCTTGATGAATTCTGATTGAGATAAACTCCCTAATAGGGTATTAATAGCCTTTGCATTTGTTTCATACTGCTTCTTACCAGCCGTATCTGTAGGAGTTGCTGATGGAAATGTGTATCCTATTTCCACAATATCCCAAACTTTTGTACCAAGAGATTGAAGATAGGCTATGATTCTTTCCTTCCAATAGATGAAGTTGCTTCCATCAAAGATTTGTGGCCTGATAGATGCCTCCTTTTCGTAGTTGCTCATGATGATAGATCTTCCTTTAAGCGATCAAGCTTCTTCTGAAGGACCTGCTTTGATACCAATTATTGGAAATAATACTGAGAGGGGGGTGAATCAGTATTATCAGGTCAATTATTTTT
Source organism: Pinus tabuliformis (assembly GCA_031772625.1). Taxonomy (NCBI): domain Eukaryota; kingdom Viridiplantae; phylum Streptophyta; class Pinopsida; order Pinales; family Pinaceae; genus Pinus; species Pinus tabuliformis. The sequence goes on along the minus strand of CM062820.1, from coordinate 1,186,541,498 downwards.
CATTTCACAATCAAATTTGTATACGCTACTTCAGTTAGTAAAAACCGCGTATGTACACAACTTCAGTTAAGGAAACTAGCGTATATCCAGTAGACTTGTAATTTAAATTATTCTTCAGATGTTGATCATTAATCTGTGCATCAAACCATATAAATAGTAACTAGGAATAGTGAAACAGAATAGGTAGTCACAGATAAGAACACAAGATATAAGGTGGAAATCCAATGTGGGTGAAAACCACCTGCTGCAATTCGTCTCTATCTTCTTTTAATTAGAAACTTCTTTTTACAATGTTTCAGTACTGGTGCAGTCTTATACCAGTACACAGGCTGCTACCTACAGAAGGCTACAACCTTCTCTCGTTCTCCGGCTTCTCCTGAAAGGGAGCTACAAACCCCTTAGCTCTTGTACTAGCTGAGGTACTAGTACGTAGGTGCTGACCTACAGAAGGCTACAACCTTCTCTTTCTTCCAGGGACCATGTTTCAGAAATTTTCAGACTGGATCCATGAATAACATCAATCAAACATCAAGTATATCTACATCAACCAATCTCCTTTGTACAATCCAATACTGAATCAACCAATCACTTCTCAGAAAGCTGTAACCAGAATACAGTGACAGTAACCAGAACCAATCCTGAACTCAAAACACTGCAATAATAAATAGAAGTAGCTAAAACATATTTCATGAGACATACTCTACTTCAATATGCATAACCTGCATGCATACGCTGATGTATTAAGGCCAACCTGCGTATACGCTATTTTGAATTAATGAACCAGTGTGTATACACGCCTCTGCTGTGTTGAACCTGCATACAGATCTATAAAATATAATTTACCCTTTTCACTTATTCAAACATCAGTTATACCCAGATTATCAGATTTATAGATCAAGTCCTGCGCCACATATAACAGATTAAAATCACACAAAGATACTACCATTCAAGCCTTAAGATCTTGACCCATTAATAGAACTTATCCTTCTTCTAGCGCTCAGGTTCCTCCTTGATTTAGATCCAGCTATGCACCATTACCCAATGACCAGTATTCTAGATCTTGCTCTTCATCACATATTCAATACTTTAGTGAATACCTTTGCCTAATGATCTCCTTACCCTTTTATAGACTTAGGCCTTACTCAATACCAAGGTCAAAAACCATAGAGAATCAATACCATGGACCCAATACCTGGGTTCAACACTTCGGACGAGATACCATGGTTCAAAACCATAGGTCCAAATACCAAGGACTAAATACCATGGACCAAAAATAATTTTTCCCACATGTATGTGCTTTTCCTTGCATGAAAGTGCGTGCATACATATATGCGCCTTTTGATCGTCGAACCCACGTGTATACGTGACTTGGTTAAGAGGAAACTGCGTATATCACTTTTTCTTTCATTTTGAGAGCCTGAACAGTGATCTGTCATTTGAGTGAGTTGCCATCAAGGACAACACCTGTGTCATAGCGCCAAACCTGTGTCATAATGCCAACATCAGCTTCATATCCACCTTGTTGCCAAGCATCCCATGTATCTTCTAAGCCAACCTCAGAGCTCTGGATACTCCTCTAACTGACCGATCCTTATGCTATTGGGTTGATGTAATCTTCTCTTTTTCCCACTATTAACTAGTAGAGCTGGTCTAATATCCCTGGATTGTCTTTGTCGTCTATCGGTTCTATGAATCTGGATCCCTAGTACGGGTCCTGCTGCTGGATGACTCGTACACTTTCTACTTCAAATTTCATCAAATCCTTTTTTAGATTGATAACAACATAATTTTCATAAACCCAGTCAATGCCTAGCAACGCTGGGTATGGATCTTTGTCTCTTGTAATATTGATCACATCAAAATCCTCGTGTATTCACCCCTTCCACATCTGCCTCTATGTCCTCTAGTCTCCCAATCGACATTATACAGTATTGGTTGGGCATCCTTAATTGGATTGGTGAGAAATTCAGTTGAGGCTTCCCTAATGCCTCCCACGTCTTTCTTTCTAGAATGTTGAGGTCAAAGCCCATGTCTAACATAGTATCCTTGATTTGAAACCCTATGACCTGCGCATCAATCTTGAAATCCCTTCTCGTTCTCTTCTTGCTTTTTCTAACTCTCCTTATGTGCTTCTCAGGAAAATTTATGGAGGTATTCCCTTCCCTAGTCTCCTCCTCTGGTAGGGCTTCTTTCAAGCTTCTGCGTAGCTCCTCTAGCATCTTATCATTGTTGACAATTTGTAGGAACCGTATAGGGTAGAAAACAATGGGTTTTGGAAGGTCAGGTGCCTTATCTTTAAGAGAATATGTCAAATTTTCAAACAATTTTGTTGCCTCCTAATAGTATTGCTTTTGCTACCCAGGGTTGTATGACCTCTTTGGTGAGGCTACCCGAATGATTATTGGCTATTCTGGGCTGCCCTAGTCAGCCCCTATCTTCTTTCCGCCATAGGTGACTATGTTTATATTGAAAAATGGGGCTATCTCTGTAACTCTAAGTTCCATGTTGATTAGATTCTTCCCTCGTTGCCTGGTCTGCTCCTCCCATATTGTGATTAGCTCTGGGAATTCTCCATTGCATGGGCATTGACCCTACATTGTGAGCACCAGGGTCTTCTTGGCATGTCCCTCTTAGCCACAGTTATAGTAGAAAATAGGTCCCCTGGTCTTCCTCCTCTCGTTCCCCCTCCTTCTCTCCCACCATGAGAGATCTTGTTGATCCTGAAAGCTGAATGGTATAGTCGATCTGCAAGAGCATCCAGAGCTCAGTATTGGTTTGTGTGGTGTGTTGCAAACATCCAGAACTCATAGTAGTTTTTATTTAGGACATTCGAATACTTCTGCAATATCAGGGATAAGCGCAGTGAGTTTCCATATCCCCTACACATTTCATAGTACTTTGGTTGGGTGTAACCCGGAAATGTGCCTTGAGATCCTACTACCATGATTCCTTCTATAGGCGAGGCTCCAATGGTCCTACTAGCCCTGATGTGGCACTTACACTCCTCAACCTTGGGCAGTATATTGCGACGTGACCCTCCACCTGGCAGTTTGTACACCACACGTTCAGTCTCGCTGGGCGGGCTGAATGTAGATCTTTCAGCATCTCTGTCAAGATTGCAATCTGGTACTGGAGACCTATGATAGAGGGATTACGGGAAGTGGCTCCCCCTATACTCATGTGGATACCCTACCATAGCCTCTATATGAGTTTCTTTCTCCAGGGAATTCCCTAGTGTCTTGATTTTCTGTTGCGTTAATGGTGTCTAGGTGAAAGGTAGCAGTGCTTTGATAAACCAATCCCTCTAGTGATTTGGGTCTATGGTATAGCTGAGCTTACGAATTGCATCTTTAAAGCTCTGCATTATTTACTAGGTGGTTTCTCCCTCCTGTTTATTGATCTCCCACAACACTGACAACCCTTATTGATCTGTCTCGGGAAGTTTGAACTCTTGTACAAAGTTCCTCTTAATCTCATCCATTCTTTGGTTCTGGTGTAACTCCAACCATTTTATGGACCACCATAGGGCTCTCTCCCTAAGAGTGATATGGAACTCAATCAACTTCACATTTTCAGGTGTATGGCGAGCCTTCCATATAGCCTCACATAAGTACCAGTGTTTTCTACATCTTCATGTCCTCTATCAGAGAATTCTAGATATCTTGTGAATGATCCTTGCATTGTAGACTATGTTCGTGCTAGAAGCATGAAACCTTCAGTTCTTGGCTGTTCTGATCCTTGTAATCCTAGATTACTATTACTAGTATTTCCACTAGTATTAGCACTACTAGCCTTATAATTGAAATGCACACTATGCACTCTTATCATCTTAAGAATCTTAGAAACGAATTTACTAGGTCTATTGTAGAGTACCAGGGAAGGTCGAGGGGAATGCTACCTAAGCCTCAGGGAGTTGGATCTTTAATTGTTTTGGATGCATCATCTTCCATGAAAAATATTCTCATCACAAAGCACATCTCATCCTCCATATCCAACTTTGGGTTACCATGACCAATTCCTTTGGACTCCTCCCCCACAACTGGTGAGGGAGGGATCCTATCACCTTCTAGACTCCCAACCATATTTGTTGTCTCTATCCCCTTTACTGAATTCTCCTGCATTCTGTCTTCTCCTTCTGGACTTCTCAACGTTGCTCCTTCTTGGTGCAGTCCCTCTGGTTTCCTTCCAATCTCCTTCATGGCCCTTTCTTGCCACTTCTCTACTATCTGGGCCCTCCTCTATGCTCTCACTTCATTAGCCCTTCATGAATATTTTGTTTCCATCATTCTAATGGCCTCATGATCCCCTGCTTAGTAGAATTTCTCCCCTTAGATCCTTTCTCGAGGACTAGGGGTTTACGCTTCCATGCTTAAACCTTGGAATATGAGCATACCTTCTTCCACCATTAAGACTTTAAGCCAGAGAGGCACTTCTTTCAACAACTTCCCTCTTAGCCTTGCTCAGAACACAACATCATATTTTGAAAAGGACTGCTAGCTTTCTACTACAAACTCGACCACGTATCCTTCCAGTGTAGTCTCCGCCCAAAAATCTACTTCTCTTGTCATATCCGCATCGAGACAATGGAGGGCCATGAGATCCCCCTTAGTCTAGTCGTGACGAGGTAGTGTATGTCCTCCCATCCTACCCTTCACTTGCAATCTCCTCAACCAGTTGTACAATTCCTCTAGGAACTTACACTAGAATAGCTAGTACTCGTCACTTGTAGCCTCTAAGTATAGAACTTCATCCTTCACTTTAGCAATGGCTCGGTTGCAAAGATGAGATTGCTAGGATAGAAACTAATCCACTTAGTCATCCCACCAGTTTCATATTTCCTTCTTAAAAATACTTGATACCATATTCCCAACCCTCCTTTTCTATTTGAGGTCCCGACAACAGAACCATTTGTTGGGATGAAAATGAAAGCAATGTTGAGAGCCTGGGTTCAGGCACAAGGGTCCAACAAGGCTCTGCTATAGTTTAGAGCAACACTGACATTTTCAGCTTACCCAGAGAGGGTGAGGAGTATCACCCAAGGTGCGCCACGACTGATGTTTGATGAGGGTGAAATTAGGCACCGAGGGATTCATGGCAAAAAAAGATACCAAAACATAGTAACTCATAATCTACACTAACCCAATCAGAACAATCTACTCATACCATCTTAGGAAACCATATTAATATATGCATTCATTCAAAATTTTAAAAAGTCAATAAGGAGCATAAGAACACAATGTGGGTTTGAATCGTCTCTTCCATTAACATAACATAAAGTAATACAAAGAGGCTCAAATCCCAATCATCAATAACAGGAATATCATAACCAACACAAACAAACTTAGACAGGATTGACGTGTTGTTCACACTTCTCTGCAACATAGGAAAGCTCCAACAATCCCTGGCTCACTCGACTGACCAACAACAACCTTTCTTCATCCTTCCTTCTTCTTTTCATCCTATGCCCTATGTTGGGACTACTAGTTCTACCTATCTTCCACTCGAATGTCTTCATCCTCAACTAAATTTGTTCTCCCCTTTCTCGGTTTCTCTTTCTCCTCTCTGCCACCTTCCCGCAACTGTCGGTTCACTTTGAGTTCCTATTCCATTTTCGACTGTCAGCTCCACAACCCCAACGGTCATCCCTGCCACTTCCCACTAGCTCCGTTTTCCACAAAAACTCAAAGTGCAGGCCCCAAAATCCAACAAAAAACCCTAGATCTACTCTCTAGGGATCAAGCTGCAACCAAGATCCCCACTCTGATACCAATTGTTGGAAACCATTGAAGACTACTGGGGGGGTGAATCAGTAGTGTGATCTATATGCGATTTTTTCCAATTATTAATTCAATTACTGAATCACACATATATGCACCAAGAACACATTATATTATCCATGCATATAAACATATAAGCATATAAAACAAGATAACCATGAGAGAAACAATAATAAATACATCAAAGGAACATCACGTCAATCACACATGAGACACAAGATTTCTGGTTGACGATCTCCAGGGAGAAAAACCACCCTTGTTGTTGCTACTCTGCTCTAAATTTCTATTATGTCAAGCAATGATCTTTTACATAGCTAGTTGACTCCCATCAGCATGGAGACTCGTCCTCATATACAAAATGCCGACACCCATCGACTAGGAGATTTAATATTACTAATCAGCTCGGAGGACTTTGTTCTCTATCGATCTATGAACTACCATCCAATGAAAGCCAACATGATCAATCGATCCCTTCCCAAATACCATTGGACTATCCAACCACCATTGGATGAGAAATTGTTCCTTTCGTTGAAGCTTCACTATCACTACTCCTTTCTCAGGAAGTCACTACTCCTCTACCACTATGTGGACCTCCTTCCATATATTTTGACACTGGATCCAAGAAACTCTACTCAACAAGAAATAAGATCTACATACATGCTCTCAGCAACAAACTATTATCATCAAATAGAATAAAAACTCCACAAAACATATGCTCTTTGAATAGAAAAAATGTGGCCAAAAAAAATCTGAATACTATCAAACCCTCACAACAATATAATGTTGCATAATACAAATAACATCTTGAGAAACTATGGCTATGTGTTAAATGAATTATCATCTCTTGCAAAAACAAGTGTGAGAGTATCACCAACATATACTCCAACAACAAACAAAACTTCCCCAAATGATCTCTACTACATCGGCTTCAATTCTAATCCATTGTGCAACTTGCTTTAGATCTAGTCAATATTTAGTCAATAAAATTCATATATTGAAACTTCTAGGCTCTACACAAGGTTGGAAGCATCAACACAGTATGCAACCTTCTGCAACACACTCTCATACTCAACCAACCAATCCTTAGGTCCAAGATCAAATATATAAAACATGTAGGGCGAAATTGAGGTTGGGGCTAGAATCAAAGGTGCATAAATTGGTCCAAGTCAATCCACTAAGGTCACTACTACTGCAATAAATGCATTCATATCATGATAGGACCTTTTCAAACCGTTTCCGACTTTTTCACTTTTTCTAGAAGCCTCTAGGAATTTTCAAGCTAATTAACTTCCAAATAACAAGAGGAATGCGGAGAAAACTTCTGTGAAATGCCTTGGTCACACAATTGACCCTGTCTAAACTCAACCATAAGGTACAGTCACTCTCACAGGTCTATCTCCATGGGACTAGGACATTTCAGTCACTCATGAGCTTGTAAGGTAGTGACTGGGGCAGAGCATAGGTGAAAACACTAAAATCTCAACTCTAAAACTCTGCCACCTATTGGGAAATATTCTCCAGCTCTTGTGCAAGCCTGCAGACCTCTTTCATGGCCTCTGACACATATACAAGTAGATCAAACATGCCTCCCAACTGTCACTGCCAATTTCACCTACAAGGGCCAACAAAAAAGTTTGAAAAGTGCGCCAATAAGTCCTCCACTCTCCAACAAACATTTGAACAAGTTGCAACACCTATGAAGCACCATCATCAATCCATCACATCACTACATCAAATCATCATCATAATCATAGACATGAAAACCTAATGAAGACCTAGTTGACAACTCAACTAGTGTGCGATGACCATCTCTATCACATGGAGAACTGCATCATCCACATGTAGCATCATCATCATCATCATAATGAGACCAACACACTGTAAAAAGTCATCAAATGTGCCATCATCATCAATTCCAACACATGCCAATACAAAACAACATGAGTGACATTATACTTTTGACAACAATGCTAGCCACTAGGACCACCATGACAAGAAACACCATGAACCTGTTGAAATCAATGCCAAACACTATAATGCAAAAAAGTGTGCTATAGTGTTTCATCTAACATATTTCATATTTTTAGCAGTGTGGAGTTGTATGCTTCATCATATATTATTTTCATATTAGAGTAGCAGTTGGGTTGCTCATGTTGAGTGGGTTTAAGAACCTAGTTTGAAAATTCATGAAACATGGTCGACATGGAGGTGTTGACAGTGTTAGGCTCATAATAGACAGTGTGTAGAGAAGGTGGAGACATTCTAGCAATAAAATCATAACGAGAAGTATATTTCTCCAAAGTCTAGTGGTATTGGGCGACACTCATTGTTCGTAGAGTCATGAGAGAAGAGTCTCTCTATCTGGTGTTGCTAGCACAACTCTCTTAGTAGTTGAGTCTTCGAGCTACTAAGTGGTACCTTCTATATATAAAACTTTGTCCAGCATAATATAGATTTGAGTAGCAGTGATAGTGGGTGGTTTTTTCCCTAGATAGGGTTTTCCAGCATAACACCTATGTCATATTAGGTGCATGCTTTTGATAATGTTCATGGTGCTTTTACATAGTTATTTTATATCTAGTTTATATGTATAAATGATGGGTTATTGAATTTTTATTGCTTTAGTAAAAAGAGTTATCAAAATAAATAATCGTTGGCACTACTAATTCACCCCACGCCCCCACCGCCCCAACCCCTCCCCCCCCCCCCCCCCCCCCTTCTTAGTAGTGAGCACATTTCCAACACCTTTGGGGCTTGCTTAAGACCATAAAAGGCCTTTTTTGAGCTTGTAAACATAATCAAACTTATTTGACAATTGAAAATCATTATGCAACTCAATGTAGTCTTCTTCCTATAATTCTCCATTTCAAAAGGTAGATTTAAAATCCATCTGATATATCTTAAATTTCTTGAAACTATCACAAGCCAAGAACATTTGAATTGCCTATAATTGAGAAACAAGAGAAAATGTTTAATCAAAGTCCAAACCTTGAATTTTTGCATAGCCTTTTCAACTAACCTTTCTTTATTTCTTACCAATTCACCATGTTCATTTAATTTGATCCTGAAGACCCATTTTGTGTCAATAACATTCTTGTGTGTTGTTCTAGGAACAAGCTCCCATGTTTGATTTTTATTGATCTGGTCAAGCTATTCATTCATGGATTTTAACCAATTATCATCTTTGTTTTCCTGAGAAAATTTCTTTGATTCCATCATAGATAAGAGAGATATATGTGATTGAGTAGGGGATTTAACAATCTTCTTCTTCTCTACACACCTATATTTAAGTCACCAACAATTTGGTCAGATGGGTGATGTTTTTGCACATACATTGTAGGATCTTTGGATTGTGGATTGAGGGGTTATTCATTATCTTCATCTAAAAATGGCTCATCGTCCTTCTCATCATTGCTGATTGGATAATTCAAGTTGATATTTATTGGCTGATTTTCTTCAAAATATGTTTATCAACTTTAACATCAATATGATCAACTATCATCTTTGTATTCTTGTTGTAGCATCTATAACCCTTTCTAGTTTGAGAGTGATCCAAATCTCTTCATCTATCGAAATTAACCAAGATATTTTACTTCTATGATGTTAGCAGAATTTCATATGAAAGAGTATTAAAAAAACCACAAGTGCATGCTTTAAAGAAGATGAAACATAATAGAAATCTATCAAATCCATGGACACACACACATCGATAACGAAGTTCACCCAGTGTGGGTTACGTCTTTGGGCCCTATTGTCAAGAGTGGGGAGGCGACTTCATTAATATTGCAAGATGATGATGAGTACATAGTACATTCTTTCTCATTACAAGGATAAATACCCTCAACCAGTGTGGAATGTCTCTCCATGAAACATTCTCCCAATAGGAATTCTCACTCAAATGAGCCTACCTTCATCATGACAAGCTATTAAATTCTCACATGACATGGCATACAAGTATCGCTCAACATAATGGTAATGAGGGATCTCAACATCAAAAACATCATCTTAGCAAATCAGAAGAAAGACATGGCATAATTGCGTAATTTACCTCCACTTTCAGGGATGGCCGGAAAATGCAAATCTCAACTATTGAAAAAAATATCACTACTGAATTTGTGGCATGAAATCGTGTCAAACGACTATAAAATTTTCATGTTTCTAACACTGCCAAATTTTGGACCCTCATGAATCTCAAAGATTCCTTCCTGAAGATGCCTGAAAAATGCACTACTCGGATGAAGATTCTGAGCACACCACTGCGCTTCTTGCAAAATTCTTTGAAAATTGACTATAAAGTTGGCATCATTCTGCCTCTATCAAAAATCAACCTCCAAGGGAATCTTTTAGATTCCATAAGATTCCACAAGATTCTTTTCTACTGACTGCCTGAATTTCTGCTACTCAGATGGGCAAACAGAGTACATGGTTGGACTTCTAGCGAAGAAACATGAAAAAATTACTGTAAGCTTGTCAAATTATAATAATGTCACCTCTGGCCCTCTAAGGGAATCTTCTTGGCATCTCCAAGATACCCTCGCTCATGGTTTCACTCCTCTGATCTGCTCATGGTTCTGCTCTGGTCCACCCTTCACCTCTTCTATGTTGGTATGATGGATGAACATACTTTGGCTCAAATAAATTATGTGGGGTGGATTTAACAAGGTTGGCCCACTCGACGCATTGGTAGAGAGATGATTTGGGTGGGCGGAGGTCCCAAGGTTGAACCCCCACCCTGCCACTTATGTCGCTTTCTTTTGCGTTTAATTAACAAATGGGTCGACAGTTATAAAAAAAATCTGGCAGTTATATATGGTTAACAAAAACATGTTTTAACAAGGGTGACAATTCAAATGATGGTTTGGCGCATTAATGTTTTTAACATGAAACAGTTTTGTATTAGTGGTAACTGTTTGTGGGTTGTGATGTTTTTTGGCATATGCCACTTGTGGTTTGGAGCGGTTGCGTGCTATATGGGGTCACTTGTTGGGGGCTGACCCATGTGGGCGGGGTGGGTTCAAACCCCACCAACCCGATAACACATTGACATGTGTTGGCACATATATGTCGGGCGGTGTTATGTGGCGCAGTTAACGATTGGTCATTGGTCGAATTAATTTAATGGTTTATATTAATATATATGATGCCAATGCAATGGTCTTTGCGCCTTTAGAGATAGGAAAACGTTTCAAGGTTTGACCACCCTCCACCCACCATTATATAACTTGTTTTTTTTATATATATAACATATACCGATATCGAGATAGGACGGGTGGTAGCCCGCCACCCCTATTTTAATATTTTTTTGTTTTTATTATAACAAACTAGTTTTTTTAACTCAATTTCAAGGGTCACTGGGCAAATTAAGTAGACAACAAAGTTTCATTTTTTGGTGGCTAGATTCCATGTGCCATGATTCTGCCAAATCGTTGCCTCATTAGTGACTGCTAGTGGGCCTAGTTTGACCCGAACCTTGATCATGAATATCTTGAGCACAAGAACTTAGATTTGAGTGTCATTCACACCATTGGAATTAGGGTGACAAGCATTATGATTTAGTCCTAGTTTCACTTCAATATGAGGACTTTGATTTTTGAGCTATTTCAAGCCAATGTTGAGTTCTGAGCGTGTCTAAAGCCACCTAGATCATTCCTCCCCACCGAGGAGATTTTGGTTCTCTAAAAGCATGAACATAGTCTGCAACTACTGTGTTTTATTATCTTCATCACAAGTGTCCTGACATGTCACCGTTCCTTCTCCTTCACCCTTGTTCTTTGGAGCCATAAGTGTTGGAAATAATACTGAGAGGGGGGGTGAATCAGTATTATCAGATCAAGAATTTTTCTTTTTCATAATCAGATTTATATACGCTACTTCAGAGAGGGGAACTAGCGTGTACACGCAACTGTCTTTAAGGCAACCAATGTTTATGCAGTAAACTTATGATTCAGTTAATTCATCATATGTTGATCTTTAATCAGTGCATCAGTACTTCATCAATCATTAAACAGTAACCATGTGTAGTATAAACATAATAAACCATTACACATAAGCAACACACATGAACACCAAGATTTAAGGTGGAAACCCAATGTGGGTGAAAACCACATACTGCTATCATCTTTGTCTTCTTTTAATAATAAGAAAATATGTTTACAATCTTATACTAGTGCAGACTCATACTAGTATGCAGGCTTTTACCTGCAGAAGGTTACAACCTTCTCTTGTTCTCCAGCTTCTATTGGAAGGGAGCTACAACTCCCTAGCTCTTGTACTAGCCACTATGTTTACTAGTATGTAGGTACTAGCCTACAAAAAACTCCACTCTTCCACCAGGGACCACATTTCATGAATTTTCAGACTGGATTCTCCTTGCACATATCAAAACATATGAAGACCTTGACTTATCAATAACCCATCAGAAATTTAGAAACTCAAACTTCAACAACAAACATGCAGTTAATCTGAAACAATCAGATCACTATCATCAGAACACTGTACTGAACCCAGAAACCTGTATCAACATTCAGAACCAACTGAAACGTAAAAAAATCATGTGTCAAACTATATACACTACTTCAATGAAGAAAACCTGTGTGTATACGTTACTTCGTTCAGCCCAACCTGTGTATACCTCTAAAGATTCTAAATCATAAAATCTCTGAATCAAAAACTATACCAACCAGTAGTGTACTGAACATCTACTATCAACTTACAAAACTTTACACAAGCAGGAAACAGAAAACACTTCTTCTCACTTATACAATCTTTCAAGTATCAACCTCCTTATGCATTCAGATTTACATTCAGATATAAGAAGACTTCATTGACAGACAATAATAAAATAGGAGCAACAATAAATCAACAATATTGATCTGATAGATCAGTCATCTTTGAACATCAAGCCTTTTTGTATATGTTACTTGAAAGGACAGAACCTACGTGTATACACTCTTTTGACGAGACGAACCTTCGTATAGATCTGCAAATATTGACTCGGAACTTTGTTGCAATTCCAAACTTTAGAAAAACACAGATCATGATAGATAACGAATAAAACAGATGCAAAACATCAGATCTAGCCTCAACTAATATTAGATCATTCAAGAATAAGTCATTTCAAGTCTCATGATCCTGATCCAATATTGAACTCAAAGTGCACATAAATATTTCAGATCTAGTCCCAAACATAACCCTACAACATAAAATATACATCAGATAGAAGTATTCCTTAGAATATTATTCACTTGCGCATCTAGCCTTATGATCCTTTCTTCTTTATATAGTTTTTGGCCTTTCTCAATACCATGGACCAAATCCACTTAAGACCAATACCTTGGATCAAATACCACGGACCGAATACCTCGGACTAAATACCTAGGGTCAATATCATGGTCCAAAGATACCTTGGAACAAATACCTCAGACCAAAACCATGGTTTTCAACATGTATGCACTTTGCCTTCTGTGGGAGTGCGTGTGTATGTTATACACTATTTCTATTCTGAGTACTTGCATGTATATGCTGCTTGGACTAAGTGAACCTACGTGTATCTCTTAAACTACTCTTACATCATCTTCTTCCATCAACTTCTTTATTCTGATCAATAGACCTTAGCTCCATCTTCCTGATCCTCTGTACCATTGCCCTATTGCCTCTAAAAATTCTTGTTAATTTCTTATCAAAATTGAGTTGACATGTAGAGTTGCCATCAAGGACAATACATGTATCATAATGCCAAAAATATCCCCCTTTGGACTTGATTGTTGAAAATAATACTGAGAGGGGGGGTGAATCAGTATTATCTAATTCTTTTAATAAATCTTCCTTATTTGTTCTTTGAATTATTTTTGCATGTCAGTACCATAAAATAATGAGCATGAACAAGGAAAAACAGATAGTCACACCAAAGAACACAAGATGTAAGGTGGAAACCCAATGTGGGTGAAAACCACCTGCTGCAATATGTCTCTATCTTCTTTCAAATTAGAAACTTCTTTTACAATGGTTTTGTACTGGTGCAGTCCTTTACCAGTACGCAGGCTGCAACCTGCAGAGAGCTACAACTCTCTCTCTCTCGTTTTCCAGTCTCTCCTGGAAGGGAGCTACAACCCCCTACTTCTTTTCATAAAGCATCAAATGATCATCAAGTACATAAAAGTTACAGTCCACTACAGTTATCAGATCAGCAATAACAGAACTAACCCAGAACACCTTATCAACAGAAAAATTCAATCAACAGAACATCTTAAGACAGATACGCAGTTTTCTCTTCTGTGGCCTGCGTCGCTACGCAGTTCACCTTCTGCTTTCCTGCGTATACCCGCAGAAATCCTTCTGCCGCACTGCGTGCCCACGCACTATTCCTTCAACAGCACTGCGTACTATTACTGCAGGTACGCACCCAGAGACATTATCGCGCCGCGTACTGTTACTGCAGGTACGCACCCAGAAATACTATCGCACCGCGTACTTTTACTATGCGTACGCACCTGAACCTTAGTCGCTCTGCGTACCCACGTAGCTCTCCTTCTTCTGCTCTGCGTACCCACGCAGCTCTCCTTCTTCTGCTCTGCGTACCCACGCAGGTCTCCTGTTTCTGCCCTGCGTACCCACGCAGATCTCTTGTTTCTGCTCTACGTACCCACGCAGCTTTTCTGTTAAACACCTGCGTACTTCTGATTAGGGCCGAATAGGCAGTTCACCAGAGTGGCACAGTTGCTCAGATCTGATCATGCGCTCGAGAGATCACTCTTCACAGATTCGCCTTCAACTTCCCTTTCATATAGATCAAGCTTTTAAGATCATAACCCAATATTTCAGTTCTAAAGATATTCAAATGCAAAAGATACTTAGCCAAGTGATCTCCTTTGCTTTATATAGGCAAGCTCCTCCTAAAATCATGGAACAATACCACGAGCCAAAACCGTAATAACACAAATACCGTCGGCTAAATACCAAGAGTAAAACATAAGAAACCCCACGTGTGCTTTTCTCTACCTTGAAATGTGTGCACTGGGGGTACGCACCTCCTGAACGACTGACCTGCGTATCTGGACGCGGTTCCTGCATGGTGTACCTGCGGGTACGCACCTTCTGAACTGATTTCCTGCGTACTTCTTAATTTTCATCATATTGAGAGCCTTGCCACGGGAGTTGCCATCAAGTACAACATCTGTAACATATAGCCATACCGGAAACATAATGCCAACAATCTCCCCCTTTGGACTTGATGGCAACCTCACAATCTTCAGCTTCATTCTCCCCCTTTGACATCAAGGGCAAAGGGGTATGCTCCCCCTAAGAACATGCTCCCCCTGAATATGAACCAGATCTGCAACAAAGAACCATAATCCACCATGAAAGAGATAGAGACATATTGCAGCTATTTCCAAGATCTCCTTCCGACCATCCTCCATAATGCCAACAATGCATTATATGCTCCCCCTGAACCTGTACCATCAATCAGAAAAGGTTCAACAATAGGATGATGCATCAACAACCCCCAGCTTTTGCCTGAGGTATTCAAAAGTGTCCCTGGGCAATGGTTTGGTGAGAATATCAGCAACTTGTTCCTTAGAAGGAACATACTCCAACTTGACCTTCTGTTCAAGTACTTGTTCCCGGAGAAAATGGTACTTGATTGGTATGTGCTTGGTTTTTGAATGCATAACAGGATTCTTTGAGATGCTGATTGCACTTGTGTTATCACATAAGATGGGGATTGGTGGTTTACAAGTGATTTGAAAATCCTGCAAAGTCTGCATCATCCAAAGGAGTTGGGTGCAACAAGATGCAGCAGCGACATATTCCGCTTCAGCTGTAGACAAGGCAATCGAACTCTGTTTCTTGCTGAACCAGGATACCAGTCTGGAACCCATAAAGAACGCACCACCACTTGTGCTTTTCCTGTCATCCATGCTTCCGGCCCAATCTGCATCTGTATAAGCATGAAGTGTAAGATCTGTATCTCTAGGATACCATAAGCCATAATTTTGAGTCCCTTGAAGATATTTGAAAATTCTTTTCACTGCCTGAAGATGAGTCTCCTTCGGATTTGCCTGAAATCTTCCAACTATTCCAACTGCATGCATGATGTTCGGTCGGGTACCTGTCAGATAAAGTAAACTTCCAATCATAGATCTGTAGGTTGGTTGATGTACTGCTGCAGATTCATCATTTGCACTGAGGCTACATCCTGTGACCATGGGTGTACATACTGGTTTTGCATCTTCCATACCATATTTCTTCAAAATCTGTTTGAGATACTTGGTTTGAGATAAAAAATTCCTCCTTCTTTTTGTTGGATTTGCAAACCAAGGAAATATGTCAGTTCTCCTAGCAAGGACATTTCAAATTCTTTCTGCATGACCGAGGCAAAGTTTTGACTCATAGCTTCTTCATTGCTCCCAAAAATAATGTCATCTACATATACAACAAGTATTAGCAATTTGTCATTTTCAATTTTTATATAAAGATTGCTATCTGTTGATCCTTTTGAAAAGCCTTGTTGATGAAGATATTTGTCCAAACGGTAGTACCAAGCCCTTGGAGCTTGTTTGAGACCATAGAGAGCCTTTTTCAATCTGCATACAAGATTTGGATCATTTCCAAGAATGAACCCATCTGGCTGTTCAATGTACACTTCTTCTTCCAAGTCTCCATTCAGAAAGGCTGATTTCACGTCCATTTGAAATACTTTGAAGTTTTGAAAACTTGAGAGAGCAAGGAACATTCGGATGGCCTCAAGTCTTGCAACAGGAGCAAAGGTTTCTTCAAAGTCTATTCCTTCTTGCTGCGCATACCCTTTACAAACAAGTCTGGCTTTGTTTCTAATTACTTCTCCATTTTCATTCAATTTATTTTTGAAGACCCATTTTGTTCCGATAACATTCTTATCTTTTGGTCTAGGAACCAGCTCCCAAGTGTTGTTCTTTTCGATTTGCTCAAGTTCTTCATCCATTGCTTTCACCCAACATTCATCTTTGCATGCCTCTTTCACATTTTGTGGTTCAGTGGAGGAGAGTAATGCCAAATAGCTTGAGGCTTCTGCAACTGTTCTTCTTGTTTGTACACCTGCTTCTTTCTGCCCCACAATCTGAGATTCTGGATGATTCTTCTGAACATATCTGGATGGGGTTTTTTCTTCTATTCTTGTCTGCTCCTCTGGTTCTTCTTGAGGTTCTTCTTGAGGTTCTTCTTCTTCATCATTCTGTCTTTGAGGGTAGCCTTCATCTTCTCCGATGTCTTCATGATGAACTTGCCTAGGAATGTATCCCTTCTCATCAACCACTACATCAATGCTGTCAACAATTCTGCCAAGTCTTTTATTGTAGCATTTGTATGCTTTGCTATGTGGAGAGTAACCAAGAAGAATGCCTTCATCTACTCTAGGTTCAAGTTTGCCAAGCTGCTCATCAGTATTCTTAATATAGCATTTGCTCCCAAAGATTTTGAAGTGCTTTACCGAAGGAGTCTTACCACTCCAGAGCTCATGAGGAGTTTGAGTGCTGTTCACCCTGACATTTGTTTTGTTGAGAATAACAACCGCAGCATGTGCAGCTTCACCCAAGAAAGTTGCGGGAGTTCCTGATTCATCAAGCATAGCACGAGCCATTTGTTGGACTGTTCTGTTCATTCTTTCCACAACTCCATTTTGCTGAGGAGTTCTAGCTGTAGAGAATTCTCTTCTTATCCCATGTTCTTCACAGAAATCGAAAAATTCATTTGAGGTAAACTCCCCACCTCTGTCGGATCTGAGGCACTTAATTTTGTGACCTGATTCATTTTCAACCAAAGCTTTGAAGGATTTGAATTTTTCGAATGCTTCATCTTTGTGCTTCATAAGTCCTAGCCAGACAAACCTGGAGAAATCGTCAATGAATAATATCAAGTATTCTTCTCCTCTAGGTGTTCTTTTCCTGAATGGACCGCATGTATCTGTATGTACTAGCTCAAGAGGCATGCTAGCTGATCCTTCCTTCTCTGGAAAGTTAGTTCTGGTTTGTTTTCCAAACTGACATGATTTGCATATGGTGTTGTCAGGAATTTTGATATCTGGAAGATCGCGAACTGCCTGATATTTGCATGCTTTCCTTATTTGTGAAAAGCTTAGATGCCCCAACCTCCGATGCCATAGCCAGTGCTCATCATCCTTGCTCAGATAGCATTGTTGTTGTCCTTCTTCAAATATGTACAGATTATTTGGAGTTCTTT
Source organism: Pinus tabuliformis (assembly GCA_031772625.1). Lineage (NCBI taxonomy): Eukaryota > Viridiplantae > Streptophyta > Pinopsida > Pinales > Pinaceae > Pinus > Pinus tabuliformis. The sequence goes on along the minus strand of CM062820.1, from coordinate 1,186,523,508 downwards.
TGCCTTTGATCACTGTTTTACCTGTATCAAGATCACGAACAAGACATCCATTTGATCTGAATATAACCTCGGTTCTTTGATCACACATCTGGCTGACACTTAGAAGATTATGCTTCAATCCATCAACATACAAAACATTTCCAGCCTTGACCTTTTCTTTTAACTGAGCAATGCCCTTTCCTTTTATAGTTGCAGGAGTATCATTTCCAAAAGAGACTTTCTTTCCCTTTTCTAGAGCAGAATAAGACTCAAGTTTTTCTTTATCACCTGTCATATGCTTCGAACATCCACTGTCAATGTACCATAGATTTTCCTGTCCTTCTGCATAAAATGCTATCCCACATCTTTCTGTTTGAGGTTCCTTTATTCTCCATGTTTTGGTGCTTGAGGCTTGTTCCTTTTTCTGCTGAAACCTGCTCCTGCATTCAGAGTCTTCATGACCAAAGTTATTGCAAATAGAACATTCAGCTTCATTTTCAAGAACCGAAAAGTTGTTATAGGTCCTTTTTGTAATCCCTGTCATACTTCTTTGTTTTTGAGCTTCCCTAGTCATGATCGTTTTATATGCAACACATTGAGATGCTTTGTGACCAAAGTTATGGCAAGAAAAGCATTGTCCATTGAAGAAACTTCTGTGGTTATCGAATCTACCAGCCAACTGATTGTAATTTCTATTTTCATCTATTCTTGAACCAAATTGAGAAGTTTTTACCTGTGGTTGGTTGTAGCTTTTGTTCACCCTTAAGATGGATTGCCCCTGATAGTTTCTGTTTGTAATTCGTCCCTGCTTTACCTGATGATCTTCATTGTTCTTTTGCTCATTTCTTCTTGCTGCATCAAGATAACTTTTTGAGGTGGATGCTTGAGAAGTTTCTCCATTATAGCCCAGACCTGTCTTGTTTAGTGGAGACCACTGCACATTGATAATCTCATCCAAATTTTCAGATCCTTTGACAAACTTGAGATTAATAGCTTTTGTTTTCTCAATCTCTTTTCTAAGACCAACAATTTCACCTTCTAATTTTTCAAGATGTTTTTCCTTTTCATCAATTTGAAATTGTAGAGTATCAATGATCATGTTCTTTTCTTCTATACATCTCTTGAGTCTAGTAATTTCATCATAAAGTTTATCCACATCTATAGCATCCATATAATCATCATCTTCAAATGCCATTAACAACTTATATTCATTACCTTGTTCATCTTCATCACTGTTTGATAGACCATCACTATCTTCATGAGTGTAGTAGCTTTTCTTATTTGCGTTCTGTTTCTTGTTCCATCTAGCAGGTTCCTTTCCTTTATCCTTATAAGGACATTTTGCAGCATAATGACCTACTCTTCCACAAGCAAAGCATTTAAAAGGTAACTTACCTCTAAACCTTCCAGAACCCCTTTGAAGATTTCTGACAAAATTTGATTCTTCTTCCTCTTCTTCCGGGACGTGGCTTGCTTCATAACAATCTCCTTTGCCTGATGCTTTGAAAGCAGCTTCTCTTCTGTCTGATGGACCTCCCTTTCTCATTTCATAAGCAGTTAGAATTCCATGTAGCTGAGACATAGTAAGAATTCGAAGATTTTCCTTTTCTTCTATTGCAGATACTTTAGATTCAAACTTGGGGGACAATGATCTTAGGACCTTTTCAACCACAATAGCCTCTTTTATTTCTTCACCCAAATTATTCATACAATTAACAACCTCATCTACTCGAAGGAAATAGTTAGCCACACTTTCATCATTATACATTTTGAGAGTCTCATACTGAATTCTGAGAGTTTGAAGTTTAGCACGCTTTACCTGTTCGTCTCCTTCATAGCTCGTGACAATTTTGTCCCATATCTCTTTTGCGGATTTATAGTGCATTACCTTCATGAATTCTGATTGAGATATACATCCTAATAGAGTACTGACTGCTTTCGCATTTGTTTCATACTTCTTTTTCTCGGCTGCATCTGTAGGAGTAGCTGAAGGAAAAGCATAGCCTGTCTCTACGATGTCCCAAACTTCTGTACCAAGAGATTGAAGATAGGCAGTAACTCTTACCTTCCAATAATTGAAGTTTGTCCCATCAAAAACCGGTGGCCTGATTGATGCTTCTCTCTCGTAGTTGCTCATGATGAACGATCTACCTTCAAGCGATCAAGCTTCTCTGAAGGACCTGCTCTGATACCAATTGTTGAAAATAATACTGAGAGGGGGGGTGAATCAGTATTATCTAATTCTTTTAATAAATCTTCCTTATTTGTTCTTTGAATTATTTTTGCATGTCAGTACCATAAAATAATGAGCATGAACAAGGAAAAACAGATAGTCACACCAAAGAACACAAGATGTAAGGTGGAAACCCAATGTGGGTGAAAACCACCTGCTGCAATATGTCTCTATCTTCTTTCAAATTAGAAACTTCTTTTACAATGGTTTTGTACTGGTGCAGTCCTTTACCAGTACGCAGGCTGCAACCTGCAGAGAGCTACAACTCTCTCTCTCTCGTTTTCCAGTCTCTCCTGGAAGGGAGCTACAACCCCCTACTTCTTTTCATAAAGCATCAAATGATCATCAAGTACATAAAAGTTACAGTCCACTACAATTATCAGATCAGCAATAACAGAACTAACCCAGAACACCTTATCAACAGAAAAATTCAATCAATAGAACATCTTAAGACAGATACGCAGTTTTCTCTTCTGTGGCCTGCGTCGCTACGCAGTTCACCTTCTGCTTTCCTGCGTATACCCGCAGAAATCCTTCTGCCGCACTGCGTGCCCACGCACTGTTCCTTCAACCGCACTGCGTACTATTACTGCAGGTACGCACCCAGAGACATTATCGCACCGCGTACTGTTACTGCAGGTACGCACCCAGAAATACTATCGCGCCGCGTACTTTTACTATGCGTACGCACCTGAACCTTAGTCGCTCTGCGTACCCACGCAGCTCTCCTTCTTCTGCTCTGCGTACCCACGCAGCTCTCCTTCTTCTGCTCTGTGTACCCACGCAGCTCTCCTTCTTCTGCTCTGCGTACCCACGCAGGTCTCCTGTTTCTGCCCTGCGTACCCACGCAGATCTCTTGTTTCTGCTCTGCGTACCCACGCAGCTTTTCTGTTAAACACCTGCGTACTTCTGATTAGGGCCGAATAGGCAGTTCACCAGAGTGGCACAGTTGCTCAGATCTGATCATGCGCTCGAGAGATCACTCTTCACAGATTCGCCTTCAACTTCCCTTTCATATAGATCAAGCTTTTAAGACCATAACCCAATATTTCAGATCTAAAGATATTCAAATGCAAAAGATACTTAGCCAAGTGATCTCCTTTGCTTTATATAGGCAAGCTCCTCCTAAAATCATGGAACAATACCACGAGCCAAAACCGTAATAACACAAATACCGTCGGCTAAATACCAAGAGTAAAACATAAGAAACCCCACGTGTGCTTTTCTCTGCCTTGAAATGTGTGCACTGGGGGTACGCACCTCCTGAACGACTGACCTGCGTATCTGGACGCGGTTCCTGCATGGTGTACCTGTGGGTACGCACCTTCTGAACTGCATACTTCTTAATTTTCATCATATTGAGAGCCTTGCCACGGGAGTTGCCATCAAGTACAACATCTGTAACATATAGCCATACCAGAAACATAATGCCAACATTGATGGCAACCATGATGATGTTGACTACTGCAAGTTGTAAAGACTATTAGAGATACCATACAACACAAAAATACCCAAATACTCTCCCCCTTTGACATTAAGGGCAAAGGGCGGACCACTCTACTCTCCTCCTTTGCATGATGCTATCCATACTCCCCCTGAGTATATGTTGAGTCTGCAGAGAGAAGATTGAATATAATAACATGACACTATAACTCAACAAAGTGAGTATGACCTCGCTATGACCACAAACTCATACATACATCAATCACCCAACTAAGTGGGGATACACTATATTTGACTCATCTTCCCAACCGAGTGGGGATATACCAAAGTTTATACATGATAGAAATACAACAATTATTACATCATCCATCCCAACGATATTGGGGAAATAAATTACATCGTATGACCAATAGAACTCATTGAAATATAGACCATGATAGAAGAAGTTATATCACACTAATGACTGATGCAACTAAGAAATAGCTGAGTTCAACAACCATAATGCCAACAATGTGGAATGTGAACGCTCCCCCTGAACCTGTGCTACCACTATTTTTTTTGTTAGAAAAACATATATGCGCTTTCAGCCAAGGCAACCCACGTGTACCTGTGCATATACTTCATGAAACTAGTGTGTAGTAAACTTCCTCTGAAAAATTGGATTTAACAGCAGGATGATGCAGCAACAACTCCCAGCTTTTGTCTGAGATATTCAAATGTTTCTCTGGGTAGTGGTTTAGTGAATATATCAGCAACCTGTTCTTTGGAGGGGACATACTCCAATTTGACCTTTTGTTCAAGCACTTGTTCTCATAGAAAATGGTACTTGATGGGTATGTGCTTGGTCTTGGAGTGCATGACTGGATTCTTTGAAATATTGATGGCACTTGTATTATCACATAGAATGGAGATGGGTGGAGTACATGTGATCTGAATGTCTTGCAAAGTTTGCATCATCCAAAGTAGTTGTGTGCAGCAAGATGCAGCAGCCACATATTCTACTTCAGTTGTAGATAAAGCAATTGAACTTTGTTTCTTGATGTACCAAGACACTAACCTGGGACCCATATAGAATGCACCACCACTAGTGATTTTTCTATCATCAACACTTCTTGCCCAATCTGCATCTGTATATCCATGAAGAGTAAGATATGCATCTCTAGGATACCATAGTCCAAAGTCCTGAGTTCCTTGAAGATATTTGAAAATTCTTTTGACTGCCTGAAGGTGTGATTCCTTTGGATTTGCTTGGAATCTTCCAACTATTCCTACTACATGCATGATGTCTGGTCGGGTACCTGTTAGATAAAGCAGACTGCCAATCATGGATCTATAATTTGGTTGATGTACTGTTGTTGATTCATCTTTTGAGCTAAGACTACATCCTGTTACCATTGGAGTACATACAGGTTTAGAATATTCCATTCCATACCTTTTCAAGATATGCTTGAGATATTTGGTTTGTGAAAGAAAAATACTATCTTTAGTTTGCTAAACTTGTAGACCAATAAAATAGGTAAGTTCACCAAGCAAGGAGATTTCAAATTCTTGCTGCATTACTGAAGAAAAATTCTAACTCATGGATTATTCATTGCTACCAAAAATGATATCATGAACATAAACGATAATAATTAGCAATTTATCATTTTCAATCTTTGTATATAAATTGCTATCTGCAGAACCTTTTGTAAAACCTTGTCGGTGTATATATTTTTCAAGGCGGTAATACCAAGCCCTTGGAGCCTGTTTCAAACCATAGAGAGCCTTTTTGAGTTTGCATACAAGTTTTGCATCGTTTCCAAGAATGAATCCTTTTGGTTGTTCAATGTAAACTTCTTCTTCTAAATCTCCATTAAGGAAGGCTGATTTTAGATCCATTTGGTATACTTTGAATTTCTGAAAACTGGAAAGAGCAAGAAACATTCTTATGGCTTCAAGTCTTGCAACAAGTGTAGAAGTTTCTTCCAAATCTATACCTTCTTGTTGAGCATACCCTTTACAAACAAGTCTGGCCTTGTTTCTAATGACTTATCCATTTTCATTCAGCTTGTTCTTGAATATCCATTTAGTTCCTATAATATTTTTATCATGAGGTCTACGAACTAATTCCCAAGTGTCATTCTTTTCAATTTTCTCAAGTTCTTCATCCATGGCCTTGACCCAACATTCATCTTTGCATGCTTCATTTACATTTTGAGATTCAGTGGAGGATAGTAATGCTAGATAGCTTGAGGTCCCTATAATAGTTCTTCTTGTCTGTACACCAGCCTCCCTTTCTCCTAAAATTTGATTTTTTGGATAATTTTTCTGAACATACATGGGCAGAGTCTTTTCTTCTACCATTATATCTTCTTGTGGTGCTTCATTTTTTTCTTCTTTAATATAATTTTGATTTGATGTGGGAAAGTAATCCCCATCTTCCTCGTTGTCATAATCTTCTATTGATTTTATCTATTTTGGATTTCTGCATGCTTCGTCAACTACAACATCAATGCTTTCAACAATTTTCCCAAATATTTTATTATAACCTTTATATCCTTTACTTCTGTAAGAATAACCAAGAAGAATCCCTTCATCTGCTCTGGGTTCAAACTTACCAAGTTTTTCATCAGTTCTTTTGATAAAACATTTGATTCCAAAAACTCTAAAGTATTTTACAATAGGAGTCTTACCATACAAAAGTTCATGTGGATTTTGAGTGCTATTTACCTGAACATTTGCTTTGTTGAGAATAGTCATGGAAACAAATGTTGCTTCACCCCAGAAGGTTGCAAGATTTCCAGATTCATCTAGCATGGCTTGAACCATTTGCTGAATTGTTTTGTTCATCCTTTCTACTACACCATTTTGTTGATGTGTTCTTGTAGTGGAGAATTCCCTTTTTATTCCATGTTGTTCACAAAAGTCAAAGAATTCATCCGATAAAAATTCCCCTCCTTGTTCAGATCTGAGGCATTTGATTTTTCGATCTGATTCATTTTCAACCAAAGCCTTGAAGGCTTGGAACTTTTCGAATGCTTCATCTTTATGCTTTAGAAGACCTATCTAACACATTCTGGAAAAATCATCAATGAACAAAATAAAGTATTCTTCTCCACGAGGTGACTTTTTCCTTGTTGGTCCACATAAATTAGTATGGACAAGTTCAAGAGGCTTACTAGCTAACCCTTTTTTTTCCATGAGTGAACTCTGGTTTGCCTACCAATTTCACATGGTTTGCATATTGTATTTTCTGGGATGCTGATATCTAGAAGATCATAAACAACCTTGAGTCTGCATGCTTTTCTTATTTGAGAAAAGCTTAGATGTCCCAATATTCTATGCCATAGCCAGTTTTCATCATTTTTTCTTAGATAGCAGTATTGTTGTCCTCCTTTAAGTATGTATAAGTTGTTTGGAGTTCTTGTACCTTTGATCATGGTCTCTCTTGTATCAAGCTCACGAAAAAGACATCCATTTGATCAAAACACCACTTCATTTCCTTGATCACACATTTGACTGACACTCAATAGGTTATGCTTTAAACCATCTACATACATAACATTTCCAACTTTAACCTTTTCTTTGAAGAAAACAAAACCTTTACCTTTTATGACAGCTGGAGTGTCATTTCCAAATGAGACATTCTTTTCCTTTTCTAAGGAATTATATGAGTGAAGTTTCTCTTTGTCACCTGTCATATGTTTTGAGCATCCACTATCGATGTACCACTGATTTTCTTTTCCTTCTGCATACGAGGCTATACCTATTGGTTTGTGTTATATTTCTTCCACGAATAGCCCAAGTAGTTAACCGGGAGGTTAGAGGGGGGACAGAGCCCCCCCTTTGTTGCGCCGATTGCGTAGAGGGGGGGTCACAAGGGGTTTGAGGGGTGTGGGTAGCCCCCCTCTATGGCATCCAGGGTAGCGCCCCAAAATTTTTTGTTTTTGGACCTTATATTAGGTTGGGCGGACCTACCTATGGTTTTGTGCATGGTTTTCGCACATGGTTTTGGATGTGATGTTTTTCAGTCTATGGTTTTTGGTCCATGGTATTGGATGCTTCGGCATTATAAATATGTATTGTAACATTGAAAGGAACATAATGAAAAATCAAGCTGGTAGTCCTGGTTTTGGGATCCAGGGGAAAATCTCTGTGTATATGTGTTTTATGTGTTATGCTCTCGCATTGTTTATTTTCTATGTTTTAGAATTCATATGCATGTAATTTCTGTACAAGGTTAAAACCTACAATACCACATATTTCTATTTGAGATTCTTTCCTTCTCCATATCTTGGGATTTAATGGCGTTTTCTCCTTTTGAGGTGTTTGCCGAAATTTTCTCCTGCATTCAGATTCTTCATGACCAAAGTTGTTACAAATTGAGCATTCTATTTCATTTTCAAGAGGAGAAAAGTTATTATAGGAACTTCTCTTGATCCCTGTTACATTCCTTTGATTTCATGCTTCTCTAGTCATGATGGTTTTGTAAGCAACACATTGAGCAGCTTTGTGCCCAAAATTATGACATGAAAAACATTGCCCATTAAAGAAGTTTCTGCGACTATCGAATCTATTTACCTATTGATTGTAGTTTCTATTGATATTCATCTTTGGAGCAAATTGAGTATGATTTGCCTGAGGTTGGTTGTGGCTTCTATTGATATTCATCCTTGGAGAAAATTGAGTATGATTTACCTGGTGATTAGCTTTATGCCTTTGCTAACGATTGTCATACTCTTCATTGGTCTTTGCTACATCAAGAAGCTTTTGGTGGAGGTTGATGACTTCTGTGATTGAGATGCTTCTTCAGTATATCCAAGACTTGTCTTTATTCGAGGAGAATGCTGAAATTTGATAATTTCATTTAAAGTTTATGATCCTTTAGCAAATCTAAGATTGAGAGATGTTATTTTCTCAAGATCTTTTCTTAGACCACAATTTCATATTCTAGTTTTTCATTGTGTTTTTCTTTTTCAGCAAGTTGGTTTGTCAAGGTATCTATGATCATATTCTTTTCTTCTAAAACTTTTTTGAGTTTAGAGAATTCTTCATGAAAGTTTTCCTCTTCTAAAGCATCCGAAAAATCATCATTGTCATAAGCCATGAGAAGTCTATAATCATCACTATTAGATAAACCATCACTATCCTCTTCTAAACTATCCCAAAAATCATCGCTGTCATAAGCCATGAGAAGTCTGTAATCTTGACGAGTTTCATCTTCATCACTATTAGATAAACCATCACCATCTTCATGAGTATAGTAGCTCCTTCTATTCAAAACTTGTTTCCTATTCCATTTTTCATATTGCTTTCCTTTTTCATATTTATCTTTATGAGGACATCTGGCAGCATAATGACCGACTCTACCATAAGCAAAGCATTTGAAAGGTAGCTTACCTCTGAAACTTCCAAAACCCTGTTGAAGCTTCTTGACAAAATTTACCTCATCTTCTTCTTCTGAAATGTGTCCTGATTCATTGTGTTCTTCCTTTTCTTTTCCTTTTGCTGAAGCTTTAAATGTAGCTTCTCTCATATCTTATGGACCTCCTTTTCTCATCTCAAAAGCAACCAGGATTCCATGAAGCTGTGTCATAGTGATATTCTACAGATCCTATTTTTCTTCTATGGCAGACACTTTTGATTCAAATTTAGAAGATAAGGATCTCAAAATTTTCTCAACTAAGATAACTTCCTTTATTTCTTCACCTAGATTTTTCATATAATTAACAACCTCATCTATACGTAAGAAGTAACTAGCTATACTCTCATCACTATGCATCTTAAGAGTTTCATATTGAATTCTGGGAGTTTGAATCTTAGCACATTTTACCTAAAAGTCTCTTTCGTAGCTCTGAACGATTTTGTCCTATATCTCTTTGCTTGATTTCAGCTGCATGACTTTGACAAACTCTGATTGTGACAAAATTCCCAATAAAGTATTGACAGCTTTGGCATTGGTTTCATATTGCTTTTCACCTACCGTGTCTGTAGGAATCGCTGTTGGAAATTTATATCCTCCTTCCACAATTTCCTAGACATCTATTCCAAAAGATTGTAGATAGGTTGTGGTTCTTATTTTCCAATAAACAAAGTTGCTCCCATCGAATATTGGCAGTCTGATGGATCCCATGCTTTCATGATTATTCATGTTGATGGATCTTCCTTCAAGCAATCAAGCTTCTTTTGAAGGACTTGCTCTGATACCAATTATTGGAAATAATACCGAGAGGGGGGGTGAACCAGTATTATCAGATCAATAACTTTTCTTTTTCATATTCAGATTTATATAAGCTACTTTAGAGAGGGTAACTAGCGTGTACATGCAACTGTCTTTAAGAAAACTAGCATTTATGTAGTAAACTTATGATTTAGTTAATTCATCATATGTTGATCTTTAGTCAGTGCATCAGTACTTCATCAATAATTAAATAGTAACCATGTGTAGTATAAACATAATAAACCATTACACATAAGAAACACACATGAACACCAAGACTTAAGGTGGAAACCCAATGTGGGTGAAAACCACCTGCTGTTGTCGTCTTTGTCCTCTTTTAATAATAAGAAAATTTGTTTACAATCTTGAACTGGTGCAGACTCATACTAGTATGTAGGCTTCTACGTACCGAAGGTTACAACCTTCTCTCGTTCTTCAGCTTCTAATGGAAGGGAGCTACAACCCCGTAGCTCTTGTACTAGCCAATATGTTTACTAGTATGTAGGTTCCAGCCTACAGAAAACTCCACTCTTCTACCAGGGACCACATTTCATGAATTTTCAGACTAGATGCTCCTGACACATATCAAGACATAAAAGGACCTTGACTCATCAATAACCCATTAGAAATTTTGAAACTCAAACTTCATCAACCAACATGCAGTTAATCTGAAACATTTAGATCACTATCATCATAACAATGTGCTAAAACCAGAAACCTATATCAACATTCAGAACCAACTGAAACCTCAAAAATTCATTTGTCAGACTGTATACGCTACTTCAATGAAGAAAACCTATGTGTATACGCTACTTCCTTCAGCTCAACCTATGTATACCTCTAAACATTCTGAATCATAAAATCTATGAATCACAAATTGTACCAACTAGCAGTGTACTAAACATCTACTATCAACTTATAGAACATTACATAGGAAGGCAACAGTAAACACTTCTTCTCACTTATACAATCAATCAAGTATCAATCTCCTCATGCATTCAGATTTACATTCAGATCTAAGAAGACTTCATTAACAGACAACAGTAAAATAGCAGCAACAATAAATCAGCAATACTGATTTGATAGATCAATCATCTCTGAACATCAAGCCTTTTTGTATATGCTACTTGAATAGAACCTGCGTGTATACGCTCTTTTGCTGAGACGAACCTGCATACAGATCTACAAATATTGACTTAGAACTTCGCTGCAATTCCAAACTTCAGAGAAACCCAAATCATGATAGATAATGAATAAAACAGATGCAAAACATCATATCTAGCCTCAACCAATATCAGATCATTCAAGAATAAGTCATTTCATGATCCTGATCCAATATTGAACTCAAGGTGCACATAAATATTTCAGATCTAGTCCCAAACATAACCCTGCAACATAAAATATACTTCAGATAGAAGTATTCCTTAGAATCTTATTCACTTGCACATTCGGCCTTATGATCCTCTCTTCTTTATATAGTTTTTGGCCTTTCTCAATACCATGGATCGAATCCACTTAGGACCAATACCTTGGATCAAATACCATGGACCGAATACCTCAGACTAAATACCTAGGGTCAATATCATGGTCCAAAGATACCTTGGAACAAATAACTCAGACAAAAACCATGGTTTTCAACATGTACGCACTTTGACTTCTGTGGGAGTGCATGTGTACGTTATATGCTATTTTTTTCTGAGTACCTGCGTGTATACGTTTCTTGGACTAAGTGAACCTACATGTATCTCTTAAACTGCTCTTACATCATATTCTTCCTTCAACTTCTTTATTCTGATCAATAGACCTTAGTTCCATCTTCCTGATCCTCTATACCACTGCCCTATTGCCTCTGAAAATTCCTCTTAGCCTCTTATCAAAACTGAGTTGACCTGTAGAGTTGTCATCAAGGACAATACTTGTATCATAATGGCAACAATAAGTGATGAACCGACACCTACATCCTCTGCAAACCCATAGCACAGTCTTTGCAAACTACATGCTCAATTACATGACCAATCATGACCCAACCATCCCCATACTGACCAATATTTTATAAGACACACTCTTTGGTCAAGGTTACATCATAATAGAAACCAATACCCCAGCTATAAAAAAAAGGCCAAACCATCATTGTTGCTTTAATAAGTGATGGAAAAAACATCATCACTTTTACAATTTAAATTGCAACACATGATTTACAAAATGCGACCATGATGAGCTATCATATCTAGAAAAACCATCTCTCATTCATGAAATTGAATGCATCATCATCTCCTTGTGGCAGATTCGCTTGTTGAACAACCTTTTCAACTAGTTCCTGTATGAGCACTTTGTCCTTGCGATGTTACCCTAGATGGAGCCTCCAACACATGGCTTTTTGATGTCTACCTCTAATGCAATGACTAAAAAAATTATTCTTCCTCCAAACCTGCTTAACCTTCTTCCTTCCCTGATGTGGAGAAGGCCTTTCATGCCTCATCCTCTTTCTTGCTTCCATTCTCTTCCAGCACTCAACAACCACATGGCTATATAAATCACAAAAACTACATGGTTTTGCATGCCATGATTTTTTCTCATCATTAACATGCTTGTAACCAAAATGAAATTTATAATACTAAGACTGTTTATACATCTCTTGACTATCTCTGATCCAGTCCTAGCAATGAGGACTTGCCTCAAATCTTCCTCTACAATGTGCACTATCATGGGAGCATTGTGATGTGCCCCAATCATCCTCTTTCTTTGATGGTGTTGAAAATGTATTGGAAGCTTCTGCTACCTTTGAGCACTCTCCTTCAGTGTACCCCAAACTTGCAAATCAAGGTCTTTGTACAAGCTCCAATGGCTGAGACATTCCTTGGCCATTAACACCAAGTCCTCCTCCTTTATATGCCATCTTGGTAAGGAGTCTCATGCCAGTTCCTGAAATGGGTACCTCAAGGCTTCCAACATAAATAATGTCTTGTGAAAATGAAACTGAAGAATGATCGACGTTGTTTATCTCAGTTTTTGGTTTTGAAACAGGTGATGATGGCTTCACTAAGACTTTGTTTCATCTCAAATTTTCAAAGGCTTCTTCCGTGATTCATAGCTGAAGCTACAATGTTCACTTCTCCTCTTTCTCTTCTCATAGAAGTATCCTTAATTCATCATTATTTTCTCAAAGGCTTTGATTGATCTCCTCATCCGAATAATGAGAAGGCAATGAGGAAGATGAATGGTCACTGGAAGATGGAGATGTATTATTGTCCTTTTCTCTTTCTTTCTCTTGTTGCTATCTTGCCATCTTCTCCTCATCATATGCATACATTATTTCCACCATGTGTGCCATCCTGAGGAGGTCCTCATAGAGATCTCTCTCATTCTCCATTTTCCTTCTTGTTTCATGTTCAATCATTCACACTTTTAATTCACATCAACAATAAGACCACTTTGATACCAAACTTGATCCAGATCTCTTCAACTATCAGAATTAAACAAAATCTTTTTCTTCTATGATGTTAGTAGAATTGCATATGAAAGAGTATAAAATAGCCACAAGTGCATGTTTTAAGGAAGATGAAACATAAAAACAACTATTAAATCCATGGACACACACAAACATTGATAATGGAGTTCACCCAGTGTTGGTTACGTCTTCCGACCCTGGTGTCAAGAGTGGGGAGACCGCTTCATTAATGTTACAAGATGATGATGAGTACATAGTAATACCCTCAACCAAAGTGGCATGTCTCTCCACGAGGCATTCTCCTTATAGGAACTCTCACTAAAATGGGCCTACCTTCAGTATGACAAGCTGATAAATTCTCATATGATGTGGCATACAAGTATCCCTCAACATAATGGTAATTAGGGATCTCAAAAACAAAAACAACATTTCATCAAATCAGAAGAAAGACATGGCATAATGTTGGGTCCCTATAATACTAGTGATTACCCAATTACTATTGTATTTCTATCCCTTATTAATATTGTTGTGCCCCTATTGTCCCCATATTGTTATTATTGTGCCCCATAGAATCCCTCTATTGTTATTTTTGTGGCTTTATATTATTATTGTTAGGTTGGCTGGGTTATATTGTGACTCCTTAGACTCCTATATATAGAAAGGATGTTTTGTCATTTGAATCATCCAAGAATTTTTCATTTGTGTAATGTAAAGGAGGTTTCCCCCTTGAAGAGGCTGAATTATAAGGTGTTGATCTCTGTTTTCTATCTTTTTGTGAGCTGGTTTCATAACATTTGGTATCCGAGCTTTGGATTCTAGGGTTCCGCTGCTCCAAACAGGTCATCGTGGCATTTTCTCTATAACTTTTTTTTCTGAGACGTTTCAAAAGCTAAAAAAAAAACCCATTTGAGAAGAAATCACACTGAATCTCGAGTCTGAATTTCAGATCTTTTCACGCTATATTTACGGAGATATGATCTAAGGAAGTTGGTCTTTTTGCAGACTCCTGAATTACATTCCAAACAGGTGACCTGGGGAAAATCATCAGAACTTTCTCTCTGAGCATCGATTGAAATTTTGTAAGAAGGTACAAAAAGAGGACAGACTTTAGTTTCTTGTATATATTTTTCAGAGCCAAAGGTTGAAACAGTGACTCGTGGCACGTCGTACAAGTTCGCTCTATTGAACTAGTCTATAATCAGGTCATTTTGGGAGACTGTGCATAACTCTTCCTTGGAGAATCCAATTTGGATCAGAATGTTGGCATTGGAAAGAGGACACAGAGGGCTACTACAGGTCGTAATTTCAGAATTGGATGATCTGAAATTGTAGAGATACATCAGATTCAATATCAAGCTTCTACAAAGTGAAAAAAGGTGTGTAGTTTTTTTTAATGTTTTGCATAAGCTTGGTTTGAAAAATTAGTTTGAATCAGTAATTGATGCCCCAAGGAAAGAAAATAAAAACACCTAGTAAGCAACCTGAAAGCTCTAGCATGACTCATGAAGAAGAGGAAGAAATGCAACATGATATATCAAAATTACGAGACCAAGTGCAACAAGTGTCACTTGCACAAAAAGCAACAGAATCTAAGATGGATGGTTTAAGGAAAGATGTAGAAGCTAAGATGGATGGTTTAAAGAAAGGTGTAAAAGCTAAGATGGATTGTTTAAAGAAGGGTGTAGAAGCTAAGATGGATGGCATGGAAGTTAAGATGAATGGCATGGACGCTAAAATTGATGGCATGGATGATAAGATGGAAGAATTGAAGATAAATATGAATAAGTTGCTACAAGAAATGGTCACTAATGGTGAAAGGGTAGTAAAGGAAACTCATGACGAGAACAAAAGAAATGATACTCATGATTCCATAGACTCTAATGTTGGATCAAAGACCCACCATATTCCAAAAATCGCTATGAGGAAGTTTGATGGCAAGGATCCCGCAACATGGATATTATAGATGGAGCAATTTTTCGATCTCAATAATGTGCAAAACACACAAAAGGTACGTATTGCAACTTTATATTTGGAACCAAATCAGTTTATATGGTATCAAAGGCTTTGCTCTCATAAAAAAATTATCACTTGGGCAATTTTTACGGAAGAATTGACAGCACATTATGAGGATACAAAAAGCAACACTTTTTTTAGCCAATTGATAAGTCTCAAACAAAAGGGTTCAATAATGGAGCACATTGAGGAGTTCCAAAAATTGAACATAAGGGTAAAAAATATTCCAAAGGAGCATAGGATTGATGTGTTCATAGGGACTTTAAAGGATAATATCCAACATGATGTTCGCCTTTGGGAACCTGATTCATTAGAGAAGGCATTCAGGTTAGCAAGAAAAATGGAAAGCAAAATTATGGCAACCAGGAAGGATACCACTCACAAATATAAAGATGGAAGTGTTGTTGCCCCTAGTCTTCCACAACCTATAAGGTTGACACCACAACAATTGGAAGAAAAAAGAGCAAAAGGGATTTGTTACAGTTGTGATAGCAAATACACTAAAGGTCATAAGTGTGCTGAAAAGAAATTATTCTACATAGATTGTGAAGAGGAGGAAGAAAAGGAGAAAGAAAGGTGAAAAGAAGAGGATATACTCCAGGAACAAAGCCTAGATAAAGAAGAAATGAATCTGACCATATCTTGTAATGCATTGGTGGGAATTACCACTCCTTAAACCATCAAGATAGAAGGACAAATCAAGAAGAAAAAGGTAGTAGTGTTGATTGATTTAGGAAGTACCCACAATTTTATTCATTGTAAGGTAGCAAAAGAATTGAATTGCTTCTTATATCCAACACCAGAGTGTCAAGTGATGGTTGCAAATGGAGGAACAATAAATTGCTCTGGAAAGTGCCATAATATCAAGCTATCCATGGGAGGATATGTATTGACTAGCCCAATGCTTTCCATTCCAATGGGAGGTGCTGATGTTGTAATAAGAGTCCAATGGCTACAATCCTTGGGTACAATAGCTTTTAATTTTCAAGAACTTTTCATGAAATTTTTTGTGGAAGGAAAGGAAGTTGAATTAAGGGGTATTGCAAGGAAACTGGGAAAGATAATCAGCTCTAACAGTATGACAAAGCTTCTAAAAAATGAACAAAGAGGTATAATTGCACAATTATGTTCGCTAGATGTTTCCACGTTGGAATCATCTATTTCTCCAAATCTCCAAAAAATCTTGGACAATCATTCCAAGGTATTTGATACTCCCAAAGGTCTCCCACCTATTCGTGATCATGATCATGCTATTCATCTGATTCCAGGAAGTGTTCCTCCAAACATCAGGCCGTACAAATATCCCTATGCCCAAAAGAGTGAAATTGAATGTATGGTTGCAGAAATGCTAGAGGCTGGTATAATTCAACCGAGTCAAAGTTCTTTCTCTGCTCCAGTAGTATTGGTGCATAAGAAGGATGGATGATGACGCATGTGTCTGGATTATAGGGAGCTCAACAAGCTCATTATTAAAGATAAGTTTCCCATTCCTGTCATTGATGAATTACTGGATGAATTGCATGGATCAATTTACTTCACCAAGTTGGATCTTCATTCAGGATATCATCAAATCAGAATGAAGACTGAAGACATTCTGAAAACAACATTTAGAACTCATGAGGGTCATTATGAATTTTTGGTCATGCCTTTTGGCCTTACCAATGCACCTTCAAAATTTCAAGGTTTGATGAATTCCATTTTCAAACCATTCCTTAGAAAATTTGTGTTAGTATTTTCTGATGATATACTAATCTACAGCAAGTCTTGGAAGGATCATGTTGAACATGTTGACAGGGTGCTACAACTATTGGAGGAGAAACAATTATATGCAAAAAGATCAAATGTTTCTTTGGAGTACAAGAGGTGGAATATCTGGGTCATATTGTATCTCATGAAGGAGTTAAGGTAGACCCTATCAAAATTAAAGCCATTAAGGAATGGAAAATCCCCACATCCATAAAGCATCTGCGAGGATTTCTCGGGTTGACAGGGTATTATCGCAAGTTTGTTAAGAATTATGGGAGAATAGCAGCACCTCTAACAACATTATTGAAGAAAGATGCATTTTCATGGACTCCAAAAGCAACAAAGGCCTTCGAGCATCTTAAAGAGGTAATGTGCCAAGCGCCGGTCTTAGCTACACCAAACTTCACAAAAACCTTTATTGTGAAATGTGATGCTTCAGGAAATGGAATTGGTGTTATTTTAATGCAAGATGAAAGACCCATTTCTTTTGAAAGTCGTCCAATCGAGGGAAAGTTTTTACACAAAGCTATTTATGAGAAGGAAATGTTGGCAATACTCCATGCACTTAAGAAATGTCGACCCTACCTAATGGGAAGACACTTCAAGGTAAAAAAGGATCATGATAGCCTTAAATACTTTTTAGAACAAAGATTATCCTCTGAAGAGCAACAAAAGTGGGTCACAAAGATGTTGGGTTATGACTTTGAAATCATCTACAAAAAAGGGAAGCAAAATGTGGTGGTAGATGCACTCTCAAGAAAGGATGAGGATGTGGAAGCATTGTTGTGCACCATTTCTATTATCTAACTAGATTGGATAAGCGAAGCAAGGGAGGAATGGAAGAACGACGAAGAAGTGTGGGCACTTATTCGAAAGTTACAACAAGACTCCAGTACATCTGATACATTTAGCTGGCAAAATGATTCGTTATGGTACAAAGATCGCTTATACCTTTGTAAGAATTCCCAGATAAAACAAAAGATTCTTATGGAATTGCACACTTCTCCCTTAGGAGGGCACTCAGGATTTTGAAAAACTTACCACAGGGTTAAGAAGGAATTTTTTTGGGAGGGCCTTAAATCAGATATTCAAAAGTTTGTGGCGGAATGTTTGGTTTGCCAACAAAATAAAGTTGAAATAATTAAGACACCAGGTCTATTACAACCTTTATCCATTCCAAGCCAACGTTGGGAGGAGGTTTCAATGGATTTTATCTCGAGTTTACCCAAGTCTGAGGGAAAGAGTGTCATCATGGTGGTAGTTGACAGACTTACCAAGTATGCACACTTTTGTGCATTATCACATCCATTTAAAGCTAGTACAGTTTCTACTGCATTTATGGAAACAACTCAAAAGCTACATGGAAACCCAAAGATTATTGTAAGTGACAGAGATCCCATTTTCACTGGAATTTTTTGGACAGAATTATTTTCTTGTCTTGGTACTTAGTTAGCTCATAGCTCATCTTATCATCCTCAATCTGATGGGCAAACTGAGATAGTAAACAAATGCTTGGAAGGATATCTTCGTTGCTTTGTATCTGATAAACAGACACAATGGGTCAAATGGTTGCCTCTGGCTGAAAGGTGGTATAACACTTCCTTCCATACAACAACAAAAATGACCCCATTTATGGCACTTTATGGATATCAGCCACCATCCATCACATCATATTTAAGAGAAAATTCTAAGGTTCAAGCAGTGGAAGATCACATCGAACATCAACAACAAGTCCTCCAACTCTTAAAGGATAACCTCGTGTTGGCACAGAATAGAATGAAACAACAGGTAGATCAACATCGCAGCGAAAGAAGTTTTGATGTAGGTGATTGGGTATTCCTACGCCTACAACCATATAAGCAAATGTCCCTCAAGCAAGCTAGAAGGATAATAAATTATCACCAAAGTATTATGGTCCATACAAGGTGTTGCAAAAGATTGGTACTATGGCATACAAATTGGAGCTTCCTGCAGCTTCTTGATTGCACCCAGTTTTCCATGTTTCATGTTTAAAGAAGGTTATAGGTGACAGGCTCCCAGTTCAAATAATATTTCCAGAACTTGACGAGGAAGGAAAAATTATATTAGAACCAGAAGCAGTCACAGAAACAAGAACTCGACAGTTATGAAATCGATCAATTTTGGAGTATCTTATCAAGTGGAAGAACTTATCCGCTAAAGATTCCACATGGGAGGATGATAATTTTATAGAGAAGCATACAGAACTACTCAAGCATTGAGGACAACAATTTTTTGAAGGAGAGGGGCATGTTGGGTCCCTATAATACTAGTGATTACCCCATTACTATTGTAGTTGTATCCCTTATTAATATTGTTGTGCCCCTATTGTCCCCATATTGTTATTACTGTGACCCATAGAATCCCTCTATTGTTATTTTTGTGGCTTTATATTATTATTGTTAGGTCGGCTGGGTTATATTGTGACTCCTTAGACTCCTATATATGGAAAGGAGGTTTTTCATTTGAATCATCCAAGAATTGTTCATTTGTGTAATGTAAAGGAGGTTGCCCCCTCGAAGAGGCTGAATTCTAAGGCGTTGATCTTCATTTTCTATCTTTTTGTGAGCTAGTTTCATAACGCATAACTACATTTACCTCCACTTTCAGGGAGGACCATAAACTACAAAGCCTAGTAGCTGAAACAAACATCATTGCTGAATTCGTGGTGCAAAATTGTATCGAACAACTATAAATGTTTCCCCTTTCTGACACCACCAAATTCTGGACCCTTGGGAATATTTAAGATTCCCCTAAAGATTCCTTCCTGAAGATGGCTAAAAAATCCGTTGCTTAGAAAAATATTCTAAGCACACCACTACACTCCCTGCGAAATTCTATGAAAAAATGACTATAAAGTTGGCATCATTTTGCCTTTGTGAAAAATCATCCTCGAAGGGAATCTTTTAGATTCCACAAGATTCTACTAAGATTCGTTGCTGATGGTCGCCTAAATTTCTGCTACTCAAATGGGAAAATGGACCACACCCTTAGTACTCTAGTGAGAGAACATGAAAAAATGACTATAAGTTTGTCAAATTCTGACACTGACAACTTTGCCCCTCTCAGGGAGTCTTTTTGGCATCTCCAAGGTACCCTCACTCATGGTTCCTCTCTAGTATCCCCTTCGCCGCTCCTCTGTTGGTCCTACGAATGAACATAATCTGGTTGAAATAAATTTAGTGGGGCAAATTTCACAAGGTTCGCTCACTTGGCACATTGGCAGAGAGCTAACTTCGGCGGGCAGAGGTCCCAAGGTCGAACCCTCGCCCCACTACTTATGTTGTTTTTTTTGGAATTTAATTAACCAATGGGTCAAAGGTTATAACAAACAATTGGTGGTTATATATGGTTAACAAAAACACATTTTAAGATAGACAACAAGTCAAACATTGGTTTGGTGCGTTAACATTTCTAACGTGAAACGATTTTGTATCGACAATAAGCGTTGATGGTTTGTGACATTTTTTGGCATATGCCACTTGTGGTTTGGAGTAGTTGCATATTATTTAGGGACACACATTAGGGGCTAGCCCACATGGGTTGGGTGGGTTCAAATCCCATCGGTCCCATGACACATTGACATGTGTCAGTACATATATGTTAGGTGGTGTTATGTGCTGTAGTTAACGATTGGTTGTTGGTCAAATTAATTTAATGATTTATATTAATATATATGGTGTCAATTCCACAATCTTTAGGCCTTTATAGATGGGACAGGGTGGAGGGGTTTGACCACTCACCACCCCCCATTACATGACTTTTTTTTTTTAATATAACATATAACGATGCCAAGGTGGTGGGGGTGGTAGCTTGCCACCCTTGTTTTAATATTTTTTGTTTTTATTATAGAAAACATTCAAAAAAATTTAACTGGATGTCAAGGTTCATTAGGATAATTAAGTAGGCAACAAATTCTAATTTTCCGGTGGCTAGATTTCGTGTGCCAAGATTATACCCAATTGTTGCCTTGTTAGTGACATCCATTGGGCCTATTTTTACCCAAACTTTGACCGTCAATATCTTGAGCATACGAACTCAGATTTGAGTGTTGTTCACACTATTTGAATAAGAGTGATGAGCAGTATGATCTGGTCTTGGTTTCACTTCAATCTGAGGACTTTAATTTTTGAGCTATTTCAAGCCACTATTCAATTTTGAGTGTGTCTGGAGCCACTTGGATCAGAGAGTATCCAAGAAAAATACCTTCATCAGCTCTTGCATCAAAATTAAGAAGGTTTTTATCATTTATTTTGATGTAACACTTGCTTCTAAACACTCTGAAATACTTGAGTCTCACAGGTCTGCCATACCAAAGCTCATATGGAGTTTTATCCTTATTTGGTCTAAAGTGTGCTTTGTTTAGAATCACCATTGCTTTGTGAATTGATTCAACCCAATATCTCTATTGAATATTCCTTTATCCCATCATGTCTCTAACCAAATGATAAATTGATCTATTGGATCTCTCTGCTACACCATTCTGATGTGGAGTCTCTACTATGGTAAACTCCCTTTTGATGCCATGTTGTTTGCAAAAATCATCCAAGTCTTTTGAAGTGAAATCACCTCCATTATCAAATTGTTGACGGTGCTGGACCTGCCAACATGTCAAGGGGATCTCCCCATTAAGAATTCCCAATTAGACCTCAAACCATTTGGTGTAGGAGTCCCAACAGTGGGTCGTAAGGTAACTCCTTGACCATGATGTCACATAGAGGCAAGTAAGATAACTTTGTCAATAGCAAGGGTGTGACTGATGCAGTGAGTCAAGGAATGAGTATGAGAGGTTCCAGCACTTCGAAAGAAGAGGAAGGTGAAGGTGAGTTCCAGGTTGAAAGGGATTAGTCCCAACTCGGCTAGGAACAGACAACACAAAGGACATGCATAGCTTCCGGTAGTGAAATCAACATGGATGCGGAAGTCACAATATACAAGGTAAGATAACACGAACAGAACTCATAGATCAGTCCGAGATGAGTGTGTCGGTTGATATAACAAGGTTCAAAGAAAGGTCTGTCTGATGTCTGTAGAGCCATTGACACGAATGGTGACAACATTAACAACATATGCAACACATTAACAACAAGATTCATATAATTTCATACAAATCAGTTCATATACAAATACGCACGTTAAACAACATATATCATTAAGGCAACTAGAGCAGTGCAACTACAATAACAACATATGCATGAAAATGTGCTAGCTTTTATTATATAAAGAAGTGTATGTTACAATCATAAAATACACCATGTAAACCTGCTAGCCCCATCAGTGGAACGTTACAGCCACATCCGCTTTCTCCTCCAAAGAGATATACTAGCTCCGTGTAGTGGAGAAGCCAAGGCGTGTTACAATATTGTCCAAGCCTTCTTCAAGATAGTATTAGTAGAAGCTTGGCTGACCAAAAGCCTATACAATGAGTTACAGGGGACTATTTATAGCAAAGGGTGTGGTGACCCTTCACATTCCCCTTTGTGGTATTTCAACTACCCTCATGACTCTTCACCTGCTCTATGACTATTACATCCAACTGTTGACACTTGACTTACACTTGACATGACTCAACATTACAATGAATATGTACTCATGTGAGACAACATGGCTTGGGCAAGCCTTGCAAGACATCACTGACACTCGGTCCGCTGTGGTGAGACCAAATCTTTGACATGCTTGTGATGGCTAAGGTGGTAAGCTGATGCCAAGCTTGGTCATCCATGATGGTGTGCATGAACCTCATGGTGATATCTTCCTGAAGTGAACTCTTGCCTCCGTTGCAACTAGTGCATTGGTTTGGTACCATCATCCAACTCATCTACTAACATGTGCATGGTCTTCTTGGGCATGGTTGAACCAGAAACACAATTGTGCATAGTGTCTATGCTAATATTCAAGTGTGTGCTAGTGGTCATGTGCATCAACTTGCCAAAGTACATGTTTAGCCCCAGTTGGAATTTCTTCTTGTCTTCACCTTGGTGAGTGTGTTGAATGGGTTGGATTGCATGTGTGCGCTCAACGACATGCATGTTGCTAGATCCCTTGCATGCTATCAACAACATCGCTCACCATGTTTTCTCTCTGTTAGTTGCTGGGATAGATCCTTAACTCGTACTCATGCAGTTTCATCCGTGAGTGCATGTTGCACCCACTGTTGTTCCTGTTCATGCTACAACTCATTGGAATGTCTATACAACTTCATGTTCTTCCAGAGTTGCTACTTCAACTCTTTCTTTGTTCCATCTTCTGCCTTTGTGCGATCTTCATGTCGCATTGTCACTTCATAGCCTGAGTCTCCAATGTTGCTTTCATTATCAATGGATCTTCTTGATCTCGCAACTTTGCCCCACCTCTATTTTGTCAACAACCTTCCTCTTGCATTTTCTGCGTTTGCTACATTCGGTATGATGCCTTCAGCTGCTGTTCATGATGCTTCTCACTATGATTATACTGCTTGATGTGCTTGTCCATGAACAACTTGATGCCTTCGTGAGTAGGTAAGCCCATGCAAACTTGATCGACTCATCACCAAGCGTGCTCTGAATGGTGTCTTCGTCTTTGCTCTCTTCGAAACTATTGTACCTGTACTCCTGAGAGGCAGATGAACACCTATGATACCTAGAGACATGGAAACACTCATAGCAAGCAATCTGTCAGTCAAAAACTAAAATGAACATGAGAACTGACTTGCAACATACCTGGGTGAATGATCATGAAGGTCGCGCAATTTTAGCTAGGAGTTTAGGAGATCAATTGCCAAGACTACACAAGGCATAGTCTGGGCTGTTGAGAGACTGACTGACTATTGGAACTGTGCAATGCATAGTCCAGTCGGGCAGTTGGCTGTTGGGATTGCGCAATGTGTGATTCCAGCTGGAAAAGACTACTGGCCCATGGACATATTTGTGAAATTTTTTGGGCCAAGCAACCACTGACCTCCAAAAATGCGCAATTCAGTCCACGAGGCCAGTGCTGGGCCAAAATGCGTAAATCTAGAGAGGGAGGTGAGCCTTCCTTCCCCAAATTCCGCAATGCAACCTTGGTGAAGGCCAAGACCAGGCCAAGTTTGGCCCGACTTTCTGACGGGAAACTGAAAGCAAGTTCATGAAATGCATGGGGACGCTAAGTGATAGTATAAGTGATTAACAATGCATGAAAAACATGAATGAAAGATTCGACGAAAAGATCAACATGCATGTGGGTGAGGTAGTTCATCGGTTGGGCAAACATCCTTGCAAAACAGTTTCATGCACATGACAATAGTGAGATAGCAACAAAAACTGAAACAGAGCTAGAACAAGCTAGTATACATGTAAACGATAGCAAGCGGTCAAATAAATCAAGCAAACAATACTCATACAATCAAAAACTCAAAAAGCGACAGAAATGCAACACAAGGCATGGGAAGTGGGCTTACCCCAAAATAGCTGAGCTGAATGTGCCGAATACTCCTAGATGTGATGTGGGATGTCAGAGCTGCAAGATTGATGTAAGGAATGAGCTCTACAGAGTCCGGTTGATGATTTTTGATAACATCGAAGTTGTGACGTGCATGCCACAAATCTAGGGGAAGTGAAACTTGGTGGAAGGTTTCTAAATTGCTCCTTGCATATAACCTCCAACTACTAAACAAAGATCCTTGAGACAAGGGATGCCTTTGCCTGCTGCCTTGGGAGAAGCATCCCATGCATGCAAATTTGTTTTTCTTCATCCCGGAGGGAACTGGTCAACTCAGCTGCACATGCAAGAGACTACTCGACTGCTAGAGAAAAATGTGCATTTCTGGCTGGGAGTTGGGCTGATTGCCTAGGATAGTTGTGCAATTTTTGGGCCTAGCATCTGACTACTACCCAAATTTGTGCAAATCCTGGGATGAATAGCCTGTTGATGGGAAAAATTGTACAAATCCTGTGGCAGGGTTGGCTAGCAGGATTGCGCAATCCTGGAGACCAGCAGGCTATCAGAGAGGATTGAGCAACTCCTAGAGGGAAAGGTTGGTTTCCCTCCATGAATGCACAATTTTCAAGGGGAAGTTTCTCAGCTTGTAGCTAGACCATGTCTAGGTAAGTAGCCTATGAGGGGAATGGATCAACTGTGATTGACATGCTACCTTTGTGTAAGGTTGGTAGGGAGGCTCCAAAACAGGCTAAGGCAAAATTTTGGAGGGTGGTTGTAGCTGCTACAACACAAATCTTGTGCACTTTATTTTACGTCCTATCTCACTTTTTGCCATGGCCTTAAAGTTATTAAACTTCTCAAACGGCTCTAATGTTTCCCTAAGAAATGATACCCACATCATTATTCTGAAATCATCAACCATAACAATGAAATACAGTTTACCTGAAGGTGTATGAGCTCTTGAAGGACCACATACGTCCATATGTACTAATTGCAATGGTTTGTTTGATGAATTCTCCTTGGACTTGAATGGTACTTGCACTTGTTTACCAATATGGTAGGACTTGCAAATATTATTCTTAGGATTTGAAATCTCTAATAACATTCTTCTTTCCCAATTTGGATATCTGATCAATGTTTAGGTGTCCAGGTCTTTGATGCCACAACCAACGCTCATCAATATTTGACAAACAACACCTCTTTGCCTTATATTTTAGCATGTAGACAACATTGTCTATTCTAACAACTTCAATTACTAATTTCCCCATTCTTGCAGACATCATTTGACAATTTTTAGCTTTAAACATCACCTCGTAGCCTAGTTCGCACATCTGAGACACACTAAGTAGGTTATGATTAAGCCCATAAAACAACAACACATTCTTGGCTTTACCTCTGCCATTAGCTAGGTTGAGAATTCCTTTACTGACAATATTACCTGGTGCTTATTTCCAAGGTCACATTACATTTCTCACCTATTTTCCATGAAAATACCTCACTTTTGTCTCCTAATGTTAATTTTTAGATTGTTCTATGTTGTATCAATTACTTTAGTCCAATTCCAAACTTTAATTAGAAATATTTCCAATAAAAATTAGACTTTCCATTCATCAATAGTAATTGAAGATAGAACAAGGTATGCAATGACAAGGAGGACAATCAACACATCAACAAGAGCCACCAGATTTGGTCTAAGACCAAGGAAAAACCCCATTAGGGGGAAAACCCTTTGAAACTATTATTTTAGTAGATTGTCAAAAAATGTTCAACAGAGACTAAAGTCAGACCAATACAATATGATTAGAAATACAAACCAAAAACTTTAGAAACAAGTTTACAATGGTAG